>JBAMMX010000013.1:6325934-7535935 GCA_037126225.1 Dillenia turbinata
CTTGATCACATACATCACTTCTAAATTTTGCTAGATATCTTTGCCTACTCTATCACTTTTATCGGCCCACTATGACGGACCATGGATTTTCATGGTCGGCCCTCCAATGGATGCCCAACTCAAATTTGGATGTCAACTTTTAAACCGAGGACATGGAAATTATGGGAGAAAAAAAATTATGGTGAAAAAAATAAGTAAACAAGCACCGATTTATTCTCTCAAATCAAATGCGTGATGGACCCACCATCACTTCTAAGTGCAATTATCTTCATTGCTTCGCAGATAACGTGGAATCGAACCCGTACTCACTGGCAGGTGTATTCTACCACTAGACCAACTGGTGCTATCATGTTTGGTGTTATGGTACTATTCCACCATGAGACCAATGGTGCTTGTCTGGCAAGTGCGTTGCTAGTACCTAATAGACCATTATAGAAAAAACATTTGTTTGTTTGTTTTTTTTTTAACATTTTCATAAAATTAATTATTCTGTATAATTAAGATAAATTTTTCTAAAGAAAATATTGTTAAAATATTTAAGGAAGTGAAAAATTAGAAATATGATATTTGATGTATCTATACTACTAGTATATATTCTAATAAAAAGACTAGATCAATATAAATTTATTATATAATTGTTGGCAAAAAGGTTTGTGAGTTAGGTTGGTGCTCGGGATGTAAGAATGACGATGAGTTAAGAGTTTGGGGATCAATGGAGTAGAGCTCAATACCAAGTCCCCTTTCCTTTGCTTATTACCATATTATCCCAATTAACTAGGTGAGGTCCTTGGCGCCTAGCATGTTGGCCCAAATAAAAGATTTGACTAGATAATCAATCGAAACACAAATGAGTAGCCATATAAGTCTAGCTTAACCTTTCAATTTTGAAGATAATCTATCAAGTACATGCCCAAAAGTACATTTTAACATGCTAGCACTACAAAATTAAAGCGTTCTAGTGATGGTAATATTTATTGTCAGTGACTTTTAGTAACGCTTTTTTGTGTCCTATAGCAACACTTTTGACGAAACCGTTAATAAATATATATAATTTACGATGGTATAAAATTATTCATCAGGAAAAGTTTAATGATCGTCAGTAAAGATAGCACAACCGTGTGTAAAAAGCGATGTTAAATTATCACAATTATTACTCGTGGTCAGTAAATATCAAAGTTTTAGGGACGGTTCAAAATAAATACTATATGACTGTTTTTATTGTCTACCTAACTATACCGACTACATAAGTTCTGTATCTATACTAACTTATACATTATACAGTCATAAAATGCTATAATCAATACAGATGGTTATCATTTGTAGTCAGTAAATATAATAGAGTTTTAAGGATAGTTTGAAAATAGTCTCGATATGACTATTTTTACTGTCTATATAAGCATATTGTCTTTATAAGCTCAAAGCAATTCTGACGATTATTATTTATGATAAGTAAATATGGTAAAGTTTTATAGACGGTTAGAGAAGTGTTTCTATATGACTATTCTTTACTATCTAGTTAATTATACCATCTACATAAATTCAAAATCTATACTAACCCTTATATTATACAGTCTTTAAAGGGTATATTCAATTCTGACATTTATCGTGGTTAGTAAAGAGAGTGAGGAAAAGAAGAAGAAGAAAAAGTCAAGATGGAAGAAGAATCAAGTGAATCATGAGGAAGAAGTTAGAGAGACAATTGAGACCAATGAAAGGTATGTATTAATACAATGTAGTAAAAAAAAAAAAAAAAGGTCGGATTTTTTTTGGGGGGTGTTCTAGTGTTAATTCAATGGGCTATGTGTCGTATGTATCTGCAGTGGAAAGAATGAGGATGTTGCTAACAAGGTGAAGAGTGAGGAAGAGGCTAAGATTGTTATGGCTGAAAATGGACAAAGTGATAAAGGACTGGCCAAAGGGGCAATTGAGATTAATGTCAGGTATTTAGTGCTTGTGGAAATTGTGTGGTAAAGATTTGTGTTGTGATTGAATTGTGTTGTTGATTTCATTTTCTTCGCTTTGCCTTGTTCCCTATATCTTTTTTTTAATTTTGGCTGAGTGACGTAGACAATTGAAACCAATGAAAGGGTTATGCGGTAAAGATTTGGAGAAATTCTTAATAAATGTTGCTATAAGAAAAAGGAAAAAAATTGATTAAATTATTTTATTTATATTGATTTGGGCTTAAGGTGGTGATGCCATGATTTTCTTCTTTTCTTCGTCAATTTTTTTAAAATGGAAATTTAGAGTTTTATGAATGAAAGTGTTTCACTGCGAGCAGGAAAGGATAAAATTGATTTGAATTATTTCATTTCTTCTGGTTCTGGGTTAATGTGATTCTGCTATTTGTGATTTGTTCTTTTTCTTTACCAAAGGTTTGTTGATTTTATTGAATGTATAAGTAAGGACATTGTCGGAGTGATTTTGGTTTGATTAGAAGATGGCACCCAAAATTTTTTACTTCTCCCCAAATTTTGTTGCTTAGCTAGGGAAAGTATAAGAGTTTGGTCTACTTGAAGAGGGTGTTAAAATTATCACTCTTACTGAAATTATTGTTAGACATTCAAAGGTAGTAATGACACTTTTGGTTTACTTAAGTGTGTCTCGGATATATATATATATATTTAATGGTGTGCTTCGAAATTTTCTAGTGGTTTAATGGGTTGTCATATAATCGTATCAAAAAATGAAGATGTTGCTAACAAAGTATATGTTGGAGGTATCCCATACTATTCGTCGAGGAGCATATTCGAGTTTCTTTGAGGGTTGTGGCACCATAACCCGAGGTTGATTGTATGACGTTTCTTTGACAAGGGAAAGTTCGGGAGGATTGTTCTTCTCGCCTCAAGCATTTTCTGCTTATCTGAGCTCAATTTACTGCGTTCTCACTTGTGACAAGTAGAAAACATCTTCATGAGGCACCATATTTGGATAAAAGCCTTGTTTTCATCTAAGAATGCCAAGCTCTTATAATCATTAAAGGACTTTATATGTGACCGCATATTCACCATGAGATGCAATCGATAACCTTTAGAAAGACCTTGCCCTGCCATTCTTCCCCAATTTGTGAGCACATGATGTCCCTTATGCATCTTTATAGTAACATAGCATAGATGCCAACACATGGTATCCCTCCTGGCCCTAGGATGACAACTAAGCTACCAATGTCTACAAATGCATACGCCATAGTGATTCATCTACAAATCTAATACTTGTAACAAGGATCATAATTAGGTAATAAAAAAAATTACACACATTTAAGCAATTAAATTCAATTTCTTTTCACCCTTACATTTAACTCCTTTAAAAAATGATCTTGTCTTTCGTAGTGGTGCGGCCTTTGCTTTTGCTTTTCTTGAAGGTTGGGTATTTGCTTTTGCTTTTCTCACGGCTGATTCACATGGTTCAGAGATTGGTTTGATTGATTTATTCTTCATTTGCATCTTGTGCATGATCTCAGCTCGAACCATATTATGCTCGGGACAATAAAAGTGTGAGAAAATATTCTTTTCTCAAGAAATTAAGGTCCTGCCACCATGAAATAAAGTTATCAAAAGAATCATGACTGCAAGAACAAAATAATGATAATAATAATAAGAATAATAAGAATATGAATATGAATGTACTTCTTGAGTTGGAGGAATCATCAACATCCCTGGTTCCCATATCTCCAAAAAGCGCATTACAAATACTCCACAATCATTCCTGTTAAATTTATTTTAGATATGTATTTCTTGTGAATTTCAAAGATCCATAGGTATAGTAATACTAGTAGTACTTACGTGTTAGGTTGCTGAGGAACTTAAATAGGTATTATTTCGGAGATAACTTGAGGGAGTTTTCATAAATTCTTTCAATGCAACTTTTCTAAAAAAAAATTTAAAGGTTAAAGTGAAAGAAAATTTAATGTGAAAGAAAATTTCATGATTAAGTATATTAAACAATTACCATCAAAATTTGCAATTCATGTTCTTCATCGCCTCTAAAGCAATAACCCGAGTCCAAAACGTACATGATATGCTTGTTGATACAAACAACATAACAAAACCAGTGGTGTTTAAAAATTATAGGAATGAAAACCTATTACGAAAACACAATAGCATATTAATTGAAACTATTAATTGAAATATTAATGTGTAATGATAAAACAAGTTAGTAGAAAATTATTGACAAATTAAATGCATAAAATACAAATAGTATATTAATTGAAGTATTAATATGTAAAAAGTAACCTACTAGATTGCAAGATTTAAAATCGAATCCAAGTGCTTTTGTTGACAAACAATGTTGAACCATTGAAATATCCCACTTCATATTTTGTTTGACATCCAAACCAGAGGTGCACACTACGTATATCCGCATTGCATCAAGATAGTGCATAAACTAGGTAAAAAAAAAAAGTGACATATTTATAAGGAAGTGAGAAAAGAAGGTAGATATTTGCATTACAAAAAATAAATTAGAAAGTTACTAAAAACAAGATAAAAAAAAATAAGGTACGTAGGGATATTAAACACTGCATACATTACTAAAAAATATCAGCATACTTGTAAAAGGATAAATCACTTAAATTTCCATCATCACATAATAGAAATCCAATTCCAAATTCAAATCTAAATCCAATCCAAGTTAATAAAAATGAAACAGTGAAGAATAAAGATACAAGAAGAAGAGTAAGTGTAGTGTTGAGAAAAAAATAGAAAAATAAACACAATGAATGAAAGAAAGAATAATGAGATAAATAATACTTACGAAAACCATAATGGCAAAACACATCTTGAGAATAAGCGAGATGGGTTTTGGCGGTAAGTATTGAGGAGCCCTATATAGCAATCCATAGTCTGCAAATAGTATTCATTATCTCATAAGGTAATATAAAAATTTTAAAAATAAATTAAAATTCATACCAATGTGCCAATCCAATGAGGCGGGAGCAACTCATGAGCATCAGTCCATGACATGTATTTTCCAGCAATATTACACAAAATTGTTCTATGCATTGTCATAAAAAGTCATAACGTTTTAGTAATGTATTAAATAATATTGTTTGATATATGAATAGAAATCAGAAATGATAAATAAGAGAGATATCACTGAGAGATAACTTACCTGGTTTCATTTTTTATGGGTTTTCGTCCATAAAAAATCCAAACACTTTCCTCTTCAGTAGAAAAAGTTCTAAGGTTAGCAAAGGTAGAAATTGTGTTTGCATTAACCTCATTCACCTCCTTCACCTCCTTCATTTCAGTTAAAGCATCGACTATTTCATACAATTGAAGATCTGATCCCTCCTGTTTATCCAAAGGCTCATCCAAGCCCTTATCCTCCTCCCATACCTCATCCTCCTCAACAAAATCATGATTTAGTTTTTTCTTCTCTTCCTCTACATCAAAATCGTCTACATGTTCAGAGCTGGATATTCTATGCAACAAATCATGGTGCATTTGTAACAAATCAGATTGTAGTTGAATTGAACCCTTCAATATTTGAATTGACTTCTCCAAAAATGTTTTAACTTCCTCTTTGATGTCAATTCTCTAAAAAACAAAATAAATGATTCTAAGATGAGAGATATTAAAGTATGTGATAAAGTGTAAATGGTATTAGTTTACCTTAGTTTTTTCTCCAGCAGCTTGAACAGATTTAGTCCATCGATTGATTTCTTCATTTTGAGTTGTTTTATTTGACAACAAACCCTATATAGATCATACAATATATTATCAAATAACTCACATTTTAAAGTTCAAATAAATAAGAGAGTTCATACATAGTATTTGAATCAAATAAGAGTTTAGACAATAATGTTGTTTTAAATAATAATGCAGTCTATTCTTAATTATAAATAAATATTCATAAAAGAACTTACATTAAATAAATAACAGAGATCAAAATAACATAACAATATTACTTCAAATAAGAGTTGACACAAGAGTGCAGTTAACTTACATTTACACGCTCAAATCCTAGTCTTCGAATAACAAGATCTGTAGTCCAATAGCGAATGGGTAATTTCTTTGTTTTGGGCCCCAATCCACCAATTCTCACCTTCTCAAAGTAAAAAATCTATGCATGCAGAGGACCAACATCATTTGGTTAGCACAGGACAAAGGTTAACAATAGTTATAAACATTGAATTAATATTTATAAACTTACCATAAGTAAAAATAAACAACCACCAATAGCTCTGATCTTCCTTTTCTCCTCTCCTCTTCTTCTCTTCAAAACACCCTTAAATTGCCACACCTCATCAGATAGGCATTGTAATAAAAATTCTAGTCAGTTGTATTGGCCAGCATTGTCCACATCAATGCTAGCCGTAAGGTGTCTAGCAGTAGGGAAGATATTTGTAGACGGACATAAAAAGCATCCGAGAATGAACAACAAGAAGCATCGTTTAAATCTGGGGATCTTCCATTTGCATTTGTTCTTTTAATTGGGTATGTTTTAACTTGGAGAATAACTTGATCTCTGAGGATTCAACTAACGCTGAAAAGCCTAAAACATCACGTCCGGTGTAGGGAATTCCTAGAATTCGCCCTACTTCATCAGTGTGAGCTTAAACTTTTGAGTTGGACTGATACAAAGAAGTTTATCCATAGGTTCAAACCTCAAAATCAATTCTTCACATAATTTTCGACTCAGAGTATCGCAGGTAAGACTCAAAAGTTTTCCAAACCCCATATGTTTTACTACTTGTCTCATATCTTCAGTGAGGGAAAGAATTAACTCCTTCAGTTGCCTAGGAGAACACCTTGTTTGAATCGGTAGCATTGCCTTTGTTATGCCAAGCATTTCCTTTGTTTCCTTTGTCTTTGTTGTACTTCTCCCTCTCTGTTTGACTTAATTCTTTCCATCTTTTATTGCATTCACTTTTGTTCACTTTATTCTTGGAGAAAAATTCTTTTCTATATTGGACAATATAATCAAATTTTTTGATATTATACATTTGTTTAAATTAATTAAAAATGGAAAACATTACAACAAAAAATAAAACATTAAAAATCAAACAAATTAACAATATAATAACCAAAATGATGCTATATAATGAAGTATTACATCAAATAAAATAACAAAATAACTATATAAAGCACTCACTTTAATATAAAATACTATTAATAGATAAAATGTTTGTAATCTCTTAATTAATAATAATAATAATAATAGAAGAAATATTTTAACAAAGAACAAAGTAAAAAAAATCTCATTCAAATATCTCTCAAGGAACCAAATAAGTATTCCGGTATTCTACGCATGTTTAGCAAATAACTTATCACTATCATAATTGATACACAAGTAAACATAAACATATTTTCCCTTTCGAAGTATCTAAAAATTGGCTCCATTCAGACATACTCCATCCAGACATACAAGTATGCAATGTTGCTTTTTCTGCTTCAGCAACTTCCATAATTAGTTTTATAAAGTAAGATCAATTCTTTAGATTGATAGAGGATTATTAAATTTTTAAAAAAATTACCTAACAGTGAAGGTCAAATAAAAAATATGTTTATAATTGAAAATTTATAACTAAATGCAACGAAATAAAACAATCACTTTCATTCATTCGTTCTTCCAAATTAAATTTTTTTCACCATCTAATAACTACTAAAATTAATTTATAAACTTAAGTTTTAAAGTAAAAAATACTAAATCATCACCTGAAACATTTGTATCCGGAAAGATATTTGACTGCAGACCCAGAAGCTTCGCTAGAAAGCACAATCTTTACATCTGCATCACCCATTTTTGAATAAAACTTTCCGAAACTATTTTTCTTCTTTTTCCCCTCTCTCGTTCTGCCCTTTTCTCTGGTTTCTCTTCCTGCAATGCTCGTCTCCGCTCCTGGAACTTCTATTCCGCTCCTGTAACTAACCCTTTTTCCTCAATCTCGCCTTTCTCCGCCCTTAAACTCTTCTCCTCACTCGATAAAGAATAATAATGGAAGTATTAGAGATGCGTGCTTGAAAGGACGATGAATGCAAGCCCCAGCCATAGGATCAATACGGTAGTCACACTCAAACAACCATAACCATTAGATATCTGTCATTTATTATTATAATAATATTTAATTTTATATTTATTTTATTACTTATTAATGATACTTATATATTTTTAATTATATATATTATATATACTACATAATATATAATATATATTGTAATACAAATATATATATATTTCATATTACGATATATTACTACTATATATTAATATATATTTATATGATATTATATATATTTTGTTTATATATTAATATATCCATTATTACTATTAATATTATATATTACTAATATATACAATTATATATTAATATTATATATTACTATTATAAATTAATATTATATTTTACCATTATTATATATTGTTGCTTTATATTATATATATTATATTATTGTCTTACATGTTTTATTATTATAAAATATATTATATATTTTATTTTATACAGTAACAAATTACTATTATATATTAATATTAAATATTATAACTATTTATTATTATATATTACTATTAATGTTGGTAATAGTAATAGTGATATGTTACTTTAATATTAAATATTATTATTATTTATTACTACAATTACTTTTTTTATTACTCTATATTACTATATATAAACATATAAATATTAGTAATATATATTTCAAATATATGTAGTATATAAATATATATATATATATATATATAAATACACACGCGGGGATAGCGCCGGGAGCCCTATATTACATTTTTAAATTTTTTATTAAATTATAACTATATATTATATTACTATATTTTATTATATATTATTATATATTACTATACATCACTATATATTATTATATTTTATTACTATATAGTTCTACTAATATTGTTAATTTTATGATTTTATATATCAAATATGTATTGGAATTTTTAATATACATACATATATATATATATATATATATATATATTGGATTGTAATATATGTATTTTGTTTTCAAATCAAATGAATTATAGTTCTTCAAATCCGTCCTGAGTCTTTACTATCTCTTATTATACTCTTCAAATTCATCCCAAATATCAACAACTTAAAACGTCACACAACTATTGCTAATTAGACCATTTAAACAACTATTGCTAATTAGACCATTCAACAACTTAAATGTGACTTTATGATAACTCAATGACACCTTTTTTCAACAAGACAACAACACTTCACGTGATTTTCACATTTATAGCTATAGGCCTCTACTATCTCTTACTAGCTATTCTCTGGCCTCTACTATCTCTTACTACTACTAGCTATTCACGTGTTACTAGCTTTTCTTTACTTTATGCACACTACTAGCCATTCACGTGTTACTAGTTTTTCTTTACTTTATGCACACTTTTATGCACACTGCTATAAATAATGTTCATTCACAATGTTCATTCACCTTCAACATTACTCATCCTCAAAAACATTTCTTTAAATCTACTCTCAACCAAACCTTTCTTTTCCTATTTCTTCTTTGCCTTCCGAATATATTTCTCTTTTCTCATCCTTACACTTTCTTACACTTTCTAATTGGACATGGCATCAAGCAGAAGCAAAAAAGGAAAGGGAAAGGAAATTGTGCAAGATGAATCCACGGCAAAAACCAAAAGTAAGTTCAATAAAAATGATTTTTTATCACTTCAAAGAAGCAGAGAGTTTGAAAAAAATTTCTTACAAAGACATATCAACTATGGTCGTTTAATAGATTGGGACTATCTTAGATCTATTGAATTTAAATATGAAGAAATTTTACATTTATATTGTCCCAGATGGCTTCTCTATCCCCACAGGGATATATATGAACGACCAACAAGGATTTTTTTCACTAATATAGATGTGGACGAAGGGTGGATGGAGGATGATGAGGATGATGATTCCTTCTTCAAAATTGAAAATGAGATACAACCTTCTGCCTTCAAAACTTACGTGAATGGTCAAATCATAGAAATCAATCCTAAAATCATATGTATAGAAAATAATCTAACATGGGTTAAATATAGTGATTGTATGCCTTATATGGAATCCGACTTACTTGACGATGCCAAAGTTGTTTTTGATGATGATAATATTGAGGAAGTTAATCACAATGCAGTGGATTTAGGTTTTCATGAAAGGATTTTACATATTATCGTGACACGGGTTATCAGACCAAGAGCCGGAAACTATACCACTATCACTAGAGAGGACTTTTGGTTGATGGCGTGTTTGATTAGAGGAAAAAATCCTGGTATTCATTACTTAATTCCCTATTTTATTATAATTGCCAGGAGTATTCCTAATATAAATCTCCCGTATCCCAGCATGATAACACGGATTTTGATTGACCAAAGAATTGATCTTCATAAAGAAATAAAAGTTCAACTTAGTATGAAAAATGGAATCAATAAACTTAGTATCCAAAGAACTAATTGGGTGTTTGAAGATGGTGATTGGGTAAATTTGAAAAGGAGAAGAGGTGAAGCAAGAAGATGTGAAGCAGAGACAATGTCATCAATACCAGTATCAGAGGAAGAACATTTCAACAATGAGCAAAAATGGAATCAATTTTTTGAAGTAATGAATGATATTCGAACAAGTGTGCATGATGGCTTCTATGACATGGGAAATAAATTTGATAATCTGAACAACCGAGTAACAGGATTGGAAAAGGATTTTGGTGATTTCAAAATTTTTCAAACCAACGTTGATCAATATATGAAAGAGTCCAGAGATTACATGAAACAATCTACTCACCACATGCATCAGTCAGGAGACTATATGCAGCAATCAAGAGTGCAACATCTGGATATACAAGATAAGATGAAACACATGTCTTGTGAAATGAAATATTATTCAGGTTTCATCACTAACATATGGGAAAACACTGTCAATCAACCTGGACTCCGTGCTGGTGCTGCAACAGCTAGTATCCCACTCAGAACACCTCCTCCTCCTGGACTCAGTGCTGCTGGAACAACTAGTATCCCACTCAGAACACCTCCTCCTCCGAGATTTTTTGCACAGACACCTAATTTTTGTCCCACACCACCCAATGTTTTTCCTACATCATCAAACACCGAGAAGATGTCTAGTCCCACTACCACCACCTCTTCAAGAGAAAACAGAAAAGGAAAAGCAAAATTTAAACCCAAGACAAGGGAAGATAAGACCATGGAAGATTAGGGGGGAAGATTGATAAATGTGTTTTAAATTTAATGTAATATATTTGGAGTATGTAATTTTAATGTGTGTTTGTAATGAATCATTTATGTTTTTATGTTTGAATATGTAATATGTTTGTAATGTTTTTATGTTTGAATATGTAATATGTTTGTAATGATATGTAATATGTTATTTGTTTCAAATGCATATATTTATTTCAAATATTTCAAATGAATATGCAACATATTATTTGTTTCAATTTAGAATAAATTAGAATAAATAGATAAATTTAATATTCCATTAAAAATAAAATTATTCATCCAAATTAAATCATTTTTTCTCCATTAAAAAACAATTGAAAAAAAAAAAAAAAATAGTGCCAGGCGCCAGCAGTTGGGCGCCCGCCAGGGTTGGGCGCCAGCGCCAGGTGAGGGCCGGCGCCAGGTCCCGGGCAGGGCGCCAGGCGGGCGCAGGCCAGGCCCCTGGTGGGCCGGCGCCAACAGGGCCGGCGCCAGCGCCCGGCGCCCCGCCAGGGCGCCGGCCCTGGGCGGCGCCAGACGCCCGGGCGCGGGGCGCCCTGCGCCAGCGCGCCAGCGCCAGCGGGGCCGGGCGCCAGCGCCAGCGCACGGGGCGCGCCGTGGGCTCCAGGCTGCATAGGCGCCACCTGGTGCGTCAGCCAGCACAGGCCGCACTGGTGTGCCGGGCCCTTCTATATATAAGTATATATATTTATAATGTATATATTTATAATAGTACTATATATAAAATACTAATATATAATACTAAAATATCTAAAATAACAAAATTTTAAATATTTTCTAGTTTATTTGTCTAAAAATAATTATCATAATTATTTAAATATATATTTTTTTATCTAATAGATATATATATAATACTAATACATAATACCAAAATATATATATATAGGATTATATTATATATTATAAAATATATTATTGAATTATATATTAGTATAATATTTAAAATAACAAAAGTGATCAATTTTTTTTATAATTTATTTGTAGCACAAAAAACCTAATTCTAAAATTAATTATCATAATTATATTACTTATATAAATTCCACAAAATACCTAACAATATTAATTTAATTATTGATGTGTTAATAAATTTTTTTCGCTTAAAAATTTACATTTAAAACATATTTTTCTTATTTAATTTAATTGATATTCTAATAATTTTTACGCGCCAAAATTAGCGCCAAAAACATTTTGCTTCTTCTTTATAGCGCCAAAACCAATCATCCTTATTTATTTTACTTTTCCTTCCATTTATATATATAAATATTTCTCTAATATTTCTATATTAATTTTTGTAAAATAATGGAGAGGTCATGGATGTATTCTAAATCAAGAGGAAGTGATGAATATATTGGGGGAGTTAATGCCTTTCTTGAATTTGCATCGAAAATATTCAATCTATGGATGGCAAGATATCATGTCCTTGTGTTAAATGCTTCAACACATTGAGATATGCCACACACACGGTATTCAATCACTTGTTACGCTATGGATTTCAACGTGGGTATCAGAAGTGGATATTTCATGGAGAGAGTAATGAAAAGTCTAAATCTCATACAACGAAGGATACCAATCAAGATCCATCTTATCATGATCCATTGAATGGTAATGGTAATGATACCCTTTTTTGATCATGACATCTTTGGCATGCTACATGATGCATTTATAGACTTACAATTCTGAATCAATTTCTCATACACCTCACCAACTTCTCATACACCTCAGCCAATTGACCCAATTTCAGGATAAGTTTCATGAATTACTTGAAAATGCAAAAAAACCAATATATCCAAATTCTAAATATAGCATGCTTACAACTATTGTGCACTTGTATCATTTAAAATGTTTGTCTGGGTGGACCAACAAATCCTTTTCATTATTGTTAGAGTTTTTAGGAGAATTGTTGCCTCCTCAAAACATATTACCAAATAGTTGCCACCAAGTGAAGAAAGTTATCTCAGCTTTAGGATTGGGATATGAGAAAATTCATGCTTGTCCTAATGATTGCATGTTATACTGGAAAGAAAGAGATAAAGATGATGCATGTTATATATGCGGGGCTTCCAGATGGAAACGAAATGGAGAACAAATAGATGGAAATCAAGGAGCTCAAGATGGTAAAAAAAAAAAACCCTTCAAAATATTGAGATGGTTTCCATTGATTCCTAGATTGCAAAGACTATTTACATGTGATAAAACTGCTTCTTTGATGAGATGGCATTATGATAAAAGAACAAAGGACGGACTCTTAAGACACCCTGATTCACCTGCATGGAAAAGATTTGATTCTGTATCCTAAGTTCTCTGATGACCCCAGAAATATTCGATTAGGATTAGCGGCAGACGGTTTCAATCCATTCAAAACCATGAATGTTACATATAGCACTTGGCCAGTAATAATGATACCATATAATCTACCTCCTTGGTTGTGCATGAAATCTACAAATTTTATACTCACATTACTTATTCCTGGTCCTAAAAGTCCCGGTGATAAGATTGATGTATATATGCAGCCACTGGTGGTAGAACTGAAAGAATTATGGTACAGAGGAGTAAATACTTATGATTCTTCGGTTGGTGAAAGATTTAAAATGCATGCAGCATTATTATGGACTATTAATGACTTTCCTGCATATGCAAATTTGTCTGGATGGAGTACTAAAGGTAGATATGCATGTCCAGTATGTGGATACGATACATGTTCGCAATGGTTATATCATGGTCGAAAGTATTGTTATATGGGACATCGAAGATGGTTGGAGTCAACTCATCCATTCAGATATGATAAATACTCTTTCGATGGGACAGAGGAATTTAGAGTTGCTCCCAAACAAAGAACTGGAGCTGATGTTTTGCAAGAATTAGATGAGATTCACTCAACAAGCACCAAGGAAATGCAAGGATGGAAAAAAAAAAGTATATTATTTGATTTGCCTTACTGGGAGAATGTTTTAATCAGACACAATATTGACATGATGCATACAGAGAAAAATTGTTTTGATATAATTATTGGTACAATTCTTGGACAAGAAGGAAAGTCTAAAGATAATTATAAGGCTAGACTTGATCTTCAAGAGATGGGAATAAGAAAGGATCTACATGTACGTAGACAAGTTAACTACGAACCTATTTCTGCCTAAAGCTTGTTACCAAATGACCTTGCAGGAGAAAGATGCATTTCTTAAGGTTTTGAAGAATTTAAAACTTCCAGATGAGTACTCAACTAATATCTCCAGATGCGTTCAACTCAAGCAACGGAAGCTAATAGGTTTAAAGAGTTATGATTGTCACATTTTAATGCAAGAGTTTATTTCCATAGCAATCTGTGGATCACTGCCCGATAATGTTGCCTCTGTTATAATCAAAATTTGTAACATTTTTAAATATCTTTGCTCTAGGGTACTTGACCCACAAGAGCTTGAACAACTAGAGGCATTAGTTCCACAAATTATGTGTGAACTTGAAAAGATTTTCCCTCCTTCATTTTTTACCAGCATGATACACTTAATCGTGCACTTGACAAGCGAAGCAAAGATTGGTGGACCAGTAACGTATAGGTGGATGTATCCGGTTGAAAGGTAAATTTATATAACAAGCATACTCAATTTATTTAACAATTACCATGTATATATATTTATTGTATGTAATACTGTGTGTAGATATTTGCTTCTACTCAAGTCCTATGTACGTAATAGAGCACGACCTGAAGGTTCAATCGCAGAAGGATACATAGCAAATGAGTGCTTGCTGTTCTGTTCAAGATATTTAGATGGAGTTGAAACAAGGTTTAATCGTCTATTGCGGAATAATGACAACCACATTGCATTTGGAGAAGAGGAGTCCACTATCGGAAGACCTCTGGGAATAAGAATATGTAAAAGGCAAAAAAGAAAAAGAATAGCTCGAATTCGTCTTGATGAGAAATCATTGGAGCAATGCCATAGATACATATTATTCAACACTGAATCGATTGCCTCATTTAGACTGTAAGTATACATTGTCATAATATTATAATAATAATGAATATCAATTTTAAACCTTAATGTCTATTGTTTCATATGAAGGGAACATATGCAACATGTTCGAAGGACAAATCGGGGGAAGAAGTTAAATACTTTCCAAATTGACAAACTTCATAGCAAAGACTTTAATACCTGGTTTAGTCGTCGTGTAAGTATCAATAGACAATCATTTGTAGTATTATTAAATTATTATATTTATATGATTTCTTTTCTAGGTTTTGAATCCAAAATACTCTGGAGAGATTACAGATGAAGTTAAATGGATTGCTCGTGGACCAAATCCATTGGTTAGAAATTTTAATGGATATGTAATCAATGGATATCGATTTCATGTAAAAGATCACGAAAAATGCCTTCAAACTCAGAATTCAGGTGTTGTTGTAGCTGTGGATGACATTACTTATGCAAATGCCAAGGATAAAAGGCCGACTAAAGGTAAAGTCAATTATTATGGAATTTTACAGCAAATTATTCAAATAAACTATAATGGGATGTATAGTTTTGTATTATTTCGGTGTGATTGGGTCGATCTACAACGAGGATACAAGAAGGATAGATTTGGCTCAACACTTTTGAATTTCTCTTATCTGAATCATACGGGTGCCGATTTATTGGATGATCCTTATGTGTTGGCATCCCAGGCAAAAAAGGTATTTTATGTAGCTGATGAAAGACACAAGGGATGGCTTATTGTTAAACATGTCAAAGTGAGAGATGAATTTGATATGGGTAATGAAAACATGAATCAACGTCTAAATTCAGAAAGTAGCCATACAGACAATCATGTATGGGTTCGGACTAATCTTGAAGATGGAGATGGAGGAGATGAATTAACACACATAAATGATGATGATGATGATGAGATTGATAGAGTAGGATGGGATGGATATACATATGAAATGTAATGTAATGTAATGACATTTTATTTATATGATCATTAATTTTTTTTTTCTATTCTTCTTTTGGTTTGTAACATAATGCATTTAAGATAAGAAATGATAAGTACTCATTAATTTTTATCTTAAATATGGTAAGAAGACTTAATAATGCATCATATGAATATGAATTGATATTATTTTATTGTTGAATAATAATATGGTAAAAATAATAATAGAGTGGTATGGTTATAATAGATGGTAACAACTAATAAAATATAGTAACATATGATAATAAAGGTAAAAAGTCAAGTAACAAGTCGTAAAATTTGAAAAGTGGCCCATTCACGGTGCCCTAAATGGAGCCATGAGTGCTATGTACATTACTACATATGACATTATTATATATATACGAATATAATTTTTTAATTAAAATTATAATTAATATTAAATCACTATTAACATTATATATCACTATTACATACTACTAAATATTAATATTATATATTACAATTATTTATTTACTATATTTTATTATAAATTACTATACATTAATACACAACACAATACTATATATTCCTAAACTCTAATTATCAATGTTAGATATAGAGCAATAATATTTGAAATAATTAATTTAGGGTAAACTTAATTAAGTTATCAATATTATATAATTTTATATAGAAAGAAATAATTATTAAAGAAGTAAAAATTCATATTAACTATCAATATTATATAATTATATATAAATTTAGAAAAAAAGAATGACAACATTAATATTATTTTGAATTTCAAAGTTGATATTTAATTTAAAGACACATTACTTAATTAGTTAATTAATTAATTAATTACTTTAATCAATTAAAATTATTTTTCAACTCTCTTATTTATTTTGCTTGATTTCTTGCAAGTTGTAAATATATTCTATATATATATTTTTTAATTTGCATCTAATTTGTATAGACTAGACTTGAGTACTTATCTATTTTATTATTAACCTCGCTATACATGTTATACATAATAAGTAATAATCAGTAAAAACGTCATAAAAAGTTAATACAATCTCATAAAAAATAAAATAACATTTTGATTATAATAATTTAATTTGAAAGTAATCTATTAATAAATTTTTAATTAAGTGCATTTGGACTATATTTTAAATTAGTAAAAATTGAAAAGATTGTACGAAATTATATATCTATAGGTTATAAAAATTCTATAAAATTAACCTAAAAAAAAACTTCTGAATAACTAAAAATATAAAAAATATGAACAGGTAGTGGCCGTAAATATTGTAACATAAAAAAGGTTGAATGTGAAAAAGAAAAATATGAGGTCTAGTAATAATAAGGATTGTAATATAAAAAACGGCAGATAAAATTGAAAAAATAGGATAAAAACTATGAAAAAAAAATTATCAAAAAAAAATGCGGGCTTGAATTGGCGCGCCCACCAATAATTTTATATAACTATTAGCATTACTATATTACTATTACTATATATTACGATCTATATTATATTATATTATATTATATTATATTATATTATATTATATTATATTATATATTACTTTATTATATATTAGTATAATTTTTTTAATTACAATTACTATATAATATATATTAATATAAAATTACTAGTAATATATCCAATGCTATATATTATTATATATATATTACTATACATTACTACACGTTACTATACATTATTACTAATATACCAATATATTGAGTCTCTGTTGACCCCATCAGCGGGCGCCCGTCGCATTCATTACTATATATTACAATCTATATTATATTATATATTACTTCATTACATATATATATTAGTATAATATATATGAGTTGTATATATACTATATATTTTTTTTATTTACAATCACTATATAATCTTAAATTACTCATATATCTTAATAATATATTATTATATATTACTATATATTACTATATAGTTTTTTAATTATAATCTTTCCCTCAAAGTTTTTCTTTCACTCAACTCAAAGCTTTTCTTCCGCTCAAAACTCTCCTCAAAACTCTTCTTAATTCATCCTTATTTTCAATTTAACACATTTTCAACTAAAATTTTAATACATTCCGAACAACATCTACTAAAAAATTTTAAATAACAACTCTTAAATATTTTTGATATATCTGATGAATATTGTCTTAACAAAATATAATAACAAGTGATTGTTATCAAGTAGAAATATTGTTATATTTAGATTATTAATTATTAGTAATTATGAATATTATATAATATAATTAATTATCAATACAAATAAAAAATATGAATTTATACTAATTATCAAGATCGCCCTCATCCGTGAGCACCCGGTTACAGAGGGGCCTGGCGCCCGCCTCAATGCTCGGGCGCCCAGGTATGCAGAAGCCTGGCGCCAGCACCCGTCCACAGGCACCCGCACAAGTGGGAGCCTGGCGCCCGCCCTTATCTACGGGCGACCGCAAGATGGAGCCTGGCACCCGTCCCCTACGACGGGTGCCCGCTTATTACATTACTCTATATTAATACTATATTACTATAATATATTACTATATATTATCATATATTACTATACATTATTACATATTACTAATACTGATATTAATATATATTATATATTGATAATTACAGACTATATATATATAATTATATTATATTATAATTAGAGACTATATTATATATTCTTGTATTTATTTATCTACATTTACTATATTATTATAGATTGCTATTTATTTATTTGCAATTTAATTCCAAAATAATATAATAATAAATTTTAATTTAACTGGTTGTAAAAATTTATATAAAATTATTTTAGTTGTGAAAATTATATAAAATCAATCTAAATAAAATACATATCACCAACTAAAAATATGGAAAAAAAATGAAACGATAAAAATTATAAAAAAATATGAGACAAGGTAATGGCTAATGGTTAAACAAAGATAAGGATTGTAATATAAAAAAGGCGGTAAACAAAAGTGCGGGTAATGAAAAAAAGCCGAGTAATGAAAAAAGAGCGGGTAAATCTAATGAAAAAATTAGCGGAAAAAATTGACGGCCTTTGAAATTGTGGCGGGCTTTGAAATTGACAGACTTTTTAATTTTCTCTATAAATTCAATCCCAATACATATTCAAAACTCTCCTCAAACCTCTCTTAACTCAACAAAAAGATTTTTACTGTTTGATGAGTATTTCAAAAATTTAAAATATTTCCATCGACTATGGGACGAACTAAACGCCGGATGAGTATTGTATCTGATCATGAAGAATCACAACAATCCCAACAAGTTCAATGTGAAGAAAATCAATCTTACGAAGATGCTACCCCAGGTTATCGATCATTTCAATTTAAGATTTCACATTGACATGTTATCAACTAATTACCTTTTTTTTCAGTTGTCAAGAAACATAGAGGCCCAACTCGCTGTCAAGATGTTTGGGACTTAGAAAAAGGACAACGCATGTTAGTTGAAATGAACGAATTAAATCAACCCATAGGAATTGATGGTACAATCTTTACAAGATTTCTTGGGTCTATAGTTAGAGTGCATGCCATTGCTCCAATAAACTATAAAACGTGGCGCGAAATGCCAATGGAGTATAAAGATGACATGTGGAACATTGTACAGGTATTTGGTAATCTATTTTTATTACTGGACGAGTAGATGAAAAAGCTAATATATCTAATTTTATTTTTTACATATTTCTTTTACTTTAATTGTAGTCAAAGATTACTTTCAACCCACTCAGAGATGACACTAAGAAATGGGTTATTGGAAATTTGTCTGAAAAATGGAAGAGTTTTAAAAATTCTCTAAAATCAAAATGGTTCGATGAATCACTTGGAATAGATGAAAATATCAAGAGAATGGAAGATGAAAGAGTTGATCCAGATCAATACAAGGAGCTTGTTAGTTTCTGGTTAAGTGATAAAGGAAAGGTACAAATACAATCCACTATACAATTCACTATATAATTCACTCTTGTTATTCTGATATTTTTTTTTCTTTATGCTAGGAAATTAGTAAAAGAAATTCAGAATGTCGTTCAAAGTTGACTGATCCGCATTGTTTAGGATCGAAATCATTTGCAAAGCTCATACATGAAAAGGTATAAAGAATTCATATTTCATTTACTTGCAATTAATTACAATCAAAATAATACAAAGTGTGGTTTTCTTTTTTTCATTATAGATGACACAATCTGGGAGGAAACCTTCTAGAGCTGAACTTTATATTACAAGTAGAACACGATCAGATGGTAGTTTAGTTTCTACAAAAGCATCAGAACTTGTGGTATGGATGATTATCTTTTTATGTAATTCTAATTGAATTATTTATACTTAACATTTGATTCACTTTAATTTTTACTTCTTACAGGAAATAATAAAGAGTGGAATGGAATCTAATGAAGAAGTGCAAATAGAAAGTTCCAATTTGTCTTGGGAAAGTGATATTGTATCTAAAGTTAAAGGGCCTGATTCAAGGGGAAGAATTAGATGTGTGGGAAAGATTACAACTCCGCGTGTGCATTCAACTAAAGCTGGGAACGAAGATATGACTATTATGATGGAACGATTAATGGAACAAAATCACAATCTTACTAATTTGGTCAGCAATGTTCTTATGCATGTTGCTACACATGCCGGAAGTGGACAGCAAAATGAATTGATGAATCTGGTTAATGAAGCAAGGCTTATTGCTGGTGTTCAGGTATGAATGTCATTTCTTTGGTCACATAATCTTACTATTTTCACATTTATCTTTTAATAATAATCCAAATTATTTTTATTGTTAGATTCCTCTAATACCAGATGCTAGTAGTGCACATAGAAATCAACCATCATCATCAACACCTGACTCCATCCCACGGGGTAATGTTTTCATTTTTAACCATTCTTTACATTCTTTACAACGTCACTATCTAATTATATTAACTTAATTTTTTTTAATAGATCAACAGGAAGAAAGAGTATGATAAACTAGTTGGTCACTGCTCTGCTCTACTCTACTCTGCTCGCTCTCTGCTCTGCTCGCTCTGCTCTACTCTGCTTAGTTTTAGATTTATGGTGGGATTGTGCCCTTCATTTTGTGATGGTAATATTTTTGGTGATCAAAGTGAATATTTTTTGTTTTATTTTAGGTTTCACCATCTTAGTAGAAGATATTCATGTCTTAGCAGAAGACATGTTGTTGTGGGAAAGGAATCTTTTTTTCCCTTTTGATCTTATATGTATTACTCAATCTAATGTATTAGTCAATCTCACATATCAATGCAATTCTAATTATATTTATATTAATTTTGTAATTATTTTATACCCTCTTAAATTTAAAATTAAAACAGTGTCATTATTGATGTAAATATCGATATCATATCATGTAGTGATTTCCTATCACTTTTGATAACTACAACTTTTGTAAGAGATTGGTAACACTTGTGTAATGTGATTTTTCAGACTATACTATAGCAACTGATGGCAAAAAATTATAATATTTTCTAAGACATAGTAATTATTGATAATAAGGTACTAACACGGGGTAATCTTTGATAGTAACAAATTGTAAAAGGTAGTAACACAAAAGATAGTAACACATGGGAACCTACAATAACATTAGTGTAACTAATATAAAAGTTAAAAGTGTAGTAACACATGAAAATCGAAGAAAAAGAGAATAACATTTCCTAACATTACTGCTAGCCGATGATAAAAGTTATTAACATTTTCTAACACAGATCGACTGAATGGTAACTAATAAAAATAGTAACATCTAATAATATATAGTAATCGATGATAAAATTAGTTACATTTCTTAACTTTCCTAACTCAAGGTAACAATGAAAGTATAACATATTTTTTTCTCACTCAATGTAACTGTTGATAAAATCAATTATTTTTCCTCACTCAATCTAACCGTCGATAAAAGTAGTATAATCTTGCAACACATGATAAGCGATGTTCAAATTAGTAACTTTTCCTAACTCAATGTAACCGATGATAAATATAGTAACATCTCACAACTTTTGGTATAGTTACATTTCCTCACTTTCCTAATCGACAATGAAAGTATAACATATAGTAATATATGGTAACCGATGATAAAATCAATTACTTTTTCTAACTCATTGTAACAGTCGATAAAAGTAGTAAATTTCCTCACATGATGGTGCCGACGATGTAAATAGTAACATCTCATAACATATAATAACTGATAATAAAATTGTAACATCTCCTAACTCAATGTATCCGACGATAAAAAATAGTAACATTTCATAACATATAGTAACTGATAATAAAATGAGTGATTTTTCTTCACACTATAGTAACAGACGATAAAAGTAATAACAAATCGTAACATATAGTAACCGATGATAAAAATCCTAATATTTCTAACAACCAATTAACTGACAATAGAACTACTGTTTCTATCGACACTTTTTAAACGTCACAATAGATATATACATGCTACAACAGTTACACAAAACATCAGCATATACCTATCCCGACTGGTATATACTCAACCATATTCTATCCGTTGGAGAAAGTATTAGTGACGGATTTTATATGTTTTGCTCACGGTTTTTTTCCGTCAGCGTACTGCTCTTATTTTGTAGTGTAGAGCAGAGAACATGTACTCCCAAATATCTTCCCAAATTATTAGTGAAGGTGGTGACTCTCTATACGCTCCATGTGATGTTAAAGAGCATTAGGAGATGTAAATATGTACGAGATTTAGTCTCGTCGATTTTTATCCCAAGGGCAACACAAAAAACACCAAAAGTCATGCGGATGACACTTGAGCAGTTGCGAGTGGCTTTTGAGACTAAAAGAACATCATGGGCAACAACCGCTAGACTCCAACATAAGATTTCACTTATGATTCGTTTGATGTATCTAATATGATTGAATTACAAATTTTAAAAAGCACACATTATGTGCATAACCAAAACATTTTGTTATAAAGAAGTCCATATAGAAATGATATGTAATCCTCTCGTCCAAGTAACACTCAACACACTTGCCAAAAAAGCTTTTGAGGTAGCTAAAAATAGAGAATGGCAGAAAATTCAGGTCAATCGGACTTTCGTAATTTCTCCTTGTTGGGTGTTTTTTTTTTTTTTTTTTTTTTTTTTTTTTTAATCCTATATGACATTTCAAGTTCAAAATAGTATTATACAAATGTTGCCACCTCTTCATAAATATACGTATTTCTAATAAAAACTTGAACATATTTCTTGTTTATTACTTTTTTCTTCAAGTCCTTAAAAATTTAAAGTACCAAAACTGAAATGTTACCTCTATAATGGATACATCCATCGATGGACTTCCAGCTAATGTATCATTAGGCAAGTGGATGCACAACTACTCCATGGAGTCAAAGAAAGATGGGGATAATTTTTCTCCAAGTTGCAAGGGATGTCCCGTTCCATCTTTTCAACATGTACAACTATAAGGTTGCCAAGTAAATGTTATTGAAGAAATTATTCAAATTTGTCAATGCGCTCCAAACATATTATGAAAGAAAGTTTTTGAATATAATTTGAAGCAGACTATACACAAAAACATGGTAGTTGTGACTTTTCATCCCTGAAATTTTTCATTCATTCATATCAATGCATCATCCAATATCTTAAACATATCCGTTTGGGAATCTTAGTTTTCTGAGCCAATCGCAAACATCATGTTTTTGGTCCCTACTTAAAGAGTAATGAGAAGAAGGAAGTAGGATGTGAGGAAAGAGAGAAACCTTTGATAGTTTTCTTTGATGGCATAGTAGCAATGACGACAACTTTCTTATAGGAAAAGCTGTGGCATAGGCGAATGGAGAAGAGAGTAAAGAGTAAAGAGAGAAGAGAGAATAGCGAAGAAGAGAGCTCTTCTATGGGTTTTAAAAGGACTTTCTGACATTTTGCCACAAAAACGTCGGTAAACACCAAAGTTGCTTACGTTTTTAAGTAAAAATATTAGAATCTCCCCTCTCTCACTCTCAAAACTGTGACTCTGTGGTCCCTCTCTCTACCCTTTCCTCATATTTTTAAGAAAAAACATCATATCCCTCTCTCTCACTCTCTATCTCTTGCTAGTTTTTCTCTACCCTTTTCTGACATTTAGGCAAAACATTGGCAAAGTTGAACATTTTGTCAATATTTAAAGTAAAAAACATAGGCAAAAACAAAAGCTTTTGCTGATGTTTAGTGCTAAAACATCAGCAAAAATTCTAACATATAGTGGAGGCTTATTATGCATGGTCTACAGAATGGAGAGCACCAAGTTAGATTGGTAGCATGCAACAACGGTGGCATTCCGCTCTTGTCAATGGAACGATAACGAGTTGGAGGAGTGGTGGTTTACACGTCCATCAACAACTCTTTCAATTCTACATCCCTTTTCATTTCCCAAATATGTTTACATAGATCCAAGTAGGGACACTTAGATTATATGCTTGAGGGTGAAGGTGCCAAATGCATCACTTATAAGATGGGGGACTATGCCACTCCCAATTGGAGGACTATCTTGTTTCTTTCCTCAACCAATTTTTATTTGTATTTGCTATCGTATCTACATAGAATCAATATGCTCATGCATTATTGTTCGTATATATCTAAACTATTTACTTAGATATGCCAATTGGTGAAGTTGGAACACAATTTTTAGGGCCAAAGCAATGCATGATTGATATTGTAAGGCCAAAACCACTCTCAATTTGATAAATACCTTTTTCTTTTTTCAACCACTAATTTCTACATAAATCTATTATTTAGGTTTAATTAATATTTTGATGCGTTACTTCTTTTAAGGACAATTAATGTTTATTTTGGTTTTTATCTTTCTATTAGTGTGTCATAATATATTAAAGTACTACAGATACAACGTAAAATGTGAACCTATGGTTGATTTTAAAATCACGTGCAAGGAGCAAAATGCATAGGGGAGAGGTAGACGAGAGGGAGTAAGCTTTGTTCGTCAAATGTTTTTGCCAATCTTTTTGCAAAATATTATAGCATTCTAGATTGAAAATAATTTTGCAAAGTTAAATTCATTTTGTTAAGCAAGAAGAGGAAGGTGGGGCACTCCAAAAATGATAAGCACCGCTGAAAGGGTATTCCCAAATTTTATTGTTAGCTTTTGGTCACAGCAGAGTGTAGCCAAAGAAAATCAATACTCTAAGCCAAATGATTTTGGTATTCAATAATAAAAGCGACAATTTGTTACGACTGGAAAGTAAAATTTTCAATGCTGACAAACAAAAAATGGATTACATAAGATAACTTATCAACTAATTTAAGGGTAATCAATCACTATTTCATTGTGGCCAAACATTTTAGTTACGATGTTAAAAAAAAAAAAGCCTAAAAAAAGATGGAAAATCAACATTATCAAAATGAATGCAATTTGATATTGAATTTATCCATATTTGGGGAAAAAGAGATTTTATAATATCCAGAAAGTAAAAACTTGAAAGTTAACAAAGTTAAAATTGGAATATATGGAACAAATAAACAAATTTTGTTAAACAATAGCATTTTTCTTGTGATAACAAAATATTAATGATTCAACAACGATGTAGGGGATTTTACTCCTCCGTCCCACCTAAAGAGCTTGAAGTTATAATTTGAAATATATAAATAGTAGTTGCAACATGGATTATTGCTGAGCTTAATAACCCAAGATTATAACCTATGCAAGGGCATTAAGGTTGTTGGTGTGTGGTTGGGCTCAACCGGTAAGACGTGGGAACGAAAATAATAGCTCACCCAATCCAAGTAAGGAGTTGGGCCATGGGAACTAAGCGAAGGCTTAGTGTATATTGCCTATAGAGTAGAGGGGCACCGTGTTAGGCTGGCTTCACGGAGCAACAAGTTCCTCCCACTCATGTTGGTGGAAGGATAGCGAGCTAGCCACTTACACATCTATCAACACCCAATGAGTTGCTCTCAATTTGACAACAACCTTTTTCTTTTCCCAAATATGTTTAGATATATCCAAGTAGGAAGAGTTGGATCTATGCTTGTGGACCTAAGTGCCAAATGCGGCACTTATAGAGTGGGGGACTATGCCACTCTCAATTAGAGAACAATCTTGTTTCTTTCCTCAACCAATTTTTATTTGTATTATGGATATCGTATCTGCATAGAATCAATATCCTCATGTATTACTGTTCTTGTATGCTCATGTATTACTCATCTTATATATCTTAACTGTTTACTTAGATATGTCAACTGGGGAGTTGGAACATAAGTTTTAGGGCCAAAGCAATTCATGGTCAATAGAGCGAGGGCAAAAATACTCTCAATTTGATAAAAACCATTTTCCTTTTTCAACCACTTATTTTTACATAATTTTCTTTTTTAGGTTTAACCAATATGGTGATACATTACTTTTTTAAAGGACAATTAAAGTTTATTTTGATTTTTATCTTTCGATTAATATATAATAATATATTAAAGTGATAGTTAGATATAACCTATAAAGTGTGAACCCAAGGATGATTTCTAAATTGCGTGCAAGGAACAAAAAGTGTAGGAGAGAGGGAGATGAGACGGAAAATGTTTTTCTCCATTCGATGTTTTTGCCGATATTTTTTGCAAAATAAAATAGCATTCCAGTTTGAAAATATTTTTGTGAATTTAAATTCATTTTGTTAAGCAAGAAGAGGAAGGTGGGGAACTCCGAAAGTTAAGTAGTGCTACAAAAATTAGTAAAATATATTTCTATTTTTATTTATATTGTTATTGATTTGGTTTCTCATTACTAGTAGGAAGGAGTTTGTGTTGGCCATGTTACCCACTTTCCTTTTGTAATTGTTTATTTTTAGCTATGTTGTGTTTAATTGTAAACTCATATAAGGCCTTGGTTTCTCATCAACTATGAAAATGAATGCAGTAACTTCCTCTGCTCCTTCAAGAAACTCTTTTTTGTTTTTCAATCAAACAACGAGTGGTATTAGAGCTCTATAAGAGAGAAAACGAAATACTATCTCTTTCAAAGCCAGCTTTTGAACTTCAACTAGGAAAAAGAAAAGTAAGAAGGAGAAAATTGATTGAAACACAACTGACTGAAATACCAAGAGAGAGAAAATTACAATGGTAAGCAATGGTATCAATTTATCTTCTCAACCCCAAATTCCAATTTTTAAAAGGGAAAAATTATCGCTTTTGGAGCACAAAAATGAAGATGATATTCAAATCCCAGGAGCTATGGGTCCTGGTGGAGAATGGGTTCTGATAATACCCTATTTAATAGATCTCCAAAATCATGCATGGTTATCTGATAAGGAAGACAATCACTATCAAGGTCAAATCTTTCCATATTTCTGGAGGAAGTCTAAACTTTTCAGAAGTCTCTAATTACAAACCTAACCATCTTAAAAGACTTCCAACAAAAGGAAACTAGGGTTTTCTACACTCTTGGGAATGCTATAAATACAGAGCATAGGCAATCTTCAGAGGGGACTCAGTTTTTTACACACGAAAGGGATGCGATTCTATATATCATTTAAAGAGGGGTTCTATACCCAGTTTTATATATAGTTTAGAGAGGGGTTCTATACCCAGTTCTATACATCATTCAGAGAGGGATTCTATACCCAGTTCTATACATCATTCAGAATAGGGTTCTATACCCAATCTTATATGTCATTCAAAGAGGAGTTTCATACTCATTTACATATACCGACAGAGGTAGACCTTCATGCTCAATCTCATGCGACAGAGGTATGATATATATGACTACTATCAATCTTTATCTTAACGCTCGTACTGACTTGAGAGTCAGAATCCCCCCGCCGGCCCAGCCCCAGTAGGGTTTTTTTAGGTTTTTCATCCATGAAGAATCGTAGAGCACCACTGCCATCGGCTTCCCGCTCGAGTTGGAAGAGCAGGTATCTGTGGAACGAAAAACGACTCCAACAGATTGGCGCCGTCCGTGGGAAACGATTGACTAACCAGTCGTAGAAATCTCAAATCTGGCTTCACTTCCACTTGATAGTCTGAATTCATTTGATAATCCGACAATCAAGAGAAAGGTACATTATCTAACGAACGGGCTCATATCGCCCTGATCTACCAATGGGATCTATCTCCCCAAATGGGCCATGTCGCCCTGATTTACCGATGGGATTTATCTCCCCGAATGCGTCTGTGCCGTCCTCAATTATCTGACCTGTCGGTCTCTCTATCATTCAGACTGTCGGCCTCTCAGTCTCTTTCCAGACTCCAAGATCGTTTGATTTTTTAACCTGTCAGTCTCTCCATTGTTTGGTCTGTCGGCCTCCCAATCTCTTATCAGTTTATTGACTCCCAGATTTTTTGATTTTTCGACATATCGGTCTCTCCATCGTTCAGCTGGTCGACCCATTTATCTAAAGTATCCTATTGTTCAGAGGGCCGTAAACGCCTAGCTCCCTTCATTTGGAGGGCCTCAGTCGCCCAGCTCCTGTCGTTCGGAGGGCCTTAGTCGCTCAGCTCCTATCGTTCATTTGGAGGGCCTCAGTCGCCCAGCTCCTATCGTTCGGAGGGCCACAGTTGTCACGCCCCAAATCGGGATTGTAAATAGCCGCCCGTTGCCCTGGATGCCAGCTGTATTTTTACAAAAAATCGGGCAGAACCTCCCTATAAATCAGAGGTCTCTCATGTACAATTTCACCTGCATATCAACATTCATCCTGCAAAATAAACAAATGGCCATCCCGGCCTCTCCAAAATCAACCAATTCCCACCACCAGCATCCAGAACAACGCAAGGCTATTAAATTTCTAGTAGACCTAACCACAAACCTCTACTGTCATGCCCAACTAGAGCATGAGCAGCCACTACATTGAGTGGACCTGAAATTTTATATAATATACAATACTTTTTCCCAAGTAACATTCAAATACGTACAATCGTCTCAATGCAAATGAAATATGAGAGTTTCACAAATAAATATACATAAATTATACAGTCATCCCAAAATAAGTACATGGCCAACTACGGACCTCAACAAGACCTCGCAGGGTCGAAAATATAATACGTAATTTAAATTTCAACTTAAACTTAAAACCTCACCGTCCAAAATAACCAGATCCGTCAAAATCTCTAAACTCTGAAGTATCGCTCCAGCACAACAATCTTGTCTGTGGGAGGAAAGAAGAGGGGTGAGTATCTATGTGAGGATACTCAGTGAGTGAGGGGATTAATCTCAAGTACTAATAGTGTAGGTGAATATTGGAGTGTCAAATAATATCATTCGTAACTAATGATTCAAATTTCGTAGTAAATCATGATATTTTTGAATAAAATGAACTCATTTAATCATTCACACGATATCATACATATATGCATCCATTTAAAAATCAAGTATATCATAGAGCAAGCCAAAAATGATCCTGGCAAAGGTCAACCATGACCAAGGACAGGCGCATCGGGGGTTTTATTATGCATAAATGTTCAAAAGTTGCTCTCTACCCCGACGTTGACACGTACAAGCAACTCCCAGTGCTAGACCGCCTATATTGACGGACCTCCCCTTTCAGTTCAACTGGGCCTATACGGAACATCACAATCATGTACAAGCAACTCCCGGTGCTAGACCGCCTATGCTGACGGACCTCCCCAATACATGGTTCAACCGGGCCCATACATATTACAATCACGACGTTTACGGATACCTCTGGCCAAAGCGTATCCGGGCAACCCGTGCCTATACAAACGCCCTTCGTAGCTACGGAATCAATCAAGTCATATCATATCATCACAAGTGGGCATCCCAGTGCCCTCACAGATCTTAAAACATTTCAAATCCGTGTGCCAATACATTCATCAAATCATTTCAAATCAGTATACCAATGCAACGGTAGAAAAGGAAATTTATCCAATTTTCATGTAATGGCACAATTTTGTTTCATTTCAAACATAGATGCATAGTCATGGAAAACATAAGTTTAAGACACTCCAATAATCACAAAACAGATTTGAGATTTAATATCACACATCAAATCAATGCATATCAAAGCATGTTTTGTTTAAAAGAACGGTAAAATCAGATTTTTAGTATTTCATGCAAGAGATTAGGGTCTCACTCACTTTCCAGGGAGATAATCACTCCCTATTTCCAAAATAAATCCGAATTTGACTTCTCGAGTCTCCAACAAGATCAACCTAATCAAATTATCATAATAATCATCAAATTTCCAATTAATCTTAGGGTTTATCATTTTCCCTAAGTTTGTACAAACCATAATTCTCCAATTTTTGAATATACTCTAATGTCATCAATTGCATTTCATTTATAAATAAATAACAAAATCAAAATCAATCTTAATTCAAACCTAAAACCGTTCAAAATCGAAAACAACTCTAAAATAAATAAATTCCTGCAAAATAGAAAAAATCTTTGAAAAATCATACACTTTTCACTTTTCATCCGATTTTTTTCAAACCATATATCATTTTCAAGGTATCGAAGTCTATTTTCATAATATAGGAGTTGTATTTTGATTGCCTATATGCAGGACGACTTATAATGTAAAATACTACGACAGTTCTTAAGCTATAACCACAACTTTTAATCTATTCTTCATATACATACCATTATGCAAATTTAACAACTTAATATAACATGAGAAAGACACAAAATGCTACAGTAGACTTCATTTCACGGCACATCTCATTCCAACTCTGATCCCAAATGTTTTCATGCAAATTTCAAATTAAATTTTAAAGGAAACCATTCAAATCAATTCAATTCGATTCTATTATCCCTTAACATGCTTTTTCCGTATCAAACGGCCTTATTTACGTAAATACATAAACTCAATCCTAGCTTTCAATTATAGATCTTCATAAATATCCTAAACATATAAAGATCTCTCCATCCTAGATTCACTCAATTTATCGAATAAATTTGCATTTTACCTCACTAAGCGTTTTCGGATCACAACCTAACTTCCTTGCTCTGTTCAAGTCACTCCAAAACCTGTAACACTTCCAACTAAAACAATGTCAATAATTAACTTAGCTACTGAGAACATTCAACCCTAAAGTATTTAACTCGGAGCTGTTACCCTAAAACCATGGTCAGAGACAAGTCAGCCATTACCTGAGCAGGAGTGAAATTGGGCCTAGGGTTTTTGAGGTCTGCACTAACGGCTTGGTTGGAGCTCCTGCGATGATCGCAGAACCCAACAATGTGCAGCTCACGGTCGAGCGAACAGGGGAGGAGGCTGTGGCCCGTCACGCATGCGAGAGGGAGAGGGTGAAGAGAGAAGTAATCGGTGGGGGGTGGTTGGTGGTGGAGTAGTGGAGGCGCATGAGGCGGAGGGAGAGAAATCGCGAGACCGCAAAGGATAGAGAGAGAGATCGATAGAGAGAGGCAGAGAGGTGAACGGAAAGGGAAAGTGAGAGACTGGTCGGCGACGGTGATTGGGTGGTTGACGGTGGTGCGGCGGCGGCGAAATCAAGGGTGCGGGAGAGAGCTACGGGAAGGAGAGAGTAGAGAGAACGAAAGAGAAAGAACCGAATGGAGAGAGAGGGAGAATAGGGCGGTGGTTGACGGTCGTCTGTGGCGGAGGAGGGAGATTGCAGCGGCGGCAATGGCGACGGAGGGAGGCGGGTTGTGACGGAAGAAGGTGAATGGTTGGTTTGGGGAGAGAGAGAGAGAGTAGAGAGAGAGAGGGAAGGAGAATTAGGGCTTTTGAGCCCTAATTCGATTTTTTTTTCTTTTAATTATTATTATTATTATTATTATTATTATTATATGTATTTTTATAAGAATGGATTTATAAATAAATGCATGAGGAAATAATTAATTTAATAAATGAAAAATATGTTTATACATGTATACATATATTTTATTTTATTTTTTATACTTGCTTCACATTTCGAATCGAAAATACGGATACTTTTGAATATACTAGAAATTTGAATTAAAAACCCCAAAATCGAAAATCAATATAAATAAAAATTTCCTCTCAATATAAATAAACTAGGGAATATTTCATAAAATTCAAGAACGAGAGTACAAAAATACGGCACCGCAGAGTCGGCGTTACAACAGTTGCCCAACTCTTATCATTCGTTCGGAGGGCCTCAATCGCTCAGCTCTTATCATTTTGAGGGTCTTAGTCGCCCAACTCCTATCGTTCGGAGGGCTTCAGTCACCCAACTCCTATCATTCGTTTGGAGGGCCTCAGTCACTCAGCTCCTATCATTCGGAGGGCCTCAGTCGCTCAACTTTTATCGTTCATTCGGAGGGCCTCAGTCGCCCAGCTTCTATCATTCGTAGGACCTCAATCGCCCAACTCCCTATCGTTCGTTCGGAGGGCCTCAGTCGCCCAACTCTTATCGTTCGGAGGGTCTCAATCGTCCAGCTCCTATCGTTCGGAGGGTCTCAGTTGCCCAGTTCTTATAGTTCGTTTGGAGGGCCTTAGTTGCCCAGCTCCTATCGTTCAGAGGGCTTTAGTCTCCCAGTTCTTATCGTTCATTCGGAGGGCCTCAGTCGCCTAGCTTCTATTGTTCGTTCGGAGGGTCTAAGTCGCCCAGCTCCCTACCATTGGTTTGGAGGGCCTCAGTCGCCCAGTTTCTATAGTTCGGAGGGCCTCAGTCGCCCAGCTCCTATCGTTCGGAGGGTCTCAGTCGTCCAACTCCTGTCGTTCGTTCAGAGGGCCTCAGTCACCCAACTCTTATTGGTCGGAAGGTCTCAGTCACCCAATTCCTATCGTTCGTTCAGAGGGCCTCAGTCACCCAGCTCCTATCGTTCATTTCGAGCGCTTCAGTCGCCCAGTTCTTATCATTCAGAGGGCCTCAGTAACCCAACTCCTATCATTCGTTCAGAGGGCCTCAGTCGCCCAGCTCCTACCGTTTGTTCGGAAAGTCTCAATCACTCAGCTCCTATCGTTCGGAGGGTCTCAGTCGCCCAGCTCCTATCATTCGTTCGGAGGGTCTCAATCACCCAGCTCCTATCGTTCGGAAGGCCTCAGTCGCCCAACTCCTATCGTTCTTTCAGAGGGCCTCAATCACCCAGCTCCTATCATTCGGAGGGCCTCAGTTGCCCAGCTCCTGTTGTTCGGAGGGTCTCAGTAGCCCAACCCCTATCATTCGTTCGGAGGGCCTCAGTCGCCAGCACTTATCGTTCATTCAGAGGGCCTCCGTCACCCAGCTCCTATCGCTCGGAGGTCTCAGTCGTCTAACTCTTATCGTTCGTTCAGAGGGCCTTAGCCGCCCAGCTTCTATCGTTCATTCAGAGGGTTTCAGTCGCCCAACTCCTATCGTTCGGTCAGAGGGCCTCAGTCACCCAGCTCTTATCGTTCGGAGGGCCTTAGTCGCCCAGCTCCTATCATTCGGAGGGTCACAGTCGCCCAGCTCCTGTCACTTGGAGGGTCTTAGTCACTCAACTCCTGTCATTCAGAGGGCCTTCGTCGCCCAGCTCCCTTTGTTCGGAAGGCCTTTGTCGTCCAGCTCCTGTCGTTCGGAGGATCTTGGACACCCAACTCCCTTCGTTTGGAGGGCCTTCGTCATCCTGCTGCTATCGTTCGGAGGGCCTTGGTCGCCCAGCTCCTGTCATTCGGAGGATCTTGGTTTGCCTAGCTCCTATCATTCGACGGGTTTTAGTCTTCCAGCTCCTATCGTTCGATTGGTCTTGGTCCCCTAGGTCCTATCGTTTGGCGGGTCTAAGTCGCCCAGATCTTATCATTCGAGCGTGTCATCAATAAAGGATGGAGCTCCCCGAATGGGCCCATGTCACCCCGATTTACCAATAGGGATTTAATTCCCCGAGTGGGCCTATGATACCCTGATCTACTGTTTGACCTATTGGTCTTGTGTTCTCTTCATAGTACGACCTGTCGGTTCGGTGTTCTCTCAATCGTTCGACTTGTCGGTCTGGTATTCTCTCTATCATTCGACTTGTCGGTCTTGTATTCTCTCGATCATTCGACCTATCGGTCTGGTGTTCTTTCGATCGTTCGACCTGTCGGTCTAGTGTCCTCTCTATTGTTTCAACCTGTCGGTCTGGTATTCTCTCGATCGTTCGACCTGTCAGTCTGGTATTCTCTCGATCGTTCAACCTGTCGATCTAGTATTCTCTCGATCATTCGACCTCTAGATCTCACGATCACTCAACCTGTCAATCTACCAATCTCTCGATCACCTGATGACTCGATCTCTCGATGACTCGATTTCTCGATCATTTGATCCTCAGTCTATTGGCCTGCTGATCTCTTGACCTTTCAATCTTCTAGAAGACCTCTTACAATCCACTCTACTCCTAATCAATTTCTTCAAAATACAATTAGGAGTTGGGGTAAATGATGATACCCTATTTAATAGGTCTCCAAATTCATACATGGCTATCCGATAAGGAAGACAATCACTATCAAGGTCAAATCTTTTCATATTTCTGGAGGAAGTCTAAACCTTCCAGAAGTCTCTAATTTTAATCCTAACCATCTTAAAAGACTTCCAGCAAAAGAAAACTAGGGTTTTCTACACCCTTGCGAAGGTTATAAATACAGAGTATAGGCAACCTTCAGAGAGGACTCAGTTTTTGAGACACGAAATGGAGGCGATTCTATACATCATTTAAAGAGGGGTTCTATACCCAGTTCTATATATCGCTCAGAGAGGGGTTCTATACCCAGTTCTATTTATCGTTCAGAGAGGGGTTCTATACCCAATTCTATACATCGTTCAGAGAGGGGTTCTATACCCAATTCTATACATCATTCAGAGGTGGATTCTATATCCAATCTTATATGTCATTCAGATAGGGGTTTTATACCCATTTACATACGCCGACAGAGGTAGACCTTCATGCTCAATCTCATGCGACAGAGGTATGATATCTACGATTACTATCAGTCTTTATTTTATTACTCATACTGAATTGAGTGTCGGAATCCCCTCGCCGGGCCAACCCCGGTGGGGTTTTTATAGGTTTTTCATCCGTGAAGAATCATAGAGTACCACCGCCCCCGCTCAAGTTGGAAGAGCAAGTATCTATGGAGTAAAAATCAACTCTAACAGATTGGTGCCGTCCATGGGAAACGACTGACGACCAGTCGTAGAAATCTCAAACCTGGCTTCACTTTCACTTGACATTCTGAATTCATTTGACTATGCGATAATCGGGAGGAAGGTACATTATCTAACGAACAGGCTCATGTCGCCCTGATCTACCGATGGTATCTATCTCCCCGAACGGGCCATGTCATCTTGATTTACCGATGGGATTTATCTCTCCGAATGGGTTTACACCGCCCTCGATTATTTGACCTGTCAGTCTCTCTATCATTCGTACTGTCGGCCTCTCAGTCTCTTTCCTGACTCCCGGATCGTTTGATTTTTTGACCTGTCGATCTCTCCATTGTTCGGTCTGTCGGCCTCCCAATCTCTTGTTAGTCTATTGACTCCCAATCTCCATCGTTCGTACTATCGGCTCCCTTCATTCGGAGGGCCTCAGTCACCCAACTCATATTGTTCATTTAGAGGGCCTCAGTCGCCCAGCTCATATCGTTCGGAGGGCCTCAGTCACCCAGCTCCTACCGTTTGTTCGGAGGGCCTCAGTCACCCAGTTCTTATTATTCGGGGGGCCTCTATCGCCCAACTCCTATCGTTTGGAGAGCCTCAGTCGTCCAGCTCCTATCATTCATTCGGAGAGTCTCAGTCACCTAGCTCCTATCGTTCGGAGGGCTTCAGTCGCTCAGCTCTTATCGTTCGTTCGGAGGGCCTCAGTCACCCAGCTCCTATCATCCCGAGGGTCTCAGTCGCCCAGCTCCTATCGTTCGGAGGGCCTCAGTCGCCCAGTTCGTATCGTTCATTCAGAAGACCACAGCTGCCCAGCTCCTATCATTCGAAGGGCATCAGTTCCTATCATTCGTTTGGAAGGCCTCAGTTGCCCAACTACTATCGTTCGTTCAGAGGGTCTCAGTCGCCCAACTCCTATTGTTCGGAGGGCCTAAGTCGTCCAGTTCCCTATCGTTGGTTCGGAGGGCCTCAATCGCCCAGCTCCTATAATTCAAAGGGCCTCAGTTGCCCAACTCCTATCGTTCGTTCGGAGGGCCTCAGTCGCCCAACTCCTATCGTTCGAAGGGCCTTAGACTCCCAGCTCCTATCATTCGGAGTGCCTCAATCGCCCAGTTCCTATCGTTCGTTCGGAGGGTCTCAATCGTCTAGCTCCTATCGTTTGGAGTGCCTCAGTCGCCTAACTCTTATCGTTCGTTTGGGGGCCTCAATTGTCCAACTCCTATCGTTCGGAGGGCCTTAGTCGCCCAATTCTTATCGTTCACTCGGAGGGCCTCAGTTGCCCAGCTCTTATCATTCATTCGGTGGGTTTCAGTCGCCCAGCTCCTATCATTCAGAGGGCTTCAGTCGCCTAGCTCCTATAGTTCATTCAGAGGGCCTGAGTCGCCCAGCTCCTATAGTTCGTTCGGAGGGCCTCAGTCGCCCAGCTCCTATCGTTCGGAGGGTCTCAGTCGCCTAGCTCCTATCATTCGTTTGGAGGGCCTCAGTCGTCTAGCTCCTATCTTTCGTTCGAAGGGCCTCAGTCAACCAGCTCCTATCATTCGGAAGGCTTAAGTCGTCTAACTCCTATCGTTCGGAGGGTCTCAGTCGCCCAGCTCCTATCGTTCATTCGGAGGGCCTCAATCGCTAGATCCTATCATTCATTAAGAGGGCCTCTGTCACCCAGCTCCTATTGTTCGGAGGGCCTCAGTCGTCCAGCTCCTATCATTCGTTCGGAAGGCCTCAATCACCTAGCTCCTATCGTTCGGAGGGCCTCAGTCACCTAAGTCTTGTCACTCGGAGGGTCTCAGTCACCCAGCTCCTGTCATTTAGAAGGCCTTTGTCGCCCAACTCCCTTTGTTCGGAAGGCCTTTGTCGCCCATCTCCTGTCATTCGATGGGCCTTGGTCACCCAACTCCCTTCATTTGGAGGGCCTTCGTCACCAGCTACTATCGTTCAGAGCGCCTTGGTCGCCCAGCTCCTGTCTTTCGGAAGGCCTTGGTCGCCTAGCTCCTATCATTCGACGGGTTTTAGTCTTCCAGCTCCTATTGTTCGATTGGTCTTGGTCCCCCAGCTCCTATCATTTGGTGGGTCTAAGTCGCCCAGATCCTCGTGTCATCAATAAGGTACAGAGCTCCCTGAACGGGCCCATGTCTCCGTGATCTACCGATATGGATCTAACTCCTCGAGCATGCCTATGATGCCCTGATCTATTGTTCGACCTATTGATCTTGTGTTTTGTTGATAGTACGACCTGTCGGTCTTGTGTTTTGTTGATAGTACAACCTGTCGGTTTGGTATTTTCTTGATCGTTTGGCCTTTCGATCTGGTATTCTCTTGATCGTTCGACCTGTCGGTCTGGTGTTATCTCGATCGTTCAACCTGTTGGTCTGGTATTCTCTTAATCATTCGACCTGTCGATTTGGTGTTCTCTCGATCATTCGACCTGTCAGTCTGGTATTCTCTCGATCATTCAACCTGTCAGTTTGGTATTCTCTCGATCGTTCGACCTATCAATCTTGTATTCTCTCGATCGTTCGACCTTTGGATCTCACGATCACTCAACCTATCGATCTGCCAATCTCTCGATCACCTGATAACTCGGTCTCTTGATGACACGATCTCTCGATCATTTGATCTCTTAGTCTATTGGCCTGTTGATCTCTTGACCTTTCGATCTTTTAGAAGACCTCTTACAATCCACTCTACTCCTAATACAATTTCTTCAAAATACAATTAGGAGTGGGGGTAAATGATGATATCCTATTTAATAGGTCTCCAAAATCATGCATGGTTATCCAATAAGGAAGGCAATTATTATCAAGGTCAAATCTTTCCATATTTCTAGAGGAAGTCTAAACCTTTCAGAAGTCTCTAATTACAATCCTAACCATCTTAAAAGAATTTCAGCAAAAGGAAACTAGGGTTTTCAACACTCTTGGGAAGGCTATAAATACAGAGCATAGACAACCTTCAGAGGGGACTCAATTTTTGACACACGAAAGGGAGGCGATTCTATACATTATTCAGAGATAGATTCTATACCTAGTTTTATATATCGTTCAGAGAAGAGTTCTATACCCAGTTCTATACATCATTCAGAGAGTGATTCTATACTCAGTTCTATACATTATTCAGAGAGGGATTCTATACCCAGCTCTATACATCATTTAGAAGGGGGTTTTATACCCAATCTTATATGCCATTCAGAGGGGGGTTTCATACCCATTTACATACGCCGACAGAGGTAGTCCTTCATGCTCATTCTCATGCGACAGAGGTATGATATCTACGATTACCATCAGTCTTTATCTTATTACTCATACTGACTTGAGCGTCAGAGTCCCCCCGTCGGACCAGCCCCGGTGGGGTTTTTGCTGGTTTTTCATCCGTGAAGAATCGTAGAGCACCACCGCCATTAGCTTCCCACTCGAGTCAGAAGAGCAGGTATCTGTGGAGCGAAAATCAACTCCAATAGGTTCAATGACTTAAATCCCACCATGCACAACCAACGCTTGTGGGAGACTCACAAGAAGGATACAAAGGCTCTATTTTTCATTCAATAGGGTTTTGCTGAAGATATTTTTCGCAAAAGTGCAGTAGCTGGCTCCTCCACTCAAGCATGGGAGATTTTAAAGAAAGATTATTTAGGTGACAAGAAGGTAATTGCTATGAAATTACAAACTCTTCATCATAATTTTGAAATGTTGGCTATGAAAAATAATGAGTCTGTGCAAGTGTAGTTGTCTAAAGTCTCTACGGTTGTAAACTTTATGAAGTCATATAGTGAAAGTGTTAGTAATAACCCTATTATGAGCAAGGTATTAATGAGTTTGATCCCAAAATTTGATCATGTGGCTGCTGCAATTGAAGAGTCTAAGGAAATGTCTACTTACTTCTTTGATGAATTGTAGAGTTGAAAAAGTTGAGAAGAAGGCTTTTCAAGTGAAAGGGGAGTCTACTTCTAAGAAAAAAAAATAAAAAATTCAGTAGGTAGAGGTCAAGGTAGAGGTGGTTACCACGATCGAGGTCTCAGTAGTGGCAGAGGATGAGGCCAAATTGGAGAATAATGGTAGTATAAATGCACCATTCAATATCATTATTGCAAGAAATTTGGTCACAAAGAAGCTAATTGTTGGATTAAAGAGAGAATTGAGTAGAAGAAAGCCAATATCACAAAGAAGATTGAAGAAGAATGGAAGTGGCATGTGATTTTTTTCTATTTTGCCTTTGTTTTTGTTTTTGTTTTTTTGTGAACTTAACCAAAACTTTCATTATACAATTTCCTTTTAGTATTTTGCCGACTGATATCTGAAGATATATTTTAATTAATTCAATTCGAGTGTTGTCAGACTCAATTTAGGGAGGAGCTCTCCCAATATAGTCTTTTCCATTCTTAAATTTTTAACCTGAAAATTGATTAATAGACTTAGCACTCTTATCCTCTAAACTGACTGTCCATTGGTTAAACTTACATTATATGATAGAACAAGGGAAGCACAAAGTTTTGTATAGTATGGTTTATTATGAAATTATAGCATCCATATTGTTGTTATCACTCAACATGTCTCTTCCAACCTAGCTTGAAATTTCATACAGGGATTAAGCATATCCTTATAACAAGTAGCTGGTTTTGGGGTAGACTTTATCAACCCTACAAAGATCATGAAGAGGTAGGTCTTAGGAGGTTTAATATTGATTAAGATCAACTAAATCCATTACTTAATTGTTTCTTTATCAGACTATGCTCTAGATATGGATGTTGATTTATGTGTTCATTAAAATAAATTTTCACTTAATCACTTGATGGGTATTTGGTTTTTTCACATAAAGAGTTGATTTTATTATTTTCCCTTCGATCTTGGATATCTAATATAGATTAACTTACCACTAGAAAATTTCAACGTAGACTTGGACCTTTAATTGTTGTCGACCTTTAATTGTTGTCATCAACAATAAAATAGCATGGTCGAGAGAATAGTGCTTATCTCTGCTTGATCACATACATCTCTTCTAAATTTTGCTAGGATATCTTCGCCTACAGTCACTTTTATGGCCCACTATGATAGACCATGGGATTTGCATGGTCAGCCCTCCGATGGATGCCCAGCTCAGATTTGGATGTCAGCCTTTAAAAAGGAGTACATGAAATTATGGGAGAAAAAAAATTATGGTGAAAAAAATAAGAAGCTCAGAAGTACCGATTTATCTTCTCAAATCAGATGCGTGATGGACCCACCATCACTTTTAAGTCCAATTGTCTTCATTGCTTCGCCAAATGCACCGGCCAGGAATCGAACCCGGGTCTGTATTGTAGTAAGGTACTATTCTACCATTAGACCACTGGTGCTAACTGTTTGGTGTTTTGGTACTATTCCACCACGAGACCACCGGTGCTTGTTGGCAAGTGCTTTGCTAGCACCAATAGGACCATTATTGAAAAAACATTTGTTTGTTTGTTTTTTTTTTTTAACATTTTCATAAAATTAATTATTTTGTAGAATTAAGATAAATGTTTCTAAAGAAAATATTGTTAAAATATTTAAGAAAGTCAAAAATTAAAAATATAATATTTTGGTGTATCTACTCTACTACCGTATATATTTTAATAAAAAGACTGGATCAATATAAATTTATTATATGACTGTTGGCAAAAGTTTTGTGAGTTAGGTTGGTGCTCAGATGAAGAAAGACATAAGAGTTTAGAGTTTTGGGGGATCAATGGAGCAGAGCTTGGGGGGAGGGGAGGGGAGAGAAGAAATAGATTCCACATCGCTTACCATCCAAAATCACTATAAAATTAAAGCAATATACTGACGATGACTTTTATTGTCGGTGAATTTTAGTGACGGTTTTTTATGATTTTTAGAAACACCTTCGACGAAATCGTTAGGAAATGTATATATTTTCTGATGATATAAAATTGTCAGTCAGAAAAATTTTATCAACCGTTAGTAAAGTAGTAAAACCGTCTATAAAAACTGATGTTCAATTTTGACGACTATTAGTTGTAGTTCTTAAATATAACAGTGTATAGAGATAATTTAAAAATAATCACTATATAACTATTCTTTTCTATTACTTAACAATAGCGTTTGAATAAATTTTTCATCTATACTGACTTATATATTTTACCGTTTGTAAATGTCATCTATCATTGAGACGGTTATCATTTGTCATCGACAAATGTGACAATCTTTAGTGATAGTTTGGAAAAAGTTACTATATGAGTTTTTTTAGTAACGGTTAAATCATATCATTGATATAAGTTTATACTTATACTAACCTAATTAATGCACCGTTTGTAAAAGGGATCTTTAATTAAAACAATTATTAATTGTTGTCAACACTATAGGTAGAGGTAACATTGTAATTTTATAAGAAATTATGTTCATAACTAGTAGTAATACAGTGGTAACTAAAATTGTGATAAGTTTAGGATAACTAATAGTAATATAGTAGTAATTTAAATTGTATTAAGTTTATGTTAAATGGTAGTAATATAGTGATAACTAATAGTAATATAGTAGTAATTTTAATTGTGTTAAGTTTTTCATAATTAGTAGTAATATAGTTATAACTAATAGTAATCATTGGTAAGCCAAATTGTGGTATAATATAATCAGTAGTAATATAGTGATAGTTAATAGTAATATAATGGTAAATTAAATGTAATTAGTAGTAATATTGTCACGTTCCGACCCGTAGGTCGAGCACGCGAACAGGCTAATATTATGACCCTACTCGCACATCGAGGTGACGCAAGACTAATATTATGACCCTACTCGATATCGTTAAGTCAAAATTATACAGCAAAATCTTAAAAAAAAAAGTGATAGTTTTCAATAAAAATTTTCTTTAAAACATTTGCCTTCAATTTACATATAATATTTATATGCATGGTCCAATCGTAAACAAAAATGGGCATGATCACTTACCCGATAGCGTCTCTCAGTAAAACTCGTAGAATAGTACTTCAATATATGTCAAATACAGTATAAGCTGAAAATATTAATATGAGGGGTGAGTATAATCCACATACTCAGTGAGTGAGGTGCAATGACTATATAATGACAATAAATGAATTTGTGAGAGTGGCAAGTCAAAACATCATTTTCAAATTTCATTTCATCCATTTGCAAATATATCGTGTAATCCAAAGTAATATGCATCTTTATCATCAATTATGCATCAATGGAGTGTAAAAAAAAACGTATTTTACCCATAGTTTGGGCTAACTAGGGTAAAATCCACTAAGGGGTCACCATAATATCATAAGAATGAAATACATATATCTTCCCCCTTCCCTTAGTGTTGACACGGTCCTCATGGGTGCTCGTCTATTGGATCCGTTGCCCAGAGACAGGGACTCAAACCCTTCTCTGATGTTACCCCACCACGTCACCTCGTCGGGTCAATCTTGTGGTAGGGCGTGTGCTATAGCCACTATGCACCATCCCATAATCATACACACATGCCATATATCATCATTCATAAATTTTTACTCGTAAAAACAAGGCACAATCAAGTAATCATAATATCAGGATGCAATTTTTTTACCGAACAACATTTCAAGACATGCCACAAATACTAAAGCATTTCTAAATCACATTTCCAATTTCATTTATAAAATCATGATCAAAACTATTTTTCATTTAAAGTCAAAAATAGATCGTCTCACTCACCTCAACTGGGGAGGGTACGCCACTCCCCCTAACTACCCTCGTTTCTTGAACGAGTCACCCCTCGAACCCTAAGCGTCAGTTAAACAATATCAGTTATTAATTCAATATTATATCATTGGATTATAACATGTATATAAAAATATCCTCTTTCATAAGATTAAATCTTAAATTTCATACTTAAAGAAAATTTTCTACAAACCTATAACGCGCAGATTTAGTAAAATCATGATATCTTCTAAAATATTGATCAAATTCAAATAATTCAAATTTTTTCTTAACACTAAGATATATATCTTCAAATTTTATGTTCAAATCATTTTCAAATTCTGAACACACGAATTTATAAAAAAATATATCACTTTTCAGTCTAAGTTCCTAAAACCAACTCTGCACAATTTTGGGAGAAATTTCATATCTCCTAGTATCCTTCTCAGATTTTAGTGATTATTATCTGAAATTGAAGATAAGACATAGATATAAAAGTTTCTAGTTTTGACCATCCTCAGATTTTAAATATATATTTTTATAAAATTTAATGTTCATCTCGGTTTTAGTTTCAGAACAACTTCTGCACAGTTTTAGTAAAAATGTCATCACTTTCTGTATACAACTCCGATTCAAGTGAATCTTATTTCATTTTAAAGCTAAGACAGAGATATAAAACTTTTATGTTTAATATTTCTCCAAATTCCTTTCATAAGATACCTAAAAAATTCATACAATTTACTAGTCGTACACAGGACATGAAACAGAATTTGTGAAATATGCTAAACTTCCAAAAATCACAAAAAATCGATTTCTCAATGAAAAAGTTTGCACTATAGCTCATTTTAAAGCTTAGAGAGTCTAGTTTTACCAGAAACAAACTAATCTAAATTTCAATCATCACAAACTAAGATATCATAAAATTACTACAGTTTCCTCAAATTGAAATATTCATATCTAGCATGCTAGTACATATATTTAATTTCACTACTTGTAAAGATTTCAAGTTTGAGTATTTTACCTTCCTTTGTATGATATTTTGCTAACTAATACCCATCAACTTGATCTTGATTTTCTTGAAACCTTGAATTTTTTTTCACTTTAGCAAAATCAAATCACAATGAACATAACTTTCCTATACAATACCTCTATACTTTCAATTAAAATTCAAAAATTCCTAAAAATGTTCTTACCTCTTTGTCTCCATAGTTGAACTCAAAAATGGAAGTGAAGTCTATAATTTTCGTGCAAGGGGTGAGTTGAATGAAGAAAATGAGACAAACTCTTCTTAAACAAGTTCTTTTATAAATCTAGCCAAATTTCCTTAACCATTGGATCATTCCATGCATCATCTCAACCTTCCACTTGTCCTAACACTTAAACCATGCAATTGTTGATGCAAGCAACCTCCATGCATTCCACCAAGTGTCTTTGGACGTCCATGCCAAGGGGAGGAGGTGTCACAAGCTAGAACAAACTATTCTAGTTAATTTTCTTACAAAAATTTCCATCCAATAAGTTTTCATGCATAAATTTCTATCCAATGAGATTTCTTGAATGTGAAAAATCCTATATGGCCACGAACCAACCTTGCTTCCCTCTTGACCAATCATTTGGCTCCAATTGTCCATCCTTGAGTGGTTTTCAATTTAGTCCCTCAATTTTCCTTAATTACATTTAAACCCCTAACTTTTAACAATTTACATTTTTGGTACCTATGAAATTTTATTCAAAATTTCTTAAATATGTGAAATTTCATTTAAATATCTTTATTTAAGTTTGTAAGCCTTTTCTTAGCCATTTTGACCTCTTTAGGCCTTGCCAGCATTTTCCGAGAAAGTTTTCTGCTTACTGATAAAATTTTCGGTTTTAGTAATTGTGAGACAAAATCTCAAAATAAATAAATAGATAATTAAATAAATGTCTCAAAAGGATGTTTATATATTTAGAATCATGAGTAGTAGTACATGATATACAGTCACCGAAAATCGGTGTTACAATTCTTAACCCCCTAATAAAACGTTTCGTCCTTGAAACTAAGCCGAAACTATGCATCAAATAGTTGGGGCTATTGTCTCCTCATAGCATCCTCGGGCTCCCAAGTCTGCTCCTCAACTTTGTCATTCCTCCAAAGTACTCTGACTAGGGAGACCCCCTTGCTCCGTAACTTCTTGGTCTGTCTGTCTAAAATGGTTACGGGCTGGATACGGAAGTTCAAATCATCACTCAACTCTACTGGTAAAGGCTCCAGTACATGGGAAGGATCAGGAATGTACTTCCTCAGCATTGAGACATGGAATACATCGTGAATCTGTGCTAGCTCAAGAGGCAAGTCCAACCTATATGCCACTTTCCTAATCCTCTCAAGGACTTGTAAAGGTCCAATATACCTGGGGTTAAGCTTTTCCCGCTGTTTAAATCGGATCATCCCCTTCCAAGGGCATACCCTCAGAAACACCATGTCTCCCTCTATGAACTCCAAAGGTCGTCGTCGTCTGTCTGTATAGCTTTTTTGCCTATCCTGGGCAGCTTTCATCCGAGCACGGATGACCTTTACCTTCTCTCGGGTCTCCTCAATCAAATCTATACAATCAAGCTGTCTCTCCCCGACCTCATCCCAACACAAAAGGTGTCCGACACTTTCTCCTGTATAAGGCTTCGTATGGTGGCATTTCAATACTAGCCTGGTAGTTATTGTTGTAAGCGAACTCGATCAACAGGAGGTGCTAGTCCCAGATTCCCTTGAAGTCTATGACACAGGATCTCAACATATCCTCTAGTGTTTGAATGGTCCTCTCAGACTATCCGTCTGGGGGTGAAATGCAGTACTGAATTTCAATCGGGTACCCATGGCCTCTTGCAACTTCAGCCAAAATCGGGAAGTAAAACGGGGGACTCTATCCGATACAATGGACATTGGAACTCCATGCAGTCGAACTATCTCACTAATGTACAGGCGAGCCAAACCCTCTAGTGGATAGCTACTACAGATAGGAAGGAAATGTGCGGACTTGGTAAGTTTGTCTACGATCACCCAGATAGCATCGTGTCGTGCCGAAGTCCGCGAAAGACCCAATATAAAGTCCATGGTGATGTGTTCCCACTTCCACTCAGGAATGGGAAGCGGCTGTAGTGTGCCGGCGGGTCGTTGATGCTCAGCCTTTACTTGCTGGCATACCAAGCACCGAGTAACAAAAGTGGCTATCTCACGCTTCATGCCTGCCCACCAGTAACTTTCTCGAATTGTCCTATACATCTTTGTACTACCAGGATGCATAGCATAAGCTGAAGAGTGAGCCTTCTCCAATATGGCACGTCTAAGATCATCATCTTTGAGAATACAAATACGTCTCCCAAGAACTACTAAGCCATCATCCCTGACTCTGAAGTCTCCACCTTCCCCTCTGTTAATCTTCTCAATAACCCCCTGAAACTCCTCATCAGTAGACTGAAGCCTCCGAATATGGTCAAGTAAAGTCGGTCTCACCTCAAATCTAGCCAAAAGTACTCCAAAATCATCTGTCGTCAGTCTGACTCCTAGTGAGTAGAGCCCAATAAGACACGAGAGATAAGAACTTTCAGTGGGTGCTGATGATGATAACTTATGGTTCAATGCATCTACAACGACGTTTGCTTTCCCCGGGTGGTAGTCAATAATCAAATCATAGTCTTTGAGAAGCTCCAACTATCTCCTCTGTCTGAGATTGAGTTCCCTCTAAGTAAGTAAATACTTCAAGCTTTTGTGGTCTGTATACACCTGGCAAGTGACTCCGTATAGATAGTGTCACCAAATCTTCAAAGCGAACACAATAGCAGCAAGCTCTAAGTCATGGGTAGGATAATTCAGCTCATGCCTCTTCAACTGTCGGGATACATAAGCGATAACCCGACCCTTCTGCATTAGCACACAACCTAATCCCTATTGACTGGCATCGCAATATACCTCGTACTCACAATCTCTAGTAGGGAGAGCGAGGATGAGTGCTGACATTAGTCGCTGTTTGAGCTCTTGAAAGCTTGCCTCACAGCGGTCATCCCAAACAAACTTAACCTCTTTCTGTGTCAAGTTGGAGAGTGGAGCGGCACTCTTGGAGAATCCCTCTACAAACCTCCAATAATATCCTGCCAATCCAAGGAAACTCCGCACCTCTGTAACGCTCCGTGGTTGTTCCCATTTCAGAATTGCCTCAACTTTCTTTGGGTCCACAAAGATACCATTAGTTGAAACCACATGACCCAAAAAGTCGATCTCTCTTAGCCAAAACTCACACTTGGAGTATTTGGCATATAACTCCTTCTCACAGAGTGTCTGCAATACAACTCGTAGGTGCTCAGAATGCTCCTCATCACTCCTTGGATATATGAGAATCGATGAAGACGATGACAAATTTATCAAGGAAGGAGTGGAATACTCGGTTCATTAGGTCTATAAAAGTCGCTGGGGCATTAGTCAGCCCAAACGGCATCACCAAGAACTCAAAGTGACCATACCAGGTCCTGAATGCTGTCTTGGGAATATCACCTTCCCTGATCCGTAGCTGATGATATCCAGATCTCAGGTCAATCTTAGAGAAAACTCGGGCCCCCTGCAACTGATCAAATAGATCATCAATCCGAGGTAACGAGTATCGATTTTAATGGTCACCCGATTTAACTGTCGATAATCGATGTATAGTCTGAGAGTGCCATCCTTCTTTCAGACAAATAATACCGGAGCTCCCCAAGGTGAAGTACTCGGTCTGAGAAGCCCTTATCCAACAATTCTTGCAACTGGACTTTTAGTTCTTTTAGCTCTGCCGAGGCTATCCTGTATGGCAGAATGGAGATAAGCGCAGTGCCTAGTATCAAATCAATAGTGAAATCAAACTCCTAGACTGGAGGTAATCCGGGTAGCTCCTCAGGGAATACATCAGGAAACTCCTGCACCATTGGGACATCATTTATTCTTGGTCCCTCTACTGTGGTGTCTATAACATGTGCCAGATACGCGGTACAACCCTTTCCCATCAATCTACGAGCCTCCAAAGCTGATATCACATAATTCGGGAGAACCTGTCTAATTTCGTGAAAAACCAATATTGGACACCCTGGTTTCCGAAATTCGACTGTCTTAGCAAAACAGTCCACTGAAGCTCTGCATCGGGGTAGCCAATCTATACCCAAGATGGCATCGAAGTCTTGTATATCTAGTGGAATCAGATCTGCTTTTAACACTATGTTCTCCACCTTAACTCCATAGTCTCGATACACTTCTTTCCTGACAATCTGCTCCCCTAAGGGAGCAATGACCAACAGTGCTTTATCTAGTGGTACTAGAACCTTGTCAGGATAGTGAACGAAGTCCGTGCTCACAAAAGAACTATTCGCCCCAGTGTCAATCAACACACGGGCATCTCTTCCGAAGATAATCATAGTGCCTATCATCTGAATTTATAAAATCAATTAGCCCAATATTATCAAAATAAATAAAATTACTTAAGCATAAAACCTCAAAATGGATATATATATATATATCATCTTTCAAGGTTCAGCAAAATACATCATAGTCTAGAGTTCTTGTACATCATCAGGATAAGGAGTGGGAGTAGCACCTGTTACTATGTCTGGATTGGCCTGTGCTTCCTCGTCGATCATAGCATATAGTCTAGCCTGTGTCCTGGGCTGCTGATGAGGAGGTGGAGCAGGCATGTTACTCCCACTGATAGACTTCCCTGCAGTACTATGAGGAGGTGCTGTAGAAGGTGCTGTGCTACCCCTGGGGCCATAAGAAAAGCTCTGATCTGGGGCATGATTGTACCCGTCAACTCGCAGATCGTGACAACGATCTTTAAAATGTTCCTCCTTTCCACACTGATAATATCTACGAGAGAATTGACATGGGCCTGTGTGTGCCTTGTAACAAATCGGGCAGGACCTTCTCTATGCTCCTCCAGTCCATGGCGCTTTGCCCAAGTTACCTCCCGGTGTAGACATCGGTGCTGATGACTGCCCATACTGCCCATGAGGAGTGGTCCCAGGCCCCTGTCTAGAGCTGTCGCTGTATGAACCTTGGCCTCTGCTCCTCTTGGAGCTCTGTCCCTACCCAAATCCAGGCCTCTTCCTTTGGTCTTGTTGGTCATGAAGTCTGTTCCATTCTTTAATGTTTTGCTCTGCTCTCAGTGCCCATTACAGAACTCTAGCATATGTATCCTCCTCGGAGACTGTCATCCGATCTCTGATAGTGAGATTTAGTCCATGTTCAAACTTGAATCTCCTAGTCTCCTCAGTTACCACCAACTCTGGGAAAAATGCTGCCAGTTTACGAAACTCAGTCTCGTACTCTGACACAGACTTTTGCCCTTGCTTCAACTCCAAGAACTTTTGCCGCTTCATGTCGTGGTCAAACATCGTGTAATACTGTGAATCAAACTCCCTCAGAAAGTCAACCCAAATTAGTGACTCATCTGCTCTATCCTTGACGCAGTCCCACCAGTCACGGGTGTCATCCTCTAGCAGTCTGACTGCTATCACCAACTTGAGTCTATCCTCAACTCTCATGCCCTCCACAACCTCTTTGACCCGTTTGAGCCACTTCCTAGCCATAACGGGGTCATGGGTCCCAGAGAAGGACTCATACCCTAGACTCCTAGCCTCTCTCAGCAAAGTGGAGACCTCTGTCATCTGTCAAGTGGTCGGTGTAGTCATCAGTATAGGAGAGGGCACTGGTTCCGTTACGGGTATAGGTGGAGTCTCAACTACCGGTGTAGGTGGTGCTCTCATTTGGTCTCGGTGGGTCGTCCACCACCCCATTATCTTCCTGAGTATAGAGAACGATGAGGGTACTTCTCCAGTAGGAGGAGCCTGAGGTGCCTGAGACGATGACGCGGCCTCGAGCGGGGTTTTAGTGGTACGCCTCGGTTGTTCTCGGGGCGCATAGTTCTACATAAAGGGTTTTACTTAGTACTTAAGAGTAAGAAAGCAAAGGGTTAGGTGTCAACCTAACCCCCTAATAAGAGTTAATGTTATAGGACCGTAGGAGGCAAATTATAAACTCTTTAAAAAATATTTTACAAATACTAGTTGCGAAATAGAATAGATCCAAAACCTAGAGCTCTGATACTACCGAAATCTGTCACGCCCCGACCCGCAGGTCGAGCACACGAACAGACCGTCGCGACTCTTCGAGGCACGAGTATGCCCTACTCGCACATCGAGGTGACGCAAGGCTAATATTATGACCCTACTCGATATCATTAAGTCAAAATTATACAGCAGAATATTTTTTTTTTTAAAAAAAGAGATAGTTTTCAATAAAAATTTTCTTTAAAATATTTACCTCCAATTTACATATAATATTTATATGCATGGTCCAATCATAAATAAGAATGGGTATGATCACTTACCCGATAGCGTCTCTCAGTAAAACTCGTAGAATAGTATCTCAATATATGTCAAGTACAATATAAGCTGAAAATATTAATATAAGGGGTGAGTATAATCTACATACTCAGTGAGTGAGGTGCAATGACTATATAATGACAATAAATGAATTTGTGAGAGTGGCAAGTCAAAACATCATTTTCAAATTTCTTTTCATCCATTTGCAAATGTATCGTGTAATCCAAAATAATATGTATCCTTATCATCAATTATGCATCAATGGGGTGTCAAAAAAATGTATTTTACCCATAGTTTGGCCTAACTAGGGCAAAATCCACCAAGGGGTTACCATAATAGCATAAGAATGAAATACATATATCTTCCCCCTTCCCTTGGTGTTGACACGGTCCTCACGGGTGCTCGTCTGTTGGATCCGTTGCCCAGAGATAGGGACTCAAACCCTTCTCTGATGTTACCCCACCACGTCACCCCGTCGGGTCAATCCCGTGGTAGGGAGTGCTCTATAGCCACTATACACCATCCCATAATTATGCACATATGTCATATATCATCATTCATAAATCTTTATTCGTAAAAACAAGGCACGATCAAGTAACCATAATATTAGGATGTAATTTTTTTACCGAACAACATTTCAAGACATGCCACAAACACTAAAATATTTCTAAATCACATTTCCAATTTCATTTATAAAATCATGATCAAAAATATTTTTCATTTAAAGTAAAAAATAGATCATCCCACTCACCTCAACAGGGGAGGGTACGCCACTCCCCCTAACTATGCTCGTTTCTCGAACGAGTCACCCCTCGAACCCTAAGCCTAAGTTAAACAATATCATTTATTAATTCAATATTATATCATTGGATTATAACATACATATAAAAATATCCTCTTTCATAAGATTAAATCTTAAATTTCATACTTAGAGAAAATTTTCTACAAACCTATAACGTGTAGGTTTAGTAAAATCATGATATCTTCTAAAATATTGATCGGATTCAAATAATTCAAATTTTCTCTTAACACTAAGACATATATCTTCAACTTTTATGTTCAGACCATTTTCAAATTCTGAACACATGAATTTATAAAAAAAATATATCACTTTTCAGTCTAAGTTCCTAAAACCAACTCTGCATAGTTTTGGGAGAAATTTCATATCTCCTAGTATCCTTCTCCAATTTTAGTGATTCTTATCTCAAATTGAAGATAATACATATATATAAAAGTTTCTAGTTTTTACCATCCTCAGATTTTAAATATATAATTTTATAAAATTTAATGTTCATCTCGATTTCAGTTTCAGAACAACTTCTGCACAGTTTTAGTAAAAATGTCATCACTTTCTGTATACAACTCCGATTCAAGTGATTCTTATTTCCTTTTAAAGATAAGACAGATATCTAAAACTTTTATGTTTAACATTTCTCCAAATTTCTTTCATAAGATACCTAAAAAATTCATACAAGTTACTGGTCGTAAACAGGACATGAAACAGAATTTGTGAAACATGCTAAATTTCCAAAAATCACCAAAAATCGATTTCTTAATGAAAAATTTTGCACTATAGCTCATTTTAAAGCTTAGAGAGTCTAGTTTTACCAAAAACAAACTAATCTAAATTTCAATCATCAAAATATAAGATATCATGAAATTACTATAGTTTCCTCAAATTGAAATATTCATATCTAGCATGCTAGTACATATATTTAATTTCACTACTTGTAAAGACTTCAAGTTTGAGTATTTTACTTTCCTTTGTATGATCTTTTGCTAACTAATACCCATCATCTTGATCTTGATTTTCTTGAAACCTTGAATTTTTTTTCACCTTGGCAAAATCAAATCACAATGAACATAACTTTCCTATACAATACCTCTATACTTTCAATTGAAATTCAAAAATTCTTAAAAATATTCTTACCTCTTTGGCTCCATAGTTGAACTCAAAAATGAAAGTGAAGTCTATAAATTTCATGCAAGGGGTGAGTTGAATGAAGAAAATGAGACAAACTCTTCTTAAACAAGTTCTTTTATAAATCTAGCCAAATTTCCTTAACCATTGGATCATTCCATGCATCATCTCAACCTTCCACTCGTCCTAGCACTTAAACCATGCAATTGTTGATGCAAGCAACCTCCATGCATTCCACCAAGTGTCTTTGGACGTCCATGTCAAGGGGAGGAGGTGTCACAAGCTAGAACAAGCTATTCTAGTTAATTTTCATGCAAAAATTTCTATCCAATAAGTTTTTATGCATAAATTTCTATCCAATGAGATTTCTTAAATGTGAAAAATCCTATGTGGCCACTAACCAACCTTGCTTCCCTCTTGACCAATCATTTGGCTCCAATTGTCCATCCTTGAGTGGTTTGCAATTTAGTCCCTCAATTTTCCTTAATTACATTTAAACCCCTAACTTTTAACAATTTATATTTTTGGTACCTATGAAATTTTATTCAAAATTTCTTAAATATGTGAAATTTCATTTAAATATCTTTATTTAAGTGTGTAAGTCTTTTCTTAGCCATTTTTGACCTCTTTATGCTTTATCGGCATTTTCCAAGAAAGTTTTCGGCTTACCGATAAAATTTTCGGTTCTAGCAATTTTGAGGCGAAATCTCAAAATAAATAAATAGATAATTAAATAGATGTCTCAAAAGGATGTTTATATATTTAGAATCATGAGGAGTAGTACATGATATATAGTCACCGAAAATCGGTGTTACAAATATAGTGATCATTAATGATAACTATGGTAACTTAAATTGTGGATAACTTTACAAAAATTAATATTAAAAATATAGTGGTAATTAGTAGTAAAATGTAGTAAGTTTATGATAACTAGTGTATAGTTGTAACTAGTAGTAACTAGTAGTAACTAGTAGTAATATATAGTGATAATTTAAATTATTCTTACCCGCCTTCGATTTCCGCTTCCCGCCTTCGATTCCCGTTTCCCGCTTCCTGCCTTCGATTCCCGCTTTCCGCCTTCGATTCCCTCTTAAATTGTCACATAATTTTTTTTTTTAAAACATAACTTCCGCTTTCAATTCCCTCTTCTCTTTCAAAACCTAACTTTCCTACATAATTTTCGGCTCTTCATAACTTCCTGCCTTTAATCCCCTCCAATTCTAATTTATCCTATTGTTTACCCTAAATGTCCATTTAAGAGTTCGTTCTAATTACCTCCCAATCATTGGATCAAAAACAGAGAGTTTGTCCACCATCGGTTGAAATGAGATTTATACAATTTAGAATTAATACCTGGACAGGAGAAATGAACTAATTTGGGTTGTTTTTGTGGTATACAAAAGCACCATTAACGTAATATGAATTTACATTACTACATTATTATATGTAATGCTATTTAAGATAAACTCAATAGTGCCGTGCCATTGTGGAGCACTATTATAATATGAAATCATGTAACTAATTAATACATAATATATAGCCTTACTTTGATAATTCTTATACAATTCATTAATAAATTGGATATTATTAATTTAAATAATAGTACATAATATTCAATATTAGTAATTAGATAAAATTAGTAATGAAAATTAATATTAGTAGTATTAGTAATTTAAATAATACTATATAATTATATAAATTAGTAATTATCAATATTATATAATCTAATAATCAATATCCAATATGTATCCATTTTAAAGTTTGGTTAAAACAATAAAATGTGATTTATCCGATTGGAATTTATCAAACTAGTTAGCATAGTTAGCTAGTATAAAATAGTTTACTTCTTCCTCGAGGTACATTATAATATTTCTTCACTTGGATTAATTTTTTATATGATTAGTTATTGTTATGTTATATTACAAATTTTCTGATTTTGTTTAATCAATTATATTATTATTAATATTATGAATAATATTATATATGTTAGGAAATAAAAAAAGAAATTATTAGTAGTAATGTGGGTGCCTGTGCACCCTCGTGAGCACCACGTGCTAATGGTAAGTAGCAATAATTTATGATAAGTAGTGGTGTGGTAGTGGTAAGTAGTGATAATTGGTGGTAAGTAATGGTAATGCAGACATCCAGTAGTAAGTAGTGGTAACTAACAATACGTAGTGGTAATGCAGTGACCATGTGGTATCAGTAAGTAATAACTATGGTGATAAGTAGTGGTAAATGCCATCTCCACTACTCGTGTTTTTAATAATCATTAAAAACAAAAAAAAAGTAAATTCTAAGAATTAATTATATCAAATTCTAAAATTAATTATATAATATAATTTTATATAAATTTCAACAAAAATAACAAATAAAAAAATGAAAATATTATATAATTTTTTATAAAATCCAAAACTAATCTATCAATATAATTAATTAAACTAATATAATTAAATAATATTAAATATCATATAGTTAATTATACTCACATAATTAATTACACTATTACATTCTAAATTGTAAATGAAATTGTAAAATAATTACTATTATATTGTTTAGTTGAGACATTTAGACTAACTTGTAAAATAATTACTATTATATTAATATATATTTCTATATATTGTTATATTATATATTAATATATTATATTATAACAAATATTATTATTATATTAATATTATATACATAGTATTATATTTTATATTATTGTATTACATATTATTATATTATATTTTAACACATTAGTATTAAATTATATACTACTATATATTAATATTACATATATTAGTATTATATTATGACAAATTATAATATATTTCATAAATTACTTATTAAATTATAGTATAATTTTAATTATATTATATGTTCTACAACGATTTAATATTTTATTTTTTCTGACAAAAAAATTAAAAAAATTAAAAATCAAAATGAAAAAAAAAAAAAGACAAAGTGCTGCCTGGCGCCCGCCCTTTGTTTTTTGCTAAGGGGCGGGCGCCCGCCCCTTTTTTTCTTTTTTAATCTAATCTAAACCACTAAATAATTATATTTAATTACATAAATTAATTATTTTTGATTATTTTAGCTTTAAATCATTTGTTAATAATTATTATATTTAAACAATTATTGTATGACATAGTATTATATTTAAACAATTATTATTACATAATTAATTAATAATTATTTATCTTTAATTATATATTATTTTATGTATTATTTTTTAAAATTAAAAATAAGAAATAATAAAAGAAAAAAAAAGAGGGCGGGCGCCCGCCCTTCACTATATATATATATATTTATATATATTATTATACTATATATATGTATAATTAATATATAATTCTAAAATATATATATTATTATATTATATATTGTTGTATTCTATATTAGTATAATATTTAAAATAGGCAAGATTATCAATATTATGTAGTTTATATGAAAAAAATCTAAATCTAAAATTAATTATCATTATTATTTTATTTTGTATAAATTTTAAAAAATAATTAACAATAATAATTTTAATTAATAATTTTTCAACACAAAAACTGGTGCTAAAAATATATTTTACTTTTTTAATTTTTATTTATATGCTATTAATTTTTTGGGATAATATTTTACACAAATATTATAAATTTTGGTAACATATGGTAATATATAGTAACCAATAGTAACCAACATAACAAGCCTGGTGACCGAGCTTATATAGTAACATATAGTAACCAATAGTAACCAATGATATATAATACAACGAGAGCGTCTAGTGCCCGCCTCCCATAAGCGGGCGCCCGCCATAGAGGGGTCCTGGCACCCGCCTCCATACGCGGGTGTCCGCCCTTCTCATTTGCAAAACACAAAGGGCAGGCGCCGGGCAGCCCTTGCCTAGCGCCTGTCCTGTTTGTTTGTTTTTTTGTTTTTTTATATCTAATTTAATTACAATATAAATAATTATATTAGTATTGTTACTCTATAATATATATTAATTCAATATATTTTTAAAGGTAAAATAGTTAAGTAAATAATTATATTTAATTATATAAATTAATTATTTTTAATTGTTTTACCTTTAAAGATAATTATTATATTTAAATAATTATTATATTACAACATAGTATTATATTTAAACAATTATTATACAATATAGTATTACATAATTAACTAATAATTATTTATCAAAATAATCCATTTACTATGGTAGATGAAAATAACCTAATTATAAATCTTAAATTCTAATATAGTAAAAATTGAAAAAATTATATGACTCGTAAAAGAAAGAACGGACAAAAAATGTGAAAAAATGGGGAAAAAATGGGAAAAAAATGGCGAGTTTTGAAATTGGAAACTTTTCTTTCAATACTCTTCTCAAAACCCTCAATTTAATACAAAATTTTCAAAACTTCGCATATTGATATGAATATTATAGTAACAAGTGATAAAAGTATAATAACAAATGATAGGTACCAAATACTAAAATTGTATCATATAAAATATTACATGAAATGTAAAAATATATAATTTAGATAATGATATAAATATTAAATTGTCAAATTCCTCTCTTCTCCCTCCCTTCCTCATTTCTTCACAACAAGACCTTTCATAACAAAATTTTTAACTTGGTACACCTCCTAACCTTTAAATGTGCACATACACACCTATGCCATCATAGTTCATTATTGGGCGAAACCACAAAGCCTCCAATTCAGTTCATCTTCCCTCCCATTGCACCAAATGAAATGTAATGTAGTAAGTGATATTTTTGAATAATCTAAATATATAGTATTGAGTAAAAATATATAAAAGAAAAACAAATTAAGAACAACATAGTAAAAAAAAGTAGTAAAAAGTAAAAATGTGAAAAAAAGGGTAAAAAGTAAAATTATGAAAAGCAAAGCGGGAAAAAAACGCAAAATTTTGAAATTTTGTATGTAAAAGTGGCAGCTTCTCCTTCCCTCCAAAAACTCTCATCTCAAAATCTATAAAAATTGTAACTTGACTAAAGTTTTTCTTCCCATAACCCATCTAAACCTCTCACCCAATTTTTCACTGCAACAAATCTACCATACCAACAATTTTGCAAAATTTTATAAAAAGGTAATCACTTTTTTTTTTTAAAAAAAAAAAGTTATTCTGGGTGCTACTATATTTTACTATATCCTTCTTCTAAAAGATTTTGAATTTTTCTAGTTATGATTATGGGATGAAATAAATGAAAGCAAGCTGATCATGAAGAATCACAATTATCCATTTTTAGGTTTCTTCAATACCTGGGAGTGCACATAAAAGGCAACCATCATCAACACCATCTGAATCCATCCAAAAGGTAATATTTTTATTTACAACCATTTCTTATAATGTACTACGTAATTATATTCATTTCATTATTAATTTTTATTAACAGATTGACATGAAGGATTAAAAATTGTGAATAAAGTTGGTCACCTGCATAGATTTGATGTTGCTGAGGTTATGCCTTCAAATTGTGGGACATGCAATCTTTTTTTTTTTAATCTTATATGTATCCCTCGTTCTACTTAATATATCAATCATTCTTGTATATCAATAAACATTTATATTATTTTTGTAATTTTGTTATTTTATGGTCTTTATACTATTTAAAAGAAAAACCTATTTTATTAAAATATTTCATATGTGGTGATATAAAGACTGAGCCATTTGATATGTGGTGACATACAGAGACACTAGCCTGGTGCCCGTTCCCATCGCGGGCGCCCGCCAAGGGGGGGCCTGGCGCCCGCTCCCATATGCGGGCGCCCGCCAAGGGGGTCCTGGCGCCTGCCCCTATACGCGGGTGCCCGCCAAGGGGGGTCCTGTCGGCCGCCCCCATATGCGAGCGCCCGCCCCCACACAGATCAACACGTAACCAACGATAAAATAGTAACATTTTGTAACTCATAGTAACCGATGATAAAATCATTAATTTTTCCTAATTCAAAAATAACCGAGGATAAAAGTATTAATATCTTGTAACACATGATAAGCGATGATAATATTAGTGATATTTTCTAACTCAATCGTAACCGACGATAATAGTAACATATGATAATATATGATAACCGATGATAAATCAGTACGTTTCCTAACTTAAGGGTAACTAACGATGGAAGTAGTGATTTTTCCTAACATGATGATAACGATGATATAAATAGTCACATATGATAACTGATGGTAAAAGAATAACCTCTCCTAAGTTAATGTATTCGATGATAAAAATAGTAACATCTCGTAACATATGGTGACCGATAATAAAATGAGCGATTTTTCTTCATATTATGGAAACAGATGGTAAAAGTAGTAACATTTTGTAACATATGGTAATCGAGAATAAAAATCTTACTATTTCCTAACAACCTATTACCTGATGATAAAAAAACTACTTTTACCGACATTTTTTAAAAATGTCATAATACATCCGGCATGCTACAACGGTTGCACAAACCATCAGAATACCTCTATCCCGACTGGTGTATACTCCACTGATATTTTATCCATTGGAGAAAGTGTTAGTGACACTTTTTGAGTCTTTTGCTGACGGTTTTTGACCGTCAACATAATGCTCTTATTTTGTAGTGTATATTCATCACAAATATTCTAATGATTTCAATTTTTTTGTTATCCGAGTTGGATAACTTTCGATTTAAACACCTTTATAGTGCAGCAAGCTTTTAATTCATCCTTTATTTTGTATGATGACCCTTCTCCTAAAAATAGCCCTTTCCTATCATTTTGAATTTGTGAAAATTATTATTTTTTTTTATACATAAGAAAACTCAAACTTGAATTCTTTATAAGAGGAGTATGATATTAGTTAAATTATAACTCATCAGTGAAATTGCAAAAATTATATATACCCTCAGTTTGTATCTTTAATTTTCATTTAATTAAAAAAAATTGCCCTTAAGGGACAGTCTAACAATGATAACTCCCTTCTCTAATTCCATGATCCAGGATTGACAAATAATATAACAAAAGAAAATTAGTTGAGCTGATTTTATATATATATTTTTTAAATTTCCTACAATAACAAATTTCCTTTTAATAACCTCCTTTCTAATATGATATTGCATGTGTTACAAGTACGAATCTTATGATTTTCTTTTAATTATAGAGTATATATTATTATTAATCTTCCAGTTTAGAAAACAAACTTAGATTAATTTGGAAAGGCATGAAGTTCTACCAAAACTAAAAATTAAAAAAGCAGGCACAATGGTTTGCACTAGTACCCAAATGGAACCCTAGTACGCTGGTTTTTTTTTTTTTAATTTCATAGTCATGACAATTCCCTTTTTATGGTCACTTCAAAAAAATTATAAGTTAATTAGTAAAATGTATATTAATAATTTGTAATTTTTTATGCCAACAATAATTCGCATCTTTATCTTAAGTACTTATGATATGATTTCTAATTACAGAATATATGAGTTATGATAGATAAATCTAATAAATTATTAATCAAATGGAATCAATCTTACCTAATAGTGTCCATCAATATGTTTTGACTAATTTTTAATTAAATATTTATTTCAATTGATTACAACATATTCATTATTTGATTAAAAATTGTCAAACACACATTAAACTTTTTTCCTTTTTCTCATGTAATGAAAGAAACTAGGTTAATGGTTACCAAGAAACTAGATTGCAAAATCAATCTCTGGAACCCTTTTTTCCTTGCATGCAATAGCCCCAAAACAAATAAAGCTTAACTCCGTATTCTTACTGATAGCACAACCAACCAAACAAGATACTCCGTAGCCCCATAAATGATTATCGAATAGTGACAGAATATTGACCCCTGTATCTGGTTTATTATTTAGCATAGAATATGGAATTATTTAGCATAATAATCTATTTTATATTTGGTCTAATAATCAATCATGTATCTGGCCATGCGTTGTGTATATATACACACTTATAATTCTCTATATATATAGTGGAATGCAATTGTCTTAAGGTATGACATAATTTATTCTCTCAATGAGCCCTCTTCTAACGTGGTATTAGAGCTACATTAGAAAACCTAGCCTCTCTCTTTGTCTCACCTAGCCTCTCTCTTGTGTCTCCCACCGCCAAGAAATCTTTCTAGTTCTATTATACTCTATACTTGCCTCTTGTATGGGTCCTATGCATTATAACAAATCTAGTTAATTTCTTGGACACAAAGAAAAAACGAGTCTATTTTATTTCTTAGAAATGATCTGTTTTCCATTTTGAGAGCCATCAACGTCATGAACGAACACCTTTCTCTGTCAACAATCATTTTTACAAAACTCTCAAATCTAATTCACAGAGATTCATTTCATTTTGGTTTTCCATACCAACAACATCAAATTTGTTCTTTAACTTTCTTCACTCTTTCTAGTACATTAATTGCTTTCTTTGACTTTCTTATACATTTCTTGGACTCTTAGGAAGATTCAAACTTTTTTCTTTGGATTCATCATTTACAACATTATTCTCGTAAACATCATCTCAAAAAGGAAAAAAAGAAAGGAAGAAGGTATCCAAAAAAAAAAGGGGAAGAGGGTACTTAAAAAGAAGAGGTACAATAAAAGTGGTAAAAAAAAATATTCCGATTTCATGGCACCAAACAATAGTGATGCACCTACCTATCATTCCTTCTCCTATGCTTATAATAGGGGATGGCCACGTTACCACCAACATCGCCATGGAAACCACGTCCATGGTCATAATAACAAAAAGTGTGGATGAAGTTATGGTCCAACAACTAAAAATTTTGGATTATGGTTTAGGTCACTTGTAACACCTTTTTGGAGTACCCAAGATCCTGTTTGGCCTGCTAGAGGTCAGTCCATCAGCTCAACTGGGCCTGGTTTACTGGTAGTGCAACATCATAGTTCTTTTGGACCGGTTCGCATACTTTCGACCTTTCCTATCAATCCACAGACACAGTCCAACAACTCAACTCTCTAGCAATTCAGTAGCCACACGACAATCAGTGCTATCTTGCCACAGGTGCTATCTCTCACTTGGCATATGCTTTAGGTGTTCTTTATACTATTTTTAATAAGAGCAATCTTTCACATGTTTTTGTCGATAATGGAACCCCTTCCTGTTTCCTGTGTTGGAAACATTTACCTAAACACATCTTCCTCTTCTCTTCATCTTAAAAAAGTGTTAGTTGTGTCTCATAGTATTAAAAATCTCATTTTTGTGCATCAATTTATAAAAGATAACTTTTACTCTATAGAATTTAAAAATCTCACGCCTAAACACATCTTACCTAAATCTATATTTGTCTCCCAAATGGTCGATTCTAGAGTTTGGGATTAAGATTCAAATTATTATTGTTGTTGTTGCTGTTGGATTCTCTGTGAAAGACCTTCGAATAAAACAAATCACTCTTAGCTGTAATAGTTTAGGAGATCTCTATCTCGTAACTCCTTCTCCCACTTCTTCACCACCCACTACTTTGGCCCTCTCTTCCTTCAATACTTGGCATGGACGTCTTGGTCATCCCGGTGTACCTACCTTTCGTTACGTATTATCACAAAATTTAATTTCTTGTAATAAAAACAATTCCCTTAGTTTCTACAATGCTTGTCAATTAAGGAAGCACAATAGACTTCCATTTTTCACCTCACAATCTATGAGTTTTGCTCCCTTTGATATTATCCATTCTGACCTCTGGACATCATCTATACCTAGTGAAAGTGGTTTTCGGTATTATTTGATTTTTCTAGATGATTTCTCTTACTTTGTCTGGGCATATCCTCTGCGTACTAAATCTCATGTCTTTGAAAAATTTTTCCACTTTTGTGCCTTTGTTCGCACACAATTCAATATTGAAATCAAGATATTTCAGTGTGACATTGGCACAGAGTTTAATAACTCATCTTTTGTCAATTTATTTGCCCATCTTGGCATCTCTTACCGCTTCTCTTATCCCGACACTTCACAAAAAAATGGCAAAGCTGAGCGAATGTTACGTAGCATCAATGATATTGTTCATACTATTCTTTTTCAAACCTCTATACTACCATCATATTGAGTAGAAGCATTGCACATCCCTATGCATCTACTTAATATACGTTCCAATAAAACACCATTTCAAACATTTTTTCAAAAATCACCACTTTATACTCACCTTCGTATTTTTGGGTGTCTGTGTTATCCAAACATATCTCATACTGGCCCTCACAAATTAGCCCCTTGCTCCACACCATGTGTATTCCTCAGCTATGTACTTCATCATTGAGGCTGTAGATGTCTTGACCTCATAATAAAAAAGATAATCATATCTCACCATGTTACATTTGATAAGTAGAAATTTCCTTTTGCATCACATCACACATCCAAAACCACTTCCTATAATTTCCTAAAACGCAATGATACTCCTTTTCTTCACCATATCCTTAGCCCTTCATATCTCCTCTCCCTACGACATCCCAACCATCATCTCCTAACTAAACGACCCCTCCAACTTCCTCTCTTTTATCATCCTCCAAACAAGAGCCATCTCCCTCACCTAGTCCCCTCACTCCACCTCCTCCTCCCTATCCTCCTTGTCATCACATGGTCACATGTAGTTAACATGGCATATTCAAACCAAAGCAATCGCTTTCTCTTCGTACTCACACTTCCTCTTCCATTCCTCATAGTTACCAATAAGCTCTTCAGGATCCAAACTGGCAACGTACCATGCTTGACAAATATTTTGCTCTTATTAAAAATGATACTTGGGATCTTAGTTTTCAACCTTTTGGGATTAACGTTGTCAATTCTCAGTGGATCTTCAGAACAAATTTGATCCACAAGGCTATCTTCTACACCATAAGGCTCGTTTAGTTGCTGTGGGTAGTTCCCAACAAGCTGGTCTGGATTATGATGAGACCTTCAGCCTCATGGTCAAACCAGCCACTGTCTGTATGGTTTTAAGCTTAGCAATCTTTAGATCTTGGCCCATTCACTAGTTGGATGTGCAAAATGCCTTTCTAAAGGGACATCTTCAGGAGAAAGTCTACATGTGCCAACCACCTAGTTTTGTCAGTAACACTCACCCAGATTACGTTTCTCGTCTCAAAAATCTCTCTACAGACTCAAACAAACTCCATGGACATCGCATCAAAGATTTGCGACTTTTATCACTTCAATCGACTTTGTCAGTTGTTGATCTGATACATCAATCTTTGTGTCGTAAAGATAGGAACATAGCCATTCTTGTTCTATATATTGACGACATCATATTGACTGCATCATCCACTGCTTTTCTACACTTTATTGCAATCTCTTTAGGCATAGAGTTTGCCATGACTGATATGGAGCCACTACACTATTTTCAGGGCATCTCCGTGTCCCATGCCAAGACTACATTGTTCCTTTCTCAATGCAAATATGCTCTAGAAATTCTAAAACGTGCTAACATGAGCTCATGTAATGCCTCCACCACTCCTATAGATACAATAGTCAAGTTATCAAGTTGCAACGGCCCTCCAATCTCTGATCCATCTCTCTATCGCCGTGTCATCGGAGCTCTTCAGTATCTCAACTTTATCAGACTGGATATTGCTTACGTAGTTCAACAGGTGTGCCTTTCCATTCATGATCCCCAAGAACCTCATTTTCGAGCACTCAAATATATTTTACGATATATTCGTGGCACACACTTAATCATGGTTTATAGCTCTACTCTTCACCTATTAATTGTTTAACTCTTATTCAGATGCAGAATGGGGTGGTTCTCTTGACAGATTACCAACGGAAATTTTTCCGTCGCTAAAACTAGTAACGGATTAGCTACGGATTTTTTTTTTACGGATTTTTTCATCGCTAATCTGTTATAATTATGTCCCTAATTAGTGATAGATAATAATCCGTCGCTAATTTCCGTTACTGGAAGTGGGTTTTCTAGTAGTGTATAATAATATATAATACAATAATATAAAATATAATACTATATTATATATAATATCAATTATAATAATATGTAACATAATACTAATGCATAATAATACTTGTTATAATATAATATATTAATATATAATACAACAAGTTATATTAGTAATATATAGTAATATATATTAATATATAGTAGTATATAGTAATAAATAGTGATATATAATGATATATAGTGATTTATAGTAATATACAGTAATTATTTTAATATATTAGCAATATATAGTAATATGTATTAATACATAGTAGTATATAGTAATACATAGTAATATATAATAATATGTAGTGATGTATAGTAATATGTATTAATATATATAGTTATAATTTAATTAATTATTAAAAAAATCTGCTATAATTGAATAAGTAATTAAAAAATTATATTGTTAATGTCATATATAATAATATACAGTAATAATATTAATATAATAATATAATAGTATAAAATAACAGTAATATAAATAATATATAATATAACAATACATAATATATAGTAATTATAATAATAAATTAGTAATAGAAAATACCATATATGTAAAATATAGTAGTATATAGTGATCTATAGTAATATATCTAAATATATATATGTATAGTACAATATAGTTATAATTTAATAAATAATTATAAAAATATATTATAATTCAACAAGTAATTAAAAAAATATATTGTAATTAATATATTTGTAATATAAAATACCATCCAATGGTTCGTCTCCCTCCACGGTTCAACCGTCCCAAAGAATAATAAAAAAAAAAACCCAAAAGAATAATAAAAAAAAACCTCAGAAAACAAACTAATAAAAAAAGAATAAAAAACAAAATAAAAAAATAAAAACTAAAAAAATAAAAAAAGGAAAAAAAGTTAAAAGTAGTGGCAGTTCCACCATGCATGTGCACGGTGGACCTGTCCCCTTTTTTGGTTTTTTTTTTCTTTTGGTTTTTTAATTATTTTGTGTTTTTATTTTTTTATTTTTTATTTTTTTATTTTTATTCTTTTTTTATTCTTTTGTATTTTTATCACTACCATTATATTACTATTAATTATCCTAAACTCATTCCAATTTAAATTCCTATACTTACCACTATATTTTAGTTACTATTAAACTTACCATTATCATAAAAAAAATAAAAAAGAAAAAGAAAACAAAAAACAAAAAAAAAAAAGTTAAAAAATAGCAGGGCGGTTCCATCGTGCATGTGCACGGTGGAACTGCCCTCTATGTTTATTCTTTTGTTTTGGTTTTTTAATTATTTTATGTTTATATTAAATATAATTCTATGTTTTTATTACATATAATTTTGTATTTTTAATTTTTATTAAATTAGGGTATTTTTTATTAAATATAATTTTGTATTTTTATTAAATATAATTTTGTGTTTTTATTAAAAGTAATTTTGTATTTTTGTATTTTTATTAAATTAGGGTATTATTTTATTATTAAATATAATTTTGTGTTTTTATTAAAAGTAATTTTTTATTTTTATATTTTTATTAAATTAGGGTATTATTTTATTATTAAATATAATTTTTTTTATTAAATATAATTTTGTATTTTTATTAAATTAGTGTATTGTGTTTTAAATGGTGAGAGTGAGATAAAAAATAAAGAAGTAAAAAAAAAATAACACACATAAATTATTGTGGCATAGTGGTATATATATAGTAATAAATAGTAATAAATAATGATAATATTTAATATGAAAGTAATATATAGTAATAAATAGTAATAATATATAATATTAATATGTACTAATAATTTGTTACGGTCTATAATATAATAGATTGTAAAATAATAAATCAATATATAATATATAATACAATAATATATAATATAAATATATAATAGTAAAATATAATATTAATATATAATAGTATATAATAGTAATGCATAATGTTAATAGTGATAATGAATATATTAACATATAAACCAAAAATATATAATATAATATTAGTTGTAATTAATATATAGTAGTAATATATTGTAACAAATAGTAATATGTAATATATTGCCATATCTACGTCATAATTGAATAGAATTTATGAAACCAGTATATTTAAGTAGACAGTAAAAAGAGTCAAATTAAGACTATTTCCAAATTATCTCTAAAACTCTGTCATATTTACTAATCACAAATAATAATCGTTAGAATTGCATTGAACTTATGAAGACAGTATATTTAAGTAGACAGTAAAAATAGTCATATTGAAACTGTTTTCAAATTGTCCCTAAAACTCTATTATATTTACTGACCACAAATGGTAAACGTCTGCATTAAACATAACTTTTAAAGACTGTATAATGTATGAGTTAGTATAGATATAGAATTTATGCAGACGGTATGGTTAGGTAGATAGTAAAAATAGTCATATAGTGACTGTTTTCAAATCATCCCTAAAATTTTCATATTTACTAATCACGAGTAATAACCGTGATAATTCAATATCGCTTTTTACAGACAGTTGTGCTAATTTTACTGACGATTGCTAAACTTTTTCTGATGATTTTGCTAACCGTGATAATTCAATATTGCTAATTTTACTGACGATTGCCAAGGAGTTATTAATCAAATGGAACCAAACTTTGAGAAACCAGGATGTGAGGAAAGAGAGAAACCTTTGACAGCTTTCTTTGATGGCACAGTAGCAATGACGACAACTTTCTTATAGGAGAAGCTGCGACATAGGCGAATAGAGAAGAGAGAATAGAGAATAAAGAAGAAGAGAGCTCTTCTGTGGGTTTTAAAAGGACTTTCAGACATTTTGACGCAAAAACGTTAGCAAACACCAAAGTTGCCAATGTTTTTAAGTATAAATATCAGAATCTCCCCTCTCTCACTCTCAAAACTATCACCCTTTGGTTACTCTCTCTACCCTTTCTTCACATTTTTAAGAAAAAACATCATATCCCTCTCTCTCACTCTCTATCTCTAGTCAGTTTTTCTCTACCCTTTTCTAACATTTAGGCAAAATGTCTTCAAAGTTGAAAGTTTTGTCAATGTTTAGAGTATGAAACATCGACAACACCCAAAGCTTTTGTTGATGTTTAGTGCAAAAACATCAGCAAAAATTCTAACATAAAGTGTAGGCTTATTATGCATGGTCTACAGAATGGAGAGCACCAAGTTAGACTGGTTGCATGTAACAACGATGACATTCCACTCTTGTCAATGGAAAGATAACAAGTTGGAGGAGTGATGGTTTACACGTCCATCAACAGCTCTCTCAATTTAATATCCCTTTTCGTTTCCCAAATATGTTTACATAGATCCAAGTAGGGACACTTAGATTATATGCCTGAGGGTGAAGGTGCCAAATGCATCACTTATAAGATGGGGGACTATGCTATTCCCAATTGGAGGACTATCTTGTTTCTTTCGTCAACCAATGTTTATTTGTATTTGCTATCGTATCTATATAGAATCAATATGCACATGCATTGTTGTTCGTATATGTAACACCGAAAATTCGGTGTTAGAAATGTTCTGTGAAATATGGTGAAAAATTTTAAATTTTGCGTTGATTTTCGATTTTGGGGTATAAATTTTAAAATTTTTGGTATAATTAAAATGCCGAGTCGCAAATTCGTAGTGCATTCTATTTTTAATAAATTTAGAACTTCATTATAGTGAGAGTATAAAATATATATATATATATATATTGGTATTTATAATAAAAAGAAAAAAAAGGGGGGGGGGACAAAACGCTGCATTTTGCCCCAAATGAGGATTAGGGCTAAAAGCCCTAATCCCGGTTTCTTCCTCCACTCTTTCGTCTCTCACGCTCTCTGCGCTCTCTCCCTCCCGCAATCTCTCCCCCTCTTCGCTCGATCGTCAACCACCGCTAGCCACCACCACCGTCGTCTCTCTCCCTCTACTCACTCTCCATTTCTCTCTCTATTTCCAGCCTCTACACTCTCTCTCCCTTCGCGATTCCCCGTTCGCCATCTCGATCTCACCCTCTAACGATCGCCACCAACGCGGCCACCGCGAACCACCGCGGTCACCACCTCTTCGTCCCGCACCATCACTCTCTATCTATCTCTCCCTCGCAGTCCCTCAGCCTTCGGTGTCTCTCACTCTCACCCTTGTGCGACAGAGACCTCGCGTTCTCCCTCTCGCTCGCGTGATGCTCTATGCGAGCATCCCTCTTCGGCAACCCGCCTTAGACCAGCAGTAAATGGACATTCGAGGACCCTAGTTAGACTACGATTTCTTCCTCTCTCAGGTAAAGGCTGAACCCTAATTGTAATTCTAGGGTTTCGATTGTTCATAGTAATTGAGCTAATTTACTGAACTGTGCTTCGAATTTGGAACAGGTCTTGGACTGAGCAGAGCATACACTGAAGTTAGGGTTGTGAACTACGAAAACCCTAGGTGAGGGAATTTCCAAACCCTTGACAAGTGAATAAATTTAGGGTTAATTTAGGGTGAGAAGACCTGTATATGTGTTGAAAGTATGCTAAATCTGAATAGAATGCGTTTTCTGAGATTTTACATGTGATTATTTAGGTTAAATCTAGAATTCGATATAAATTGGGTTGTGATAGGATGTCTTAGATAATAATAGAGTTTTGTTTGATTGAATTACGCAGTTTTCCTTGGGATTTAAATTGAAATTGGTGTGAAATAAATTAAGATTATGTAATTCGGGAGAAAATTGGTAAATTGAGAAATATTGAAAAAAATTAAAGTCGTTAGTGATTTGAAATGATTCTAGATTGATGAAACGAAAGTTTAGGAATATAATCATGTAGTTAAGGCTATTGTAAATAAAAGGGAAATTTGAAAACCCTTTAATAGAGCTTTAATTGTTGATTATTCATGTTGATTGGTCTAGGTTGACCTTTGGAGACTCGAGTGGAGTCTTTTTGAGTTGATTTCGGAAATAGGGAGTGGATACCCTCCCTAGAGGTGAGTGGACGGATCGTTGTATAGTAAATAAGCAAAATGTCTTTAAATCCTTTGATAAATGATTTGAAATGATTTTCATATTATTTTTATGCAATTATTTGTGATTGTGGGATGTCTGAAATGAGAATTTGAATTATGAATGCATCCTATATGATTTTACATGACTTTGTGCCACGTGACTTGATTACTTGATTGGTAAATGCTCGCAGCATGATTTTCAGATTGAATTGATAAAATATGGCACATTGTTTGAAATGGAATGATTGTGAAATGATGGTGCACGAGAGAAATGGCTATAGTCATCCCCCCACGGAGCGACCCGACGGGGTGACGTGGATTGGGGTTTATATGCGAGAGAGGTATGCGGCCTCTGCTCTGCCACGTCGGACTATCCGGATTGCACCCTGGTGAGGTTCGAGCCAACGCCAAGGAAGGGGGTAGTTTTGAAAAACTGAAATGGAAAACCCCTTGGCGGGCTTCCGTCTTAGTTCGGCCAAACGCAAGGCGGAAGTGTTTTCGATGGGACCCTTGTGATTTTCTGAGAAAATGTTTGATATGGATGCATATTTTGTAAATGATGTTGAATTATTGAAAATGTCTGGATATGAAAAATGATATTTGAAGTATGCTTTGACATTCCCCACTTTCACTCCTTATTTATTACATAATCATGCCATTGCACTCCACTCACTGAGTATTTATAATACTCACCCCCCTCTTTAACATTTTTCAGAGGAAGATTAGACTTGTGACAGAGATTGGAGCTTGGGGAGGGCCTATCAGCTGGCTTTTGTAGGTATACATCGTGATGTATAGTCATTTTGGTTTGAATTGAAATCCGAAGAAAGGAAGACTTGTACAATTCTTTTTTGGTACGGATTTAATCGATACTTGTTTCCTGTATAGGAACAAGTATTGATGGAATCCTTATGTGGTTGTTGTTTACTTTCTTTCTCTCCTAGTTTTGGTAAAAACTCATTTTTTGAGTGGGACATTTGGTTTGTAATATTGAGAATGGTTATTTTCTTTCGATTTCTCGAAGTCTTGGACAACTCATATCGTTTGGATCTTACTGACATTAACTTGATTGCTTCAGGCAAGTGTTAGAAAAATCCTACGACTATGTTTTGGGACTTCTTGTTTGTTAAGTGCTTCCTTATACTGTAAACTTTGAAATGGCTTGGATGGCCATATTGTGTGCCGTGCATGCACAGGTTCCCTCTCCCCGATTGTGTGTTGATGTGTAAATGCACATGTACAGGTTCCCTCTCCCCGATGTGTACTTGTGTGTACAGGGATGGACCAGATGAGTCCTCGCATGTGTTTTGTTATGTGATGTTTTCTATTTTTGATGATTGATGTATGGAAAGAACAGTGGTGCTGTCTTTGTAGCCTTACGGAGTTCTGGTATATGGGGAGGTTCTGCCCGTATACCGAGATTTCGCGGTGGCTGTCGCATGGTCGATCCGAGTATCGGGGCGTGACAGTATATATCTAAACTATTTATTTGGATATGCCCATTGGTGGAGTTGGAACATAAGTTTTTGCGCCAAAGCAATGCATGATTGACATTGTAAGGGCAAAACCACTCTCAATTTGATAAAAACCTTTTTCTTTTTTCAACCACTAATTTCTACATAAATCTTTTATTTAGGTTTAATTAATATTTTGATGCGTTACTATTTTTAAGGACAATTAACGTTTATTTTGTTTTTATCTTTCTATTAGTGTGTCATAATATATTAAAGTACTATTTAGATACAACCTAAAATGTGAACCTAAGGTTGATTTCAAAATCATGTGCAAGGAACAAAATGTATAGGGGAGTGGGAGATGAGAGGGAGTATGCTTTTTCTGTTAGATGTTTTTGCCAATCTTTTTGCAAAGTAATATAGCATTCCAGATTGAAAATAATTTTGCAAGAGTATTTAGGTGACAAGAAGGTAATTTGTAATATCGAAATTACGATGCCCGTACTAGTGTTCCTATTCAAGAAATTTAATAAAATATTTTTCAATTTATATATATATTGAGAAATATTTAATTTTATTGATTTTCGATTTTGGGGATTTTAACATTAATTTTTTTGTATATTTTAAATACCGTTTCTGGGATTTGTAAAATAAGGTTAGTATAAAAAAATATATATATATGTAAATAATTATTTATTTATTTACTCAATTAGCTATTCATAAAATCTATTTATATAAAAATATATATATATGTAAATAATAATAATAATAATAATCATAATAATAATAATAATAATAATAATAAAAACGAATTAGGGCTTAAAAGCCCTAATTCCTCTCTTTTCTCTCTCTCTCTCTCCTTCTCTTTCTCTCTCCACCTCTCCGTCACCCGCGCAGCACCGCCCCGCCGCTGCCATCCGCCGCGGGTCACCACCGCGAGTCACCACCGCATCCTTGCTCTCTCCTTCTCTCTCTCGGCTTCTCTCTTTCAACCGTTGTCTCTCCCTCTCTTCCACTCGCAAATCCTCTCTCCCTCCGTCGCGACTCGGTCGCTGTCCACCGGCGCAACCACCGCCAACTGCAGCCACCGCAACCCACCACGGGTCGCCACCTATCTCTCTCCCAGCTCGTGCGACTGCGTGCGGCTGCTCACACGACTGCTCGCGCGGCTGCCTTGCTCCCAGTGCGCGCCTCTGCGCGCGACAGCTCTGCCCCACTGCAGCGTGCGGCTGACCCCTACGCGCGCGTGACTGCAGCACTCACCTATTCTTCCCGCGCGCCAGAGCCCTCCCTCATCTTGTTCGCTCGACCACGAGCTGCTCCCTGTGGTGAGCCTTCTGCGATCATCGCAGAGCTCTAAGTCGCCTGCAGACTTCCTTTTCTACGTTGGGTAAGATGAGTTAAATTTAGGGTTTCGATTTCATTGGTAATTTAGTATAATTGCTGAACCATGCTTCGATTTGGACGTATTTCAGGATTCTGGACTGAGTTGTAGGCACACGGACTTTAGGGTTGCGAATCGGGAAACCCTAGGTAATGAGATTTCTGATCTTTTCAATAATTGAATGAATTTAGAGTTATTTTAGGATGAAAAGTCTGGTATAGGTTTAGAATGTATGTTTGATTGGAATAAAATGCATTTTTGAAATTCTATGCTTGAACAATAAGGCCAAGTCTAGTGTCTGATATGAAAGGAGCATGTTAAAGGATAACAGAGTTGAGTTTTATTGATTTGAATAGTTTCCTTCAGAGTTTAATTTGATGAATACATGAAAACAGTTGAAATTTGGGACTTGAGCTTAAGGATCGATGTAGTCTTTTCCATTATAAGTTGTCCTACATATAGGCAATCAAAATACTATTTCTGTATGATGAAAATAGACTTCAATACTTTAAAGATGACATATGGTTTGAAGAAATCGGATAAGAATTGAAAAGTATATGATTTTTCAAAGATTTTTCTATTTTGTAGACAATTTATTGATTTACGCATGTTTCTGACTTTGAGTGGTTTTGGAGTTGAATTAGACTTGGTTTTGAATGTGTTACTTATTTATAAATGAAATGCAATTGATGACATTAGAGTGTATTCATGAATTGAAGAATTGAGATTTGTACAAAAATTAGAGAAAATGGAAATTGATGACATAATTATGATTTTGTATTAGGAAGGTCAATCGAGGATTGAGTAAGATTACATTTGATTGAATTGTGAGTATATGCAAGTGTGTATAAGCTGAAAAGTGTGTATAATTTTTGTGATGTGAATGTACATGGATATAATTGAGGTTGAGGTGTGAGAAATATGTGATGTGTTACAATTGTAGTGACTTGCTTGGAGATTGATCGAGGGGAGCACAGTTTCGACAATTGTTGTGCATTATAGGGAGTGATTGACCCTCCCGTATACTGTGAGTGGGTTTTATTTCAATGTTTTCGTTTAATATGTAAACCCTGCTTTACAACAGTTTGTTAAATGAGCATGATTTATCGTGTGCTTAAAATATTTTGACTGGTTTTGGAAATGATTTTGTGAATCGATAGAGTGTCCAAAAATGTGGTTGAATTATGAAATATGCATCCATGTGGTTGAAATGTAAAATGTGTCATTTTATGATATATGTTGCATTTGGTTTGTGAACCTGATTTACGGCACATGTTTGATATGATATTGATATTGGCCTTGAGGGCTGTGATATGTATTGTTCCGTAGCTACGAAGGACACCGTGAGAGGCGCTTGGGTGGCGTCCGGATATGCCTAGGCCTGGGGTGTCCCACGAGTTGTCGAGATGATATTTACGACACGGTACTAGCCAGGTTGAACCCGAAAGGGGGAGGATTTGGATACACTCTCCAAGTCTAGCACCTGGACGAGGTTCGTCGCCAACGCCGGGGTAGAGAGCACTTTAAATAAAATCGCATATAACACCCCCGGTGCGCCTGTCATAGGTCGTGGTAGACCTCTGTCGGGAGTTTTTCGGCTGGTAGCTCTATGATTTTAATGACAGGATTTTGGATGCATATTTGATTTGCTGATGCGTGCAAATGATATATTGTTGAAATGAAAAACATGATGATTTGAAATATGATTTGTATACTTATGCTTTGACACTCCAGTTTCACATCCCATGTTACACGATTACATTGACCCACTCACTCACTGAGTATTCTTCCCTGAGTACTCACCCCTCCTCTTTCCCTCCCCAGACAAGATTATGGTGTTAGGGCGACGCATTTGGCTTTAGAGGCTTGATGGCTTGATGGTGGATTTGGGTGATTCACGACGGTGAGATTTGAGTTTTAATTGAAGATATGAATTTCGTATTTTATTTTCGACCCTGCGAGATCTTGTTGAGGTCCGTAGTTGACCGTGTACATATTTTGGGATGACTGTATAATTTATGTATGTTTATTTGCGAAACTCTCATAGTTCACTTGCATTGAGGCATTTGTAAATGTTTAAAGTGTTAACTTGGGAATTTGTAATATATTTGTATAAATTTAGGCCCGCTCAGTGTGGCGGCTGTTCATGCTTTAGTTGGGCATGACAGTAGAGGTCTGTGGCTAGGACTGTTGTTGATTTGATAGCCTTGCGTTGTCTGGATGTCGGTTGTGAGATTGGTGGATTGTTTTGGAGAGGCTGGGATGGCCATTTGATTTATTTTTAGAATGATTTTGAATTGTACAGGTTTATACAGGTTATTTGTACATTGGGAGACCTCCGATTTATGGGGAGGCTCTGCACGATTTTTTGTAGAAATACAGCCGGCATCCAGGGCAACGGGCGGCTATTCACGATTCCCGGTTCGGGGCGTGACAGTTCGGTTGTTATCAGAGCTCTAGGTTGAGAGCTGTGTTTGATAAGATAGTTTTGAAAATATTCCCAAGTACATTTTAAAGTCCTCAATGCATATGAGAGTTTCATTACAGTCATGAGATCTCAGTACAACGGTTTTAGGCATATGAGTTATTCTTTTTAGGGGGTTAGATACGGTGCGTATCTAACCTAGTATATTGGTTCTATCAGTTCTTAAACTGATAAGTTTATTTATTTAGGGGGTTAGTTACTTCGTAACTAACCCTAACCTTTGAATCATATTGAAATTAAATTCTTTCTTTGTAAGATTATGATTTCTAGACGAGATACTAGAATTGTACCTGAGACACTTAGAATATCCAAGGATGTTCCCTCGTTATGTGTATCCTTCTAGTACTTTCTCAGCAGGCTATTATAGCCACGGTTCCATCACCATCATTTGATGCGTTTAGGTAGGTGTATGAGTCGTACACCTCCCATTGGGTGCAAATGCCACCACCTCGACCATAGAGTTTTGAGGCACCAGCCTCTAGTGTCACTACACAGTTTATGGCATAGAGATAGCCTTTTTGTCGCAAATGCGACAACCACCATGCATACGGGGCATGAAGAATACGGGTTACTTGCTTCCAGTGTGGGAAGCAAGGTCATATTATGAGTGCCTGCCTGGATTTAGGTCGAGGATCGACTTTACAGAGTCGTACTGGTACTTCTGGCACAGGCCAGCAGGGGGTACCTGCGTACTCAGCTCTTACCGCTCCTCGGATTGCAGCCGGGAGTAGTACAGTGTCAGGACCGTCGCGACATGCAGTCTAGGGCCCAGGCTCGTGTGTTTGCGACGACCCAGGAGGACACACCGGCAAACCCTAGTGTTATTATGGGGGATTCTCCCGCGGACCCCTCAGTGTAGCGCTTTTGTTGTACACTCTTTTTGGGATCTAGTATATCACGATATTGATGTATAGTTTTGACTAATTAAAGCTTTTGAAGCTTAACTAGTTTGATATATATATGTCTACTCTTCTTAGTATTTTAAATGTTTTAACCTCTTCTTATCTTTAAGTACCATACGAATATTTGGTATTGATGCTCGTATTCTTATAGATATCGGGTTGAAGTTTTTATATGTGAGCGACACATTCGCTCGCCATTCTGATAGGCGTCTCTCGCCACTTGATGGGGAGATTATGGTAGTCACTCATTTTGACAAGCATATCACTTAAGATACAGTCTATAGAGGCTACAAGTAACAGAGAGATTATTACATGGTGATGCCCTCAATTAGTAGGAGGCTATTGGTGATGAGATTACAGATCTATTGCGATAGGAAGACTTCTTGAGGAAATTTGACCAACGATATTTTATGAAGTTTAAGTAGGATTTTTGTTCAGTTAACATATTTCAGTCCTAGGATTCTTGTATATGGTATACTCATAGATCGATGGATCCCCTTGGAATTAAATAATGAATACCAAATGGATTTCTAGGTTGTTAGTGACATTTTCTTGCTAAAGAGGTTTTAACTTTATAAATTGATGAAGAAAATTCTGGGGATAGGAAAAGATTACAAATTTGGTAGTTAGGTCTATTTTACTTTTGAAGGAAGCAAGCTACATATAACTTCAAAATTAAAACATCTCGAGAAATTCGTGTGTACAAAACTTGAATTGGTGTTGAGTACAAATAAAATGGAAATGAGGTTGTTAATAAAGGAGTCAGAGATACTTAGTGTGTGTGTGTATATGTATATTAAATTGTGATTGAAGATTTTCCTTGAATTGTTTGGCTGAATGGTAAGTACTCTTGTAGTAATCATTTTGGATTGACATTTGATGTTAAAAGTTTGATATTTTGTGTAATAGACATGACAATATATGATTGTTTATGATTAAGATATTGGGTAAAATGCTATTGAGAAATTGATATTGTGAGTGGATGTTGGGGCTTGATGAATGTTCTCTTGTGTTATCTTGTTAACTACGATGAATATTTTTGAGTTGATTTCACGGGTGTTCATTTTCATGGAGTTTAATAACTCGTTTATGAGTATGGCGTTTGTTTAGCACTTTAATCGATTCTTGACTTCTCTTGACAAAGGACTTTTGAATGTCATTACATTGGAAGAATATGAGAGTTGAGACTATTCCCTTTTACTGAGGAGAAATTCTTAAAGTTTTCAATCAGTCCTGTAGGGACCAAAAGAAGGTAGGAGTTTAATTATTAATGACACTATTATAGAATTCATCATATTTCTTTGTTCTTTATATTATTTGGCGAGATTAGCCAATTCTGTGACTCAAGACTGCAATTAGATGGGAAAATGTGTAAAGTTTAGTTGGAGATAATTTAGCAATTTGCATTTGCAATTATGTTACGTTGCTTGTAGCTGTTCTTAGATACATATGACATGTATGTATTCTATTTGCCCGAGGTATTATGGACAAAGGTCTAAGGGAATGAGAGTATGAAAAGTATATTAGTATCTTTTCCGTTAGATAGTAAAGTTATAATACTATCAATAAGTGTTATCAAATTCGAGCTTTAATTATTTTATATATTTTATGAATTCAAGATTTTTTTTGAGCTATATCATATGGAAATTTTTATGTATAGAGCCCATGTTGGGTTTGACTTTCTTAGGCCATTTTTTTTGTATAAGTTCTTTTACTCATCACTTGAAAATGCAGAAGATGACAAAAATTAATGACTAGTATTTACATGAAGATAAAATCATAAACTTTAGTTTATAATAGAAATTTGAGCGTATATGCATTATTATATGTATATTTTTGGATTGAAAATGCTTCTTGGTGGTTTGATACTTAGTGGGTGATAATTTCTTTAAAGAAAGTAAACTTGAAGCTAGGCATATATGATAGAAGAATGAAATTCCACATGGAAAAGTATTGTGATATAAAGGATTTTATTATACAAAACTATGAGTCTACTGAGAAATTATTAGCCCTTAAACATATAATATCGTTAGAGACTTGAGAAAACTAAGGAGGTAGTGAAACATTGTGTATTGTCTGCAGGAGCAAATCGTTAAAGTATTGATGCTCATACAATTATCGACATGGAGTTTATGGGTTTGATAGGAAATTGAACAAAAGGTGGCTTGTACTCTATTATTGAAATTCCAATGGAAATAGGAAACTTAATATTTAGTTATTGGATTCTTCTGTTTGGAGGTTAGTACTCTCGTTATTTATTCATGTTTATTTTATGTGGATCGTTAAATGAGGTAATATAGAGAGGGTTTGGGTCTACGTCTTTTGGCCTTGAAGTTAGAAATAATGTCTTTTGTGACAATAGAGCTAGGTGTAATGAGATATATATATTTCTTATCTCTAACTCTTGATAAGTTGGGAGTAGTAATGCAAACCCCGGGTGATATATGGTTATATGTGCTTGATTTGATTTGCATAGAATATCAGTGATATTGCATGATACTAAAGTTGATTGAGAATGATCATGATAGAAGTACCTTGATTTAAAAAGTTATCCAATTAAGGATTTGAGGGTTAAAACTTGGAAAGGTTCAAATATTGATAGTGGATTAAGTTTTGTTACGTAGTCTAGGCTATCTTGGTGTTGATCTACATTTCACCATACACAAGTTTAATGATATAGGGAATTGTATATATCTCACACTAAGTCTTGAAACTGAGGCCGCTATATGCACCATCTTGATGGAGACTATTGAGTTTTGACTAATATTACCTCAAGGAATATATGTATTTTGATTTCACTCGTAGTTCAGGCAATTAAATTTTGGATTGTAGGGTTTTCATTTTAAAGCCCTAAAATAGTGAAAACATTGTGTTTTTAATTAAGGCAATAATATTGAAGAGGGTTTGAAGCACCCATGGAAGGGTATTAGAAGGTTAAATGACAAATATTGAGGATAACTAGTGCAGCGCGAATGAGATCCACGTGGTACAATATTTCTCAATAAGAAGTTATCCAAGATTTAGGAAAGGAGACTAAGACATAAGTTGGTAGTTTTATGAGTGGAAATCTTAGTGGATAGTAATGTATAAATGACAAGGAATGAAAACAATGGATCCAATTTTATGGAAGTAAAATGTTGCAAGTTTAATAACCAGATTTTACTTGACAAAGAAATTTGGGAGATTTAAGGAACAATGTGAAGCGACACCTTTCATTTTTTTTATGTATGAACTGCATTTGATGTTTCGAGGACGAAACTTCTTTTTAGGGGGTTAGAAAATGTAATATCGAAATTGCGATGCCCGTACTAGTGTTCCTATTCAGGAAATTTAATAAAATATTTTTCAATTTATATATATATTGAGAAATATTTAATTTTATTGATTTTCGATTTTGGGGTTTTTAACTTTAATTTTTTTGTATATTTTAAATACCGTTTCTGGGATTTGTAAAATAAGGTTAGTATAAAAAAATATATATATATATATATGTAAATAATTATTTATTTATTAATTTATTTATTTACTCAATTAGCTATTCATAAAATCTATTTATATAAAAATATATATATATATATATATGTAAATAATAATAATAATAAAAAACGAATTAGGGCTCAAAAGCCCTAATTCCTCTCTTCACTCTCTCTCTCTCCTTCTCTTTCTCTCTCCGCCTCTCCGTCTTCTTCTCTCCCTCACCCGCGCCGCACCGCCCCGCCGCTGCCATCCGCCGCGGGTCACCACCGCATCCTTGCTCTCTCCTTCTCTCTCTCGGCTTCTCTCTCTCAACCGCTGTCTCTCCCTCTCTTCCACTCGCAAATCCTCTCTCCCTCCGCCGCGACTCGGTCGCTGTCCACCGGCGCAACCACCGCCAACCGCAGCCACCGCGACCCACCACGGGTCGCCACCTATCTCTCTCCCTGCTCGTGCGGCTGCCTTGCTCCCAGCGCGCGCCTCTGCGCGCGACAGCTCTGCCCCACTACAGCGTGCGGCTGACCCCTACGCGCGCGTGACTGCAGCACTCACCTATTCTTCTCGTGCGCGAGAGCCCTCCCTCCTCATCTTGTTCGCTCGACCACGAGCTGCTCCCTGTGGTGAGCCTTCTGCGATCATCGCAGAGCTCTAAGTCGCCTGCAGACTTCCTTTTCTACGTTGGGTAAGATGAGTTAAATTTAGGGTTTCGATTTCATTGGTAATTTAGTATAATTGCTGAACCATGCTTCGATTTGGACGTATTTCAGGATTCTGGACTGAGTTGTAGGCACACGGACTTTAGGGTTGCGAATCGGGAAACCCTAGGTAATGAGATTTCTGATCTTTTCAATAATTGAATGAATTTAGAGTTATTTTAGGATGAAAAGTCTGGTATAGGTTTAGAATGTATGTTTGATTGGAATAAAATGCATTTTTGAAATTCTATGCTTGAACAATAAGGCCAAGTCTAGTGTCTGATATGAAAGGAGCATGTTAAAGGATAACAGAGTCGAGTTTTATTGATTTGAATAGTTTCCTTCAGAGTTTAATTTGACGAATGCATGAAAACAGTTGAAATTTGGGACTTTAGCTTAAGGATCGATGTAGTTTTTTCCATTATAAGTTGTCCTACATATAGGCAATCAAAATACTATTTTTGTATGATGAAAATAGACTTCAATACTTTAAAGATGACATATGGTTTGAAGAAATCGGATAAGAATTGAAAAGTATATGATTTTTCAAAGATTTTTCTATTTTGTAGACAATTTATTGATTTACGCATGTTTCCGACTTTGAGTAGTTTTGGAGTTGAATTAGACTTGGTTTTGAATATGTTACTTATTTATAAATGAAATGCCATTGATGACATTAGAGTGCATTCATGAATTGAAGAATTGAGATTTGTACAAAAATTAGAGAAAATGGAAATTGATGACATAATTATGATTTTGTATTAGGAAGGTCAATCGAGGATCGAGTAAGATTACATTTGATTGAATTGTGAGTATATGCAAGTGTGTATAATTTTTGTGATGTGAATGTACATGGATATAATTGAGGTTGAGGTGTGAGAAATATGTGATGTGTTATAATTGTAGTGACTTGCTTGGAGATTGATCGAGGGGAGCACAGTTTCGACAATTGTTGTGCATTGTAGGGAGTGATTGACCCTCCCGTATACTGTGAGTGGGTTTTATTTCAATGTTTTCGTTTAATATGTAAACCCTGCTTTACAACAGTTTGTTAAATGAGCATGATTTATCGTGTGCTTAAAATGTTTTGACTGGTTTTGGAAATGATTTTTGTGAATCGATGGAGTGTCCAAAAATGTGGTTGAATTATGAAATATGCATCCATGTGGTTGAAATGTAAAATGTGCCATTTTATGATATATATTGCATTTGGTTTGTGAACCTGATTTACGGCACATGTTTGATATGATATTGATATTGGCCTTGAGGGCTGTGATATGTATTGTTCCGTAGCTACGAAGGACACCGTGAGAGGCGCTTGGGTGGCGTCCGGATATCCCTAGGCCCGGGGTATCCCACGAGTTGTCGAGATGATATTTACGACACGGTACTAGCCAGGTTGAACCCGAAAGGGGGAGGATTTGGATACACTCTCCAAGTCTAGCACCTGGACGAGGTTCGTCGCCAACGTCGGGGTAGAGAGCACTTTAAATAAAATCGCATATAACACCCCCGGTGCGCTTGTCATAGGTCGTGGTAGACCTCTGCCGGGAGTTTTTCGGCTGGCAGCTCTATGATTTTAATGACAGTATTTTGGATGCATATTTGATTTGCTGATGCATGCAAATGATATATTGTTGAAATGAAAAGCATGATGATTTGAAATATGATTTGTATACTTATGCTTTGACACTCCAGTTTCACATCCCATGTTACACGATTACATTGACCCACTCACTCACTGAGTATTCTTCCCTGAGTACTTACCCCTCCTCTTTCCCTCCCCAGACAAGATTATGGTGTTAGGGCGACGTATTTGGCTTTAGAGGCTTGATGGCTTGATGGTGGATTTGGGTGATTCACGACGGTGAGATTTGAGTTTTAATTGAAGATATGAATTTCGTATTTTATTTTTGACCCTGCGAGGTCTTGTTGAGGTCCGTAGTTGACCATGTACATATTTTGGGATGACTGTATAATTTATGTATGTTTATTTGCGAAACTCTCATAGTTCACTTGCATTGAGGCATTTGTAAATGTTTAAAGTGTTAACTTGGGAATTTGTAATATATTTGTATAAATTTAGGCCCGCTCAGTGTGGCAGCTGTTCATGCTCTAGTTGGGCATGACAGTAGAGGTCTGTGGCTAGGACTGTTATTGATTTGATAGCCTTGCGTTGTCTGGATGTCGGTTGTGAGATTGGTGGATTGTTTTGGAGAGGCCGGGATGGCCATTTGATTTATTTTTAGAATGATTTTGAATTATACAGGTTTATACAGGTTATTTGTACATTGGGAGACCTCCGATTTATGGGGAGGCTCTGTCCGATTTTTTGTAGAAATACAGCCGGCATCCAGGGCAACGGGCGGCTGTTCACGATTCCCGGTTCGGGGCGTGACATAATTGCTGTGAAATTACAAACTCTTTGTCATAATTTTGAAATGTTGGCCATGAAAAATAATGAGTCTGTGCAAATGTAGTTGTCTAGAGTCTCGACGGTTGTAAACTTTATGAAGACATATAGTGAAAGTGTTAGTAATAACCCTATTATGAGCAAGCTTATAAGGATTTTGATCCCAAAATTTGATCATGTGGTTGCTGCAATTGAAAAGTCTAAGGAATTGTCTACTTACTACTTTGATAAATTGTTGAGTTGAAAACGTTGAGGAGAAGGCTTTTCAAGTGAAAGGGGAGTCTTCTTCTAAGGAAAAAAAAATAGAAAAGTCAGTAGATAGAGGTCAAGGTAGAGGTGGTTACCACGATCGAGGTCTCAGTAGCGACAGGGGATGAGGCCAAATTGGAGAATTATGGTAGTATAAATACACCATTCAGTGTCATTATTGTAAGAAATTTGGTCACAAAGAAGCTAATTGTTGGATTAAGGAGAGAAATGAGTAGAAGAAAGCCAATATCACAAAGAAGATTGAAGAAGAATGGTAGTGGCACGTGATTTTTTTTTTTTGTTTTGTTTTTTTTTCTGTGAACTTATCCTAAACTTTCATTATATAATTCCCTTTTAGTATTTACCGACTGATATCCGAAGATATATTTTAACTTATTGAATTCGACTATTGTTGGATCCAATTTAGGGAGGAGCTCTCTTAATATAATCTTCTATTCTCAAATTTTTAAACTGAAATTTGATTAACAGACTTAGCATCCTTACCCCCTAAACCGATTGTCTATTGGTTGAACTTACATTATATGATAGAACAAGAGAAGCACAAGGTTTTGTATAGTATGGTTTATTATGAAATAATAGCATCCATATTGTTGTTATCACTCAACATGTCTCTTCCAACCTAGCTTGAAATTGCAAACATGGATTAAGCATATCCTTGTAACAACTAGCTGGTTTTGGGATAGATTTTATCCACCCTACAAAGATCATGAAGAGGTAGGTCTTAGGAGGTTTAATATTGATTAGGATAACTAAATCCATTACTTAATTATTTCTTTATCACACAATGCTCTAGATATGGATATTGATTTATGTGTTCATTAAAATAGATTTTCACTTAATCACATGATGGGTATTTGGCTTTTTTCTCATAAAGAGTTGATTTTATTATTTTGCCTTCGATCTTGGATATCTAACATAGATTAACTTACCACTAGAAAAATTCAACGTAGACTTGGACCTTTCATTGTTGTCATCAATAATAAAATAGCATGGTTGAGAGAATAGTGCTTATCTCTGCTTGATCACATACATCTCTTCTAAATTTTGCTAGGATATCTTTGCCTACTCTGTCACTTTTATCGGCCCACTATGACAGACCATGTGATTTGCATGGTCAGCCCTCCAATGGATGCCCAACTCAGATTTGGATGTCAGCCTTTAAAACTGAGGACATGAAATTATGGGAGAAAAAAAAATTATGGTGAAAAAAATAAGAAGCTCAGAAGCACTGATTTATCCTCTCAAATCAAATGCGTGATGGACCCACCATCACTTCTAAGTGCAATTATCTTCATTGCTTCGCCAGATGCACCAGCCGGTAATCGAACCTGGGTCTGTACCGTGGCAGGGTACTATTCTACCACTAGACCACTGGTGCTTACTGTTTGGTGTTATGGTACTATTCCACCACGAGACCAATGGTGCTTGTTGGCAAGTGCTTTGGTAGTACCTAATAGGACCATTATAGAAAAAACATTTGTTTGTTTGTTTTTATTTTAACATTTTCATAAAATTAATTATTCTGTATAATTAAGATAAATTTTTCTAAAGAAAATATTGTTAAAATATTTAAGGAAGTGAAAAATTAGAAATATAATATTTTGATGTATCTACACTACTACCGTATATATTCTAATAAAAAGACTGGATCAATATAAATTTATTATATAATTGTTGGCAAAAGGTTTGTGTGTTAGGTTGGTGCTCAGATGAAGAATGGCGTATGAGTTTAGAGTTTGGGGGGATCAATGGGGTAGAGCTTGGGGGTAGGGGAGGGGAGGGAAGGGGAGAGAAGAAATAGATTCCACATCGCTTATCATCCAATATATTCATCACAAATATTCTAATAATTTCAATTTTTTTGTTATTGGAGTTGGACAACTTCCGATTTAAACATGTTTATAGTGCAGCAAGCTTGTAATTCATCCTTGTATGATGACCCTTCTGCTAAAAATAGCCCTTTCCTATCATTTTGAATTTGTGAAAATTATTTTTTTAATTCATAAGAATACTCAAACTTGAATCCTTTACGAGGAGAGTATGGTGCCAGTTAAATTATTGAGCATTAGCGAAATTGTGAAAATTATATATACACCCAGTTTGTATCTTTAATTTCCATTTAATTAAAAAAAAAAAACTTGTCCTTAAAGGATAGCCTAATAATCACAACTCCCTTCTTCAATTCCATGATCCAAGGTTGATAAATTCCATAACAAACAAAACTAGTTGAGCTGATTTTATATATATATTTTTTTGATTTCCAATCATATAACATATTTTCTTTTAAAAACATCCTTTCTAATATGTTATTGCATGTGTGTTACAAGTACGTATCTTCTGATTTTCTTTTAATTATGGAATATATATTATTATTAATCTTCCAATTTAGAAAACAAACTTAGATTAATTTGGAAAGGCATAAAGTCCTACCAAAACTTAAAATTAAAAAACTAGGCACAATGGTTTGAACTAGTACCCAAATGGGACCCTAGTACGTTGGTTTTTTTTTTTTATTTCAAATTCCTCACAATTCCCTTTTTATGGTCACCTCAAAAAAATTATAAGTTAATTAGTAAAATGTATATTAATAATTTGTAATTTTTTATGCCAACAATAATTCGCATCTTTATCTTAAGTACTTATGATATGATTTCTAATTACAGAATATATGAGTTATGATAGATAAATCTAATGAATTATTAATCAAATGTTATCAATCTTACGTAATAGTGTCCATCAATATGTATCGACTAATTTTTAATTAAATATTTATTTCAATTGATTACAACATATTCATTATTTGATTAAAAATAGTCAAACACACATTAAACTTTTTTCCTTTTTCTCATGTAATGAAAGAAACTACATTGCAAAATCAATCTCTGAAACCCTTTTTTCCTTGCGTGCAATAGCCCCAAAACGAATAAATCTCTGAAACCCTTTTTTCCTTGCGTGCAATAGCCCCAAAACGAATAAAGCTTAACTCCGTATTCTTATTGATAGCATAACTAACCAAACAAGAGACTCCGTTGCCCCGTAAATGATTATCGAATAGTGATAGAATATTGACCCCTGTATCTGGCGTATTATTTAGCATAGGATATAGACTTATTTAGCCTAATAATCTGTCTTGTATTTAGCCTAACAATCAATCATGTATCTGGCCATAAGTTGTGTATATGTACACTCTTGTAATCCCCTATATATATAGTGGAATGCAATTGTTTTAAGATATGATAGAATTTATTCTCTCAATGAGCCCTCTTCAATGTGGTATCAGAGCTACATTAGAAAGCCTAACCTCTCTCTTTGTCTCACCTAGCCTCTCTCCTTTGTCTCCCACAGCCAAGAAATTTTTCTAGTTCTATTATGCTCTACACTTGTCTCTTGTATGGGTCCTATGCATTTATAACGAGTCTAGTTAATTTCTTGGACATAAAGAAAAAATGAGTCTATTTTATTTCTCGCAAATGATCTGTTTTCCATTCTGAAAGCCATCACCGTCAAGAACGAACACCTTTCTCTGTCGGCAATCATTTTTACAAAACTCTCAAATCTAATTCACAGAGATTCATTTCATTTTGATTTTCCATACCAACAACATCAAATTTGTTATTTGACTTTCTTCACTCTTTCAGGTACATTTATTGTTTTCTTTGATTTTCTCATACATTTGTTGGACTCTTAGGAAGATTCAAATTTTCTGCTTTTGGATTCATCATTTACAATATTATTCTCGCAACATCATCTCAAAAAGGGAAAAAAAAAAAGAGGCACATAAAAAAGAGGTAAAAACAAAATCCTCCAATTTCATGGCACCAAACAATAGTGATTCACTACCTATCATTCCTTCTCCTATGCTTATAAAGGGGGATGGCCACATTACCCCCAACATCACCATGGAAACCATGGCCATGGTTGCAATACAAAAAGTGTGGATGAGGTTATGGTCCAACAACTAAAAATTTTGGATTATGGTTTAAGTCGCTTATAACACCTTTTTGGAGTACCCAAGATCCTGTTTTGCCTACCAGGGGCCAGTCCATCAACTCAACTGGGCCTGGTCTACTGGGTAGTGCAACATCATAAGTTCTTTTGGACTGGTTCGCATACTTCCGACCCTTCCTATCAATCCATAGACACAGCACAACAACTCAACTCACTACTACTTCAATAGCCGCACGACAATCAGTGCTATCTTGACACTGGCGCTATATCCCACTAGGCATATGCTCTAGGTGATCTTCATACTATTTTTAATAAGAGCAATATTTAGAATGTTTTTGTCGGTAATAGAACCCCCTTCCTGTTTCTTGTGTTGGAAACACTTACCTAAACATATCTTCCTCTTCTTTATCTTAAAAAAGTGTTAGTTGCGTCTCATATTATTAAAAATCTCATTTTTGTGCGTCAATTTACAAAAGATAACTCTTATTCTATAGAATTTAAAAATCTCACACCTAAATACATCTTACCTAAACCTATATTTGTCTCTTAAATGGTCAATCCTAGAGTTTGGAATTAAGGTTCAGGTTATTATTGTTGTTGTTGCTGTTGGCTTCTCTGTGAAATACCTTCAAATGAAACAAAACACTCTTAGTTGCAATAGTTTAGGAGATCTCTATCTTGTAACTCCTTCTCCCACTTCTTCTCCACTCACTACCTTGGCCCTCTCTTCCTTTACTACTTCGCATAGACGTCTTGGTCATCCTGGTGTACCTACCTTTCGTTACTTATTATTACAAAATTTAATTTCCTATAATAAAATCACTTCCCATAGCTTTTGCAATGCTTGTCAATTAGAGAAGCATACTAGACTTCCATTTTGCACCTCACAATCTATGAGTTTTGCTTCCTTTGATATTACCCGTTCTGAATTCGGTTGGCAAAAAGTATTTTAGAGTTTGGGGGGATTGATGGAGCAGAGCTTGGGGGAAAGGAATAAATGTATTTTATATTTGTTGGAAAAAAGTTTGTGAATTAGGTTGAAGTTCTGAAGAAGAATGATGTATGAGTTTAGAGTTTGGGGGGATTGATGGAGCAGAGTTTGGGGGAAGGGGAGGGGAGAAGAGAAATAGATTTCACATCGCATATCATCCAATATATTCATCACAAATATTCTGATGATTTCAATTTTTTTGTTATCTGAGTTGGACAACTTCCGATTTAAACACATTTATAGTTCAACAGACTCTATGGATGCCTTCATCAAGATAAAAGCTTGTAATTCATCCTTTATTTTGTATGATGACCCTTCTCGTAAAATGGTCCTTTTGCAACATTTTGAATTTGTGAAAATTATTTTTTTTATTCATAAGATGACTCAAAGTCGAGACCTTTATAAGGACAGGATGATGCCAGTTGAGTTATAGCTCATTGGCGTAGTTGTGAAAATTATATATACCTCGGTATGTATCTTGAATTTCCATTTAATTAAAAGAAAATTGTCCCAAAGGGATAGCCTAGTGGTACAATCCCCTTTTAATCCCATGATCTGAGGTTGACAAATACCATAACCAAAAAAAAAAAAATCATTTTACCTGATTATATATATATATATATATTTAATTTCCAATCATAACATATTTTCTATTACTAACCTCTTTTCTAATATGATATTTCTTGTTTGTTAAAAATACGTATCTTATGATTTTCTTTTAATTATGGAATATATATTATTGTTTATATTCCTTAGATTAATTTGGAAAGGCATAAAGTCCTACCAAAACTAAAAATAAAAAAATAGGCACAATGCATATGAGACCCTAGTACGCTGTCTTCCCCCCTATTCCTGACTTTTCCCTTTTAAAAATGTATATTAATAATTTGAAACTTTTTATTTATGTTCTTAGAGGAAAATTTGAAAATTTTTATGCCAACAAGATGAGTTATGATAGATAAATCCAATGAATTATTAATCAAATGGAATCAAACTTATGTAATAGTGTCCATCAATACGTTTTGACTAATTTTTAATTAAATATTTATTTCAATTGATTACAACATGTTGGAGGTGACTGATGGCTCCACTGATATCGGATCCTTGTTGACCCGAGCAATTGCCATCAAAGGGATATTTTACCTGCAAAAATCATCGGAGGGTACTCCGGCGAGAGGACTCTGACGCTCAAGTCAGAAAAGAGCGATTTTCGTATGAGAGGAAAAAACAGACTAAGAGCTTGAGGGAATGATTCCCTGTGATCAGAGTGTTTAATATGTAAGGCTAAGAGATCATACATGTCTTGGAGGGTTTTGAGATGTTTTATACCTTTGAGAGTCGTACGTCGCTGTAGTGCTTCAACCCTACCTTCCTTATTGAGCCGATCCAGAAATCTCAAGGATTCAATATTTCGAATCAACTATGATCCTTATCTTTTGGAAACTTTCATATTCTGGAAGGAACATTTCCTTAACTAAAAGATTCTCAGGATGCTGTTCGTCATGAGGGACGAAAGTTAATGAGATATTTTGGTTTTCTTTTATAATAGTTGGAATCGTTAGCTATTGTTTTCTGAGCTTTTCGACTGAGGAGCTGACCATTGGATACCCGATCAGGGTGGTTATCTTCACTTGATGAATCACGTTCGATTGGCGTGCGACCAAGGCCCTATCGTTCGGGAGATTTGGGGGACTGAGAGCTTTCGGTAGATAATCGTATTTGATCCTAAATTGGTAGTTGTCTTTCGTGGGCTTTCCATGTGGTTTTTCTAAGACTAACTCATTGGATCTGATCTTGAGGCCTTGTCCCATCACAACATATTCATTATTTGATTAAAAATAGTCAAATGAATCTTTTTTCCTTTTTCATGTGTAAAGAAAGAAACTAGATTAACAATTTCCAAGAAACTGATTGCAAAATCAATCTCCGGAACCCTTTATTCTATGTGTACAAAAGCCCCAAACGTATAAAGTTTAACTATATATTCTTAGTGATAGCACAACCAACAAAACAAGAGACTCCACAACCCTATAAATAATTACCAAATAATCCCCTAAAGACTGCTTTGCCCCTGATCACCAAGAGAACTACCATCCAAGTAGCAACAGAGGAGGGTTTCAAGATACAAACCTAGTAGTCAAAGCTGAAGTAGTGTGAAGGGGAATGCCATCTCACACTCTAGCATCAAACTCGTAATGGACAGGGAGCCCTAAATCATATTGGCTGGTTGCTCACTTATGAACTCAATATTCCTCCTTCAAATTTCCCCAACAGACTTCTATCCAGACTCTACATGAAGACTAGAATTTCAACGAATAATACAAAGGTCAATTGTGAAAAGAGGAAGTATTAGTGGCATAAAATAATCCAACAGTTTCTTTGCCAAATATGGTGAATTGACTAAACAATCTGGTTGCATCTTTGACAAAAGCTAGACATCGTCAAATCCCTTTCTTCCCTTAATAGTCGTGAAGGAAGATGGCCTTCGGCAGCAAGCCACATATAGTAAAGTTTTTTTTTTTGGATAGATAACACCCAACTCAGGTCTAAGAAGTTATCATGTCTTCTCTTTATCTGGAAAAAAAAAAAGAAAAAAAAAAACCCTAATTTTGCTAAGTAATTATCACCAGAAGTGAAGCTCCAAAATGAGAGGGATCAAGTCGGCAGGAAGATAGGAATATAACCCATATAACTCCCACATCCCTTTAGTAGAAATAAAGCCAGCCACCCTAAAATTCCTATCCAGTATGATATCCACCTAGCTACCGGGACAAAGATCATAACCCTACATATTAAACCAAAAAGAAATATCCTGACCATTACTCACCCATGAGCAACATCCCTCCTTAAGGCATGAAAAACTCCAATATATAGACCGCGACACAAAAGAGGTGAAAGGAGGTAAAGAAGTGAGAGAACAAATAACTTGCAGCCAAATACTTTGCCTTGAGGAGACAAACCCAAAAGAGATCTTACCCTAAATTAATCTTTCAATCCAGGCTGCCAAAGACAACAATATTCTGGTGGTTGGCACTCGGAATACCAAGTCCCCTTTTTTCTTTGCTTATTACCATATTAACCCAATTAACTAGGTGAGGTCCTTGGCGTCTTGCATGTTGGCCCAAATAAAAGATCTGACTAGTATACAATTTCCTTTTAGTATTTACCAACTGATATCCAAAGATATATTTTGATCAATTCAATTCGAGTGTTGTCGGACTCAATTTAGGGAGGAGCTCTCCCAATATAGTCTTTTTCATTCTCAAATTTTTAACTTGAAAATTGATTAATTGACTTAGCACCTTTATCCTCTAAACCGACTGTCCATTGGTTAAACTTACATTATATGATAGAACAAGAAAAGCACAAAGTTTTGTATAGTATGGTTTATTATGAAATTATAGCATCCATATTGTTGTTATCACCCAACATGTCTCTTCCAACCTAGCTTGAAATTTCATACATGGATTAAGCATATCCTTATAACAAGTAGCTGGTTTTGGGGTAGACTTTATCAACCCTACAAAGATCATGAAGAGGTAGGTCTTAGGAGCTTTTATATTGATTAAGATCAACTAAATCCATTACTTAATTGTTTCTTTATCACACTATGCTCTAGATATGGATGTTGATTTATGTGTTCATTAAAATAAATTTTCACTTAATCACTTGATGGGTATTTGGTTTTTTTCACATAAAGAGTTAATTTTATTATTTTTCCTTCGATCTTGGATATCTAATATAGATTAACTTACCACTAGAAAAATTCAACGTAGACTTGGACCTTTCATTGTTGTCATCAACAATAAAATAGTATGGTCGAGAGAATAGTGCTTGTCTTTGCTTGATCACATACATCTCTTCTAAATTTTGCTAGGATATCTTCGCCTACTGTCACTTTTATCGCCCACTATGATAGACCATGGGATTTGCATGGTCGGCCCTCCGATGGATGCCCAGCTCGGATTTGGATGTCAGCCTTTAAAACGGAGGACATGACATTATGGGAGAAAAAAAATTATGGTGAAAAAAGTAAGAAGCTCAGAAGCACCGATTTATCTTCTCAAATCAAATGCGTGATGGACCCACCATCACTTCTAAGTGCAATTGTCTTCATTGCTTCACCAAATGCACCGGCCGGGAATCGAACCCAGGTCTGTATTGTGGTAAGGTACTATTCTACCATTAGACCATTGGTGCTAACTGTTTGGTGTTTTGGTACTATTCCACCATGAGACCACCGGTGCTTGTTGGCAAGTGCTTTGCTAGCACCAAGTAGGACCATTATAGAAAAAACATTTGTTTGTTTGTTTGTTTTTTTTTTTAACATTTTCATAAAATTAATTATTTTGTCGAATTCAGATAAATGTTTCTAAAGAAAATATTGTTAAAATATTTAAGAAAGTGAAAAATTAAAAATATAATATTTTGGTGTATCTACTCTACTACCGTATATATTTTAATAAAAAGACTTGATCAATATAAATTTATTATATAATTGTTGGCAAAAGTTTTGTGAGTTAGGTTGGTGCTCAGATGAAGAAAGACGTAAGAATTAAGAGTTTTGGGGGATCAATGGAGCAGAGCTTGGGGGGAGGGGAGGGGAGAGAAGAAATAGATTCCACATCGTTTACCATCCAATATATTCATCACAAATATTCTAATGATTTCAATTATTTTGTTATCCGAGTTGGACAACTTTCGATTTAAACACCTTTATAGTGCAGCAAGCTTCTAATTCATCCTTTATTTTGTATGATGACCCTTCTCCTAAAAATAGCCCTTTCCTATCATTTTGAATTTGTGAAAATTATTTTTTTTTATACATAAGAAAACTCAAACTTGAATTCTTTATAAGAGGAGTACGATATTAGTTAAATTATAACTCATTAGTGAAATTGCAAAAATTATATATACCCTCGGTTTGTATCTTTAATTTTCATTTAATTAAAAAAAATTGTCCTTAAGGGATAGTCTAATAGTGATAACTCCCTTCTCTAATTCCATGATCCAGGATTGACAAATAATATAACAAAAGAAAATTAGTTGAGCTGATTTTATATATATATATATATATTTTAAATTTCCTACAATAACAAATTTTCTTTTAATAACCTCCTTTCTAATACGATATTGCATGTGTTACAAGTACGAATCTTATGATTTTCTTTTAATTATAGAATATATATTATTATTAATCTTCCAATTTAGAAAACAAACTTAGATTAATTTGGAAAGGCATGAAGTTCTACCAAAACTAAAAATTAAAAAAGCAGGCACAATGGTTTGCACTAGTACCCAAATGGGACCCTAGTACGCTGGTTTTTTTTTTTTTTTATTTCATAGTCCTGGCAATTCCCTTTTTATGGTCACCTCAAAAAAATTATAAGTTAATTAGTAAAATGTATATTAATAATTTGTAATTTTTTATGCCAACAATAATTCGTATCTTTATCTTAAGTACTTATGAAATGATTTCTAATTACAGAATATATGAGTTATGATAGATAAATCTAATAAATTATTAATCAAATGGAATCAATCTTACCTAATAGTGTCTATCAATATGTTTTGACTAATTTTTAATTAAATATTTATTTCAATTGATTACAACATATTCATTATTTGATTAAAAATTGTCAAACACACATTAAACTTTTTTCCTTTTTCTCATGTAACGAAAGAAACTAGATTAATGGTTACCAAGAAACTAGATTGCAAAATCAATCTCTAGAACCCTTTTTTCCTTGCATGCAATAGCCCCAAAACGAATAAAGCTTAACTCCGTATTCTTACTGATAGCATAACCAACCAAACAAGATACTCCGTAGCCCCGTAAATGATTATCGAATAGTGATAGAATATTGACCCCTGTATCTGGTTTATTATTTAGCATAGAATATGGACTTATTTAGCATAATAATCTATTTTATATTTGGTCTAATAATCAATCATGTATCTGGCCATGCGTTGTGTACATATACACTCTTATAATTCTCCATATATATAGTGGAATGCAATTGTCTTAAGGTAGGACATAATTTATTCTCTCAATGAGCCCTCTTCTAACGTGGTATTAGAGCTACATTAGAAAACCTAGCCTCTCTCTTTGTCTCACCTAGCCTCTCTCTTTTGTCTACCACCGCCAAGAAATCTTTCTAGTTCTATTATGCTCTACACTTGCCTCTTGTATGGGTCCTATGCATTATAACAAATCTAGTTCATTTCTTGGACACAAAGAAAAAACGAGTCTATTTTATCTCTTAGAAATGATCTGTTTTCCATTTTTACAAAACTCTCAAATCTAATTCACAGAGATTCATTTCATTTTGATTTTCCATACCAACAACATCAAATTTGTTCTTTGCCTTTCTTCACTCTTTCTGGTACATTAATTGCTTTCTTTGACTTTCTTATACATTTCTTGGACTCTTAGGAAGATTCAAACTTTCTGCTTTTGGATTCATCATTTACAACATTATTCTCGTAAACATCATATCGAAAAGGAAAAAAAGAAAGGAAGAAGGTATCAAAAAAAAAAAAAAATAGGGAAGAGGGTACTTAAAAAAAAAAGAGGTACAATAAAGAGGGAAAAAAAATCTTCCGATTTCATGGCACCAAACAATAGTGATTTACCTACCTATCATTCCTTCTCCTATGCTTATAATAGGGGATGGCCACGTTACCACCAACTTCGCCATGGAAACCACGTCCATGGTCATAATAACAAAAAGTGTGGACGAAGTTATGGTCCAACAACTAAAAATTTTGGATTATGGTTTAGGTCACTTGTAACACCTTTTGGAGTACCCAAGATCCTGTTTGGCCTACTAGAGGTCAGTCCATCAACTCAACTGGGCCTGGTTTACTAGGTAGTGCAACATCATAGTTCTTTTGGACCGGTTTGCATACTTTCGACCTTTCTTATCAATCCACAGACACAGTCCAACAACTCAACTCTCTAGCAATTCAGTAGCCACACGACAATCAGTGCTATCTTGACATAGGTGCTATCTCTCACTTGGCATATGCTATAGGTGTTCTTCATACTATTTTTAATAAGAGCAATATTTTACATGTGTTTGTCGATAATGGAACCCCTTCCTGTTTCCTGTGTTGGAAACATTTACCTAAACACATTTTCCTCTTCTTTTCATCTTAAAAAAGTGTTAGTTGCGTCTCATAGTATTAAAAATCTCATTTTTGTGCATCAATTTATAAAAGATAACTTTTACTCTATAGAATTTAAAAAACTCACGCCTAAACACATCTTACCTAAATCTATATTTGTCTCCCAAATCGTCGATTCTAGAGTTTGGGATTAAGATTCATATTATTATTGTTGTTGTTCTTGTTGGCTTCTCTGTGAAAGACCTTCGAATGAAACAAATCACTCTTAGCTGCAATAGTTTAGGAGATCTTTATCTCATAACTCCTTCTCCCACTTCTTCACCACCCACTACTTTGGCCCTCTCTTCCTTCACTACTTGGCATTGACGTCTTGGTCATCCTGGTGTACCTACCTTTCATTACTTATTATTACAAAATTTAATTTCTTGTAATAAAAATAATTCCCATAGTTTCTACAATGCTTGTCAATTAAGGAAGCATAGTAGACTTCCATTTTTCACCTCACAATCTATGAGTTTTGCTCCCTTTGATATTATCCGTTCTGACCTCTGGACATCATCTATACCTAGTGAAAGTGGTTTTCGGTATTATTTGATTTTTCTAGATGATTTCTCTTACTTTGTCTGGGCATATCCTCTGCGTACTAAATCTCATGTCTTTGAAAATTTTTTCCACTTTTGTGCCTTTGTTCGCACATAATTCAACATTGAAATCAAGATGTTTTAGCGTGACAATGGCGCAGAGTTTAATAACTCATCTTTTGTCAATTTATTTGCCCATCTTGGCATCTCTTACCGCTTCTCTTATCCCGACACTCCACAAAAAAATGGCAAAGCTGAGCGAATGTTACGTAGCATCAATAATATTGTTCATACTATTCTTTTTCAAACCTCTATACTACCATCATATTGAGTAGAAGCATTGCACATGCCCATGCATCTACTTAATATACGTTCCAATAAAACAGCGTTTCAAACATTTTTTTCACAAATCACCACTTTATACTCACCTTCGTATTTTTGGGTGTCTGTGTTTTCCAAACATATCTCATACTGGACCTCACAAATTAGCCCCTTGCTCCACACCATGTGTATTCCTCAGCTATGTACTTCATCATTGAGGCTGTAGATGTCTTGACCTCATAATCAAAAAGATAATCATATCTCACCATGTTACATTTGATAAGTAGAAATTTCCTTTTGCTTCACATCACACACCCAAAACCACTTCCTATAATTTCCTAAATCGAATTGATACTCCTTTTCTTCACCATATCCTTAGCCCTTCATATCTCCTCTCCCTACGATATCCCAACCATCATCTCCTAACTAAACGACCCCTCCAACTTCCTCTCTTTTATCATCCTCCAAACAAGAGCCATCTCCCTCAACTAGTCCCCTCACTCCACCTCCTCCTCCTCCTCATCCACCTCGTCATCACATGGTCACATGTATTTAACGTGGCATATTCAAACCAAAGCAACCGCTTTCTCTTCGTACTCACACTTCCTCTTCCATTCCTCATAGTTACCAATAAGCTCTTCAGGATCCAAACTGGCAATGTACCATGCTTGACAAATATTTTGCTATTATTAAAAATAATACTTGGGATCTTAGTTTCTGACCTTTTGGGATTAACGTTGTCAATTCTCAGTGGATCTTTAGAACAAATTTGATCCACAAGGCTATCTTCTACACCATAAGGCTCGTCTAGTTGCTGTTGGTAGTTCCCAACAAGCTGGTCTGGATTATGATGAGACCTTCAGCCTCATGTTCAAACCAGCCACTGTCTGTATGGTTTTAAGCTTAGCAATCTTTAGATCTTGGCCCATTCACCAGTTGGATGTGCAAAATGCCTTTCTAAAGGGACATCTTCAGGAGAAAGTCTACATGTGCCAACCACCTAGTTTTGTCAGTAACACTCACCCAGATTACGTTTCTCATCACAAAAATCTCTCTACAGACTCAAACAAACTCCACGAACATGGCATCAAAGATTTGCGACTTTTATCACTTCAATCGACTTTGTCAGTTGTTGATCTGATACATCAATCTTTGTGTATTGTCAAGATAGGGACATAGCCATTCTTGTTCTATATATTGATGACATCATATTGACTGCATCATCCACTGCTTTTCTACACTTTATTACAATCTCTTTAGGCATAGAGTTTGCCATGACTGATATGAAGCCGCTACACTATTTTCAGGGCATCTCCATGTCCCATGCCAAGACTGCATTGTTCATTTCTCAACGAAAATATGCTCTAGAAATTCTAAAACGTGCTAACATGAGCTCATGTAATGCCTCCACCACTCCTATAGATACAATAGCCAAGTTATCAAGTTGCAATGGCCCTCCAATCTCTGATCCATCTCTCTATCACCATCTCATCGGAGCTCTTCAGTATCTCAACTTTATCAGACTGGATATTGCTTACGTAGTTCAACAGGTGTGCCTTTTCATTCATGATCCCCGAGAACCTCATTTTCGAGCACTCAAATATATTTTACGATATATTCGTGGCACACACTTAATCATGGTTTATAGCTCTACTCTTCACCTACTAATTGTTTAACTCTTATTCAGATGCAGAATGGGGTGGTTCTCCTGACACTTGACGTTCCACATTTGGTCATTGAGTTTTTCTTATTAGTAACTTGATTTCTTGTCTTCCAAATGATAAGACACTATTTTTCATTCTAGTACCGAAGCTGAGTGTTACAGTATTGCAAATGCAATAGCTGAGACTTGCTGGTTATGAAATCTTCCTCTTGAGCTTCACTATCCATTATCCAAAACTACATTGGTCTATTGTGATAATATTGACGTTGTTTACTTGTCTAATAATTCAGTCAAACATCAACGCACTAAATGCATCAATTAAACACCCATTTTATAAGAGAAAAGGTAGCCTTGGGACAAGTTAAAGTGTGTCATGTGCCTTTTACTTATCAGTATGCTAACATCTACACCAAGGGTCTCCCTTCATCACTTTTCCTTGATTTTCAGTCCATTTTAAACATTTTTTCCCATAAAGAGTTGATTTTATTTATTTTATTTTATTGCCTTGATCTTGCATAGCCAAGATAGATTAACTTCCTACTAGAAAAATTCAATATAGACTTGGACTTTTCATTGTTGTCATGGACAATAAAGTAGCATGGTCGAGAGAACACTACTTATCTCTACTTTACCATTTTTTTGTAAATTTTCTTACATGATGAGCTACATCTCTTCTAAATTTTGTATGCATATCTTCGGCTGTTGTGTCACTTTTATTGGCCCAATATGGCAAACCATGTGCTTTGCATGGTCGGCCTTCTAATGGATGCCAGCTTGGATTTCAATGTTAGCCTTTAAAACTAAGGACGTGAAATCATAGGAAAAAAAGAAGAAATTATGGGAGAAAAAACCAAAGTGCAATTATCTTCATTGCTTTGCCAAATGCACCAGCTGGGAATAGAACTCAGGTCTGTACCGTGGTAGGGTACTATTCTTCCACTAGACCACTGGTGCTTGTTGGGCAGTGTTTTGATACTATTCCTCCATGAGACCACTGGTGCTTGTTGGCAAGTGCTTTGCTACACTACAAAATAAATGCACTACTCAGACGGTTAAAACCGTCAGCAAAATGCATTAAAACCGTCAGCAAAACTTTCTCCGACGGATGGACCATTAGTTGGGTATACACCAGTCGGGATAGGTGTATCCTAATGGTTTAAGTTGCCATTGTATTATGTCATGTATGTATTGTGACAGTAGAAAAGTATTGATAAAATTAATGGTTGTATCATCGGCTAATAGGGTGTTAGGAAAAAATAGACTTTTTATGATCAGTTATCATATGTTACGAGATGTTACTACTTTTATCGTCGGTTACCATTGAGTTAAGAAATGTCACTAATATTATCATCAGTTATTATGTATTACGAGATGTTACTATTTTTATTGTCGGTTACCATTGTGTTAGGAAAAATCACTGATTTTATCATCAGTTGTCATATATTATGAAATGTTACTACTTTCATCGTCAATTACCATTGTGTTAGGTGATTTTATCATCGGTTATCATATGTTATGATATGTTACTATCTTTATCATCGGTTAGCATTCAGTTAAGAAATGTTACTGATTTATTATCGATTATCATATGTTACGAGATGTTACTATTTTTATCATCGGTTACTATTGAGTTAGGAAAAGTTATTGATTTTATTATCGGTTACCATACTTTTATCGTCGGTTACCATTGAGTTAAAAAATGTTATTGATTTTATTATCGATTATTATATGTTACGAGATGTTACTATTTTAATCATCGGTTACTATTTAGTTAGGAAATGTTATTGATTTATCATCGGTTATCATGTGTTATGAGATATTATTATTTTCATCATCTATTACTATTGATCATCCGTTGCCATTGAATTAGGAAAATTTGATTTTATCATGGATTACCATGGATTACTATTTTTATCATCGGTTACTAAGATGCGGGTGCCAGTGATCTGGGCTGCTCCAACCCCTGCTTGTGCAGGGCGCCAGGACCCCGCTTGGGCGGGCGTTTGCACATTGAGGCGAGCGCCAACCCCCCTCTTGTACGGGGCACTCGCATGTGGGGGGCGGGAGCCAGCCTCCCTCTTGTGCGGGCGCCTGCATATTGGGGACAGGCACTAGACTAGTCTCCGTATAAAAATGTATGTCTTTTATTGTGGGTTATACAAGTGCTCCATGGTCATTTGTTTACAACCATTGCAAATGTTATATTACAACCCAGGATAACAAGCCAAAGATAAATATTGTTACAATGTAAAATATTAATGATATTAATGATAAAGAAAAAAATACATACAAATATAAATACATTAGCAACAAAATAACAATTGTTTTGTAAAAAAAATCATAATAAAAAAAAAAAAATTGTTCCTCCTGGAAGTACCTCCATTACCTTATTTCTATTTTTAAACCTGGTAACAAACTATCTGCTTCTCGGATGGTTGATGGTTTGACTTTTTAAGCCCTCCTATTTTTATTTTTATTTATTTTTATTTATTTTTATTTTTTTATTTTTTTTATTTTTTTATTTTTTTATTTTTTTATTTTTTTATTTTTTTATTTTTTTATGATAATGGTAAGTTTGGTTTAGGATAATTAATAGTAATATAATTGTAGTGATTAAAACACAAAAATTAAAAAAATTAAAAAAAGAATAAAAAATATAAAATACAAAATAATTAAAAACAAAAAAAACAAAAAAGGGCGGTTCCACCGCTTACATGCACGGTGGAACTAGCCTCTATATTTATTTATTTTGTTTTTTTTTTATTTTTTTAATTATTTTAAACTAATAAAAAGGATAAAAGAATAAAAAACAAATAAAATAGAATAAAATAAATAAATAACAAAATTAAAAAATTAAAAATAGGAGGGCGGTTCCACCACCTGTGGAACCACCCTCTATGTTTTTTTTAATTATTTTAAACTAATAAAAAAAGAATAAAAATGATAAAGTATAAAAAACAAATAAAATATAATAAAGTGAATAAAAAACAAAAGAAAAAAGAAAATAAAAAAATTTAAAAATAGGAGGGCGGTGGAACCGCCCTCCATGCTTTTTTTGTTTTTTTTTTTAATTATTTTAAACTAATCAAAAAGGGTTAAAAGAATAAAAATGATAAAAGAATAAAAAATACAATAAAATGAATAAAAAGCAAAATAAAAAAATAGAAAAATAGAAAAAAAATTCAAAAATAGGAGGGCGGTGGAACCGCCCTCCATGCTTTTTTTTTTATATTTTTTAATTATTTTAAACTAATAAAAAAAGGGTTAGAAGAATAAAAATGACAAAAGAATAAAATATAATAAAATGAATTAAAAAAATAAAAAAATTCAAAAATTGGACGGCGGTGGAACCGCCCTCCATGCTTTTTTCTGTTTTTTTTAATTTTTTTTAAATTTTTTTAATTATCTTAAACTAATAAAAAAAGGGTTAAAAGAATAAAAATGATAAAAAAATAAAAAAAAAATAAAATACAATAAAATGAATAAAAAAAATAAGAAAAAAATAAAAAAAAATTCAAAAATAAGAGGGCTGTGGAACTGCCCTTTCTTTTTTTCTATTTTTTAATTATTTTAAACTAATAAATAAGGGTTAAAAGAATAAAAATGATAAAAGAATAAAAAATAAATAAAATACAATAAATGAATAAAAAACAAAATAAAATAATAAAATAAAATAATAAAAAATTCAAAAATTCAAAAATAGGAGGGCGGTGGAACCACCCTCTATGTTTACTCTTTTTTTGTTTTTTTTTTTTTTTGGTTTTTTGTTTCTTTTGTATTTTCAATTATTTTGTGTTTTTATTATTTTGTTATTTTATTATTTTGTTTTATTCTTTTTTTGTGTTTTTATTACTACCATCAATTACCCTAGACTCATAATTTATACTGTTTAGTTATTATTTTTATTTACCGTAATTTATAATAACAATTTTTTTTTTCATTCAACAAAGGAGAAATGAAAAAAAAATATAAAATAATATTTTACATATATGTAAGGTATAACAGCCCAGCGACGGAGTAATGACGGAATTATTTCTGACGGATTTTTTCATCGCTAATTTGTCAGAATTTTTTTTTTTAATTTTTAGCGACGGATTACTGACGGAAATATTTTCGTCTCTAAAATTAGTGACGGATTAGCAACGGATTTTTTTTTTACGAATTTTCCATCGCTAATTTCTGTCGCTGAAAATGAGTTTTCTAGTAGTGTATAATAATATATAATACAATAATATAAAATATAATACTATATTATATATAATATTAATTATAATAATATGTAACATAATACTAATGCATAATAATACTTGTTATAATATAATATATTAATATATAATACAACAAGTTATATTAGTAATATATAGTAATATATATTAATATATAGTAGTATATAGTCATAAATAGTGATATATAATGATATATAGTGATTTATAGTAATATACAGTAATTATTTTAATATATTAGCAATATATAGTAATATGTATTAATACATAGTAGTTTATAGTAATACATAGTAATATATAATAATATGTAGTGATGTATAGTAATATGTATTAATATATATAGTTATAATTTAATTAATTATTAAAAAAATCTGCTATAATTGAATAAATAATTAAAAAATTATATTGTTAATATCATATATAATGATATACAGTAATAATATTAATATAATAATATAATAGTATAAAATAACAGTAATATAAGTAATATATAATATTAATATATAGTACTATATAATATAATACTAATGCCTAATATAGTATATAATATAATAATATAAAATATAACAATACATAATATTTAGTAATTATAATAACATATTAGTAATAGAAAATACCATATATGTAAAATATAGTAGTATATAGTAACATATAGTAATATATAATAATATATAGTGATCTATAGTAATATATCTAAATATATATATGTATAGTACTATATAGTTATAATTTAATAAATAATTATAAAAATATATTATAATTCAACAAGTAATTAAAAAAATATATTGTAATTAATATATTTGTAATATAAAATACCATCCAATGGTTCGTCTCCCTCCACAGTTCAACCGTCCCAAAGAATTAAAAAAAAACCTCTAAAAACAAACTAATAAAAAAAGAATAAAAAACAAAATAGAAAAATAAAAACTAAAAAAATAAAAAAAAAACAAAAAAAAGTTTAAAATAAAGGCGGTTCCACCATGCATGTGCACGGTGTAACTGCCCCCTTTTTTGGTTTTTTTTCTTTTGTTTTTTTAATTATTTTGTGTTTTTATTTTTTTATTCTTTTATTCTTTTGTATTTTTATCACTACTATTATATTACTATTAATTATTTTGTAGAATGAAGATAAATTTTTCTGAAGAAAATATTTTTAAAATATTTAAGAAAGTGAAAAATTAGAAATATAATATTTTGGTATCTACTCTACTACCATATATATTTTAACAAAAAGAGTCAATCAATATAAATGTATTTTATAATTGTTGGCAAAAAGTTTGTGTATTAGGTTGAAGCTCTGATGAAGAATGATGTAGAGTTTGGGGGGATTGATGGAGCAGAGCTTGGGGGAAGGGGAGGGGAGAAGAGAAATGGATTTCACATCGCATATCATCCAATCTATTCATCACAAATATTCTAATGATTTCAATTTTTTTGTTATCTGAGTTGAACAACTTCGATTTAAACACGTTTATAGTGCAACAAACTCTATGGATGCCTTCATCAAGATCAGAGCTTGTAATTCTTCCTTTATTTTGTATGATGACCCTTCTCCTAAAATGGCCCTTTTGTAACATTTTGAATTTGTGAAAATTATTTTTTGATACATAAGAAGACTCAAACTCGAGACATTTATAAGAACAGGATGGTGCCAGTTGAGTTATAGCTCATTGGCGTAGTTGTCGGTTTGTATCTTGAATTTCCATTTAATTAAAAGAAAATTGTCTCCAAGGGACAGCCTAGTGGTACAATCTCCTTTTCAATCCCATGATCCGAGGTTGACAAATACCATAACCGAAGAAAAAAAAAATTCCGTTGACCAGATTTTATATATATATATATATTTAATTTCCAATCATAACAAATTTTCTATTACTAGCCTCCTTTCTAATATGATATTGCATGTTTCTTACAAATACGTATCTTATGATTTTCCTTTAATTATGGAATATATATTATTGTTAATCTTCCTTAGATTTATTTGGAAAGGTATAAAGTCCTACCAAAACTAAAAATTTAAGAAACAGGCAAAATGGTCTGTACTAGTATCCATATGGGACCCTAGTATGCTGTTTTCCCCCCTTATTCCTGACTTCTTCCTTGCAAAAATGTATATTAATAATTTGAAATTTTTTATTTATTTTTTGGAGGAACCTTTGAAAAGTTTTATGCCAACAATATGAGTGATGATAGATAAATCCAATGAATTATTAATCAAATGGAACCAAACTTTGAGAAACCAGGATGTGAGGAAAGAGAGAAACCTTTGACAGCTTTCTTTGATGGCACAGTAGCAATGACGACAACTTTCTTATAGGAGAAGCTGCGACATAGGCGAATAGAGAAGAGAGAATAGAGAATAGAGAAGAAGAGAGCTCTTCTGTGGGTTTTAAAAGGACTTTCAGACATTTTGACGCAAAAACGTCAGCAAACACCAAAGTTGCCGATGTTTAAGTATAAATGTCAGAATCTCCCCTCTCTTACTCTCAAAACTATCACTCTCTAGTTACTCTCTCTACCCTTTCCTCACATTTTTAAGAAAAAACATCATATCCCACTCTCTCACTCTCTATCTCTAGTCAGTTTTCTCTACCCTTTTCTGACATTTAGGCAAAACGTCTTCAAAGTTGAAAGTTTTGTCAATGTTCAGAGTAAGAAACATCGACAACACCCAAAGCTTTTGCTGATGTTTAGTACAAAAACATCAACAAAAATTCTAACATAGAGTGTAGGCTTATTATGCATGGTCTACAGAATGGAGAGTATCAAGTTAGACTGGTTGCATGCAACAACAATGACATTCCACTCTTGTCAGTGGAAAGATAACAAGTTGGAGGAGTGGCGGTTTACACGTCCATCAACAGCTCTCTCAATTCGATATCCCTTTTTGTTTCCGAAATATGTTTACATAGATCCAAGTAGGGACACTTAGATTATATGCTTGAGGGTGAAGGTGCCAAATGCATCACTTATAAGATGGGGGACTATGCTACTCCCAATTGGAGGACTATCTTGTTTCTTTCTTCAACCAATTTTTATTTGTATTTGCTATCGTATCTACATAGAATCAATATGCACATGTATTGTTGTTCGTATATATCTAAACTATTTATTTGGATATGCCCATTGGTGGAGTTGGAACATAAGTTTTAGCGCCAAAGTAACGTATGATTGACATTGTAAGGGCAAAACAACTCTCAATTTGATAAAAACCTTTTTCTTTTTTCAACCACTAATTTCTACATAAATCTTTTATTTAGGTTTAATTAATATTTTGATGCGTTACTATTTTTAAGGACAATTAACGTTTATTTTTGTTTTTATCTTTCTATTAGTGTGTCATAATATATTAAAGTACTATTTAGATACAACCTAAAATGTGAACTTAAGGTTGATTTCAAAATCATGTGCAAGGAACAAAATATATAGGGGAGTGGGAGATGAGAGGGAGTATGCTTTTTCTGTTAGATGTTTTTGCCAATCTTTTCGCAAAGTAATATAGCATTCCAAATTGAAAATATTTTTGCAAGAGTATTTAGGTGACAAGAAGATAATTGCTGTGAAATTACAAACTCTTTGTCATAATTTTGAAATGTTGGCCATGAAAAATAATGAGTCTGTGCAAGTGTAGTTGTCTAGAGTCTCGACGGTTGTAAACTTTATGAAGTCATATAGTGAAAGTGTTAGTAATAACCCTATTATGAGCAAGGTTTTAAGGATTTTGATCCCAAAATTTGATCATGTGGTTGTTGCAATTGAAGAGTATAAGGAATCGTCTACTTATTTCTTTGATGAATTGTTGAGTTGAAAACGTTGAGGAGAAGGCTTTTCAAGTGAAAGGGGAGTCTTCTTCTAAGGAAAAAAAAAAAGAAAAGTCAGTAGGTAGAGATCAAGGTAGAGGTGGTTACCACGATTGAGGTCTCAGTAACAACAGGGGATAAGGCCAAATTGGAGAATAATGGTAGTATAAATGCACCATTCAGTGTCATTATTGCAAGAAATTTGGTCACAAAGAAGCTAATTGTTGAATTAAGGAGAGAAATGAGTAGAAGAAAGCCAATATCACAAAGAATATTGAAGAAGAATGGTAGTGGCACGTGATTTTTTTTTTGTTTTTTTTTTTTTTTTTTTGGTGAACTTAACCTAAACTTTCATTATATAATTTCCTTTTAGTTTTTATCGATTGAATATAATCTTTTCCATTCTCAAATTTTTAAACTGAAATTTGATTAACAGACTTAGCATCCTTACCCCCTAAACCGACTGTCCATTGGTTGAACTTACATTATATGATAGAACAAGAGAAGCACAAAGTTTTGTATAGTATGGTTTATTATGAAATAATAGCATCCATATTGTTGTTATCACCCAACATGTCTCTTCCAACCTAGCTTGAAATTTCAAACATGGATTAAGCATATCCATGTAACAATTAGCTGGTTTTGGGATAGATTTTCTACAAATACCATGAAGAGGTAGGTCTTAGGAGGTTTAATATTGATTAGGATCAACTAAATCCATTACTTAATTGTTTCTTTATCACACAATGCTCTAGATATGGATGTTGATTTATGTGTTCATTAAAATAAATTTTCACTTAATCACATGATGGGTATTTGGTTTTTTTCTTATAAAGAGTTGATTTTATTATTTTGCCTTCGATCTTGGATATCTAACATAGATTAACTTACCACTAGAAAAATTCAACGTAGACTTGGACCTTTCATTGTTGTCATCAACAATAAAATAGCATGGTCGAGAGAATAGTGCTTATCTCTGCTTGATCACATACATCTCTTCTAAATTTTGCTAGGATATCTTTGCCTACTCTGACACTTTTATCGGCCCACTATGACAGACCATGGGATTTGCATGGTCGGCCCTCCAATGGATGCCCAACTCAAATTTGGATGTCAGCCTTTAAAACTGAGGACGTGAAATTATGGGAGAAAAAAAAAAATTATGGTGAAAAAAATAAGAAGCTCAGAAGCACTGATTTATCCTCTCAAATCAAATGTGTGATTGACCCACCATCACTTCTACATGAAATTATGGGAGAAAAAAAAATTATGGTGAAAAAAATAAGAAGCTCAGAAGCACTGATTTATCCTAAACTTTCATTATATAATTTCCTTTTAGTTTTTACCGATTGAATATAATCTTTTCCATTCTCAAATTTTTAAACTGAAATTTGATTAACAGACTTAGCATCCTTACCCCCTAAACCGACTGTCCATTGGTTGAACTTACATTATATGATAGAACAAGAGAAGCACAAAGTTTTGTATAGTATGGTTTATTATGAAATAATAGCATCCATATTGTTGTTATCACCCAACATGTCTCTTCCAACCTAGCTTGAAATTTCAAACATGGATTAAGCATATCCATGTAACAATTAGCTGGTTTTGGGATAGATTTTCTACAAATACCATGAAGAGGTAGGTCTTAGGAGGTTTAATATTGATTAGGATCAACTAAATCCATTACTTAATTGTTTCTTTATCACACAATGCTCTAGATATGGATGTTGATTTATGTGTTCATTAAAATAAATTTTCACTTAATCACATGATGGGTATTTGGTTTTTTTCTTATAAAGAGTTGATTTTATTATTTTGCCTTCGATCTTGGATATCTAACATAGATTAACTTACCACTAGAAAAATTCAACGTAGACTTGGACCTTTCATTGTTGTCATCAACAATAAAATAGCATGGTCGAGAGAATAGTGCTTATCTCTGCTTGATCACATACATCTCTTCTAAATTTTGCTAGGATATCTTTGCCTACTCTGACACTTTTATCGGCCCACTATGACAGACCATGGGATTTGCATGGTCGGCCCTCCAATGGATGCCCAACTCAAATTTGGATGTCAGCCTTTAAAACTGAGGACGTGAAATTATGGGAGAAAAAAAAAAATTATGGTGAAAAAAATAAGAAGCTCAGAAGCACTGATTTATCCTCTCAAATCAAATGTGTGATTGACCCACCATCACTTCTACATGAAATTATGGGAGAAAAAAAAATTATGGTGAAAAAAATAAAAAGCTCAGAAGCACTGATTTATCCTCTCAAGTCAAATGCGTGATGGACCCACCATCACTTCTAAGTGCAATTATCTTCATTACTTCGCCAGATGCACCAGCCGGGAATCGAACCCGGGTCTGTACCGTGGCAGGGTACTATTCTACCACTAGACCACTGGTGCTTACTGTTTGGTGTTATGGTACTATTCCACCACGAGACCAATGGTGCTTGTCGGCAAGTGCTTTGCTAGTACCTAATAAGATCATTATATAAAAAACATTTGTGTTTGTTTTTTTTTTTTAACATTTTCATAAAATTAATTATTCTGTATAATTAAGATAAATTTTCTAAAGAAAATATTGTTAAAATATTTAAGGAAGTGAAAAATTAGAAATATAATATTTTGATGTATCTACACTACTACCGTATATATTCTAATAAAAAGACTGGATCAATATAAATTTATTATATAATTGTTGGCAAAAGGTTTGTGAGTTAGGTTGGTGCTCAGATGAAGAATGACGTATGAGTTTAGAGTTTGGGGGATCAATGGAGTAGAGCTTGGGGGGAGGGGAGGGGAGGGAAGGGGAGAGAAGAAATAGATTCCACATCACTTATCATCCAATATATTCATCACAAATATTCTAATGATTTCAATTTTTTTGTTATTGGAGTTGGACAACTTCCGATTTAAACATATTTATAGTGTAGCAAGCTTGTAATTCATCCTTGTATGATGACCCTTCTCCTAAAAATATCCCTTTCCTATCATTTTGAATTTGTGAAAATTATTTTTTTAATGCATAAGAATACTCAAACTTGAATCCTTTACAATGGGAGTATGGTGCCAGTTAAATTATTGCGCATTAGCGAAATTGTGAAAATTATATATACCATCGGTTTGTATCTTTAATTTCCGTTTAATTATTAAAAAAAAAAAAAAAAAAACTTGTCCTTAAAGGATAGCATAATAATCACAACTCCCTTCTTCAATTCCATTAACCAAGGTTGACAAATTCCATAACAAACAAAACTAGTTGAGCTGATTTTATATATATATATATTTTTAATTTCTAATCATAACATATTTTCTTTTAAAAACAACCTTTCTAATATGCTATTGCATGTGTGTTATAAGTACGTATCTTATGATTTTCTTTTAATTATGGAATATATATTATTATTAATCTTCCAATTTAGAAAACAAACTTAGATTAATTTGGAAAGGCATAAAGTCCTACCAAAACTTAAAATTAAAAAACTAGGCACAATGGTTTGCACTAGTACCCAAATGGGATCCTAGTACGTTGGTTTTTTTTTTTATTATTATTTCAAATTCCTGACATTTCCCTTTTTATGATCACCTCAAAAAAATTATAAGTTAATTAGTAAAATGTATATTAATAATTTGTGATTTTTTATGCCAACAATAATTCGCATCTTTATCTTAAGTACTTATGATATGATTTCTAATTACAGAATATATGAGTTATGATAGATAAATCTAATGAATTATTAATCAAATGTTATCAATCTTACGTAATAGTGTCCATCAATATGTTTTGACTAATTTTTAATTAAATATTTATTTCAATTGATTACAACATATTCATTATTTGATTAAAAATAGTCAAACACACATTAAACTTTTTTCCTTTTTCTCATGTAATGAAAGAAACTACATTGCAAAATCAATCTCTGAAACCCTTTTTTCCTTGCGTGCAATAGCCCCAAAACGAATAAAGCTTAACTCCGTATTCTTATTGATAGCATAACAAACCAAACAAGAGACTCCGTTGCCCCGTAAATGATTATCAAATAGTGATAGAATATTGACCCCTGTATCTGGCCTATTATTTAGCATAGGATAAAGACTTATTTAGCCTAATAATCTATCTTGTATTTAGCCTAATAATCAATTATGTATCTAGCCATATGTTGTGTACATGTACACTCTTGTAATCATCTATATATATAGTGGAATGCAATTGTTTTAAGATATGATAGAATTTATTTTCTCAATGAGCCCTCTTCTAATGTGGTATCAGAGCTACATTAGAAAGCCTAACCTCTCTTTTTGTCTCACCTAGCCTCTCTCCTTTGTCTCCCACAGCCAAGAAATCTTTCTAGTTCTATTATGCCCTACACTTGTCTCTTGTATGGGTCCTGTGCATTATAACGAGTCTAGTTAATTTCTTGGACATAAAGAAAAAACGAGTCTATTTTATTTCTTGCAAATGATCTGTTTTCCATTCTAAGAGCCATCGCCGTCAAGAACAAACACCTTTCTCTGTCGGCAATCATTTTTACAAAACTCTCAAATCTAATTCATATAGATTCATTTCATTTTGATTTTCCATACCAACAACATCAAATTTGTTATTTCACTTTCTTCACTCTTTCAGGTACATTTATTGCTTTCTTTGATTTTCTCATACATTTGTTGGACTCTTAGGAAGATTCAAATTTTCTACTTTTGGATTCATCATTTACAATATTATTCTCGCAACATCATCTCAAAAAGGAAAAAAAAAGAAATGAAGAAGGTACCAAAAAAAAAGGGAACAGGGTACTTAAAAAAAAAAATAGGAGGTACAAAAAAAAGAGGTAAAAACAAAATCCTCCAATTTCATGGCACCAAACAGTAGTGATTCACTACCTATCATTCCTTCTCCTATGCTTATAAAGGGGGATGGCCATATTACCCCCAACATCGCCATGGAAACCATGGCCATGGTTGCAATACAAAAAGTGTGGATAAGGTTATGGTACAACAACTAAAAATTTTGGATTATGGTTTAAGTCGCTTACAACACCTTTTTGGAGTACCCAAGATCCTGTTTTGCCTACCAGAGGCCAGTCCATCAACTCAACTGGGCCTGGTCTACAGGGTAGTGCAATATCATAAGTTCTTTTGGACTGGTTCGCATACTTCCGACCCTTCCTATCAATCCATAGACATAGCACAACAACTCAACTCACTACTACTTCAGTAGCCGCATAAAAATCAGTGCTATATTGACACTGGCGCTATCTCCCACTTGGCATATGCTCTAGGTGATCTTCATGCTATTTTTAATAAGAGCAATATTTAGCATGTTTTTATCAGTAATAGAACCCCCTTCCTGTTTCTTGTGTTAGAAACACTTACCTAAACATATCTTCCTCTTCTCTTCATCTTAAAAAAGTGTTAGTTGCGTCTCATATTATTAAAAATCTCACACCTAAATACATCTTACCTAAATCTATATTTGTCTCTTAAATGGTCAATCCTAGAGTTTGGAATTAAGGTTCAGGTTATTATTGTTGTTGTTGCTGTTGGCTTCTCTGTGAAATACCTTCAAATGAAACAAAACACTCTTAGTTGCAATAGTTTAGGAGATCTCTATCTCATAACTCTTTCTCCCACTTCTTCTCCACTCACTACCTTGGCCTTCTCTTCCTCTACTACTTGGCATAGACGTCTTGGTCATCCTGGTGTACCTACCTTTCGTTACTTATTATTACAAAATTTAATTTCCTATAATAAAAACACTTCCCATAGTTTTTGCAACGCTTGTCAATTAGAGAAGCATACTAGACTTCCATTTTCCACCTCACAATCGATGAGTTTTGCTCCCTTTGATATTATCCGTTTTGAATTAGGTTGGTAAAAAGTATTTTAGAGTTTGGGGGGATTGATGGAGCAGAGCTTGGGGGAAAGGTATAAATGTATTTTATAATTGTTGGCAAAAAGTTTGTGAATTAGGTTGAAGCTCTGAAGAAGAATGATGTATGAGTTTAGAGTTTGGGGGGATTGATGGAGCAGAGCTTGGGGGAAGGGGAGGGGAGAAGAGAAATAGATTCCACATCGCATATCATCCAATATATTCATCACAAATATTCTGATGATTTCAAATTTTTAGTTATCTGAGTTGGACAACTTCCGATTTAAACACATTTATAGTTCAACAAACTCTATGGATGCCTTCATCACGATCAAAGCTTGTAATTCATCCTTTATTTTGTATGATGACCCTTCTCCTAAAATGGTCCTTTTACAACATTTTGAATTTGTGAAAATTATTTTTTTGATTCATAAGACTACTCAAAGTCGAGACCTTTATAAGGACAGGATGATGCCCGTTGAGTTATAGCTCATTGGCGTAGTTGTGGAAATTATATATACCTCGGTTTGTATCTTGAATTTCCTTTTAATTAAAAAAAATTGTCCCAAAGGGATAGCCTAGTGGCACAATCCCCATTCAATCCCATGATCCGAGGTTGACAAATACCATAACAAAAAAAAAAACAAATCAGTTTACCTGATTATATATATATATTTAATTTCCAATCATAACATATTTTCTATTACTAACCTCTTTTCTAATATGATATTTCTTGTTTGTTAAAAATACATATCTTATGATTTTCTTTTAATTATGGAACATATATTATTGTTAATCTTCTTTAGATTAATTTGGAAAGGCATAAAGTCCTACCAAAACTAAAAATAAAAAAACAGGCACAATGCATATGGGACCCTAGTACGCTGTCTTCCCCCCTATTCCTGACTTTTCCCTTTTAAAAATGTATATTAATAATTTAAAATTTTTTATTTATATTTTTAGAGGAAAATTTGAAAATTTTTATGCCAACAAGATGAGTTATGATAGATAAATCCAATGAATTATTAATCAAATGGAATCAAACTTATGTAATAGTGTCCATCAATACGTTTTGACTAATTTTTAATTAAATATTTATTTCAATTGATTACAACATGTTGGAGGTGGCTGATGGCTCCACTGATATCGGCTCATTGTTGACCCGAGCGATTGCCATCAAAGGGATGTTTTACCTGCAAAAATCATCGGAGGGTACTCCGGCGGGAGGACTCTGACGCTCAAGTCAGAAAAGAGCAGTTTTCGTATGAGAGGAAAAAACAGACTGAGAGCTTGAGGGAGTGATTCCCTGTGATCAAAGTGTCTAATGTGTAAGACTGAGAGATCGTACCTGTCTTAGAGGGTTTTGAGATATTTTATACCTCTGAGAGTCGTACGCCGCTGCAGTGCTTCAACCCTACCTTCCTTATTGAGCTGATCCTAAAATCTCGGGGTTTCAATATTTCGAATCAACTGTGATCCTTATCTTTTGGAAACTTTCATATTCTGGAAGGAACATTTCCTTAACTAAAGATTCTTAGGATGCTGTTCATCATGAGGGATGGAAGTTAATGAGATATTTTGGTTTTCTTTTAGGATCATTGGAATCATTAGCTATCGTTTTCTGGGCTTTTCGGTTGAGGAGCTGACCATTGGATACTCGATCAGGGTGGTTATCTTCACTTGATAAATCACGTTCGATTGGCGTGCGACTAAGGCCCTATCATTCGGGAGATTTGGGTGACAGAGAGCTTTCAGTAGATAATCGTATTTGATCCTAAATTGGTAATTGTCTTTCGTGGGCTTTTCATGTGGGTTTTTCTAAGACTGACTTATTGGATCTGATCTCGAGGCCTTGTCCCATCACAACATATTCATTATTTGATTAAAAATAGTCAAATGAATCTTTTTTCCTTTTTCACGTGTAAAGAAAGAAACTAGATTAATAGTTTCCAAGAAACTGATTGCAAAATCAATCTCTGGAACCCTTTTTTCCATGCGTACAAAAGCCCCAAATATATAAAGTTTAACTATATATTCTTATTGATAGCACAACCAACAAAACAAGAGACTCCACAACCCTGTAAATAATTACCAAATAATCCCCTAAAGACTGCTTTGCCCCTGATCACCAAGAGAACTACCATCCAAGTAGCAACGGATGAGGGTTTCAAGATACAAACCTAGTAGTCAAAGCTGAAGTAGTGTGAAGGGGAATGCCATCTCACACTCTAGCATCAAACTCGTAATGGACAGGGAGCCCTAAATCATATTGGCTGGTTACTCACTTATGAACTCAATATTCCTCCTTCAAATTCCCCTAATAGACTTCTATCCAGACTCTGCATGAAGACTAGAATTTCAACAAATAATACAAAGGTCAATTGTGAAAAGAGGAAGTATTAGTGGCATAAAATAATCCAACAGTTTCTTTGCCAAATATGGTGAATTGACTCAACAATCTGGTTACATCTTTGACAAAAGCTAGACATCGTCAAATCCCTTTCTTCCCTTAATAGTCATGAAGGAAGATGGCCTTGGGTAGCAAGCCACATATAGTAAAGTTTTTTTTTTTTTTTTTTTTGGATAGATAACACCCAACTCAAGTCCAAGAAGTTATCATGTCTTCTCTTTATCTAGAAAAAAAAAAAGAAAGAAAAAAAACCTTAATTTTGCTAAGTAATTATCACCAGAAGATAAGCTCCAAAATGAGAGGGATCAAGTCGGCAGGAAGATAGGAATATAACCCATATAACTCCCACATCCCTTTAGTAGAAATAAGGCCAGCCACCCTAATATTCCTATCCAGTATGATATCCACCTAGCTACCAGGACAAAGATCAGAACCCTACATATTAAACCAAAAAGAAATGTCCTGACCATTACTCACCCATGAGCAACATCCCTCCTTAAGGCATGAAAAAGTCCAATATATAGACCGTGACACAAAAGAGGTGAAAAGAGGTAAAAAAGTGAGAGGACAAATAACTTGCAGCCAAATACTTTGCCTTGAGGAGACAAACCCAAAAGGGATCTTACCCTAAAATAATCTTTCAATCGAGGCTGCCAAAGACAGCAATATTCTGGTGGCTGGCACTCGAAATACCAAGTCCCCTTTCTTCTTTGCTTATTACCATATTATCCCAAATAACTAGGGGAGGTCCTTGGCGTCTTGCATGTTGGCCCAAATAAAAGATCTTACTAGTATACAATTGCCTTTTAGTATTTACCGACTGATATCCGAAGATATATTTTGATTAATTCAATTCGAGTGTTGTCGGACTCAATTTAGGGAGGAGCTCTCCCAATATAGTCTTTTTTATTCTCAAATTTTTAACCTAAAAATTGATTAATAGACTTAGCACCCTTATCCTCTAAACCGACTGTCCATTGGTTAAACTTACATTATATGATAGAACAAGAGAAGCACAAAGTTTTGTATAGTATGGTTTATTATGAAATTATAGCATCCATATTGTTGTTATCACTCAACATGTCTCTTCCAACCTAGCTTAAAATTTCATACATGGATTAAGCATATCCTTATAACAAGTAGCTGGTTTTGGGGTAGACTTTATCAACCCTACAAAGATCATAAAGAGGTAGGTCTTAGGAGGTTTAATATTGATTAAGATCAACTAAATCCATTACTTAATTGTTTCTTTATCACACTATGCTCTAGATATGGACGTTGATTTATGTGTTCATTAAAATAAATTTTCACTTAATCACTTGATGGGTATTTGGTTTTTTTCACATAAAGTGTTGATTTTATTATTTTGCCTTTGATCTTGGATATCTAATTTAGATTAACTTACCACTAGAAAAATTCAACGTAGACTTGGACCTTTCATTGTTGTCATCAACAATAAAATAGCATGGTCGAGAGAATAGTGCTTATCTCTTCTTGATCACATACATCTCTTCTAAATTTTGCTAGGATATCTTCGCCTACTGTCACTTTTATCGCCCACTATGATAGACCATGGGATTTACATGGTCGGACCTCCGATGGATGCCCAGCTCGGATTTGGATGTCAGCCATTAAAACGGAGGACATGAAATTATGAGAGAAAAAAAATTATGGTGAAAAAAATAAAAAGCTCAGAAGCATCGATTTATCTTCTCAAATCAGATGCGTGATGGACCCACCAACACTTCTAAGTGCAATTCTCTTCATTGCTTTGCCAAATGCACCGGCCGGGAATCGAACCCGGGTCTGTATTGTGGTAAGGTACTATTCTACCATTAGACCACTGGTGCTAACTTTTTGGTGTTTTGGTACTATTCCACCACGAGACCAACGGTGCTTGTTGGCAAGTGCTTTGCTAGCACTAAGTAGGACCATTATAGAAAAAACATTTGTTTGTTTGTTTGTTTTTTTTTTAATTTTCATAAAATTAATTATTCTGTAGAATTAAGATAAATGTTTCTAAAGAAAATATTGTTAAAATATTTAATAAAGTGAAAAATTAAAAATATAATATTTTGGTGTATCTACTCTACTACCGTATATATTTTAATAAAAAGACTAGATCAATATAAATTTATTATATAATTGTTGGCAAAAGTTTTGTGAGTTAGATTGGTGCTCAGATGAAGAAAGACGTAAGAGTTTAGAGTTTTGGGGGATCAATGGAGTAGAGCTTGGGGGGAGGGGAGGGGAGAGAAGAAATAGATTCCACATCGCTTACCATCCAATATATTCATTTCAAATATTCTAATGATTTCAATTTTGTTGTTATCCGAGTTGTACAACTTTCGATTTAAACACCTTTATAGTGCAGCAAGCTTCTAATTCATCCTTTATTTTGTATGATTACCCTTCTTCTAAAAATAGCCTTTTCCTATCATTTTGAATTTGTGAAAATTATTTTTTTTTATACATAATAAAACTCAAACTTGAATTCTTTATAAGAGGAGTACGATATTAGTTAAATTATAACTCATTAGTGAAATTGCAAAAATTATATATACTCTCAGTTTGTATCTTTAATTTTCATTTAATTAAAAAAAAAATTGTCCTTAAGGGACAGTCTAACAGTGATAACTCCTTTCTCTAATTCCATGATCCAGGATTGACAAATAATATAACAAAAGAAAATTAGTTGAGCTGATTTTATATATATATTTTTTAAATTTCCTACAATAACAAATTTTCTTTTAATAACCTCCTTTCTAATACGATATTGCATGTGTTACAAGTACGAATCTTATGATTTTCTTTTAATTATAGAATATATATTATTATTAATCTTCCAATTTAGAAAACAAACTTAGATTAATTTGGAAAGGCATGAAGTTCTACCAAAACTAAAAATTAAAAAAGCAGGCACAGTGGTTTGCACTAGTACCCAAATGGGACCCTAGTACGCTGGTTTTTTTTTTATTTCATAGTCCTGACAATTCCCTTTTTATGGTCACCTCAAAAAAATTATAAGTTAATTAGTAAAATGTATATTAATAATTTGTAATTTTTTATGCCAACAATAATTCGCATCTTTATCTTAAATACTTATGATATGATTTCTAATTACAGAATATATAGGTTATGATAGATAAATCTAATAAATTATTAATCAAATGGCATCAATCTTACCTAATAGTGTCCATCAATATATTTTGACTAATTTTTAATTAAATATTTATTTCAATTGATTACAACATATTCATTATTTGATTAAAAATTGTCAAACACACATTAAACTTTTTTCCTTTTTCTCATGTAATGAAAGAAACTAGATTAATGGTTACCAAGAAACTTGATTGCAAAATCAATCTCTGGAACCCTTTTCTCCTTGCATGCAATAGCCCCAAAATGAATAAAGCTTAACTCCGTATTCTTACTGATAGCACAACCAACCAAACAAGATACTCCGTAGCCCTGTAAATGATTATCGAATAGTGATAGAATATTGACCCCTGTATCTGGTTTATTATTTAGCATAGAATATGGACTTATTTAGCATAATAATCTATTTTATATTTGGTCTAATAATTAATCATGTATCTAGTCATACGTTGTGTACATATACACTCTTATAATTCTCTATATATATAGTGGAATGCAATTGTCTTAAGGTAGGACATAATTTATTCTCTCAATGAGCCCTCTTCTAACGTGGTATTAGAGCTACATTAGAAAACCTGGCCTCTCTCTTTGTCTCACCGAGCCTCTCTCTTTTGTCTCCCACCGCCAAGAAATCTTTCTAGTTCTATTATGCTCTACACTTGCCTCTTGTATGGGTCCTATGCATTATAACAAATCTAGTTAATTTCTTGGACACAAAGAAAAAACGAGTCTATTTTATTTCATAGAAATGATCTGTTTTCCATTTTGAGAGCCATCACCGTCATGAACGAACACCTTTCTCTGTCAACAATCACTTTTACAAAACTCTCAAATCTAATTCACAGAGATTCGTTTCATTTTGATTTTCCATACCAACAACATCAAATTTGTTCTTTAACTTTCTTCACTATTTCTAGTAAATTAATTGCTTTCTTTGACTTTCTTATACATTTCTTGGACTCTTAGGAAGATTTAAACTTTCTGCTTTTGGATTCATCATTTATAACATTATTCTCGTAAACATCATCTCAAAAAGGTAAAAAAGAAAGGAAGAAGGTATCAAAAAAAAAAAAATGGAAGAGGGTACTTAAAAAAAAAGAGGTACAATAAAAGAGGTAAAAAAAAAAAAATCTTCCAATTTCATGGCACCAAACAATAGTGATTCACCTACCATCATTCCTTCTCCTATGCTTATAATAGGGGATGGCCATGTTACCACCAACATCGCCATGGAAACCACGTCCATGGTTATAATAACAAAAAGTGTGGACGAAGTTATGGTCCAACAACTAAAAATTTTGGATTATGGTTTAGGTCACTTGTAACACCTTTTTTGGAGTACCCAAGATCCTGTTTGGCCTGCTAGAGGTCAGTCCATCAACTTAACTGGGCCTGGTTTACTAGGTAGTGCAACATCATAGTTCTTTTGGACCGGTTCGCATACTTTCGACCATTCCTATCAATCCACAGACACAGTCCAACAACTCAACTCTCTAACAATTCAGTAGTCACACGACAATCAGTGCTATCTTGACACAGGTGCTATCTCTCACTTGGCATATGCTCTAGGTGTTCTTCATACTATTTTTAATAAGAGCAATCTTTCATATGTTTTTGTCGATAATGGAACCCCTTCCTGTTTCTTGTGTTGGAAACATTTACCTAAACACATCTTCCTCTTCTCTTCATCTTAAAAAAGTGTTAGTTGCGTCTCATAGTATTAAAAATCTCATTTTTGTGCATCAATTTATAAAAGATAACTTTTACTCTATAGAATTTAAAAATCTCACGCCTAAACACATCTTACCAAAATCTATATTTGTCTCCCAAATGGTTGATTCTAGAGTTTGGGATTAAGATTCAGATTATTATTGTTGTTGTTGCTGTTGGCTTCTCTATGAAATACCTTCGAATGAAACAAATCACTCTTAGTTGCAATAGTTTAGGAGATCTCTATCTCGTAACTTCTTCTCCCACTTCTTCACCTGCCACTACTTTGGCCCTCTCTTCCTTCACTACTTGGCATAGACGTCTTGGTCATCCCGGTGTACCTACCTTTCGTTACTTATTATCACAAAATTTAATTTCTTGTAATAAAAACAATTCCCATAGTTTCTACAATGCTTGTCAATTAAGGAAGCACAGTAGACTTTCATTTTTCACCACACAATCTATGAGTTTTTCTCCCTTTGATATTATCCGTTCTGACCTCTGGACATCATCTATACCTAGTGAAACTGGTTTTCGGTATTATTTGATTTTTCTAGATGATTTCTCTTACTTTGTCTGGGCATATCCTCTGCGTACTAAATCTCATGTCTTTGAAAAATTTTTCCACTTTTGTGCCTCTGTTCGCACACAATTCAACCTTGAAATCAAGATGTTTCAGTGTGACAATGGCACAGAGTTTAATAACTCATCTTTTGTCAATTTATTTGCCCATCTTGGCATCTCTTACCGCTTCTCTTATCCCAACACTTCACAAAAAAATGGCAAAGCTGAGTGAATGTTACGTAGCATCAATAATATTGTTCATATTATTCTTTTTCAAACCTCTATACTACCATCATATTGAGTAGAAGCATTGCACATGCCCATGCATCTACTTAATATACGTTCCAATAAAACACCGTTTCAAACATTTTTTCACAAATCACCACTTTATACTTACCTTCGTATTTTTGGGTGTCTGTGTTTTCCAAACATATCTCATACTGGACCTCACAAATTAGCCCCTTGCTCCACACCATGTGTATTCCTCAGCTATGTACTTCATCATTGAGGCTGTAGATGTCTTGACCTCATAATCAAAAAGATAATAATCATATCTCACCATGTTACATTTGATAAGTAGAAATTTCCTTTTGCTTCACATCACACACCCAAAATCACTTCCTATAATTAATTTCCTTTTGCTTCACATCACACACCCAAAACCACTTCCTATAATTTCCTAAATCTAATTGATACTCCTTTTCTTCACCATATCCTTAGCCCTTCATATCTCCTCTCCCTACGATATCCCAACCATCATCTCCTAACTAAACGATCCCTCCAACTTCCTCTCTTTTATCATCCTCCAAAGAAGAGCCATCTCCCTCACCTAGTCCCCTCACTCCACCTCCTCCTCCTCCTCATCCACCTCGTCATCACATGGTCACATGTATTTAACGTGGCATATTCAAACCAAAGCAACCGCTTTCTCTTCGTACTCACACTTCCTCTTCCATTCCTCATAGTTACCAATAAGCTCTTCAGGATCCAAACAGGCAATGTGCCATGCTTGACAAATATTTTGCTATTATTAAAAATAATACTTGGGATCTTAGTTTCTGACCTTTTGGGATTAACGTTGTCAATTCTCAGTGGATCTTTAGAACAAATTTGATCCACAAGGCTATCTTCTACACCATAAGGCTCGTCTAGTTGCTGTTGGTAGTTCCCAACAAGCTGGTCTGGATTATGATGAGACCTTCAGCCTCATGGTCAAACCAGCCATTGTCTGTATGGTTTTAAGCTTAGCAATCTTTAGATCTTGGCCCATTCACCAGTTGGATGTGCAAAATACCTTTCTAAAGGGACATCTTCAGGAGAAAGTCTACATGTGCCAACCACCTAGTTTTGTCAGTAACATTCACCCAGATTACGTTTCTCATCTCAAAAATCTCTCTACAGACTCAAACAAACTTCACAGACATGGCATCAAAGATTTGTGACGTTTATCACTTCAATCGACTTTGTCAGCTATTAATCTAATACATCAATTCAATCAACTTTGTCAGTTGTTGATCTGATACATCAATCTTTGTATATCATCAAGATAGGGACATATCCATTCTTGTTCTATATATTGACGACATCATATTGACTGCATTATCCACTGCTTTTCTACACTTTATTACAATCTCTTTAGGCATAGAGTTTGCCATGACTGATATGGAGCCGCTACACTATTTTCAGGGCATCTTCATGTCCCATGCCAAGACTGCATTATTCCTTTCTCAATGTAAATATGCTCTAAAAATTCTAACACGTGTTAACATGAGCTCATGTAATGCCTCCACCACTCCTATAGATACAATAGCCAAGTTATCAAGTTGCAATGGCCCTCCAATCTCTGATCCATCTCTCTATCGCCGTCTCATCGGAGCTCTTCAGTATCTCAACTTTATCAGACTGGATATTGCTTACATAGTTCAACAGATGTGCCTTTTCATTCATGATCCCCGAGAACCTCATTTTCGAGCACTCAAATATATTTTATGATATATTCGTGGCACACACTTAATCATGGTTTATAGCTCTACTCTTCACCTACTAATTGTTTAACTCTTATTCAGATGCAGAATGGGGTGGTTCTCCTGACACTTGACGTTCCACATTTGGTCATTGTGTTTTTCTTAGTAGTAACTTGATTTCTTGTTTTCCAAATCATAACACACTATTTTTCGTTCTAGTACCAAAGCTGAGTATTGCAGTATTGCAAATGCAATAGCTGAGACTTGCTGGTTATGAAATCTTCCTCTTGAGCTTCACTATCCATTATCCAAAACTATATTGGTCTACTGTGATAATATTGACGTTGTTTACTTGTCTAATAATTCAGTCAAACATCAACGCACTAAATGCATCAATTAAACACCCATTTTGTATGAGAAAATGTAGCCTTGGGACAAGTTAAAGTGTGTCATGTGCCTTTTACTTATCAGTATGCTAACATCTATACCAAGGGTCTCCCTTCATCACTTTTCCTTGATTTTCAGTCCATTTTAAACATTTTTTCTCATAAAGAGTTGATTTTATTTATTTTATTTTATTGCCTTGATCTTGCATAGCCAAGATAGATTAACTTCCTACTAGAAAAATTCAACATAGACTTGGACTTTTCATTGTTGTCATGGACAATAAAGTAGCATGGTCGAGATAACACTACTTATCTCTACTTTACCATCTTTTTGTAAATTTTCTTACATGATGAGCTACATCTCTTCTAAATTTTGTATGCATATCTTCGGCTGTTGTGTCACTTTTATTGGCCCAGTATGACAAACCATGTGCTTTGCATGGTCGGCCTTCCAATAGATGCCAGCTTGGATTTCAATGTTAGGCTTTAAAACTGAGGACGTGAAATCATGGGAAACAAATAAGAAATTGTGGGACAAAAAAGAAAAGTGCAATTATCTTCATTGTTTTGCCAAATGCACCAGTCGGGAATAGAACCCAAGTCTGTACCGTGGTAGGGTATTATTCTACCACTAGACCACTGGTGCTTGTTGGCCAGTGTTTTGTTACTATTCCTCCATGAGACCACTGGTGCTTGTTGGCAAGTGCTCTGCTACACTACAAAATAAATGCACTACTCAGACGGTTAAAACCATCAGCAAAATGCATTAAAACCGTCAGCAAAACTTTCTTCGACGGATGGACCATCTGTTGGGTATACACCAGTCGGGATAGGTGTATCCTGATGGTTTGAGTTGCCGTTGTAGTATGTCATGTATGTATTATGACAGTAAAAAAGTATTGATAAAATTAATGGTTGTATCATCGGCTAATAGGGTGTTAGGAAAAAATAGACTTTTTATGATCGGTTATCATATGTTACGAGATGTTACTACTTTTATCGTTGGTTACCATTGAGTTAGGAAATATCGCTAATATTATCATCAGTTATTATGTGTTACAAGATGTTACTACTTTTATTGTCGATTACCATTGTGTTAGGAAAAATCATTGATTTTATCATCAGTTGTCATATATTATGAAATGTTACTACCTTCATCGTCAATTACCATTGTGTTAGCAAATATCATTGATTTTATCATCGGTTATCATATGTTACTACCTTTATCATCGGTTAGCATTCAGTTAGGAAATGTTACTGATTTATTATCGATTCTCATATGTTACGAGGTGTTACTACTTTTATCATCGGTTACTATTGAGTTAGGAAAAGTTATGATTTTATTATCGGTTACCATACTTTTATCGTCGTTTACCATTGAGTTAAAAAATGTTATTGATTTTACTATCGATTATTATATGTTACGAGATGTTACTATTTTAATCATCGGTTACTATTTAGTTAGAAAATGTTACTGATTTATCATCGGTTATCATGTATTATGAGATATTATTATTTTCATCATCTGTTACTATTGATCATCCGTTGCCATTGAATTAGGAAATTTTGATTTTATCATGGATTACCATGGATTACTATTTTTATCATCAATTACTAAGATGCGGGTGCTAGTGATCTGGGTTGCGCCAGCCCCTACTTGTGTAGGTGCCAGGACCCCGCTTGGGCGGGCGCTTGTGCATGGAGGCGAGCGCCAACCCCCCTCTTGTACGGGGCACCCGCATGTGGGGGGCGGGTGCCAGCCTCCCTCTTGTGCGGGCGCCTGCATATTGGGGACAGGCACCAGACTAGTCTCCGTATAAAAATGTATGTCTTTTATTATGGGTTATACAAGTGTTCCATGGTCGTTTGTTTACAACCATTACAAATGTTATATTACAGCCCAAGATAACAAGCCAAAGATAAATATTGTTACAATGTAAAATATTAATGATATTAATGGTAAAGAAAAAAATACATACAAATATAAATACATTAGTAACAAAATAACAATTTTTTTAAAAAAAAAATCATAATAAACAAAAAAAAAAATTGTTCCTCCTGGAAGTACCTCCATTACCTTATTTCTATTTTTAAACATGGTAACAAACTATCTACTTCTCGGATGGTTGATGGTTGGACTTTTTAAGCCCACCTATTTTTAATTTTTTTAATTTTTTAATTTTTTTATGATAATGGTAAGTTTGGTTTAGGATAATTAATAGTAATATAATTGTAGTGATAAAAACACAAAAATTAAAAAAAAAATAAAAAAAGAATAAAAAATATAAAACACAAAATAATTAAAAAAAAAAAGGGCGGTTCCACCGCGCACATGCACGGTGGAACCACCTCTATGTTTATTTATTTGTTTTTTTATTTTTTAAATATTTTAAACTAATAAAAAAAGGATAAAAGAATAAAAAACAAATAAAATAGAATAAAATAAATAAATAACAAAATAAAAAAATTAAAAATAGGAGGGCGGTTCCACCGCCGATGGAACCACCCTCTATGTTTTTTTTAATTATTTTAAACTAATAAAAAAAGAATAAAAATGATAAAGTATAAAAAACAAATAAAATATAATAAAATGAATAAAAAAGAAAATAAAAAAGAAAATAAAAAAATTCAAAAATAGGAGGGTGGTGGAACCGCCAACCATGCTTTTTTTGTTTTTTTTAATTATTTTAAACTAAAAAAAGGGTTAAAAGAATAAAAATGATAAAAGAATAAAAAATACAATAAAATACAATAAAATGAATAAAAAATAAAATCAAAAAATAAAATAAAAATTCAAAAATAGGAGGGCGGTGGAACCGCCTTCCATGCTTATTTTTTGTTTTCTTAATTATTTTAAACTAATAAAAAAAGGGTTAGAAGAATAAAAATGATAAAAGAATAAAAAATAAATAAAATATAATAAAATGAATAAAAAACAAAATCAAAAAAATCAAAAATTGGCGGGCGGTGGAACCACCCTCCATGCTTTTTTTTGTTTTTTTTATTTTTTTTAATTATTTTAAACTAGTAAAAAAAGGGTTAAAAGAATAAAAATGATAAAAGAATAAAAAATAAATAAAATACAATAAAATGAATAAAAAACAAAATAAGATAAAAATTAAAAAATAATTCAAAAATAGTAGGGCTGTGGAACTACCCTTTGTTTTTTTCTATTTTTTAATTATTTTAAACTAATAAAAAAGGGTTAAAAGAATAAAAATGATAAAAGAATAAAAAATAAATAAAATACAATAAATTGAATAAAAAACAAAATAAAAAAATTCAAAAATTCAAAAATAGGAGGGCAGTGGAACCGCCCTCTATGTTTATTCTTTTTTTGTTTTTTTTTTTTTTTTGATTTTTTGTTTCTTTTGTATTGTCAATTATTTTGTGTTTTTATTATTTTGTTATTTTATTATTTTGTTTTATTCTTTTTTTGTGTAGTACCCTAAACTCATAATTTATATTGTTTAGTTATTATTTTTATTTACCATAATTTATAATAACAATTTTTTTTCATACAACAAAGGAGAAATGATAAAAAAAATATAAAATAATATTTTACATATATGTAAGGTATAACAGCCCAGTGACGGAGAAGTGACGGAATTATTTTCGACTGATTTTTTCGTCGCTAATTTTTCAGAAATTTTTGTTTTCAATTTTTAGCGACTGATTACAGACAGAAATATTTCCGCCGCTAAAATTAGTGACGGATTAGCGACGGATTTTTTTTTTACGGATTTTTCAATCCCTAAATTATCCGTCGCTAATCCGTTATAATTTTGTCGCTAATTAGTGATAGATAATAATCCGTCGCTAATTTCCGTCGCTGAAAGTGGGTTTTCTAGTAGTGTATAATAATATATAATATAATAATATAAAATATAATACTATATTATATATAATATTAATTATAATAATATGTAACATAATACTAATGCATAATAATACTTGTTATAATATAATATATTAATATATTATACAATAAGTTATATTAGTAATATATAGTAATATATATTAATATATAGTAGTATATAGTAATAAATAGTGATATATAATGATATATAGTGATTTATAGTAATATACAGTAATTATTTTAATATATTAGCAATATATAGTAATATGTATTAATACGTAGTAGTATATAGTAATACATAGTAATATATAATAATATGTAGTGATGTATAGTAATATATATTAATATATATAATTATAATTTAATTAATTATTAAAAAAATATGTTATAATTGAATAAGTAATTAAAAAATTATATTGTTAATGTTATATATAATAATATATCGTAATAATAATAATATAATAATATAATAGTATAAAATAACAGTAATATAAGTAATACATAATATTAATATATAGTACTATATAATATAATACTAATGCCTAATACAGTATATAATATAATAATATATAATATAACAATACATAATATATAGTAATTATAATAATCTATTAGTAATAGAAAATACCATATATGTAAAATATAGTAGTATATAGTAATATATAGTAATATATAATAATATATAGTGATCTATAGTAATATATCTAAATATATATATATGTATAGTACTATATAGTTATAATTTAGTAAATAATTATAAAAATATATTATAATTCAACAAGTAATTAAAAAAATATATTGTAATTAATATATTTGTAATATAAAATACAATCCAATGGTTTGTCTCCCTCCACATTCAACCGTCCCAAAGAATAAAAAAAAAAAACCTAAAAAAAAAACTAATAAAAAAAGAATAAAAAACAAAAAAAATAAAAAAAAAAATAAAAAAAAAAAACAAAAAAAACAAAAAAAAAGTTAAAAATATGGGCGGTTCCTCCATGCATGTGCACGGTGGAACTGCCCCTTTTTTGGTTTTTTTTTTCTTTTGTTTTTTTAATTATTTTGTGTTTTTATTTTTTTATTTTTTTATTTTTATTCTTTTTTTATTCTTTTGTATTTTTATCACTATTATTATGCATGGTGCTAAAACATCAGCAAAAATTCTAACATATAGTGGAGGCTTATTATGCATGGTCTACAGAATGGAGAGCACCAAGTTAGATTGGTAGCACGCAACAACGGAGGCATTCCGCTCTTGTCAGTGGAAAGATAACGAGTTGGAGGAGTGGTGGTTTACACGTCCATCAACAGCTCTTTCAATTCGACATCCCTTTTCGTTTCCCAAATATGTTTACATAGATCCAAGTAGGGACACTTAGATTATATGCTTGAGGGTGAAGGTGCCAAATGCATCACTTATAAGATGGGGGACTATGCCACTCCCAATTGGAGGACTATCTTGTTTCTTTCCTCAACCAATTTTTATTTGTATTTGCTATCGTATCTACATAGAATCAATATGCTCATGCATTATTGTTCGTATATATCTAAACTATTTATTTAGATATGCCAATTGGTGAAGTTGGAACACAAGTTTTAGGGCCAAAGCAATGCATGATTGATATTGTAAGGGCAAAACTACTCTCAATTTGATAAAACCCTTTTTCTTTTTTCAACCACTTATTTTTACATAAATCTTTTATTTAGGTTTAATTAATATTTTGATGCGTTACTTTTTTAGGGACAACTAATGTTTATTTTGGTTTTTATCTTTCTATTAGTGTGTCATAATATATTAAAGTACTACTTAGATACAACCTAAAATGTGAACCTATGGTTGATTTCAAAATCACGTGTAAGGAACAAAATGCATAGGGGAGAGGGAGACGAGAGGGAGTATGCTTTTTCCGTTAGATGTTTTTGCCAATCTTTTTGCAAAATAATATAGCATTCCACATTGAAAATAATTTTGCAAAGTTAAATTCATTTTGTTAAGCAAGAAGAGGAAGGTGGGGCACTCCAAAAATGATAAGCACCACTGAAAGGGTATTCCCAAATTTTATTGTTAGCTTTTTGGACACAGCAGAGTGTAGCCAAAGAAAATCAATACTCTGAGCCAAATGATTTTGGTATTCAATAATCAAAGGGACAATTTGTTACGACTGAAAAGTAAAATTTTCAATGCTGACAAACTAAAAATGGATTACATAAGATAACTTATCAACTAATTCAAGGGTAATCAATCACTATTTCATTGTGGCCAAACATTTTAGTTACGATGTTAAAAAAAATGCCTAAAAAAAGATGGAAAATCAACATTATCAAAATGAATGCAGTTTGATATTGAATTTATCCATATTTGGGGAAAAAGAGATTTTATTATATCCAGAAAGTAAAAATTTGAAAGTCAACAAAGTTAAAATTGGAATATATGGAACAAATAAACAAATTTTGTTAAACAATAGCGTTTTTCTTGTGATAACAAAGCATTAATGATTCAAAAATGATGTTGGGGATTTTACTCCTCCGTCCCACCTCAAGAGCTTGAAGTTATAATTTGAAATATATAAATAGTAGTTGCAACTTGGATCATTGCCGAGCTTAATAACGCAAGATTATAACATATGCGGAGGCATTAAGATTTGTGACAAATTTTGTCACAAAAATTTTTCATCGTAAATTTGTGAGGAAATTTTAAAATTTTTTTTGGCAAAATTTTGCGATGCTGTATTAGCCATGATTTTTTTTTCGTCGCAAAGTTCATTGCAAAACTTTTTTGTGACAATTTTTTTTTTTTCATCACAAATTCTATGGTTAAAATCATATTTTTTTTTTTTTTTGTAGTGGCTTAGTGTATATTGCCTATAAAGTAGAGGGGCACCGTGCTAGGCTGGCTTCACAGAACAAGAAGTACCTCATGCTCATGTTGGTGGAAGGATAGCGAGCTAGCAACTTACACGTCCATCAACACCCAATGAGTTGCTTTCAATTTGACAACAACCTTTTTCTTTTCCCAAATATGTTTAGATATATCCAAGTAGGGAGAGTTGGATCTATTCTTGAGGACCTAAGTGCCAAATGTGACACTTATAGAGTGGGGGACTATGCCACTCTCAATTAGAGAACAATCTTGTTTCTTTCCTCAACCAATTTTTATTTGTATTATGGATATCGTATCTGCATAGAATCAATATCCTCATGTACTATTGTTCTTGTATGCTCATTTATTACTCTTCTTATATATCTTAACTGTTTACTTAGATATGTCAACTGGGGAGTTGGAATATAAGTTTTAGGGCCAAAGCAATTCATGGTCAATAGAGCTAGGGCAAAAATACTCTTAATTTGATAAAAACCTTTTTCCTTTTTCAACCACTTATTTTTACATAATTTTCTATTTTAGGTTTAACTAATATGGTGATACATTACTTTTTTAAAGGACAATTAAAGTTTATTTTGATTTTTATCTTTCGATTAATATATAATAATGTATTAAAGTGATATTTAGATACAACCTATAAAGTGTGAACCCAAGGATGATTTCTAAATTGCGTGCAAGGAACAAAAAGTGTAGGAGAGAGGGAGATGAGAGGGAAAATGTTTTTCTCCATTCGATGTTTTTGCCGATATTTTTTTCAAAATAAAATAGCATTCCAGTTTGAAAATATTTTTGCGAATTTAAATTCATTTTGTTAAGCAAGAAGAGGAAGGTGGGGAAATCCGAAAGTTAAGTAGTGCTTCAAAAATTAGTAAAATATATTTCTATTTTTATTTCTATTGTTATTGATTTGGTTTCTCATTACTAGTAGGAAGGAGTTTGTGTTGGCCATGTTATCCACTTTCCTTTTGTAATTGTTTATTTTTAGCTATGTTGTGTTTAATTGTAAACTCATATAAGGCCTTGGTTTCTCATCAACTATGAAAATGAATGTAGTAACTTCCTCTGCACCTTCAAGAAACTCTTTTTTGTTTTTCAATCAAACAATGAGTGGTATTAGAGCTCTATAAGAGATAGCGAATACTATCTCTTTCAAAGCTAGTTTTTGATCTTCAACTAGGAAAAGGAAAAGTAAGAAGGAGAAAATTGATTGAAACACAACTGACTGAAATACCAAGAGAGAGAAAATTACAATGGTAAGCAATGGTATCAATTTATCTTCTCAACCTCAAATTCCAATTTTTAAAAGGGAAAATTATTGCTTTTGGAGCACAAAAATGAAGATGATATTCAAATCCCAGGAGCTATGGGTCCTGGTGGAGAATGGGTTCTGATAATACCCTATTTAATAGATCTCCAAAATCATACATGGTTATCTAATAAGGAAGACAATCACTATCAAGGTCAAATCTTTTCATATTTCTGGAGGAAGTCTAAACTTTTCAGAAGTCTCTAATTACAAACCTAACCATCTTAAAAGACTTCCAACAAAAGGAAACTAGGGTTTTCTACACCCTTGGGAAGGCTATAAATACAAAACATAGGTAATCTTCAGAGGGGACTCAGTTTTTGACACCCGAAAGGGATACGATTCTATGGATCATTTAGAGAGGGGTTCTATTCCCAATTCTATATATAGTTTAGAGAGGGGTTTTATACCCAGTTCCATACATCCTTTAGAGAGAGGTTCTATACCCAGTTCTATACATCATTTAGAAGGGGGTTCTATACCCAATCTTATATGTCATTCAGAGAGGAGTTTCATACTCATTTACATACGCCGACAAAGGTGGACCTTCATGCTCAATCTCATGTGACAGGGGTATGATATATATGACTACTATCAATCTTTATCTTATCGCTCGTACTGACTTGAGAGTCGGAGTCCCCCCGCCAGCCCAGCCTCAGTAGGGTTTTTGCAGGTTTTTCATCCGTGAAGAATCATAGAGCACCACTGCCATCCGCTTCGCACTCGAGTTGGAAGAGCAGGTATCTGTGGAGCTAAAATCGACTTCAACAGATTGGTGCGTCCGTGGGAAATGACTGACTGACCAGTCGTAGAAATCTCATATCTGGCTTTACTTCCACTTGACAGTCTGAATTCATTTGACAATGTGACAATCGAGAGAAAGGTACATTATCTAACGAATGGGCTCATATCACCCTAATCTATCAATGGGATCTATCTCCCCAAATGGGCCATGTCGTCCTGATTTACCGATGGGATTTATCTCCCTGAATGGGTCTATACCGCCCTCGATTATCTGACCTGTCGGTCTCTCTATCTTTCGGACTGTCGGCCTCTCAGTCTCTTTCTAGACTCCAAGATCGTTTGATTTTTTGACTTGTCAGTCTGTCGATTGTTTGGTCTGTCGGCCTCCCAATCTCTTGTTAGTCTATTGACTCCTAGATTTTTTGATTTTCTGACCTATCGGTCTCTCCATCGTTCGGCTGGTTGACCTATTTATCTAAAGTATCCTCATATTTAGAGGGCCGTAGACACCCAGCTCCCTTCATTCGGAGGGCCTCAGTCGCCCAGCTCCTGTCGTTCGGAGGGCCTTAGTCGCTTAGCTCCTATCGTTCATTTGGAGGGTCTCAGTTGCCCAGCTCCTATCGTTCGGAGGGCCTCAGTTGCCCAACTCCTATCATTCGTTCGGAAGGTCTCAATCGCTCAGCTCTTATTATTTGGAGGGCCTTAGTCACCCAACTCCTATCGTTCGGAGGGCTTCAGTCACCCAGCTCCTATCGTTCGTTTGGAGGGCCTCAGTCTCCCAGCTCCTATCGTTCGGAGGGCCTCAGTCGCTCAGCTCTTATCGTTCGTTCGGAGGGCCTCAATCGCTCAGCTCTTATCGTTTGTTCGGAGGGCCTTAGTTGCCTAGCTCCTATCATTCGTAGGACCTCAGTCGCCCAGCTCCCTATTGTTTGTTCGAAGGGCTTTAGTCGCCCAGCTCCTATCGTTCGGAGGGTCTCAGTCGCCCAGTTCCTATAGTTCGTTCGGAGGGCCTTAGTCGCCCAGCTCCTATCGTTCGGAGGGCTTCAGTTGCCTAATTCCCATCGTTCGTTCAGAGGACCTTAGTCGCCTAGCTCCGATCATTCGTTCGGAGGGCCTAAGTCGCCCAGCTCCCTATCATTGGTTGGGAGGGCCTCAGTCGCCCAGCTCCTAAGTTCGGAGGGCCTCAGTCACCCAGCTCCTATCGTTTGTTCGGAGGGCCTCAGTCGCCCAGTTCCTATCGCTCATTCGGAGGGCTTCAGTCGCCCAACTTCTATCATTCAGAGGGTCTCACTCACCCAGCACCTATTGTTCGTTCAGAGGGTCTCAGTTGCCCAACTCCTATCGTTCGAAGGGTCTCAGTCACCCAATTCCTATCGTTCGTTCGGAGGGCCTCAGTTACCCAGCTCCTATCGTTCATTTGGAGCGCTTCAGTCGCCCAACTACTATCATTCAAAGGGCCCCAGTAGCCCAGCTCCTATCATTCGTTCGGAGGGCCTTAGTCATCCAACTCCTATCGTTCGTTCGGAGGGTCTCAGTCACCCATCTCCTATTGTTCAGAGGGTCTCAGTCACCCAGCTCCTATCGTTCGGAAAGCCTCAATCTCCCAGCTCTTATCGTTCATTCGGAGGTCTTCAGTCACCCAGCTCCTATCATTCGGTGGGCCTCAGTCGCTCAGCTCCTGTCGTTCGGAGGGTCTCAATCGCCTAGCTCCTATCATTCATTCAAAGGGCCTCAGTCGCCAGCACCTATTGTTCGTTCAGAGGGCCTCCATCACCCAGCTCGCATCGTTCAGAAGGTCTCAGTCCTCAAGCTCCTATCGTTCGGTCGGAGGGCCTCAATCGCCTAACTCCTATCATTTGGAGGGCCTCAGTCGCCCAGCTCCTGTCACTTGGAGGGTCTTAGTCACCCAACTCCTGTCGTTCAAAGGGCCTTCATTGCCCAGCACCTTTGTTCGGAGGGCCTTTGTCGCCCAACTCCTGCCGTTCGAAGGGCCTTGGTCACCCAACTCCCTTCGTTTGGAGGGCCTTCGTCGCCAACTGCTATCGTTCAGAGAGCTTTGGTCGCCCAGCACCTATCGTTCGGAGGGTCTTGGTCACCCAGCTCCTATCATTCAACAGGTTTTAATCTTCCAGCTCCTATTATTCGATTGGTCATGGTCCCCTGGCTCTTATCGTTTGGCGAGTCTAAATCGCCCAGATCTTATCATTCGAGCGTGTCATCAATAAGGGCCGAAGCACCCCGAACGGGCCCATGTCGTCCCGATCTACCAATAGGGATCTAATTTCCCGAGTGGGCCTATGACACCCTGATCTACTGTTTGACCTATTGGTCTTGTGTTCTCTTGATAGTACGACCTGTCGGTTTGGTATTCTCTCAATCGTTTGACTGTCGGTCTGGTATTCTCTCGATCGTTCGACCAATTGGTCTGGTGTTCTCTCGATCGTTCGACTTGTCGGCCAAGTATTCTCTTGATCGTTCGACCTATCGGTCTAGTGTTCTCTCTATCGTTCGACCTACATATCTGGTATTCTCTCGATCGTTCGACCTGTCGGTCTAGTATTCTCTCGATCGTTCGACCTCTGGATCTCACGATCACTCAACCTGTCAATCTACCAATCTCTTGATCACCCGATGACTCGGTCTCTCGATGACTCGATCTCTCGATCATTTGATCTCTCAGTCTATTGGCCTGCTGATCTCTTGACCTTTCAATCTTCTAGAAGACCTCTTATAATCAACTCTACTCCTAATAAAATTTCTTCAAAATACAATTAAGAGTGGGGGCAAATGATAATACCATATTTAATAGGTCTCTAAAATCATGCATGGTTATCCGATAAAGAAGGCAATCACTATCAAGGTCAAATCTTTTCATATTTTTGGAGGAAGTCTAAACCTTTCAGAAGTCTCTAATTTTAATCCTAACTATCTTAAAAGACTTCCAGCAAAAAGAAACTAGGGTTTTCTACACCTTTGCGAAGGCTATAAATACAGAGCATAGGCAACCTTTAGAGGGGACTCAGTTTTTGAGACAAGAAAGGGAGGCGATTCTATACATCATTTAAAGAGAGGTTCTATACCCAGTTCTATATATCGTTCAGAGAAGGGTTCTATACCTAGTTCTATACATCATTCAGAGAGGGGTTCTATACCCAATTCTATACATCATTCAGAGGGGGATTCTATACCCAATCTTATATGTCATTCAGAGGGGAGTTTCATACTCATTTACATACGCCGACAGAGGTAAACCTTCATACTCAATCTTATACGATAGAGGTATGATATCTACGACTACTATAAGTCTTTATCTTATCACTTATACTGACTTGAGCGTCGGAGTCCCTCTGCTGGGCCAGCCCCAATGGGGTTTTTATAGGTTTTTCATCCGTGCAGAATCATAGAGTACCACCACCCCCGCTCAAGTTAGAAGAGTAGGTATTTGTGGAGCAAAAATTGACTTTAACAGATTGGTGTCGTCCATAGGAAACGACTAACGACTAGTCGTAGAAATCTCAAACCTGGCTTCACTTTCACTTGACAGTCTGAATTCATTTGACTATGCGACAATCGGGAGGAAGGTACATTATCTAACGAACGGGCTCATGTCGCCCTGATCTACCGATGGTATCTATCTCCCTGAACGGGCCATACCGTCCTAATTTACCGATGGGATTTATCTCCCCAAATGGGTCTACACCGCCCTCGATTATTCGACCTGTCGGTTTCTTTATCGTTCGTAATATCAGCCTCTCAGTCTCTTTTCTGACTCCCGGATCGTTTGATTTTTTGACCTGTCGGTCTCTCCATTGTTCGGTCTGTCGGCCTCCCAATCTCTTGTCAGTCTATTGACTCGCAGATTTTTTACTTTTTTGACCTATCGGTCTCTCCATTGTTCGGCCTGTCGACCCATTTATCTAAGGTATCCTACTGTTCAAAGGGCCTTAGACGCCCAGCTCCCTTCATTCGGAGGGCCTCAGTCGCCCAGCTCCTATCGTTCGTTTGGAGGGCCTTAATCGCCCAGCTTATATCGTTCGGAGGACCTTAGTCGCCCAGCTCCTACTGTTCGTTTGGAGGGCCTCAGTCACCCAATTTTTATCATTCAGAGGGCCTCAGTAGCTCAACTCCTATCGTTCGGATAGCCTCAGTCGTCCAGCTCCTATCGTTCGTTCGGAGGGTCTCAGCACCTAGCTCCTATCGTTTGGAGGGCCTCAGTCGCTCAGCTCTTATCGTTCATTCGGAGGGCCTCAGTCGCCCAGCTCCTATTGTTCGTACAATCTCAGTCGCCCAGCTCCCTATCCTTCGTACGGAGGGCCTCAGTCGCCCAGCTCCTATCGTTCGGAGGGTCTCAGTCGCCTAGCTCCCTATCCTTTGTACGGAGGGCCTCAGTCGCCCAGCTCCTATAGTTCGAAGGGTCTCAGTCGCCCAGTTCCTATTGTTCGGAGGGCTTCAGTCGCCCAGTTCCTATCGTTCGTTCAGAGGACCACAGTCGCCTAGCTCCTATTGCTCGGAGGGCATCAGTCGTCCAGTTCCTATCGTTCGTTTGGAAGGCCTCAGTCACCCAGCTACTATCGTTTGTTCAGAGGGCCTTAGTCGCCCAACACCTATTGTTCAGAGGGCCTTAGTCGCTCAGTTCCTATAATTCGGAGGGCCTCAGTCGCCCAACTCCTATCGTTCGTTCAGAGGGCCTCAGTCAACCAGCTCTTATCATTCGAAGGGCCTCAGTCTCCCAGCTCCTATCATTTGGAGGGCCTTAGTTGCCCAGTTCCTATCATTCAATCGGAGGGTCTCAGTCATCTAGCTCCTATCGTTTGGAGGCCCTCAGTTGCCCAGCTCCTATCGTTCATTCGGGGGCCTCAATTGTCCAGATCTTATCATTCGGAGGGCCTCAGTTGCCCAATTCCTATCGTTTGTTCGGAGGGCCTCAGTAGCCCAGCTCCTATCGTTCATTCGGCGGGTTTCAGTCACTCAGCTCCTATTATTCAGAGGGCCTCAGTCACCTAGCTCCTATCGTTCATTCGGAGGGCCTGAGTCGGTCAACTCTTATCGTTCGTTCGGAGGGCCTCAGTCGCCCAGCTCCTATCGTTTGGAGGGTCTCAGTAGCCTAGCTCCTATCATTCGTTCGGAGGGACTCAGTCGCCTAGCTCCTATCGCTCGGACGGCCTCAGTCGCCCAGCTCCAATCATTCGTTCGAAGGGCCTCAGTCGCCCAGCTCCTATCATTCGGATGGCCTAAGTCGCCCAGCTCTTATCGCTCAGAGGGTCTCAGTTATCCAACTCCTATCGTTCGTTTGAAGGGCCTCAATTGCTAGCTCCTATTGTTCGTTTAGAGGGCCTCCGTTACCTAGCTCCTATCGTTCGGAGGACCTCAGTCGCCCAGCTCCTATTGTTCATTCGGGGGGCTTCAGTCATCCAGCTCCTTTGGTTCGTTTGGAAGGCCTCAGTCACCTAGCTCCTATTGTTCGGAGGGCCTCAATCGCCCAGCTCCTCTCGTTCGGAGGGCTTCAGTCGCTTATGTCTTGTCACTCAGAGGGTCTCAGTCGCCTAGCTCCTGTCGTTCAGAGGACCTTTGTCGCCCAGCTCCCTTTGTTCGGAGGGCCTTTGTTGCACAGCTCCTGTAATTCGAAGGGCCTTGGTCACCCAACTCCCTTCGTTTGGAGGGACTTCGTCGCCAGCTGCTATCGTCCGGAGGGCCTTAGTCGCCCAGCTCCTGTCTTTCGGAGGGCCTTGGTCGCTCAGCTCCTATCATTCAATGGGTTTTAGTCTTCCAGCTCCTATCGTTCGATTGGTCTTGGTCCCCCAGCACCTATCATTTGGCGGGTCTAAGTCGCCCAGATCCTTTCATTCAAACGTGTCATCAATAAGGTACAGAGCTACCCGAATAGGCCCTTGTCTCCCCGATCTACCGATAGGGATCTAACTCCTCGAGCAGGCATATGATGCCCTGATCTATTGTTTGACCTGTTGGTCTTGTGTTTTGTTGATAGTACAACCTGTCGGTCTTGTGTTTTGTTGATAGTATGACCTGTCGGTTTGGTGTTGTCTCGATCGTTCAGCCTTTCGATCTGGTATTCTCTCAATCGTTCGACCTGTCGGTCTAGTGTTATCTAGATCATTCGACCTGTCGGTCTGGTATTCTCTCGATCGTTCAACCTGTCGGTCTGGTGTTCTCTCGATGATTCGACCTGTCGGTCTGGTATTCTCTCGATCGTTCAACCTGTCAGTTTGGTATTCTCTCGATCGTTCGACCTGTTAATCTTGTATTCTCTCGATCGTTCGACCTCTGGATCTCACGATCACTCAACCTATCGATCGGCCAATCTCTCGATCACCTGATGACTCGGTCTCTTGATGACACGATCTCTCGATCATTTGATCTCTTAGTCTATTGGCCTGCTGATCTCTTAACCTTTCGGTCTTCTAGAATACCTCTTACAATCTACTCTACTCCTAATATAATTTCTTCAAAATGCAATTAGGAGTGGGGGCAAATGATGATATCCTATTTAATAGGTTTCCAAAATCATCCATGGTTATCTAATAAGGAAGGTATTCATTATCAAGATCAAATCTTTCCATATTTTTTGAGGAAGTCTAAACCTTTCAGAAGTCTCTAATTACAATCCTAACCATCTTAAAAATTTCAGGAAAAGGAAACTAGGGTTTTCAACACTCTTGGGAAGGCTATAAATACAGAGCATAGACAACCTTCATAGAGGACTCAGTTTTTGACACACGAAAGGAAGGCGATTCTATATATTATTCAGAGAGGGGTTCTATACCCAGTTTTATATATCGTTCAGAGAGGGGTTCTATACCCAGTTCTATACATCATTCAGAGAGGGGTTCTATACTCAGTTCTATACATTGTTCAGAGAGGGATTCTATACCCAGCTCTATACATCATTCAGATGGGGGTTCTATACCCAATCTTATATGTCATTCAGAGGGGGTTTCATACCCATTTACATACGCCGACAGAGGTAGACCTTCATGCTCATTCTTATGCGACAGAGGTATGATATCTATGATTACTATCAGTCTTTATCTTATTACTCATACTGACTTGAGCGTCGGAGTGTCCCCGCTGGGCCAGCCCCGGTGGGGTTTTTGCTGGTTTTTCATCCGTGAATAATCGTAGAGCACCACCGCCATTGGCTTCCCACTCGAGTCGGAAGAGCAAGTATCTGTGGAGCGAAAATCAACTCCAATAGGTTCAATGACTTAAATCCCACCATGCACAACCAACACTTGTGGGAGACTCACAAGAAGGATACAAAGGCTCTATTTTTCATTCAATAGGGTCTTGCTGAAGATATTTTTCCCAAAAGTGCAGTAGCTGGCTCCTCCACTCAAGCATGGGAGATTTTAAAGCAAGAGTATTTAGGTGACAAGAAGGTAATTATTGTGAAATTACAAACTCTTCATCATAATTTTGAAATGTTGGCCATGAAAAATAATGAGTCTGTGCAAGTGTAGTTGTCTAAAGTCTCTACGGTTGTAAAATTTTTGAAGTGTTATAGTGAAAATGTTAGTAATAACAATATTATGAGCAAGGTATTAATGAGTTTGATCCCAAAATTTGATCATGTGGCTACTGCAATTGAAGAGTCTAAGGAATTGTCTACTTACTTCTTTGATGAATTGTTGAGTTGAAAAAGTTGAGAAGAAGGCTTTTCAAGTGAAAGGGGAGTCTACTTCTAAGAAAAAAAAAATAAAAAATTCAGTAGGTAGAGGTCAAGGTAGAGGTGGTTACCACGATCGAGGTCTCAGTAGTGGCAGAGGATGAGGCCAAATTGGAGAATAATGGTAGTATAAATGCACCATTCAATGTCATTATTGCAAGAAATTTGGTCACAAAGAAGCAAATTGTTGGATTAAGGAGAGAATTGAGTAGAAGAAAGCCAATATCACAAAGAAGATTGAAGAAGAATGGTAGTGGCAAGTGATTTTTTTCTGTTTTGCCTTCGTTTTTTTTTTTTTTTTTTTTTTTTTGTGACCTTAACCAAAACTTTCATTATACAATTTCCTTTTAGTATTTACCGACTGATATCCGAAGATATATTTTAATTAATTTAATTCGAGTGTTGCCGGACTCAATTTAGGGAGGAGCTCTCTCAATATATTCTTTTCTATTCTCAAATTTTTAACCTGAAAATTGATTAATAGACGTAGCACCCTTATCCTCTAAACCGACTGTCCATTGGTTAAACTTACATTATATGATAGAACAAGAGAAGCACAAAGTTTTGTATAGTATGGTTTATTATGAAATTATAGCATCCATATTGTTGTTATCACTCAACATGTCTCTTCCAACCTAGCTTGAAAATAAAAGGTAGGTCTTAGGAGGTTTAATATTGATTAAGATCAACTAAATCCATTACTTAATTGTTTCTTTATCACACTATGCTCTAGATATGGATGTTGATTTATGTGTTCATTAAAATAAATTTTCACTTAATCACTTGATAGGTATTTGGTTTTTTTCACATAAAGAGTTGATTTTATTATTTTGCCTTTGATCTTGGATATCTAATATAGATTAACTTACCACTAGAAAAATTCAACGTAGACTTGGACCTTTCATTGTTGTCATCAACAATAAAATAGCATGGTCGAGAGAATAGTGCTTATCTCTGCTTGATCACATACATCTCTTCTAAATTTTGTTAGGATATCTTCACCTACTATCACTTTTATCGCCCACTATGATAGACCATGGGATTTGCATGGTTGGCCCTCCGATAGATGCCCAGCTCGGATTTGGATGTCAGCCTTTAAAACGGAGGACATGAAATTATGGGAGAAAAAAAAATTATGGTGAAAAAAATAAGAAGCTCAGAAGCACCGATTTATCTTCTCAAATCAGATGCGTGATGGACCCACCATCACTTCTAAGTGCAATTGTCTTCATTGCTTCGCCAAATGCACTGGCCGGGAATCGAACCCGGGTCTGTATTGTGGTAAGGTACTATGATACCATTAGACCACTGGTGCTAACTGTTTGGTGTTTTGGTACTATTCCACCACGAGACCACCGGTGCTTGTTGGCAAGTGTTTTGCAAGCACCAAGTAGGACCATTATAGAAAAAACATTTGTTTGTTTTTTTTTTTTTAACATTTTCATAAAATTAATTATTTTGTAGAATTAAGATAAATGTTTCTAAAGAAAATATTGTTAAAATATTTAAGAAAGTGAAAAATTAAAAATATAATATTTTGGTGTATCTACTCTACTACCGTATATATTTTAATAAAAAGACTGGATCAATATAAATTTATTATATAATTGTTGGCAAAAGTTTTGTGAGTTAGGTTGGTGCTTAGATGAAGAAAGATGTAAGAGTTTAGAGTTTTGGGGGATCAATGAGCAGAGCTTGGGGGGAGGGGAGGGGAGAGAATAAATAGATTCCACATCGCTTACCATCTAATATATTCATCACAAATATTCTAATGATTTCAATTTTTTTGTTGTCCGAGTTGGACAACTTTCGATTTAAACAGCTTTATAGTGCATCAAGCTTCTAATTCATCCTTTATTTTGTATGATGACCCTTCTTCTAAAAATAGCTCTTTCCTATCATTTTGAATTTGTGAAAATTATTTTTTTTTGATACATAAGAAAACTCAAACTTGAATTCTTTATAAGAGGAGTATGATATTAGTTAAATTATAACTCATTAGTGAAATTGCAAAAATTATATATACCCTCAGTTTGTATCTTTAATTTTCATTTAATTAAAAAAAAAAATGTCCTTAAGGGACAGTCTAACAATGATAACTCTCTTCTCTAATTCCATGATCCAGGATTGACAAATAATACAACAAAAGAAAATTAGTTGAGCTGATTTTATATATATATTTTTTAAATTTCCTACAATAATAAATTTTCTTTTAATAACCTCCTTTCTAATACGATATTGCATGTGTTAAAAGTACGAATCTTATGATTTTCTTTTAATTATAGAATATATATTATTATTAATCTTCCAATTTAGAAAACAAACTTAGATTAATTTGGAAAGGCATGAAGTTCTACCAAAACTAAAATTTAAAAAAGCAGGCACAATGGTTTGCACTAGTACCCAAATGGCACCCTAGTACGCTGGTTTTTTTTATTATTTCATAGTCTTGACAATTCCCTCAACCGTCCCAAAGAATAAAAAAAAAAACACTCAAAAAACAAACTAATAAAAAAAGAATAAAAAACAAAATAAAAAAATAAAAACAAAAAAAATAAATAAAAAAAACAAAAAAAAGTTAAAAATAGGGGCGGTTCCACCATGCATGTGCACGGTGGAACTGCCCCTTTTTTTGTTTTTTTTCTTTTGTTTTTTTAATTATTTTGTGTTTTTATTTTTTTATTTTTATTCATTTTTTATTCTTTTGTATTTTTATCACTACTATTATATTACTATTAATTACCCTAAACTCATTCCAATTTAAATTCCTATACTTACCACTATATTTTAGTTACTATTAAACTTACCATTATCATAAAAAAAATAAAAAAATAAAAAAATAAAAAGAAAACAAAAAAAAAAAGTTAAAAATAGTAGGGCGGTTCCATCGTGCATGTGCGCGGTGGAACTGCCCTCTATGTTTATTGTTTTTTTTGTTTCTTTTTTGGTTTTTTAATAATTTTATGTTTTTATTAAATATAATTCTATGTTTTTATTACATATAATTTTGTATTTTTATTAAATATAATTTTATGTTTTTATTAAAAGTAATTTTGTAATTTTGTATTTTTATTAAATTAGTGTATTGTGTTTTAAATAGTGAGACTGAGATAGAAAATAAAGAAGTAAAAAAAAATAACACACATAAATCATTGTGGTATAGTTGTATATATATAGTAATAAATAGTAATAAATAATGATAATATTTAATATGAAAGTAATATATAGTAATAAATAGTAATAATATATAATATTAATATATACTAATAATTTGTTACGGTATATAATATAATAGATTGTAAATAATAAATCAATATATAATATATAATACAATAATATATAATATAAATATATAATAGTAAAATATAATATTAATATATAATAGTATATAATAGTAATGCATAATGTTAATAGTGATAATGAATATATTAACATATAAACCAAAAATATATATTATAATATTAGTTGTAATTAATATATAGTAGCAATATATTGTAACAAATAGTAATATGTAATATATTGCCATATCTACGTCAGAATTGAATAGAATTTATGAAACCGGTATATTTAAGTTGACAGTAAAAAGAGTCAAATTGAGACTATTTTCAAATTGTCTCTAAAACTCTGTCATATTTACTGATTACAAATGATAAGCATTAGAATTAAATATGTCTTTTAAATACTATACAATATAAGGGTCAGCATAAATTTAGAACTTATGCAGACGGTTTAGTTAATTAGATAATAAAAAAGAGTCATATAGAGACACTTTTTTAACCGTTTCTAAAATTTTGATATATTTACTGACCACAAATAATAACCGTTAGAATTGCGTTGAACTTATGAAGACGGTATATTTAAGTAGACAGTAAAAATAGTCATATCGAAACTGTTTTCAAATCGTCCCTAAAACTCTACTATATTTACTGACTATAAATGGTAAACGTCTGCATTGAACATAACTTTTAAAGATTGTATAATGTATGAGTTAGTATAGATATAGAATTTATACAGACGGTATGGTTAGGTAGATAGTAAAAATAGTCATATAGTGACTGTTTTCAAATCATCCCTAAAATTTTCATATTTACTGACCACGAGTAATAATTGTGATAATTCAATATCACTGTTTACAGACGGTTGTGCTAATTTTACTAACGATTGCTAAACTTTTCCTGATGAATAATTTTATACCGTCGTAAAAATATATTTTTCTTAACGATTTCGTAAAAAATGTTGCTATAGGATACAAAAAACCGTTACTAAAAATTACCGATAATAAATGTTACCTTCACTATAATGCTTTAATTTTGTAGTGCTAGTACCTAATAAGACCATTATAGAAAGAACAATTGCTTGTTTGTTTGTTTTTTCAAACATTTTCATAAAATTAATTATTTTGTAGAATTAAGATAAATTTTTCTGAAGAAAATATTTTTAAAATATTTAAGAAAGTGAAAAATTAGAAATATAATATTTTGGTATCTACTCTACTGCCATATATATTCTAACAAAAAGAGTCAATCAATATAAATGTATTTTATAATTGTTGGCAAAAAGTTTGTGTATTAGGTTGAAGCTCTAATGAAGAATGATGTAGAGTTTGGGGGGATTGATGGAGCAGAGCTTGGGGGAAGGGGAGGGGAGAAGAGAAATAGATTTCACATCGCATATCATCCAATCTATTCATCACAAATATTCTAATGATTTCAATTTTTTTTGTTATCTGAGTTGGACAACTTCGATTTAAACACATTTATAGTATAACAGACTCTATGGATGCCTTCATCAAGATCAGAGCTTGTAATTCTTCCTTTTTTTTGTATGATGACCCTTCTCCTAAAATGACCCTTTTGCAACATTTTGAATTTGTGAAAATTATTTTTTGATACATTAAAGACTCAAACTCGAGACATTTATAAGAACAGGATGGTGCCAGTTGAGTTATAGCTCATTGCTGTAGTTATCGGTTTGTATCTTGAATTTCCATTTAATTAAAAGAAAATTGTCTCCAAGGGACAGCCTAGTGGTACAATCTCCTTTTCAATCCCATGATCCGAGGTCGACAAATACCATAACCAAAAAAAAAAAAATTCCGTTGACCAGATTATATATATATATATTTAATTTCCAATCATAACAAATTTTCTATTACTAGCCTCCTTTCTAATATGATATTGCATGTTTCTTACAAATACGTATCTTATGATTTTCCTTTAATTATGGAATATATATTATTGTTAATCTTCCTTAGATTAATTTGGAAAGGTATAAAGTCCTACCAAAACTAAAAATGTAAAAAACAGGCACAATGGTCTGTACTAGTATCCATATGGGACCCTAGTACGCTGTTTTCCCCCCTTATTCCTGACTTTTCCCTTTTAAAAATGTATATTAATAATTTGAAATTTTTTATTTATTTTTTAGAGGAAACTTTGAAAATTTTTATGCCAACAATATGAGTGATGATAGATAAATCCAATGAATTATTAATCAAATGGAACCAAACTTTGAGAAACCAGGATGTGAGGAAAGAGAGAAACCTTTGACAGCTTTCTTTGACGGCACAATAGCAATGATGACAACTTTCTTATAAGAGAAGCTGCGGCATAGGCGAATAGGGAAGAGAGAATAGAGAATAGAGAAGAAGAGAGCTCTTCTGTGGGTTTTAAAAGGACTTTCAGACATTTTGACGCAAAAATGTTAGCAAACACCAAAGTTGCCAATGTTTTTAATTATAAATGTCAGAATCTCCCCTCTCTCACTCTCAAAACTATCACTATCTGGTTACTCTCTCTACCCTTTCCTCATATTTTTAAGAAAAAACATCATATCCCTCTCTCTCACTCTCTATCTCTAGTCAGCTTTTCTCTACTCTTTTCTGACATTTAGGCAAAACGTCTTCAAAGTTGAAAGTTTTGTCAATGTTCAGCGTAAAAAACATCGAAAACACCCAAAGCTTTTGCTAATGTTTAGTGCAAAAGCATCAGCAAAAATTCTAACATAGAGTGTAGGCTTATTATGCATGGTCTACAGAATGGAGAGCACCAAGTCAGACTAGTTGCATGCAACAACGATGACATTCCACTCTTGTCAGTGGAAAGATAACAAATTGGAGGAGTGGTGGTTTACACGTCCATCAATAGCTCTCTCAATTCGATATCCCTTTTCGTTTCCCAAATATGTTTACATAGATCCACGTAGGGACACTTAGATTATATGCTTGAGGGTGAAGGTGCCAAATGCATCACTTATAAGATGGGGGACTATGCCACTCCCAATTGGAGGACTATCTTGTTTCTTTCCTCAACCAATTTTTATTTGTATTTGCTATCGTATCTACATAGAATCAATATGCACATGCATTGTTGTTCATATATATCTAAACTATTTATTTGGATATGCCCATTGGTGGAGTTAGAACATAAGTTTTAGCGCTAAAGCAATGCATGATTGACATTGTAAGGGCAAAACCAGTCTCAATTTGATAAAAACCTTTTTCTTTTTTCAACCACTAATTTCTACATAAATCTTTTATTTAGGTTTAATTAATATTTTGATGCGTTACTATTTTTAAGGACAATTAACGTTTATTTTTGTTTTTATCTTTCAATTAGTGTGTCATAATATATTAAAGTACTATTTAGATACAACCTAAAATGTGAACCTAAGGTTGATTTCAAAATCATGTGCAAGGAACAAAATGTATAGGGGAGTGGGAGATGAGAGGGAGTATGCTTTTTCTGTTAGATGTTTTTGCCAATCTTTTTGCAAAGTAATATAGCATTCTAGATTGAAAATATTTTTGCAAGAGTATTTAGGTGACAAGAAGGTAATTGCTGTGAAATTACAAACTCTTCGTCATAATTTTGAAATGTTGGCCATGAAAAATAATGAGTCTGTGCAAGTGTAGTTGTCTAGAGTCTCGACGGTTGTAAACTTTATGAAGTCATATAGTGAAAGTGTTCGTAATAACCTTATTATGAGCAAGGTTTTAAGGATTTTGATCCCAAAATTTGATCATGTGGTTGCTGCAATTGAAGAGTCTAAGGAATTGTCTACTTACTTCTTTGATAAATTGTTGAGTTGAAAACGTTGAGGAGAAGGCTTTTCAAGTGAAAGGGGAGTCTTCTTCTAAGGAAAAAAAATAGAAAAGTCAGTAGGTAGAGGTCAAGGTAGAGGTGGTTACCACGATCGAGGTCTCAGTAGCGACAGGGGATGAGGTCAAATTGGAGAATAATGGTAGTATAAATGCACCATTCAGTGTCATTATAGCAAGAAATTTGGTCACAAAGAAGCTAATTCTTGGATTAAGGAGAGAAATGAGTAGAAGAAAGCCAATATCACAAAGAAGATTGAAGAAGAATGGTAGTGGCACGTGATTTTTTTTTTTTTTTTTTGTGAACTTAACCTAAACTTTCATTATATAATTTCCTTTTAGTATTTACCGACTGATATCCAAAGATATATTTTAACTTATTGAATTCGACTATTGTTGGATCCAATTTAGGGAGGAGCTCTCCTAATATAATCTTCTCCATTCTCAAATTTTTAAACTGAAATTTGATTAACAGACTTAGCATCCTTACACTCTAAACCGACTGTCCATTGGTTGAACTTACATTATATGATAGAACAAGAGAAGCACAAAGTTTTGTATAGTATGGTTTATTATGAAATAATAGCATCCATATTGTTGTTATCACTCAACATGTCTCTTCCAACCTAGCTTGAAATTTCAAACATGGATTAAGCATATCCTTGTAACAACTAGCTGGTTTTGGGATAGATTTTATCCACCCTATAAAGATCATGAAGACGTAGGTCTTAGGAGGTTTAATATTGATTAGGATCAACTAAATCCATTACTTAATTGTTTCTTTATCACACAATGCTCTAGATATGGATGTTGATTTATGTGTTCATTAAAATAAATTTTCACTTAATCACATGATGGGTATTTGGTTTTTTTCTCATAAAGAGTTGATTTTATTATTTTGCCTTTGATCTTGGATATCTAACATAGATTAACTTACCACTAGAAAAATTCAATGTAGACTTGGACCTTTCATTGTTGTCATCAACAATAAAATAGCATGGTCGAGAGAATAGTGTTTATCTTTGCTTGATCACATACATCTCTTCTAAATTTTGCTAGGATATCTTTGCCTACTTTGTCACTTTTATCGGCCCACTATGACAGACCATGTGATTTGCATGGTCGGCCCTCCAATGGATGCCCAACTCAGATTTGGATGTCAGCCTTTAAAACTGAGGACATGAAATTATGGGCGAAAAAAAAATTATGGTGAAAAAAATAAGAAGCTCAGAAGCACTGATTTATCCTCTCAAATCAAATGCGTGATGGACCCACCATCACTTCTAAGTGCAATTAACTTCATTGCTTCGCCAGATGCACCAGCCGGGAATCGAACCCGGGTCTGTACCGTGGCAGGGTACTATTCTACCACTAGACCACTGGTGCTTACTGTTTGGTGTTATTCCACCACGAGACCAATGGTGCTTGTCGGCAAGTGCTTTGCTAGTACCTAATAGGACCATTATAGAAAAAACATTTGTTTGTTTGTTTTTTTTTTAAATTTTCATAAAAGTAATTATTCTGTATAATTAAGATAAATTTTTCTAAAGAAAATATTGTTAAAATATTTAAGGAAGTGAAAAATTAGAAATATAATATTTTGATGTATCTACACTACTACCATATATATTCTAATAAAAAGACTAGATCAATATAAATTTATTATATAATTGTTGGCAAAAGGTTTGTGAGTTAGGTTGGTGCTCAGATGAAGAATGATGTATGAGTTTAGAGTTTGGGGGGATCAATGGAGTAGAGCTTGGGGGGAGGGGAGGGGAGGGGAGGAAAGGGGAGAGAAGAAATAGATTCCACATCGCTTATCATCCAATATTTTCATCACAAATATTCTAATGATTTCAATTTTTTTGTTATTGGAGTTGGACAACTTCCGATTTAAACATGTTTATAGTGCAGCAAGCTTGTAATTCATCCTTGTATGATGACCCTTGTCCTAAAAATAGCCCTTTCCTATCATTTTGAATTTGTGAAAATTATTTTTTTAATGCATAAGAATACTCAAACTTGAATCCTTTACAAGGGGAGTATGGTGCCAGTTAAATTATTGCGCATTAGCAAAATTGTGAAAATTATATATACCCTCAGTTTGTATCTTTAATTTCCATTTAATTAAAAAAAAAAAAACTTATCCTTAAAGGATAGCCTAATAATCACAACTCCCTTCTTAAATTCCATGATCCAAGGTTGACAAATTCCATAACAAGCAAAACTAGTTGAGCTGATTTTATATATATATATATTTTTAATTTCCAATCATAACATATTGTCTTTTAAAAACATCCTTTCTAATATGTTATTGGAGAGAAGAAATAGATTCCACATCGCTTATCATCCAATATATTCATCACAAATATTCTAATGATTTCAATTTTTTTGTTATTGGAGTTGGACAACTTCCGATTTAAACATGTTCATAGTGTAGCAAGCTTGTAATTCATCCTTGTATGATGACCCTTGTCCTAAAAATAGCCCTTTCCTATCATTTTGAATTTGTGAAAATTATTTTTTTAATGCATAAGAATACTCAAACTTGAATCCTTTACAAGGGGAGTATGGTGCCAGTTAAATTATTGCGCATTAGCAAAATTGTGAAAATTATATATACCCTTAGTTTGTATCTTTAATTTCCATTTAATTAAAAAAAAAAAAACTTGTCCTTAAAGGATAGCCTAATAATCACAACTCCCTTCTTAAATTCCATGATCCAAGGTTGACAAATTCCATAACAAGCAAAACTAGTTGGGCTGATTTTATATATATATATATTTTTAATTTCCAATCATAACATATTTTCTTTTAAAAACATCATTTCTAATATGTTATTGCATGTGTGTTACAAGTACGTATCTTATGATTTTCTTTTAATTATGGAATATATATTATTATTAATCTTCCAATTTAGAAAACAAACTTAGATTAATTTGGAAAGGCATAAAGTCCTACCAAAACTTAAAATTAAAAAACTAGGCACAATGGTTTGCACTAGTACCCAAATGGGACCCTAGTACGTTGGTTTTTTTTTTTTTTATTTCAAATTCCTCACAATTCCCTTTTTATGGTGACCTCAAAAAAATTATAAGTTAATTAGTAAAATGTATATTAATAATTTGTAATTTTTTATGCCAACAATAATTCGCATCTTTATCTTAAGTACTTATGATATGATTTCTAATTACAGAATATATGAGTTATGATAGATAAATCTAATGAATTATTAATCAAATGTTATCAATCTTATGTAATAGTGTCCATCAATATGTTTTGACTAATTTTTAATTAAATATTTATTTCAATTGATTACAACATATTCATTATTTCATTAAAAATAGTCAAACACACATTAAACTTTTTTCCTTTTTCTCATGTAATGAAAGAAACTAGATTAATGGTTTTTAAGAAACTAGATTGCAAAATCAATCTCTGGAACCCTTTTTTCCTTGCATGCAATAGCCCCAAAACGAATAAAGCTTTACTCCGTATTCTTATTGATAGCATAACCAACCAAACAAGAGATTCTGTAGCCCCGTAAATGATTATCGAATAGTGATAGAATATAGACTTATTTAGCCTAATAATCTGTCTTGTATTTAGCCTAATAATCAATCATGTATCTGGCCATACGTTGTGTACATGTACACTCTTGTAATCCTCTATATATATAGTGGAATGCAATTGTTTTAAGATATGATAGAATTTATTCTCTCAATGAGCCCTCTTTTAACGTGGTATCAGAGCTACATTAGAAAGCCTAACCTCTCTCTTTGTCTCACCTAGCCTCTCTCCTTTGTCTCCCACAGCCAAGAAATCTTTCTAGTTTTATTATGCTCTACACTTGTTTCTTGTATGGGTCCTGTGCATTATAACGAGTCTAGTTAATTTCTTGGACATAAAGAAAAAACGAGTCTATTTTATTTCTTACAAATGATCTGTTTTCCATTCTGAGAGCCATCACCATCAAGAACGAACACCTTTCTCTGTCGGCAATCATTTTTACAAAACTCTCAAATCTAATTCACAGAGATTCATTTCATTTTGATTTTCCATACCAACAACATCAAATTTGTTATTTGACTTTCTTCACTCTTTCAGGTACATTTATTGATTTCTTTGATTTTCTCATACATTTGTTGGACTCATAGGAATATTCAAATTTTCTGCTTTTGGATTCATCATTTACAATATTATTCTCGCAACATCATCTCATAAAGGAAAAAAAAAAAAGAAAGGAAAAAGGTATGAAAAAAAAGGGAACAGGGTACTTAAAAAAAAAAATAGGAGGTACAAAAAAAAGAGGTAAAAACAAAATCCTCCAATTTCATGGAACCAAACAATAGTGATTCACTACCTATCATTCCTTCTCCTATGCTTATAAAGGGGGATGGCCACGTTACCCCCAACATCGCCATGGAAACCATGGCCATGGTTGCAATACAAAAAGTGTGGATGAGGTTATGGTCCAACAACTAAAAATTTTGGATTATGGTTTAAGTTGCTTATAACACCTTTTTGGAGTACCCAAGATCCTATTTAGCCTACCAGAGGCCAGTCCATCAACTCAACTAGGCCTGGTCTACTGGGTAGTGCAACATCATAAGTTCTTTTGGACTGGTTCGCATACTTCCGACCCTTCCTATCAATCCATAGACACAGCATAACAACTCAACTCACTACTACTTCAGCAGCCACATAAAAATCAGTGTTATCTTGACACTGGCGCTATCTCCCACTTGGCATACGCTCTAGGTGATCTTCATGCTATTTTTAATAAGAGCAATATTTAGCATGTTTTTGTCGGTAATAGAACCCCCTTCCTGTTTCTTGTGTTAGAAACACTTACCGAAACGTATCTTCCTCTTCTCTTCATCTTAAAAAAGTGTTAGTTGCGTCTCATATTATTAAAAATCTCATTTTTGTGCGTCAATTTAAAAAAGATAACTCTTATTCTATAGAATTTAAAAATCTCACACCTAAATACATCTTACCTAAATCTATATTTGTCTCCTAAATTGTCAATCCTAGAGTTTGGAATTAAGGTTCAGGTTATTATTGTTGTTGTTGCTGTTGGCTTCTCTGTTAAATACCTTCAAATAAAACAAAACACTCTTAGTTGCAATAGTTTAGGAGATCTCTATCTCGTAACTCCTTCTCCCACTTCTTCTCCACTCACTACCTTGGCCCTCTCTTCCTCCACTACTTGGCATAGACGTCTTGGTCATCCTGGTGTACCTACCTTTCGTTACTTATTATTACAAAATTTAATTTCCTATAATAAAAACACTTCCCATAGTTTTTGCAATGCTTGTCAATTAGAGAAGCATACTAGACTTCCATTTTCCACCTCACAATCTATGAGTTTTACTCCCTTTGATATTATCCGTTCTGAATTAGGTTGGCAAAAAGTATTTTAGAGTTTGGGGGGATTGATGGAGCAGAGCTTGGGGGAAAGGTATAAATGTATTTTATAATTGTTGGCAAAAAGTTTGTGAATTAGGTTAAAGCTCTGAAGAAGAATGATGTATGAGTTTAGAGTTTGGGGGGATTGATGGAGCAGAGCTTGGGGGAAGGGGAGGGGAGAAGAGAAATAGATTCCACATCGCATATCATCCAATATATTATCACAAATATTCTGATGATTTCAATTTTTTTGTTATCTGAGTTGGACAACTTCCGATTTAAACACATTTATAGTTCAACAAACTCTATGGATGCCTTCATCATGATCAAAGCTTGTAATTCGTCCTTTATTTTGTATGATGACCCTTCTCCTAAAATGGTCCTTTTGCAACATTTTGAATTTGTGAAAATTATTTTTTTTATTCATAAGATGACTCAAAGTCGAGACCTTTATAAGGACAGGATGACGCCAGTTGAGTTATAGCTCATTGGCGTAGTTGTGGAAATTATATATACCTCGGTTTGTATCTTGAATTTCCATTTAATTAAAAGAAAATTGTCCCAAAGGGATAGCCTAGTGGTACAATCCCCTTTCAATCCCATGATCTGAGGTTGACAAATACCATAACAAAAAAAAAAAATCAGTTTACCTGATTATATATATATATTTAATTTCCAATCATAACATATTTTCTATTACTAATCTCTTTTCTAATATGATATTTCTTGTTTGTTACAAATACGTATCTTATGATTTTCTTTTAATTATGGAATATATATTATTTTTAATCTTCCTTAGATTAATTTGGAAAGGCATAAAGTCCTACCAAAACTAAGAATAAAAAAACAGGCATAATGCATATGGGACCCTAGTACGCTGTCTTCCCCCCTATTCCTTACTTTTCCCTTTTAAAAATGTATATTAGTAATTTGAAATTTTTTATTTATATTTTTAGAGGAAAATTTGAAAATTTTTATGCTAACAAAATGAGTTATGATAGATAAATCCATTGAATTATTAATCAAATGGAATCAAACTTATGTAATAGTGTCCATCAATACGTTTTGACTAATTTTTAATTAAATATTTATTTCAATTGATTACAACATGTTGGAGATGGTTGATGGCTTCACTGATATCGGCTCCTTGTTGACCCGAGCGATTACCATCAAAGGGATGTTTTACCTGCAAAAATCATCAGAGGGTACTCCGGCGGGAGAACTCTGACGCTCAAGTCAGAAAAGAGCGGTTTTTGTATGAGAGAAAAAAACAGACTGAGAGCTTGAGGGAGTGATTCCCTATGATTAGAGTGTCTAATGTATAAGGCTGAGAGATCGTACCTGTTTTGGAGGGTTTTGAGATGTTTTATACCTCTGAGAGTCGTATGCCGCTGCAGTGCTTTAACCCTACCTTCCTTATCGAGCCGATCCAAAAATCTCGGGGATTCAATATTTTGAATCAACTGTGATCCTTATCTTTAGGAAACTTTCATATTCTGGAAGGAACATTTCCTTAACTGAAATAATCTCAGGATGCTGTTCGTCATGAGGGACGGAAGTTAATGAGATATTTTAGTTTTCTTTTAGGATCGTTGGAATCGTTAGCTATCGTTTTCTGGGCTTTTCGACTGAGGAGTTGACCATTGGATACCCGATCAGGGTGGTTATCTTCACTTGATGAATCACGTTCGATTGGCATGTGACCAAGGCCCTATTGTTCGAGAGATTTGAGTGACTGAGAGCTTTCGGTAGATAATCGTATTTGATCCTAAATTGGTAGTTGTCTTTCGTGGGCTTTTTATGTGGGTTTTTCTAAGACTGACTCATTAAATCTGATCTCGAGGCCTTGTCCCATCACAACATATTCATTATTTGATTAAAAATAGTCAAATGAGTCTTTTTTCCTTTTTCACGTGTAAAGAAAGAAACTAGATTAACAGTTTCCAAGAAACTGATTACAAAATCAATCTCTGGAACCCTTTATTCCATGCGTACAAAAGCCCCAAACGTATAAAGTTTAACTATATACTCTTATTGATAGCATAACCAACAAAACAAGAGACTCCACAACCCTATAAATAATTACCAAATAATCCCCTAAAGACTGCTTTGCCCCTGATCACCAAGAGAACTACCATCCAAGTAGCAACGGAGGAGGGTTTCAAGATACAAACCTAGTAGTCAAAGCTGAAGTAGTGTGAAGGGGAATGCCATCTCACACTCTAGCATCAAATTCGTAATGGATAGGGAGCCCTAAATCATATTGGTTGGTTGCTCACTTATGAACTCAATATTCCTCCTTCAAATTCCCCCAACAAACTTCTATCCAGACTCTGCATGAAGACTAAAATTTCAACAAATAATACAAAGGTCAATTGTGAAAAGAGGAAGTATTAGTGGCATAAAATAATCTAACAGTTTCTTTGCCAAATATGGTGAATTGACTCAACAATCTGGTTGCATCTTTGACAAAAGCTAGACATCGTCAAATCCTTTTCTTCCCTTAATAGTCGTGAAGGAAGATGGCCTTGGGCAGCAAGCCACATATAGTAAAGTTTTTTTTTTCTTTTTGGATAGATAACACCCAACTCAGGTCCAAGAAGTTATCATGTCTTCTCTTTATCTGGAAAAAAAAAAGAAAAAAAAACCCTAATTTTGCTAAGTAATTATCACCAGAAGAGAAGCTCCAAAATGAGAGGGATCAAGTCGGCAGGAAGATAGGAATATAACCCATATAACTCCCACATCCCTTTAGTAGAAATAAGGCCAGCCACCCTAAAATTCCTAACCAGTATGATATCCACCTAGCTACCAGGACAAAGATCAGAACCCTACATATTAAACCAAAAAGAAATGTCCTGACCATTACTCACCCATGAGCAACATCCCTCCTTAAGGCATGAAAAACTCCAATATATAGACCGCGACACAAAAGAGGTGAAAGGAGGTAAAGAAGTGAGAGAACAAATAACTTGCAGCCAAATACTTTGCCTTGAGGAGACAAACCCAAAAGGGATCTTACCCTAAAATAATCTTTCAATCTAGGCTGCCAAAGATAGCAATATTCTGGTGGTTGGCACTCGGAATACCAAGTCCCCTTTCTTCTTGACTTATTACCATGTTATCCCAATTAACTAGGTGAGGTCCTTGGCGTCTTGCATGTTGGCCCAAATAAAAGATCTAACTAGATGATCAATTGAGTCACAAATGAGTAGCCACATAAGTCTAGCTTTCTACCCTTTCAATTTTGAAGATAATCTATCAAGTACATGCCCAAAAGTACATTTTAATATGCTTGAGCAGAGAACATGTACTCCCAAATATCTTCCCAAATTATTAGTGAAGATGGTGACTCTCTATACGCTCCCTGTGATGTTAAAGAGCATTAGGAGATGTAAATATGTACAAGATTTAGTCTCGTTGATTTTTATCCCAGGGGCAACACAAAAAACACCAAAAGTCATGCGGATGACTCTTGTGCAGTTGCGAGTGGCTTTTGAGACTAAAAGAACATCATGGGCAACAACCACTAGACTCCAACATAAGATTTCACTTATGATTCGTTTGGTGTATTTAATATGATTGAATTACAAATTTTAAAAAGCACACATTATGTGCATAACCAAAACATTTTGTTATAAAGAAGTCCATATAGAAATGATATGTAATCCTCTCGTCCAAGTACCGCTCAACACACTTGCCAAAAAAGCTTTTGAGGTAGCTAAAAATAGAGAATGGCAGAAAATTCAGGTCAATCGGACTTTCATCATTTCTCTCTGTTGGGTTTTTTTTTTATCCTATATGACATTTCAGGTTCAAAATAGTATTATACAAATGTTGCCACCTCTTCATAAATATACGTATTTCTAATAAAAACTTGAACATATTTCTTATTTATAACATTTGTCTTCAAGTCCTTAAAAATTTAAAGTACCAAAACTGAAATGTTACCTCTATAATGGATACATCCATCGATGGACTTCCAACTAATGTATCATTAGGCAAGTGGATGCACAACTACTCCATGGAGTCAAAGAAAGATGGGGATAATTTTTCTCCAAGTTGTAAGGGATGTCCCGTACCATCTTTTCGACATGTACAACTATAAGGTTGTCAATGCGCTCCAAACATATTATGAAAGAAAATTTTTTAATATAATTTGAAGTAGACTATGCACCAAAACATGGTAGTTGTGACTTTTCATCCCTGAAAGTTTTCATTCATTCATATCAATGCATCATCCAATATCTTAAACATATCCTTTTGGGAATCTTAGTTTTCTAAGCCAATCGCAAACATCATGTTTTTGGTCCCTACTTAAAGAGTAATGTGAAGAAGGAAGCAGGATGTGAGGAAAGAGAGAAACCTTTGACAGTTTTCTTTGATGGCATAGTAGCAATGACGACAACTTTCTTATAGGAGAAGCTGCGGCATAGGCAAATGGAGAAGAGAGTAAAGAGTAAAGAGAGAAGAGAGAATAGAGAAGAAGAGAGCTCTTCTATGGGTTTTAAAAGGACTTTCTGACATTTTGCCGTAAAAACGTCGGTAAACACCAAAGTTGCTAATGTTTTTAAGTAAAAATATTAGAATCTCCCCTCTCTCACTCTCAAAACTATGACTCTATGGTCCCTCTCTCTACCCTTTCCTCATATTTTTAAGAAAAAACATCATATCCCTCTCTCTCACTCTCTATCTCTAGCTAGTTTTTCTCTACCCTTTTCTGACATTTAGGCAAAACATTGGCAAAGTTGAACATTTTGTCAATGTTTAAAGTAAAAAACATAGGCAAAAACCAAAGCTTTTGCTGATGTTTAGTGCTAAAACATCAGCAAAAATTCTAACATACAGTGGAGGCTTATCATGCATGGTCTACAGAATGGAGAGCACCAAGTTAGATTGGTAGCATGCAACAACGGTGGCATTCCACTCTTGTCAGTGGAACGATAACAAGTGGGAGGAGTGGTGGTTTACACGTCCATCAACAGCTCTTTCAATTCGACATCCCTTTTCGTTTCCCAAATATGTTTACATAGATCCAAGTAGGGACACTTAGATTATATGCTTGAGGGTGAAGGTGCCAAATGCATCACTTATAAGATGGGGGACTATGCCACTCCCAATTGGAGGACTATCTTGTTTCTTTCCTCAACCAATTTTTATTTTTATTTGCTATCGTATCTACATAGAATCAATATGCCCATGCATTATTGTTCGTATATATCTAAACTATTTATTTAGATATGCCAATTGGTGAAGTTGGAACACAAGTTTTAGGGCCAAAGCAATGTATGATTGATATTATAAGGCCAAAACCACTCTCAATTTGACAAAAACCTTTTTCTTTTTTTAACCACTAATTTCTACATAAATCTATTATTTAGGTTTAATTAATATTTTGATGCGTTACTTCTTTTAAGGACAATTAATGTTTATTTTGGTTTTAATCTTTCTATTAGTGTGTCATAATATATTAAAGTACTACTTAGATACAACCTAAAATGTGAACCTATGGTTGATTTCAAAATCATGTGCAAGGAGCAAAATGCATAGGGGAGAGGTTGACGAGAGGGAGTATACTTTGTCCGTCAGATGTTTTTGCCAATCTTTTTGCAAAATATTATAGCATTCCAGATTGAAAATAATTTTGCAAAGTTAAATTCATTTTGTTAAGCAAGAAGAGGAAGGTGGGGCACTCCAAAAATGATAAGCACCGCTGAAAGGGTATTCCCAAATTTTATTGTTAGCTTTTTGGTCACAGCAGAGTGTAGCCAAAGAAAATCAATACTCTGAGCCAAATGATTTTGGTATTCAATAATAAAAGCGACTAGAAAGTAAAATTTTCAATGCTGACAAACAAAAAATGGATTACATAAGATAACTTATCAACTAATTTAAGGGTAATTAATCACTATTTCATTGTGGCCAAACATTTTAGTTACGATGTTAAAAAAAAAGCCTAAAAAAAGATGGAAAATCAACATTATCAAAATAAATGCAGTTTGATATTGAATTTATCCATATTTGGGGAAAAAGAGATTTTATTATATCCAAAAGGTAAAAATTTGAAAGTTAACAAAGTTAAAATTGGAATATATGGAACAAATAAACAAATTTTGTTAAACAATAGCATTTTGTTGTGATAACAAAATATTAATGATTCAACAATGATGTAGGGGATTTTACTCCTCCGTCCCACCTAAAGAGCTTGAAGTTACAATTTGAAATATATAAATAGTAGTTGCAACATGGATTATTGCTGAGCTTAATAACCCAAGATTATATCCTATGCAGGGGCATTAAGGTTGTTGGTGTGTGGTTGGGCTCAACCGGTAAGACGTGGGAACGAAAATACTAGCTCACCCAATCCAAGTAAGGAGTTGGGCCATGGGCACTAAGCGAAGCCTTAGTGTATATTGCCTATAGAGTAGAGGGGCACCTTGTTAGGTTGGCTTCACGGAGCAACAAGTTCCTCCCACTCATGTTGGTGGAAGGATAGCGAGCTAGCCACTTACACATCTATCAACACCCAATGAGTTGCTCTCAATTTGACAACAACCTTTTTCTTTTCCCAAATATGTTTAGATATATCCAAGTAGGAAGAGTTGGATCTATGCTTGTGGACCTAAGTACCAAATGCGACACTTATAGAGTGGGGGACTATGCCACTCTCAATTAGAGAACAATCTTGTTTCTTTCCTCAACCAATTTTTATTTGTATTATGGATATCGTATCTGCATAGAATCAATATCCTCATGTATTACTGTTCTTGTATGCTCATGTATTACTCATCTTATATATCTTAACTGTTTACTTAGATATGTCAACTGGGGAGTTGGAACATAAGTTTTAGGGCCAAAGCAATTCATGGTCAATAGGGCGAGGGCAAAAATACTCTCAATTTGATAAAAACCATTTTCCTTTTTCAACCACTTATTTTTACATAATTTTCTTTTTTATGTTTAACCAATATGGTGATACATTACTTTTTTAAAGGAAAATTAAAGTTTATTTTGATTTTTATCTTTCGATTAATATATAATAATATATTAAAGTGATATTTAGATACAACCTATAAAGTGTGAACCCAAGGATGATTTCTAAATTGTGTGCAAGGAACAAAAAGTGTAGGAGAGAGGGAGATGAGAGGGAAAATGTTTTTCTCCATTCGATGTTTTTGCCGATATTTTTTGCAAAATAAAATAGCATTCCAGTTTGAAAATATTTTTGCGAATTTAAATTCATTTTGTTAAGCAAGAAGAGGAAGGTAGGGAACTCCGAAAGTTAAGTAGTGCTACAAAAATTAGTAAAATATATTTCTATTTTTATTTATATTGTTATTGATTTGGTTTCTCATTACTAGTAGGAAGGAGTTTGTGTTGGCCATGTTACCAACTTTCCTTTTGTAATTGTTTATTTTTAGCTATGTTGTGTTTAATTGTAAACTCATATAAGGCCTTGGTTTCTCATCAACTATGAAAATGAATGCAGTAACTTCCTCTGCTCCTTCAAGAAACTCTTTTTTGTTTTTCAATCAAACAACGAGTGGTATTAGAGCTCTATAAGAGAGAGAGCGAAATACTATCTCTTTCAAAGCCAGCTTTTGAACTTCAACTAGGAAAAGGAAAAGTAAGAAGGAGAAAATTGATTGAAACACAACTGACTGAAATACCAAGAGAGATAAAATTACGATGGTAAGCAATGGTATCAATTTATCTTCTCAACCCCAAATTCCAATTCTTAAAACGGAAAATTATCGCTTTTGGAGCACAAAAATGAAGATGATATTCAAATCCCAGGAGCTATGGGTCCTGGTGGAGAATGGGTTCTGATAATACCCTATTTAATAGATCTCCAAAATCATGCATGGTAATCTGATAAGGAAGACAATCACTATCAAGGTCAAATCTTTCCATATTTCTGGAGGAAATCTAAACTTTTCAGAAGTCTCTAATTACAAACCTAACCATCTTAAAAGACTTCCAACAAAAGGAAACTAGGGTTTTCTACACCCTTGGGAAGGCTATAAATACAGAGCATAGGTAATCTTCAGAGGGGACTCAGTTTTTGACACATGAAAGGGATGCGATTCTATAAATCATTTAAAGAGGGGTTCTATACCCAGTTCTATATATAATTTAGAGAGGGGTTCTATACCCAGTTCCATACATCATTCAGAGAGGGGTTCTATACTCAATTCTATACATCATTCAGAAGGGAGTTCTATACCCAATCTTATATGTCATTCAGAGAGGAGTTTCATACTCATTTACATACTCGAGTCGAAAGAGCAGGTATCTGTGGAGCGAAAATCGACTCCAACAGATTGGCGCCGTCCATGGGAAACGACTAACTAACCAGCCGTAGAAATCTCAAATCTGGCTTCACTTCCACTTGATAGTCTGAATTCATTTGACAATGCGACAATCGAGAGAAAGGTACATTATCTAACGAACGGGCTCATATCGCCTTGATTTACCGATGGGATCTATCTCCCCAAACGGGCCATGTCGCCCTGATTTACCGATAGGATTTATCTCCCCGAATGGGTCTATGCCGCCCTCAATTATCGGATCTATCAGTCTCTCTATCGTTCGGACTGTCAGCCTCTCAGTCTTTTTCCAAACTCTAAGATCGTTTAATTTTTTAACCTGTCGGTCTCTCCATTGTTTGGTCTGTCGGCCTCCCAATCTCTTATCAGTCTAATGACTCCCAGATTTTTTTATTTTCTGACCTATCGGTCTCTCCATCGTTCAGCTGGTCAACCCATTTATCTAAAGTATCCTATTGTTCAGAGGGCCGTAAACGCCCAGCTCCCTTCATTTGGAGGGCCTCAATCGCCCAGCTCCTATCGTTCGGAGGGTCTTAGTCGCTCAGCTCCTATCGTTCATTTGGAGGGCCTCAGTCGCCTAGCTCCCATCGTTCGGAGGGCCACAGTTGTCCAACTCCTATCATTCGTTCGGAGGGCCTCAATTGCTCAGCTATTATCATTTGGAGGGTCTTAGTCGCCCAACTCCTATCGTTCGGAGGGTTTCAGTCACCCAACTCCTATCGTTTGTTTGGAGGGCCTCAGTCGCCCAGCTCCTATCGTTCGGAGGGCCTCAGTCGCTCAGTTCTTATCGTTCGTTCGGAGGGCCTTAGTCGCCCAGCTCCTATCATTCATAGGACCTTAGTCGCCCAGCTCCCTATCGTTCGTTCGGAGGGCCTCAATCACCCAGCTCTTATCGTTCGGAGGGTCTCAGACGTCCAGCTCCTATCGTTCAGAGGGTCTCAGTCGCCCAGTTCCTATAGTTCGTTTGGAAGGCCTTAGTCGCCCAGCTCCTATCATTCGGAGGGCTTCAGTCTCCCAGTTCCTATCGTTCATTCGGAGGGCCTCAGTCGCCTAGCTTCTATCGTTCGTTCGGATGGTCTAAGTCACCTAGCTCCCTACCATTGGTTCGAAGGGCCTCAGTCGCCCAATTCCTATAGTTCGGAGGGCCTCAGTCGCCCAACTCCTATCGTTCGTTCGGAGGGCCTCAGTCACCCAGTTCCTATCGCTCGTTCGGAGGGCCTCAGTCGCCCAACTCCTATCGTTCGTTTGGAGGGCCTCAGTCACCCAGTTCCTATCTCTCGTTCGGAGGGCCTCAGTCGCCCAGCTCCTATCGTTCGGAGGGTCTCAGTTACCCAACTCCTATCGTTCGTTCAGAGAGCCTCAGTCGCCCAGCTCCTATCGTTCGGTGAGTCTCAGTCACCCAATTCCTATCATTCGTTCTGAGGGCCTCAGTCACCCAGCTCCTATCATTCGTTTGGAGCGCTTCAGTCACCCGGCTCTTATCATTCAGAGGGCCTCAGTAGCCCAACTCCTATCATTCATTCAAAGGGCCTCAATCGCCCAGCTCCTACCGTTCGTTCGGAGGGTCTCAGTCGCCCAACTCCTATCATTCAGAGGGTCTCAGTCACCCAGCTTCTATCGTTCGTTCGGAGGGTCTCAATCGCCCAGCTCCTATTATTCGTTCAGAGGGCCTCAGTCACCCAGCTCCTATCATTCATTCAAAGGGCCTCAGTCACCCAGCTCCTATCATTCAGAGGGCCTCAGTCACCAAGCTCCTGTTGTTCGGAGGGTCTCAGTCGCCCAGCTCTTGAAGGGCCTCAGTCGCCAGCACCTATCATTCGTTCAGAGGGCCTCCGTCACCCAGCTCCTATCGTTTGGAGGTCTCAATCGTCTAGCTCCTATCGTTCTTTCTGAGAGCCTTAGCCGCCCAGCTCCTATCGTTTATTCAGAGGGTCTCAGTCGCCCAGCTCCTATCATTCGGTCGGAGGGCCTAAGTCGCTCAGCTCCTATCGTTCAGAGGGCTTCAGTCGCCCAGCTCCTATCGTTCGGAGGGCCAAGTCGCCCAGCTCCTGTCACTTGGAGGGTCTTAGTCACCCAACTCCTGTCATTCAGAGGGCCTTTGTCGCCCAGCTCCTTTTGTTCGGAGGGCCTTTGTCGCCCAGCTCCTGTCGTTCGGAGGACCTTGGTCACCCAACTACTTCGTTTGGAGGGCTTTCGTCGCCCAGCTGCTATCGTTATGAGGGCTTTGGTTGCCCAACTCCTGTCGTTCGAAGGATCTTGGTCGCCCAGCTCCTATCATTCGATGGATTTTAGTCTTCCAGCTCTTATCGTTCGGAGGATCTTGGTCGTCCAGCTCCTATCATTCAGCGGGTTTTAGTCTTCTAACTCCTATTTTTTTATTGGTCTTGGTCCCCTAGGTCCTATCGTTTGGCGGGTCTAAGTCGCCCAGATCTTATCATTCGAGCGTGTCATCAATAAAGGACGGAACTCCCCGAACGGGCCCATGTCACCCCGATCTACCAATAGGGATCCCGAGTGGGCCTGCGATACCCTGATCTACTGTTAGACCTATTGGTCTTGTGTTCTTTTCATAGTATAACCTGTCGGTTGGTGTTCTCTCAATCGTTCAACCTGTCAGTTTGATATTCTCTCGATCATTTGACCAATCGGTCTGGTGTTCTCTCGATCGTTCGACCTATCGGTCTGGTGTTCTCTCGATCGTTCGACCTGTCGGTGTAGTGTTCTTTCTATCGTTCAAACTGTCAGTCTGGTATTCTCTCGATCATTCAACCTGTCGGTCTGGTATTCTCTCGATCGTTCGACCTGTCGATCTGGTATTCTCTCGATCGTTCAACTTGTCGGTCTGGTTTTCTCTCGATTGTTCGACCTGTCGATCTAGTATTCTCTCGATCATTCGACCTCTAGATCTCACGATCACTCAACCTGTCAATCTACCAATCTCTCGATCACCTGATGACTCGTTCTCTCAATGACTCGATCTCTTGATCATTTGATCTCTCAGTCTATTGGCCTGCTGATCTCTTGACCTTTCGATCTTCTAGAAGACCTCTTACAATCCACTCTACTCCTAATACAATTTCTTCAAAACACAATTAGGAGTTGGGGCAAATGATGATACCCTATTTAATAGGTCTCCAAAATCATGCATGGTTATCCGAAAAGGAAGACAATCACTATCAAGGTCAAATCTTTCCATATTTCTGGAGGAAGTCTAAATCTTTCAAGAGTCTCTAATTTTAATCCTAACCATCTTAAAAGACTTCCAGTAAAAGGAAACTAGGGTTTTCTACACCCTTGCGAAGGCTATAAATACAGAGCATAGACAACCTTCAGAGGGGACTCAGTTTTTGAGACACGAAAGGGAGGCGATTCTATATATCATTTAAAGAGAGGTTCTATACCCAGTTCTATATATCGTTCAGAGATGGGTTCTATACCCAGTTCTATATATTGTTCAGAGAGGGGTTCTATACCCAGTTCTATACATCGTTCAAAGAGGGGTTCTATACCCAATTCTATACATCATTTAGAGGGGGATTCTATACCCAATCTTATATGTCATTCAGAGGGGGGTTTCATGCCCATTTACATACACCGACAGAGGTAGACCTTCATGCACAATCTCATGCGACAGAGATATGATATCTATGACTACTATAAGTCTTTATCTTATTGCTCATACTGACGTTAGTGTTGGAATCCCCCCGTCGGGCCAGCCCCGGTGGGGTTTTTATAGGTTTTTCATCCGTGAAGAATCATAGAGACCACCGCCCTCGCTCAAGTTGGAAGAGTAGGTATCTGTGGAGTGAAAATAGACTCTAACAGATTGGTTCCGTCCATGGGAAACGACTGACGACCAGTCGTAGAAATCTCAAACCTGGCTTCACTTTCACTTGACATTCTGAATTCATTTGACTATGCGATAATCGGGAGGAAGGTACATTATCTAACGAATAGGCTCATGTCGCCCTGATCTACCGATGGTATCTATCTCCCCGAACGGGCCATATTGTCCTGATTTACCAATGGGATTTATCTCCCCGAATGGGTCTACGCTGCCCTTGATTATTCAACCTGTCAGTCTCTCTATCATTCGTACTGTTGGCCTCTCAGTCTTTTTCCTGACTCCCAGATCGTTTGATTTTTTGACTTATCGATCTCTCCATTGTTCGGTCTGTCGGCCTCCCAATCGCTTGTCCATATATTGACTCCCAATCTCCATCGTTCGTATTGCGGCTCCCTTCATTCGGAGGGCCTCAGTCGCCCAACTCATATCATTTATTTGGAGGGCCTCAGTTGCCCAGCTCATATCGTTCGGAGGGCTCAGTTACCCAGCTTCTACCGTTCTTTCGGAGGGCCTCAGTCACCAAGTTCTTATTATTCAGAGGGCTTCAGTCGCCCAACTCCTATCGTTTGGAGAGCCTCAGTCATCCAGCTCCTATTGTTCGTTCGGAGGGCCTCAATCACCTAGCTCCTATCATTCGGAGGACTTCAGTCGCTCAGCTCTTATCGTTTGTTCGGAGGGCCTCAGTTGCCCAGCTCCAATCGTTCATATGATCTCAGTCACCCAGCTCCCTATCCTTTATTCAGAGGGCCTCAGTCGCCCAGCTCCTATCGTCCGGAGGGTCTCAGTCGCCCAACTCCTATCGTTCGGAGGGCCTCAGTCGCCCAGTTCCTATCGTTCGTTCAGAGGACCACAGTCGCCCAGCTCCTATCGTTCGGAGGGCATCAGTCGTCCAGTTCCTATCGTTCGTTTGGAAGGCCTTAGTCGCCCAGTTACTATCGTTCGTTCAGAGGGTCTCAGTCGCCCAACTCCTATTGTTCGGAGGGCCTAAGTCGTCCAATTCCCTATGTTAGTTCGGAGGGCCTCAGTCGCCCAACTCCTATCATTCGAAAGGCCTCAGACTCCCAGCTCCTATCATTTGGAGTGCCTCAGTCATCCAGTTCCTATCGTTCGTTTAGAGGGTCTCAGTCGTCTAGCTCCTATTGTTTAGAGGGCCTTAGTCGCCCAACTCCTATCGTTCGTTCGGGGGCCTCAATTGTCCAGCTCTTATCATTCGAAGGGCCTCAGTCGTCCAATTCCTATCGTTCATTCGGACGGCCTCAGTCGCCTAGCTCCTATAATTCGTTCGGCAAGTTTCAGTCGCCCAGCTCCTGTCATTCAGAGGGCTTCAGTCGCCTAGCTCCTATCATTTATTCGGAGGGCCTGAGTCGCCCAGCTCCTATTATTCGTTCGGAGGGCCTCAGTCGCCCAGCTCCTATTGTTCGGAGGGTCTCAGTGGCCTAGCTCTTATCATTCGTTTGGAGGGTCTCAGTCACCCAGCTCCTATCGTTCAGAGGGCCTCAGTCGCCCAGCTCCTATCGTTCGTTCGAAGGGCCTCACTCACCCAGCTCCTATCATTCGGAGGGCCTAAGTCGCCTAGCTCCTATCGTTCGGAGGGTCTCAGTCACCCAGCTCCTATCGTTCATTCGGAAGGCCTCAGTCGCTAGCTCCTATCATTCGTTCAGAGGGCCTCCGTCACCCAGCTCCTATCGTTCGGAGGGCCTTAGTCGTCCAGCTCCTATCGTTCGTTCGGAATGCCTCAGTTACCCAGCTCTTATTGTTCGGAGGGTCTTAGTCGCCCAGCTCCTCTAGTTCGGAGGGCCTCAGTCACCTAAGTCTTGTCACTCGGAGGGTCTCAGTCACCCAGCTCCTATCGTTTAAAGGGCCTTTGTCGCCCAGCTCCCTTTGTTCGGAGGGCCTTTGTCGCCCATCTCCTGTCGTTTGGTGGGCGTTGGTTACCCAACTCCCTTCGTTTGGAGGGCCTTCGTCACCTAACTCCTGTCTTTCGGAGGGCCTTGGTCGCCCAGCTCCTATCATTCGACGGGTATTAGTCTTCCAGCTCCTATCGTTTGATTGGTCTTGGTCCCCCAGCTCCTATCGTTTGGCGAGTCTAAATCACCCAGATCCTCGTGTCATCAATAAGGTACGGAGCTTCCTGAACGGGCCCATGTCTCCCTGATCTATCGATAGGGATCTAACTCCTCGAGCAGGCCTATGATGCCCTGATCTATTGTTCGACCTGTTGGTCTTGTGTTTTGTTGATAGTACGACTGTCGGTCTTGTGTTTTGTTGATAGTACGACCTGTCGGTTTGGTATTCTCTCAATCATTCGGCCTTTCGATCTGGTATTCTATCGATCGTTCGACCTGTCGGTCTGGTGTTATCTCGATCGTTCAACCTGTTGGTCTAGTATTCTCTCGATCGTTCGACCTATCGGTCTGGTGTTCTCTCGATCATTCGACCTGTCGGTCTGGTGTTCTCTCGATCGTTCGACCTGTCAGTTTGGTATTCTCTCGATCGTTCGACCTGTCGATTTTGTATTCCCTCGATCGTTCGACCTTTGGATCTCACAATCACTCAACCTGTCGATCTCCCAATCTCTCGATCACCTGATAACTCGGTCTCTTGATGACACAATCTCTCGATCATTTGATCTCTCAGTCTATTGGCCTGCTGATCTCTTGACCTTTCGGTCTTCTAGAAGACCTTTTACAATCCACTCTACTCCTAATACAATTTCTTCAAAATACAATTAGGAGTGGGGGCAAATGATGATATCCTATTTAATAGGTCTCCAAAATAATGTATGGTTATCTAATAAGGAAGGCAATCATTATCAAGGTCAAATCTTTCCATATTTCTGGAGGAAGTCTAAACCTTTCAAAAGTCTCTAATTACAATCCTAACCATCTTAAAAGAATTTCAGCAAAAGAAAACTAGGGTTTTCAACACTCTTGGGAAGGCTATAAATACAAAGCATGGATAACGTTCAGAGGGGACTCAGTTTTTAACACACGAAAGGGAAGTGATTCTATATATTATTCAGAGAGGGGTTCTATACCTAGTTTTATATATCGTTCAGAGAGGGGTTCCACACCCAATTCTATACATCATTTAGAGAGAGGTTCTATACTCAGTTCTATACATTATTCAGAGAGGGATTCTATACCCAGCTCTATACATCATTCAGAGGGGGGTTCTATACCCAATCTTATATGCCATTCAGAGGGGGGTTTCATACCCATTTACATACGTCGACAAAGGTAGACCTTCATGCTCATTCTCATGCAACAGAGGTATGATATCTACGATTACTATCAGTCTTTATCTTATTACTCATACTCACTTGAGCGTCGGAGTCCCCCTGCCAGACCAGCCCCGGTGGGGTTTTTGCTGGTTTTTCATCCGTGAAGAATCGTAGAGCACCACCACCATTGGCTTCCCACTCGAGTCGGAAGAGCAGGTATCTGTGGAGCGAAAATCAACTCCAATAGGTTCAATGACTTAAATCCCACCATGCACAACCAACGCTTGTGGGAGACTCACAAGTTGGATACAAAGGCTTTATTTTTCATTCAATAGGGTCTTGCTGAAGATATTTTTCCCAAAAGTGCAGTAGCTGGCTCCTCCACTCAAGCATGGGAGATTTTAAAGCAAGAGTATTTAGGTGACAAGAAGGTAATTGTTGTGAAATAACAAACTCTTCATCATAATTTTGAAATGTTGGCCATGAAAAATAATGAGTCTGTGCAAGTGTAGTTGTCTAAAGTCTCTACGGTTGTAAACTTTATGAAGTCATATAGTGAAAGTGTTAGTAATAACCCTATTATGAGCCAGGTATTAATGAGTTTGATCCCAAAATTTGATCATGTGGCTGTTGCAATTGAAGAGTCTAAGGAATTGTCTACTTACTTATTTGATGAATTGTTGAGTTGAAAAAGTTGAGAAGAAGGCTTTTCAAGTGAAAGGGGAGTCTACTTCTAAGAAAAAAAAATAGAAAATTCAGTAGGTAGAGGTCAAGGTAGAGGTGGTTACCACAATCGAGGTCTCAGTAGTGGCAGAGGATGAGGCCAAATTGGAGAATAATGGTAGTATAAACGCACCATTCAATGTCATTATTGCAAGAAATTTGGTCAAAAAGAAGCTAATTGTTGGATTAAGGAGAGAATTAAGTAGAAGAAAGCCAATATCACAAAGAAGATTGAAGAAGAATGGTAGTGGCACGTGTTTTTTTTCTATTTTGCCTTTGTTTTTGTTTTTGTTTTTTTGTGAACTTAACCAAAACTTTCATTATACAATTTGCTTTTAGTATTTTGCCAACTGATATCCGAAGATATATTTTAATTAATTCAATTCGAGTGTTGTCGAACTCAATTTAGGGAGGAGTTCTCCCAATATAATCTTTTCCATTCTCAAATTTTTAACCTTAAAATTGATTAATAGACTTAAGCACTCTTATCCTCTAAACCGACTGTCCATTGGTTAAACTTACATTATATGATAAAACAAGAGAAGCACAAAATTTTGTATAGTATGGTTTATTATGAAATTATAGCATCCATATTGTTGTTATCACTTAACATGTCTCTTCCAACCTAGCTTGAAATTTCATACATGGATTAAGCATATCCTTATTACAAGTAGCTGGTTTTGGGGTAGACTTTATCAACCCTACAAAGATCATGAAGAGGTAGGTCTTAAGAGGTTTAATATTGATTAAGATCAACTAAATCAATTACTTAATTGTTTCTTTATCACACTATGCTCTAGATATGGATGTTAATTTATGTGTTTATTAAAATAAATTTTCACTTAATCACTTGATGGGTATTTGGTTTTTTTTCACATAAAGAGTTGATTTTATTATTTTCCCTTCGATCTTGGATATCTAATATAGATTAACTTACCACTAGAAAAATTCAACGTCGACTTGGACCTTTAATTGTTGTCATCAATAATAAAATAGCATGGTCGAGAGAATAGTGCTTATCTCTGCTTGATTACATACATCTCTTCTAAATTTTGCTAGGATATCTTCGCTTACAGTCACTTTTATAGCCCACTATGATAGACCATGGGATTTGCATGGTCGGCCCTCCAATGGATGCCCAGCTCGGATTTGGATGTCAGCCTTTAAAACAGAGGACATGAAATTATGGGAGAAAAAAAAATTATGGTGAAAAAAATAAGAAGCTCAGAAGCACCGATTTATCTTCTCAAATCAGATGTGTGATGGACCCACCATCACTTCTAAGTGCAATTGTCTTCATTGCTTCGCCAAATGCACCAGCCGGGAATCGAACCCGGGTCTGTATTGTGGTAAGGTACTATTCTACCATTAGACCACTGTTACTAACTGTTTGGTGTTTTGGTACTATTCCACCACCAGACCACCGGTGCTTGTTGGCAAGTGCTTTGCTAGCACCAAGTAGGACCATTATAGAAAAAACATTTGTTTGTTTGTTTGTTTTTTTTTTAACATTTTCATAAAATTAATTATTTTGTAGAATTAAGATAAATGTTTCTAAAGAAAATATTGTTAAAATATTTAAGAAAGTCAAAAATTAAAAATATAATATTTTGGTGTATCTACTCTACTACCATATATATTTTAATAAAAAGACTGGATCAATATAAATTTATTATATAATTGTTGGCAAAAGTTTTATGAGTTAGGTTGGTGCTCAGATGAAGAAAGACGTAAGAGTTTAGAGTTTTGCGGGATCAATGGAGCAGAGCTTGGGGGGAGGGGAGGGGAGAGAAGAAATAGATTCCACATCGCTTACCATCCAATATCACTACAAAATTAAAGCAATATACAGATGATGACTTTTATTATCAGTGAATTTTAGTGATGGTTTTTTATGATTTTTAGAAACACTTTCGACGAAATCGTTAGGAAATGTATACATTTTCTGATGATATAAAATTGTCAGTCAGAAAAAGTTTATCAACCGTTAGTAAAGTAGCAAAACCGTCTATAAAAACTGATGTTCAATTTTGACGACTATTAGTTGTGGTCCTTAAATATAGCAGTGTATAGAGATAATTTAAAAACAATCACTATATAACTCTTCTTTTTTATCACTTAACAATACCGTTTGTATAAATTTTTCATCTATACTGACTTATATATTTTACCGTTTGTAAATGTCATCTATCATTCAGACGGTTATCATTTGTCATCGACAAATGTGACAATCTTTATTGATAGTTTGGAAAAAGTTATTATATGAGTTTTTTTAGTAACGGTTAAATCATATCATTGATATAAATTTATACTTATACTAACCTAATTAATGCACCGTTTGTAAAAGGGATCTTTAATTAAAACTATTATTAATTGTTGTCAACACTATAGGTAGAGGTAACATTGTAATTTTATAATAAATTATGTTCATAACTAGTAGTAATATAGTGGTAACTAAAATTGTGATAAGTTTAGGATAACTAATAGTAATATAGTAGTAATTTAAATTGTATTAAGTTTATGTTAAATGGTAGTAATATAGTGATAACTAATAGTAATATAGTAGTAATTTTAATTGTGTTAAGTTTTTCATAATTAGTAGTAATATAGTTATAACTAATAGTAATCAGTGGTAAGCTAAATTGTGGCATAATATAATCAGTAGTAATATAGTGATAGTTAATAGTAATATAATGGTGACTAATAGTAATATAATGGTAAATTAAATGTAATTAGTAGTAATATTGTCATGCCCCTACCCGCAGGTCGAGCACGCAAACAGACTGTCACGACTTCTCGAGGCACGAGTATGCCCTACTCGCACATCGAGGTGACGCAAGGCTAATATTATGACCCTACTCGATATCATTAAGTCAAAATTATACAGCGGAATATTTAAAAAAAAAAAAGAGATAGTTTTCAATAAAAATTTTCTTTAAAACATTTGCCTTCAATTTACATATAATATTTATATGCATGGTCCAATCGTAAACAAGAATGGGTATGATCACTTACCCGATAGCATCTCTCAGTAAAACTCATAAAATAGTACCTCAATGTATATCAAGTACAGTATGAGCTGAAAATATTAATATGACGGATGAGTATAATCCACATACTCAGTGAGTGAGGTGCAATGACTATATAATGATAATAAATGAATTTGTGAGAGTGGCAAGTCAAAACATCATTTTCAAATTTCATTTCGTCCATTTGCAAATATATCGTGTAATCCAAAATAATGTGCATCCTTGTCATTAATTATGCATCAATGGGGTGTCAAAAAAAAACGTATACCCATAGTTTGGCTTAACTAGGGTAAAATCCACTAAGGGGTCACCATAATATCATAAGAATGAAATACATATTTCTTCCCCCTTCCCTTGGTGTTGACACGGTCCTCATGGGTGCTCGTCTATTGGATCCGTTGCCCAGAGATAGGGACTCAAACCCTTCTCTGATGTTACCCCACCACGTCACCCCGTCCGGTCAATCCCGTGATAGCGAGTGCGCTATAGCCACTATGCACCATCCCATAATCATACACATATGCCATATATCATCGTTCATAAATCTTTACTCGTAAAAACAAGGCACGATCAAATAACCATAATATCAGGATGTAATTTTTTTACCGAACAACATTTCAAGACATGCCACAAACACTAAAGTATTTTTAAATCACATTTCCAATTTCCTTTATAAAATCATGATCAAAACTATTTTTCATTTAAAGTCAAAAATAAATCGTCTCACTCACCTCAACTGGGGAGGGTACGCCACTCCCCCTAACTATCATTGTTTCTCGAACGAGTCACCCCTCGAACCCTAAGCCTAAGTTAAACAATATCATTTATTAATTCAATATTATATCATTGGATTATAACATGCATATATAAATATCCTCTTTCATAAGATTAAATCTTAAATTTCATACTTAGAGAAAATTTTCTACAAACCTATAACGCGCAGGTTTAGTAAAATCATGATATCTTCTAAAATCGGATTCAAATAATTCAAATTTTCTCTTAACACTAAGACATATATCTTCAACTTTTATGTTCAGATCATTTTCAAATTCTGAACACACGAATTTATAAAAAAATATATCACTTTTCAGTCTAAGTTCCTAAAACCAACTCTGCATAGTTTTGGGAGAAATTTCATATCTCCTAGTATCCTTCTCCGATTTTAGTGATTCTTATCTAAAATTGAAGATAAGACATAGATATAAAAGTTTCTAGTATTGACCATCCTTAGATTTTAAATATATAATTTTATAAAATTTAATGTTCATCTTGGTTTCAGTTTCAGAACAACTTCTGCACAGTTTTAGTAAAAATGTCATCACTTTCTATATACAACTCCGATTCAAGTGAATCTTATCTATTTTAAAGCCAAGACAGAGATCTAAAACTTTCATGTTTAACATTTCTCCAAATTCCTTTCATAAGATACCTAAAAAATTCATATAATTTACTGGTCGTATATAGGACATGAAACAAAATTTGTGAAACATGATAAATTTCCAAAAATCACCAAAAATCGATTTCTTAATGAAAAATTTTGCACTATAGCTCATTTTAAAGCTTAGAGAGTCTAGTTTTATCAAAAATAAACTAATCTAAATTTCAATCATCACAAAATAAGATATCATGAAATTACTACAGTTTCCTCAAATTGAAATATTCATATCTAGCATGCTAGTACATATATTTAATTTCACTACTTGTAAAGACTTCAAATTTGAGTATTTTACCTTCCTTTGTATGATCTTTTGCTAACTAATACCCATCATCTTGATCTTGATTTTCTTAAAACCTTGAATTTTTTTTCACCTTAGCAAAATCAAATCACAATGAACATAACTTTCCTATACAATACCTCTATACTTTCAATTGAAATTCAAAAATTCTTAAAAATGTTCTTACCTCTTTGGCTCCATAGTTGAACTCAAAAATGGAAGTGAAGTCTATAAATTTCATGCAAGGGGTGAGTTGAATGAAGAAAATGAGACAAACTCATCTTAAACAAGTTCTTTTATAAATCTAGTCAAATTTCCTTAACCATTGGATCATTCCATGCATCATCTCAACTTTCCACTTATCCTACCACTTAAACTATGCAATTGTTGATGCCAGCAACCTCCATGCATTCCACCAAGTGTCTTTGGACGTCCATGTCAAGAGGAGGAGGTGTCACAAGCTAGAACAAGCTATTCTAGTTAATTTTCATGCAAAAATTTTCATCCAATAAATTTTCATGTATAAATTTCTATCCAATGAGATTTCTTGAATGTGAAAAATCCTATGTGGCCACTAACCAACCTTGCTTCCCTCTTGACCAATCATTTGGCTCCAATTGTCCATCCTTGAGTGGTTTGCAATTTAGTCCCTCAATTTTCCTTAATTGTATTTAAACCCCTAACTTTTAACAATTTACATTTTTGGTACCTATGAAATTTTATTCAAAATTTCTTAAATATGTGAAATTTCATTTAAATATCTTTATTTAAGTGTGTAAGCCTTTTCTTAGCCATTTTTGACCTCTTTAGGCCTTGCCAGCATTTTCCGAGAAAGTTTTCGGCTTACTGATAAAATTTTCGGTTTTAGTAATTTTGAGGTGAAATCTCAAAATAAATAAATAGATAATTAAATAGATGTCTCAAAAGGATGTTTATATATTTAGAATCATGAGGAGTAATATATGATATACAGTCACCGAAAATCGGTGTTACAATTCCTAACCCACTAATAAAAAGTTTCATCCTCGAAACTAAGCCAAAACTATACATCAAATAGTTGGGGGTACTGTCTCCTCATAGCATCCTCAGGCTCCCAAGTCTACTCCTCAACTTGGTCGTTCCTCCAAAGTACTCTGACTAGGGGGACCCCCTTGCTCCGTAGCTTCTTGGTCTGTCTGTCTAAAAGGCTACAGGCTGGACAGGGAAGTTCAAATCATCACTCAACTCTACTGGTAGAGGCTCCAGTTCATGGGAAGGATCAGGAATGTACTTCCTCAGCATCGGGACATGGAATACATCGTGAATTCGTGCTAACTCAAGAGGTAAGTCCAACCTATATGCCACTTTCCCAATCCTCTCAAGGACTTGGAAAGGTCCAATATACCTGGGGTTAAGCTTTTCCCGCTGTCTAAATCGGATCATCCCCTTCCAAGGGGATACCCTCAAAAACACCATATCTCCCTCCACGAACTCCAAAAGTTTTTTGCCTATCTTAGGCAGCTTTCATCCGAGCACGGATAACCTTCACCTTCTCTCGGGTCTCCTCAATCAAATCTATACAATCAAGCTGTCTCTCCCCGACCTCATCCCAACACAAAGGTGTCCGGCACTTTCTCCCGTACAAGGCTTCGTATGGTGGCATCACAATACTAGCCTAGTAGCTATTGTTGTAAGCGAACTCGATCAACGGGAGATGCTGGTCCTAGCTTCCCTTGAAGTCTATGACACAGGATCTCAACATATCCTCTAGTGTTTGAATGGTCCTCTCACACTGACTATCCGTCTGGGGGTGAAATGCAATACTGAATTTCAATCGGGTAGCCATGGCCTCTTGCAACTTCGGCCAAAATCAGGAAGTAAAACGGGGGTCTCTATCCGATACAATGGACACTGGAACTCCATGCAGTCGAACTATCTCACTAATATACAGGCGAGCCAAACCCTTTAGTGGATAGCTACTGTGGATAGGAAGGAAATGTGCGGACTTGGTAAGTCTGTCTACGATCACCCAGATAGCATCGTGTCATGCCGAAGTCCACGAAAGACCCAATACAAAGTCCATGATGATGTGTTCCCACTTCCACTCAAGAATGGGAAGTGGCTGTAGTGTGCCGGCGGGTCGTTGATGCTCAGCCTTTACTTGCTGGCATACCAAGCACCGAGTAACAAAAGTGGCTATCTCACGCTTCATGCCTGTCGAGCGCCCGCCCTTCACTATATATATATATATTTATATATACTATTATACTATATATATATATAATTAATATATAATTCTAAAATATATATATTATTATATTATATATTATTGTATTCTATGTTAGTATAATATTTAAAATAGGCAAGATTATCAATATTATGTAGTTTATATGAAAAAAATCTAAATCTAAAATTAATTATCATTATTATTTTATTTTGTATAAATTCTAAAAAATAATTAACAATAATAATTTTAATTAATAATTTTTCGACACAAAAACTGGCACTAAAAATATATTTTACTTTTTTAATTTTTATTTATATGCTATTAATTTTTTGGGATAATATTTTATATAAATATTATAAATTTTGGTAACATATGGTAATATATAGTAACCAACATAACGAGCCAGGTGACCGAGCTTATATAGTAACATATAGTAACCAATGATATATAATATAACGAGAGCGCCTGGGGCCCGCCCCCCATAAGCGGGCACCCGCCATAGAGGGGTCCTGGCGCCCGCCTTTCTCATTTGCAAAACACAAAGGGCAGGCGCCAGGCAGCCCTTGCCTGGCGCCCGTCCTGTTTGTTTGTTTTTTTTTTGTTTTTTTATATCTAATCTAATCATAATATAAATAATTATATTAGTATTGTTACTCTATAATATATATTAATTCAATATATTTTTAAAGGTAAAATAGTTAAGTAAATAATTATATTTAATTATATAAATTAATTATTTTTAATTGTTTTACCTTTAAAGATAATTATTATATTTAAATAATTATTATATTACAACATAGTATTATATTTAAACAATTATTATACAATATAGTATTACATAATTAACTAATAATTATTTACCAAAATAATCCATTTACTATGGTAGATGAAAATAACCTAATTATAAATCTTAAATTCTAATATAGTTAAAATTGAAAAAATTATATGACTCGTAAAAGAAAGTGCAGACAAAAAAAGTGAAAAAATGGGAAAAAAATGGCGAGTTTTGAAATTGGAAACTTTTCTTTCAATACTCTTCTCAAAACCCTCAATTTAATACAAAATTTTCAAAACTCCGCGTATTGATATGAATATTATAGTAACAAATGATAAAAGTATAATAACAAATGATAGGTACCAAATACTAAAATTGTATTATATGAAATATTACATGAAATGTAAAAATATATAATTTAGATAATGATATAAATATTAAATTGTCAAATTCTTCTCTTCTCCCTCCCTTCCTCCTCTCTTCACAACAAGACCTTTCATAACAAAATTTTTAACTTGGTACACCTCCTAACCTTTAAATGTGCACATACACACCTATGCCACCACAGTTCATTATTGGGCGAAACCACAAAGCCTCCAATTCAGTTCATCTTCCCTCTCATTGCACCAAATCAAATGTAATGTAGTAAGTGATATTTTTGAATAATCTAAATATATAGTATTGAGTAAAAATATAAAAAAAAAAACAAATTAAGAACAACATAGTAAAAAAAAGCAGTAAAAAGTAAAAATGTGAAAAAAAGGGTCAAGAGTAAAATCATGAAAAGCAAAGCGGGAAAAAAACACGAAATTTTGAAATTTTGTATGTGAAAGTGGCAGCTTCTCCTTCCCTCCAAAAACTCTCCTCTCAAAATCTATAAAAATTGTAACTTGACTAAAGTTTTTCTTCCCATAACCCATCTAAACCTCTCACTCAACTTTTCACCACAACAAATCTACCATACCAACAATTTTGTAAAATTTTATAAAAAGGTAATCACTTTTTTTTAAAAAAAATAAAAAAGTTATTCTGGGTTCTACTACATTTTACTATATCCTTCTTCTAAAAGATTTTGAATTTTTCTAGTTATGATTATGAGATGAAATAAATGAAAGCAAGCTGACCATGAAGAATCACAATTATCCATTTTTAGGTTTCTTCAAAACCTGGGAGTGCACATAAAAGGCAACCATCATCAACACCATCTGAATCCATCCAAAAAGTAATATTTTTATTTAATCATTTCTTATAATTTACTACGTAATTATATTCATTTCATTATTAATTTTTATTAATTTTTATTAACAGATTGATATAAAGGATTAAAGATTGCGAATAAAGTTGGTCACCTGCATAGATTTGATGCTGTTGAGGTTATGCCTTCAAATTGATGCTGAGATTATGCCTTCAAATTGTGGGACATGCAATCTTTTTTTTTGTCTTATATGTATCCCTTGATCTACTTAATATATCAATCATTCTTGTATATCAATACATATTTATATTATTTTTGTAATTTTGTTATTTTACGGTCTTTATACTATTTTTTTTAAAAAAAAAACCTATTTTATAAAATATTTCATATGTGGTGATATAGAGACTGAGCCATTTGATATGTGGTGACATACAGAGACACTAGTCGGGTGCCCGTTCCCATCGCGGGCGCCCGCCAAGTGGGGGTCCTGGCGCCCACCCCTATACACGGGCGCCCGCCAAGGGGGGTCCTGGTGCCCGCCCCCACATAGATCAACATGTAACTGACGATAAAATAGTAACATTTTGTAACACTTAGTAATCGATGAAAAAATCATTAATTTTTCCTAATTCAAAAATAACCGAGGATAAAAGTATTAATACCTCGTAACACATGATAAGCGATGATAATATTAGTGATATTTTCTAACTCAATCGTAACCGACGATAATAGTAACATATGATAATATATGATAACCGATGATAAATCAGTACCTTTCCTAACTTAAAGGTAACTGACGATGGAAGTAGTGATTTTTCCTAACATGATGATAACGATGATATAAATAGTCACATATGTAACTGATGGTAAAAGAATAACCTCTCCTAAGTCAATGTATCCGATGATAAAAATAATAACATCTCGTAACATATGGTAACCGATAATAAAATGAGTGATTTTTCTTCACATTATGGAAACAGATGGTAAAAGTAGTAACATTTTGTAACATAGGTAATCGATAATAAAAATCTTACTTTTTCCTAACAACCTATTACCTGACAATAAAAAAACTACTTTTAGCGACATTTTTTAAAAATGTCACAACACATCCGACATGCTACAACGGTTGCACAAACCATCAGAATACCTCTATCCCGACTGATGTATACTCCACTGATAGTTCATCCGTTGAAGAAAGTGTTAACGACACTTTTTGAGTCTTTTGCTGATGGTTTTTGACCGTCAACATAATGCTCTGATTTTGTAGTGTATATTCATCATAAATATTCTAATGATTTCAATTTTTTTGTTATCCGAGTTGGACAACTTTCGATTTAAACACTTTATAGTGCCGCAAGCTTCTAATTCATCCTTTATTTTGTATAATGACCCTTCTCCTAAAAATAGCCCTTTCCTATCATTTTGAATTTGTGAAAATTATTTTTTTTTTATACATAAGAAAACTCAAACTTGAATTCTTTATAAGAGAGTATGATATTAGTTAAATTATAACTCATAAGTGAAATTGCAAAAATTATATATACCCTCAGTTTGTATCTTTAATTTTTATTTAATTAAAAAAAATTGTCCTTAAGGGACAGTCTAACAGTGATAACTCCCTTCTCTAATTCCATGATCCAGGATTGACAAATAATATAACAAAAGAAAATTAGTTGAGCTGATTTTATATATATATTTTTTAAATTTCCTACAATAACAAATTTTCTTTTAATAACCTCCTTTCTAATACGATATTGCATGTGTTACAAGTACGAATCTTATGATTTTCTTTTAATTATAGAATATATATTATTATTAATCTTCTAGTTTAGAAAACAAACTTAGATTAATTTGGAAAGGCATGAAGTTCTACCAAAACTAAAAATTAAAAAAGCAGGCACAATGGTTTGCACTAGTACCCAAATGGGACCCTAGTACGCTGGTTTTTTTTTTTTATTTCATAGTCCTGACAATTCGCTTTTTATGGTCACCTCAAAAAAATTATAAGTTAATTAGTAAAATGTATATTAATAATTTGTAATTTTTTATGCCAACAATAATTCGCATCTTTATCTTAAGTACTTATGATATGATTTCTAATTACAGAATATATGAGTTATGATAGATAAATCTAAAAAATTATTAATCAAATGGAATCAATCTTACCTAATAGTGTCCATCAATATGTTTTGACTAATTTTTAATTAAATATTTATTTCAATTGATTACAACATATTCATTATTTGATTAAAAATTGTCAAACATACATTAAACTTTTTTCCTTTTTCTCATGTAATGAAAGAAACTAGATTAATAGTTACCAAGAAACTAGATTGCAAAATCAATCTCTGGAACCCTTTTTTCCTTGCATGCAATAGCCCTAAAATGAATAAAGCTTAACTCCGTATTCTTACTGATAGCACAACCAACCAAACAAGATACTCCGTAGCCCGTAAATGATTATCAAATAGTGATAGAATATTGACCCCTGTATCTGGTTTATTATTTAGCATAGAATATGGACTTATTTAGCATAATAATCTATTTTATATTTGGTCTAATAATCAATCATGTATCTGGCCATGCGCTGTGTATATATACACTCTTATAATTCTCTATATATATAGTGGAATGCAATTGTCTTAAGGTATGACATAATTTATTCTCTCAATGAGCCCTCTTCTAATGTGGTATTAGAGCTACATTAGAAAATCTAGCCTCTCTCTTTGTCTCACCTAGCCTCTCTCTTGTGTCTCCCACCGCCAAGAAATCTTTCTAGTTCTATTATGCACTACACTTGCCTCTTGTATGAGTCCTATGCATTATAACAAATCTAGTTAATTTCTTGGACACAAAGAAAAAACAAGTCTATTTTATTTCTTAGAAATGATCTGTTTTCCATTTTGAGAGCCATCACTGTCATGAATGAACACCTTTCTCTGTCGACAATCATTTTTACAAAACTCTCAAATCTAATTCACAGAGATTCATTTCATTTTGATTTTCCATACCAACAACATCAAATTTGTTCTTTAACTTTCTTCACTCTTTCTAGTACATTAATTGCTTTCTTTGACTTTCTTATACATTTCTTGGACTCTTAGGAACATTCAAACTTTCTGCTTTTGGATTCATCATTTACAACATTATTCTCGTAAACATCATCTCAAAAATGAAAAAAAGAAAGGAAGAAGGTATCAAAAAAAAAAAAAAGGGAAGAAGGTACTTAAAAGAAAAGTGGTACAATAAAAGAGGTAAAAACAAAAATCTTCCGATTTCATGGCACCAAACAATAGTGATTCACCTACCTATCATTCCTTCTCCTATGCTTATAATAGGGGATGGCCACGTTACCACCAACATCGCCATGGAAACCACGTCCATGGTCATAATAACAAAAAGTGTGGACAAAGTTATGGTCCAACAACTAAAAATTTTGGATTATGGTTTAGGTCACTTGTAACACCTTTTTGGAGTACCCAAGATCCTATTTGGCCTCCTAGAGGTCAGTCCATCAACTTAACTGGGCCTGGTTTACTGGGTAGTGCAACATCATAGTTCTTTTGGACCGGTTAGCATACTTTCGACCTTTCCTATCAATCCACAGACACAGTCTAACAACTCAACTCTCTAGCAATTCAGTAGCCGCACGACAATCAGTGCTATCTTGACACAGGTGCTATCTCTCACTTGGCATATGTTCTAGGTGTTCTTCAAACTATTTTTAATAAGAGCAATATTTCACATGTTTTTGTCGATAATGGAACCCCTTCCTGTTTCCTGTGTTGGAAACATTTACCTAAACACATCATCCTCTTCTCTTCATCTTAAAAATGTGTTATTTACGTCTCATAGTATTAAAAATCTCATTTTTGTGCATCAATTTATAAAAGATAACTTTTACTCTATAGAATTTAAAAATCTCAAGCCTAAACGCATCTTACCTAAATCTATATTTGTCTCCCAAATGGTCGATTCTAGAGTTTGGGATTAAGATTCAGATTATTATTGTTATTGTTGCTATTGGCTTCTCTGTGAAAGACCTTCGAATGAAACAAATCACTCTTAGCTGCAATAGTTTAGGAGATCTCTATCTCATTACTCCTTCTCCCACTTCTTCACCACCCACTACTTTGGCCCTCTCTTCCTTCACTACTTGGCATAGACGTCTTGGTCATCCCGGTGTACCTACCTTTCGTTACTTATTATTACAGAATTTAATTTCTTGTAATAAAAACAATTCCTATAGTTTCTACAATGCTTGTCAATTAAGGAAGCACAGTAGACTTCCATTTTTCACCTCACAATCTATGAGTTTTGCTCCCTTTGATATTATCCGTTCTAACCTCTGGACATAATCTATACCTAGTGAAAGTGGTTTTCGGTATTATTTGATTTTTCTAGATGATTTCTCTTACTTTGTCTGGGCATATCCTCTGCGTACTAAATCTCATGTCTTCGAAAACTTTTTCCACTTTTGTGCCTTTGTTCGCACACAATTCAACATTGAAATCAAGATATTTCAGTGTGACAATCGCACAGAGTTTAATAACTCATCTTTTGTCAATTTATTTGCCCATCTTAGCATTCTTACCGCTTCTCTTATCCCGACACTTCACAAAAAATGCCAAAGCTGAGCGAATGTTACGTAGCATCAATGATATTGTTCATACTATTCTTTTTCAAACCTCTATACTACTATCATATTGAGTAGAAGCATCACACATGCCCATGCATCTACTTAATATACGTTCAAATAAAACACCGTTTCAAACATTTTTTCACAAATCACCACTTTGTACTCACCTTCGTATTTTTGGGTGTCTGTATTATCCAAACATATCTCATACTGGCCCTCACAAATTAGCCCCTTGCTCCACACCATGTGTATTCCTCAGCTATGTACTTCATCATTGAGGCTGTAGATGTCTTGACCTCATAATCAAAAAGATAATCATATCTCACCATGTTACATTTGATAAGTAGAAATTTCCTTTTGCATCACATCACACACCCAAAACCACTTCCTATAATTTCTTAAATCGCATTGATACTCCTTTTCTTCACCATATCCTTAGCCCTTCATATCTCCTCTCCCTACGACATCCCAACCATCATCTCCTAACTAAACAACTTCTCCAACTTCCTCTCTTTTATCATCCTCCAAACAAGAGCCATCTCCCTCACCTAGTCCCCTCACTCCACCTCCTCTCCTCATGCACCTCGTCATCACATGGTCACATGTAGTTAACGTGGCATATTCAAACCAAAGCAACCACTTTCTCTTCGTACTCACACTTCCTCTTCCATTCCTCATAGTTACCAACAAGCTCTTCAGGATCCAAACTGGCAATGTACCATGCTTGACAAATATTTTGCTCTTATTAAAAATGATACTTGGGATCTTAATTTCCGACCTTTTGGGATTAACATTGTCAATTCTCAGTGGATCTTCAGAACAAATTTGATCCACAAGGCTACTTCTACACCATAAGGCTCGTCTAGTTGCTGTTGGTAGTTCCCAACAAGCTGGTCTGGATTACGATGAGACCTTCAGCCTCATGGTCAAACCAGCCACTGTCTGTATGGTTTTAAGCTTAACAATCTTTAGATCTTGGCCCATTCACCAGTTGGATGTGCAAAATGCCTTTCTAAAGGGACATCTTCAGGAGAAAGTCTACATGTGTCAACCACCTAGTTTTGTCAATAACACTCACCCAGATTACGTTTCTCGTCTCAAAAATCTCTCTACAGACTCAAACAAACTCCACAAACATGGCATCAAAGATTTGCAACTTTTATCACTTCAATCAACTTTGTCAGTTGCGGATCTGATACATCAATCTTTGTGTATCGTCAAGATAGGGACATAGCCATTCTTGTTCTATGTATTGACGACATAATATTGATTGCATCATCCACTGCTTTTCTACACTTTATTACAATCTCTTTAGGCATAAACTTTGCCATGACTGATATAGAGCTGCTACACTATTTTCAGGGCAGCTCCGTGTCCCATGCTAAGACTGCATTGTTCCTTTCTCAACGCAAATATGCTCTAGAAATTCTAAAACGTGCTAACATGAGCTCATGTAATGCCTCCGCCACTCCAATAGATACAATAGCCAAGTTATCAAGTTGCAACGGCCCTCCAATTTCTGATCCATCTCCCTATCACCATCTCATCAGAGCTCTTTAGTATCTCAAATTTATCAGACTGGATATTGCTTACGTAGTTCAACAGGTGTGCCTTTTCATTCATGATCCCCGAGAACCTCATTTTTGAGCACTCAAATATATTTTACGATATATTGTGGCACACACTTAATCATGGTTTATAGCTCTACTCTTAACCTACTAATTGTTTAACTCTTATTCAGATGCAGAATGGGGTGGTTCTCCTGACACTTGACGGTCCACATTTGGTCATTGTGTTTTTCTTAGTAGTAACTTGATTTCTTGTCTTCCAAATGATAAGACACTATTTTTCATTCTAGTACCAAAGCTGAGTATTGCAGTATTGCAAATGCAATAGCTGAGACTTGCTGGTTATGAAATCTTCCTTATCCATTATCCAAAACTATATTGGTCTACTGTGATAATATTGACGTTGTTTACTTGTCTAATAATTCAATCAAACATCAACGCACTAAATGCATCAATTAAACACCCATTTTGTACGAGAAAATGTAGCCTTGGGACAAGTTAAAGTGTGTCATGTGCCTTTTACTTATCAGTATGCTAACATCTACACGAAGGGTCTCCCTTCATCACTTTTCCTTGACTTTCAGTCCATTTTAAACATTTTTTCTCATAAAGAGTTGATTTTATTTATTTTATTTTATTGCCTTGATCTTGCATAGCCAAGATAGATTAACTTCCTACTAGAAAAATTCAACATAGACTTGGACTTTTCATTGTTGTCATGGACAATAAAGTAGCATGGTCGAGAGAACACTACTTATCTCTACTTTACCATCTTTTTGTAAATTTTCTTACATGATGAGCTACATCTCTTCTAAATTTTGTATGCATATCTTCGGCTGTTGTGTCACTTTTATTGGCCCAGTATGACAAACCATGTGTTTTGCATGGTCGGCCTTCCAATGGATACCGGCTTGGATTTCAATGTTAGCCTTTAAAACTGAGGACGTGAAATCATGGGAAAAAAAGAAGAAATTGTGGGAGAAAAAACCAAAGTGCAATTATCTTCATTGCTTTGCCAAATGCACCAGCCGGGAATAGAACCCAGGTCTGTACCGTGGTAGGGTACTATTCTACCACTAGACCACTGGTGCTTATTGGCCAGTGTTTTGATACTATTCCTCCATGAGACCACTGGTGCTTGTTGGCAAGTGCTTTGCTACACTACAAAATAAATGCACTACTCAGACGGTTAAAACCGTCAGCAAAATGCATTAAAACCATCAGCAAAACTTTCTCCGACAGATGGACCATCAGTTAGGTATACACCAGTCGGGATAGGTGTATCCTGATGGCTTGAGTTACCGTTGTAGCAGGTCATGTATGTATTGTGACAGTAGAAAAGTATTGATAAAATTAATGGTTGTATCATCGGCTAATAGGGTGTTAGGAAAAAATAGACTTTTTATGATCTGTTATCATATGTTACGAGATGTTACTACTTTTATCGTCAGTTACCATTGAGTTAGGAAATGTCACTAATATTATTAACAGTTATTATGTATTATGAGATGTTACTACTTTTATTGTCGGTTACCATTGTGTTAGGAAAAATCACTGATTTTATCATCAGTTGTCATATATTATGAAATGTTACTACTTTCATCGTCAATTACCATTGTGTTAAGAAATATCATTGATTTTGTCATCGGTTATCATATGTTACAATATATTACTACCTTTATCATCGGTTAGCATTCAGTTAGGAAATGTTATTGATTTATTATCGATTATCATATGTTAGAGATGTTACTACTTTTATCATCGATTACTATTGAGTTAGGAAAAGTTACTGATTTTATTATCGGTTACCATACTTTTATCGTCGGTTACCATTGAGTTAAAAAATGTTATTGATTTTATTATCGATTATTATATGTTACGAGATGTTACTATTTTAATCATCGATTACTCTTTAGTTAGGAAATATTACTGATTTATCATATGTTATCATGTGTTACAAGAAATTATTATTTTCATCATCTATTACTATTGATCATCCGTTGCCATTGAATTAGGAAATTTTGATTTTATCATGGATTACCATGGATTACTATTTTTATCATCGGTTACTAAAATGCGGGTGCCAGTGATCTAGGCTGTGCCAGCCCCTGCTTGTGCAGGCGCCAGGACCCTGCTTGGACGAGCGCTTGTGCATGGAGGCGAGTGCCAATCCCCCTCTTACACGGGGCACCCACATGTGGGGGGCGGGCGCTAGCCTCCCTCTTGTGCGGGCGCCCACATATTGGGGACAGGCAGCAGACTAGTCTCCGTATAAAAATGTATGTCTTTTATTGTGCGTTATACAAGTGTTCCATGGTCGTTTGTTTACCACCACTACAAATGTTATATTACAACCCAAAATAACAAGCCAAAGATAAATATTGTTACAATGTAAAATATTAATGATATTAAAGATAAAGAAAAAGATACATATAAATATAAATACATTAGCAACAAAATAACAATTTTTTTTAAAAAACTCATAATAAACAAAAAAAAAATTGTTCTTCCTGGAAGTACCTCCATTACCTTATTTATATTTTTAAACTTGGTAACAAACTATCGGCTTCTCGGATGGTTGATGGTTGGACTTTTTAAGCCCTCCTATTTTTATTTTATTTTTATTTTTTTATTTTTTTATTTTTTTATGATAATGGTAAGTTTGGTAAATGATAATTAATAGTAATATAATTGTAGTGATAAAAACACAAAAATAAAAAAAAGAATACAAAATAATTAAAAACAAAAAAAAGGGCGGTTCCACTACATACATGCAAGGTGGAACCGCCTCTATGTTTATTTATTTTGTTTTTTTATTTTTTAATTATTTTAAACTATTAAAAAAAAGATAAAAGAATAAAAAACAAATAAAATAGAATAAAATAACAAAATTAAAAAATTAAAAATAGGAGGGCGGTTCCACCGCCGGTGGAACCACCCTCTATGTTTTTTTTTTTAATTATTTTAAACTAATAAAAAAAGAATAAAAATGATAAAGCATAAAAAACAAATAAAATATAATAAAATGAATAAAAACAAAAGAAAAAAGAAAATAAAAAAATTCAAAAATAGGAGTGCGGTGGAACGGCCCTCCATGCTTTTTTTGTTTTTTTTAATTATTTTAAATTAATAAAAAAGTGTTAAAAGAATAAAAATGATAAAAGTATAAAAAATACAATAAAATACAATAAAATGAATAAAAAACAAAATAAAAAAATAAAAAAAATAAAAAAAAATTCAAAAATAGGAGGGTGGTGGAACCACCCTCCATGCTTATTTTTTTTTTGTTTTTTTAATTATTTTAAACTAATAAAAAAAGGGTTAGAAGAATAAAAATGATAAAAGAATAAAAAATAAATAAAATATAATAAAATGAATAAAAAACAAGATAAAAAAAATTCAAAAATAGGAGGGCGGTGGAACCGCCGTCCATGCTTTTTTTGTTTTTTTTTTAATTATTTTAAACTAATAAAAAAGGGTTAAAAGAATAAAAATGATAAAAGAATACAAAATAAATAAAACACAATAAAATGAATAAAAAATAAAATAAGAAAAAAATAAAAAAAAAATTCAAAATTAGGAGGGCTGTGGAACTACCCTTTGTTTTTTTCTATTTTATAGTTATTTCAAACTAATAAAAAATGGTTAAAAGAATAAAAATGATAAAAGAATAAAAAATAAATAAAATACAATAAAATGAATAGAAAACAAAATAAAAAAATTCAAAAATTCAAAAATAGGAGGGCGGTAGAACCGCCCTCTATGTTTATTCTTTTTTTGTTTTTTTGTTTTTTTGGTTTTTTGTTTCTTTTGTATTTTCAATTATTTTGTATTTTTATTATTTTTTTATTTTATTATTTTGTTTTATTCTTTTTTTGTGTTTTTATTACTACCATCAATTACCCTAGACTCATAATTTATACTGTTTAGTTATTATTTTTATTTATCATAATTTATAATAACAATTTTTTTTTTCATACAACAAAGGAGAAATGAAAAAAAAAATATAAAATAATATTTTGCATATATGTAAGGTATAACAGTCCAGCGATGGTGTAGTGACGGAATTATTTCTGATGGAATTTTTCGTCACTAATTTGTCAAAATTTTTTTTTTCAATTTATAGCGATGGATTTATTTTTACGGATTTTTCCGTCGCTAATCCGTTATAATTCTGTTTCTAATTAGTGATAGATAATAATCCGTCACTAATTTCCGTCACTAAAAGTAGGTTTTCTAGTAGTGTATAATAATATATAATACAATTATATAAAATATAATACTATATTATATATAATCTTAATTATAATAATATGTAACATAATACTAATGCGTAATAATACTTGTTATAATATAATATATTAATATATAATACAACAAGTTATATTAGTAATATATAGTAATATATATTAATATATAGTAGTATATAGTAATAAATAGTGATATATAATAATATATAGTGATTTATAGTAATATATAATAATTATTTTAATATAGTAGCAATATATAGTAATATGTATTAATACATAGTAGTATATAGTAATACATAGTAATATATAATAATATGTAGTGATGTATAGTAATATGTATTAATATATATAGTTATAATTTAATTAATTATTAAAAAAATATGCTATAATCGAATAAGTAATTAAAAAATTATATTGTTAATGTCATATATAATAATATACAGTAATAATATTAATATAACAATATAATAGTATAAAATAACAGTAATATAAGTAATATATAATATTAATATATAGTACTATATAATATAATACTAATGCCTAATATAGTATATAATATAATAATATATAATATAACAATACATAATATATAGTAATTATAATAATATATTAGTAATAGAAAATACCATATATGTAAAATATAGTAGTATATAGCAATATATAGTAATATATAATAATATATAGTGATCTATAGTAATATATCTAAATATATATATGTATAGTACTATATAGTTATAATTTAATAAATAATTATAAAAATATATTATAATTCAACAAGTAATTAAAAAAATATATTGTAATTAATATATTTGTAATATAAAATACTATCCAATGGTTTGTCTCCCTCCACAGTTCAACCATCCCAAAGAATAAAAAAAAAACCCAAAAGAATAAAAAAAAAAACCTCAAAAAAAAACTAATAAAAAAAGAATAAAAAACAAAATAAAAAAATAAAAGGAAAACGAAAAAGAAAAAAAAAAGTTAAAAATAGTAGGGCGGTTCCATCGTGCATGTACGCGGTGGAACTGCCCTCTATGTTTATTCTTTTTTTGTTTTTTTTTTGGTTTTTTAATTATTTTATGATTTTATTAAATACAATTCTATATTTTTATTACATATAATTTTGTATTTTTTATTTTTATTGAATTAGGGTATTTTTTATTAAATATAATTTTGTATTTTTATTAAATATAATTTTTTGTTTATATTAAAAGTAATTTTGTAATTTTGTATTTTTATCAAATTAGGGTATTATTTTATTATTAAATATAATTTTGTGTTTTTATTAAAAGTAATTTTTTATTTTTGTATTTTTATTAAATTAGGGTATTATTTTATTATTAAATATAATTTTTTTTATTAAATATAATTTTGTATTTTTAATTAATTAGTATATTGTGTTTTAAATGGTGAGAGTGAGATAGAAAATAAAGAAGTAAAAAAAAAAATAACACTCATAAATCATTGCGGCATAGTGGTATATATATAGTAATAAATAGTAATAAATAATGATAATATTTAATATGAAAGTAATATATAGTAATAAATAGTAATAATATATAATATTAATATATACTAATAATTTGTTACGGTATATAATATAATAGATTGTAAAATAATAAATCAATATATAATATATAATACAATAATATATAATATAAATATATAATAGTAAAATATAATATTAATATATAATAGTATATAATAGTAATGCATAATGTTAATAGTGATAATGAATATATTAATATATAAACCAAAAATATATAATATAATATTAGTTGTAATTAATATATAGTAGTAATATATTGTAACAAATAGTAATATGTAATATATTACCATATCTACGTCAAAATTGAATAGAATTTATGAAACCGGTATATTTAAGTAGACAGTAAAAAGAGTTAAATTGAGACTATTTTTAAATTGTTTCTAAAACTCTGTCATATTTACTGATCACAAATGATAAGCGTTAGAGTTAAATATGTCTTTTAAATACTATAAAATATAAGAGTTAGCATAAATTTAGAACTTATGCAGACGGTATAGTTAATTAGATAATAAAGTTATATAAAGACACTTTTCTAACCGTGTCTAAAATTTTGATATATTTATTGACCACAAATAATAACCGTTAGAATTGCGTTGAACTTATGAAGACGGTATATTTAAGTAGACAGCAAAAATAGTCATATCGAAACTGTTTTCAAATCGTCCCTAAAACTCTACTATATTTACTGACCACAAATGGTAAACGCCTGCATTGAACATAACTTTTAAAGACTGTATAATGTATGAGCTAGTATAGATGTAGAATTTATGCAGACGGTATGGTTAGGTAGATAGTAAAAATAGTCATATAGTGACTGTTTTCAAATCATCCCTAAAATTTTCATATTAACTGACCATGAGTAATAACCGTGATAATTCAATATCGCTTTTGACAGACAGTTGTGCTAATTTTACTGATGATTGCTAAACTTTTCCTGATGAATAATTTTCTACCATCGTAAAAATATACATTTCTTAACGATTTCGTCAAAAGTGTTGCTATAGGATACAAAAAACCGTTACTAAAAGTTATCGACAATAAATGTTACCGTCACTATATTGCTTTAATTTTGTAGTGCTAGTACCTAATAAGACCATTATAGAAAGAACAATTGCTTGTTTGTTTGTTTTTTCAAACATTTTCATAAAATTAATTATTTTGTAGAATTAAGATAAATTTTTCTGAAGAAAATATTTAAGAAAGTGAAAAATTAGAAATATAATATTTTGGTATCTACTCCACTGCCATATATATACTAACAAAAAGAGTCAATCAATATAAATGTATTTTATAATTGTTGGCAAAAAGTTTGTGTATTAGGTTGAAGCTCTGATGAAGAATGATGTAGAGTTTGGGGGGATTAATGGAGCAGAGCTTGGGGGAAGGGGAGGGGTGAAGAGAAATAGATTTCACATCGCATATCATCCAATCTATTCATCACAAATATTCTAATGATTTCAATTTTTTTGTTATCTGAGTTGGACAACTTTGATTTAAACACATTTATAGTGCAACAAACTCTATGGATGCCTTCATCAAGATTAGAGCTTGTGATTCTTCCTTTATTTTGTATGATGACCCTTCTCCTAAAATGGCCCTTTTGCAACATTTTGAATTTGGGAAAATTATTTTTTGATACATAAGAAGACTCAAACTCGAGACATTTATAAGAACAGGATGGTGCCAGTTGAGTTATAGCTCATTGGCGTAGTTGTCGGTTTGTATCTTGAATTTCCATTTAATTAAAAGAAAATTGTCTCCAAGGGACAACCTAGTTGTTACAATCTCCTTTTCAATCCCATGATCCGAGGTTGACAAATACCATAACCAAAAAAAAAAAAAAAAAATTCCGTTGACCAGATTTTATATATATATATATATTTAATTTCCAATCATAACAGATTTTCTATTACTAGCCTCCTTTCTAATATGATATTGCATGTTTCTTACAAATACGTATCTTATGATTTTCTTTTAATTATGGAATATATATTATTGTTAATCTTCCTTAGATTAATTTGGAAAGGTATAAAGTCCTACCAAAACTAAAAATTTAAAAAACAGGCACAATGGTCTGTACTAGTATCCATATGGGACCCTAGTACGCTGTTTTCCCCCCTTATTCTTGACTTTTCCCTTTTACAAATGTATATTAATAATTTGAAATTTTTTATTTATTTTTTGGAGGAAACATTGAAAATTTTTATGCCAACAATATGAGTGATGATAGATAAATCCAAGGAATTATTAATCAAATGGAACCAAACTTTGAGAAACCAGGATGTAAGGAAAGAGAGAAACCTTTGACAGCTTTCTTTGATGGCACAGTAGCAATGACGACAACTTTCTTATAGGAGAAGCTACGGCATAGGCAAATAGAGAAGAGAGAATAGAGAATAGAGAAGAAGAGAGCTCTTCTGTGGGTTTTAAAAGGACTTTCAGACATTTTGACGCAAAAACGTCAGCAAACACCAAAGTTGCCAATGTTTTTAAGTATAAATGTCAAAATCTCCCATCTCTCACTCTCAAAATTATCACTCTCTGGTTACTCTCTCTACCCTTTCCTCACATTTTTAAGAAAAAGCATCATATCCCTCTCTCTCTCTCTATCTCTAGTCAGTTTTTCTCTACCCTTTTTGGACATTTAGGCAAAACGTCTTCAAAGTTGAAAGTTTTGTCAATGTTTAGAGTAAAAAACATCGACAACACCCAACGCTTTTGCTGATGTTTAGTACAAAAACATCAGCAAAAATTCTAACATAGAGTGTAGGCTTATTATGCATGGTCTACAGAACGGAGAGCACCAAGTTAGACTGGTTGCATGCAACAACGATGACATTCCGCTCTTGTCAGTGGAAAGATAACAAGTTGGAGGAGTGGTGGTTTACACGTCCATCAACAGCTCTCTCAATTCGATATCCCTTTTCGTTTCCCAAATATGTTTACATAGATCCAAGTAGGGACACTTAGATTATATGCTTGAGGGTGAAGGTGCCAAATGCATCACTTATAAGATAGGGGACTATGCCACTCCCAATTGGAGGACTATCTTGTTTCTTTCCTCAACCAATTTTTATTTGTATTTGCTACGTATCTACATAGAATCAATATGCACATGCATTGTTGTTCGTATATATCTAAACTATTTATTTGGATATGCCCATTGGTGGAGTTGGAACATAAGTTTTAGCGCCAAAGCAATGCATGATTGACATTGTAAGGGCAAAACCACTCTGAATTTGATAAAAACCTTTTTCTTCTTTCAACCACTAATTTCTACATAAATCTTTTATTTAGGTTTAATTAATATTTTGATGCGTTACTATTTTTAAGGACAATTAACGTTTATTTTTGTTTTTATCTTTCTATTAGTGTGTCATAATATATTAAAGTACTATTTAGATACAACCTAAAATGTGAACCTAAGGTTGATTTCAAAATCATGTGCAAGGAACAAAATGTATAGGGGAGTGGGAGATGAGAGGGAGTATGCTTTTTCTGTTAGATGTTTTTGCCAATCTTTTTGCAAAGTAATATAGCATTCTAGATTGAAAATATTTTTGCAAGAGTATTTAGGTGACAAGAAGGTAATTGCAGTGAAATTACAAACTCTTCATCATAATTTTGAAATGTTGGCCATGAAAAATAATGAGTCTGTGCAAGTGTAGTTGTCTGGAGTCTCAACGGTTGTAAACTTTATGAAGTCATATAGTGAAAGTGTTAGTAATAACCCTATTATGAGCAAGGTTTTAAGGATTTTGATCCCAAAATTTGATCATGTGGTTGCTGCAATTAAAGAGTCTAAGGAATTGTTTACTTACTTCTTTGATGAATTGTTGAGTTGAAAACGTTGAGGAGAAGGCTTTTCAAGTGAAAGGGGAGTCTTCTTCTATGGAAAAAAATAGAAAAGTCAATAGGTAGAGGTCAAGGTAGAGGTGGTTACCACGATCGAGGTCTCAGTAGCGACAGGGGATGAGGCCAAATTGGAGAATAATGGTAGTATAAATGCACCATTCAGTGTCATTATTGCAAGAAATTTGGTCACAAAGAAGCTAATTGTTGGATTAAGGAGAGAAATGAGTAAAAGAAAGCCAATATCACAAAGAAGATTGAAGAAGAATGGTAGTGGCACATGATTTTTTTTTTGTTTTGTTTTGTTTTTTCGTGAAATTAACCTAAACTTTCATTATATAATTTCCTTTTAGTATTTACCAACTGATATCCGAAGATATATTTTAACTTATTGAATTCGACTATTGTTGGATCCAATTTAGGGAGGAGCTCTCCTAATATAATCTTTTCCATTCTCAAATTTTTAAACTGAAATTTGATTAACAGACTTAGCATCTTTACCCCCTAAACTGACTGTCCATTGGTTGAACTTACATTATATGATAGAACAAGAGAAGCACAAAGTTTTGTATAGTATGGTTTATTATGAAATAATAGCATCCATATTGTTGTTATCACTCAACATGTCTCTTCCAACCTAGCTTGAAATTTCAAACATGGATTAAGCATATCCTTGTAACAACTAGCTGGTTTTGGGATAGATTTTATCCACCCTACAAAGATCATTAAGAGGTAGGTTTTAGGAGGTTTAATATTGATTAGGATCAACTAAATCCATTACTTAATTGTTTCTTTATCACACAATGCTCTAGATATGGATGTTGATTTATGTGTTCATTAAAATAAATTTTCACTTAATCACATGATGGGTATTTGGTTTTTTTCTCATAAAGAGTTGATTTTATTATTTTGCCTTCGATCTTGGATATCTAACATAGATTAACTTACCACTAGAAAAATTCAACGTAGACTTGGACCTTTCATTGTTGTCATCAACAATAAAATAGCATGGTCGAGAGAATAGTGCTTATCTCTGCTTGATCACATACATCTCTTCTAAATTTTGTTAGGAGATCTTTGCCTACGGGATTTGCATGGTCGGCCCTCCAATGGATGCCCAACTCAGATTTGGATGTCAGCCTTTAAAACTGAGGACATGAAATTATGGGAGAAAAAAAAAATTATGGTGAAGAAAATAAGAAGCTCAGAAGCACTGATTTATCCTCTCAAATCAAATGTGTGATGGACCCACCATCACTTCTAAGTGCAATTATCTTCATTGCTTCGCCAGATGCACCAGCCGGGAATCGAACCCGGGTCTGTACCGTGGCAGGGTACTATTCTACCACTAGACCACTGGTGCTTACTGTTTGGTGTTATGGTACTATTCCACCACGAGACCAATGGTGCTTGTCGGCAAGTGCTTTGCTAGTACCTAATAGGACCATTATAGAAAAAACATTTGTTTGTTTGTTTTTTTTTTAACATTTTCATAAAATTAATTATTCTGTATAATTAAGATAAATTTTTCTAAAGAAAATATTGTTAAAATATTTAAGGAAGTGAAAAATTAGAAATATAATATTTTGATGTATCTACGCTACTACCGTATATATTCTAATAAAAAGACTGGATCAATATAAATTTATCATATAATTGTTGGCAAAAGGTTTGTGAGTTAGGTTGGTGCTCAGATGAAGAATGACGTATGAGTTTAGAGTTTGGGGAGATCAATGGAGTAGAGCTTGGGGGGAGGGGAGGGGAGGGGAGGAAAGGGGAGAGAAGAAATAGATTCCACATCGCTTATCATCCAATATATTCATCACAAATATTCTAATGATTTCAATTCTTTTGTTATTGGAGTTGGACAACTTCAGATTTAAACATGTTTATAGTGCAGCAAGCTTGTAATTCATCCTTGTATGATGACCCTTCTGCTAAAAATAGCCCTTTCCTATCATTTTGAATTTGTGAAAATTATTTTTTTAATGTATAAGAATACTCCGTGCCCCATGCCACGACTGCATTATTCCTTTCTCAACTATTCCTTTCTCAACGCAAATATGCTCTAGAAATTCTAAAACGTGCTAACATGAGCTCATGTAATGCCTCCACCACTCCTATAGATACAATAGCCAAGTTATCAAGTTACAATGGCCCTCCAATCTCTGATCCATCTCTCTATCGCCGTCTCATCGGAGCTCTTCAGTATCTCAACTTTATCAGACTGGATATTGCTTACGTAGTTCAACAGGTGTGCCTTTTCATTCATGATCCCCGAGAACCTCATTTTCGAGCACTCAAATATATTTTACGATATATTCATGGCACACACTTAATCATGGTTTATAGCTCTACTCTTCACCTACTAATTGTTTAACTCTTATTCAGATGCAGAATGGGGTGGTTCTCCTGACACTTGACGTTCCATATTTGGTCATTGTGTTTTTCTTAGTAGTAACTTGATTTCTTGTCTTCCAAATGATAAGACACTATTTTTCATTCTAGTACCGAAGCTAAGTATTGCAGTATTGCAAATGTAATAGCTGTGGTTATGAAATCTTCCTCTGAGCATCACTATCCATTATCCAAAACTACATTGGTCTACTGTGATAAAATTGACGTTGTTTACTTGTCTAATAATTCAGTCAAACATCAATGCACTAAATGCATCAATTAAACACCCATTTTGTACGAGAAAAGGTAGCCTTGGGACAAGTTAAAGTGTGTCATGTGCCTTTTACTTATCAGTATGCTAACATCTACACCAAGGGCCTCCCTTCATCACTTTTCCTTGATTTTCAGTCCATTTTAAACATTTTTTCTCATAAAGAGTTGATTTTATTTATTTTATTTTATTGCCTTGATCTTGCATAGCCAAGATAGATTAACTTCCTACTAGAAAAATTCAACATAGACTTGGACTTTTCATTGTTGTCATGGACAATAAAGTAGCATGGTCGAGAGAACACTACTTATCTCTACTTTACCATTTTTTTGTAAATTTTCTTACATGATGAGCTATATCTCTTCTAAATTTTGTATGCATATCGTCGGCTGTTGTGTCACTTTTACTGGCCCAGTATGACAAACCGTGTGCTTTGCATGGTCTGCCTTCCAATGGATGCCAGCTTGGATTTTAATGTTAGCCTTTAAAATTGAGGATGTGAAATCATGGGAAAAAAAGAAGAAATTATGGGAGAAAAAACCAAAGTGCAATTATCTTCATTGCTTTGCCAAATGCACCAGCCGGGAATAGAACTCAGGTCTGTACCATGGTAGGGTACTATTCTACCACTAGACCATTGGTGCTTGTTGGCCAGTGTTTTGATACTATTCCTCCATGAGACCACTGGTGCTTGTTTGCAAGTGCTTTGCTACACTACAAAATAAATGCACTACTCAGACGGTTAAAACAATTAGCAAAATGCATTAAAACGGTCAGCAAAACTTTCTCCGGCGGATGGACCATTAGTTGGGTATACACCAGTCAAGATAGGTGTATCCTAATGGTTTGAGTTGCCGTTGTAGCATGTCATGTATGTATTGTGACGGTAGAAAAGTATTGATAAAATTAATGGTTGTATCATCGGCTAATAGGGTGTTAGGAAAAAATAGACTTTTTATGATCTGTTATCATATGTTACGAGATGTTACTACTTTTATCGTCAGTTACCATTGAGTTAGGAAATGTCACTAATATTATTAACAGTTATTATGTATTATGAGATGTTACTACTTTTATTGTCGGTTACCATTGTGTTAGGAAAAATCACTGATTTTATCATCAGTTGTCATATATTATGAAATGTTACTACTTTCATCGTCAATTACCATTGTGTTAAGAAATATCATTGATTTTGTCATCGGTTATCATATGTTACAATATATTACTACCTTTATCATCGGTTAGCATTCAGTTAGGAAATGTTATTGATTTATTATCGATTATCATATGTTAGAGATGTTACTACTTTTATCATCGATTACTATTGAGTTAGGAAAAGTTACTGATTTTATTATCGGTTACCATACTTTTATCGTCGGTTACCATTGAGTTAAAAAATGTTATTGATTTTATTATCGATTATTATATGTTACGAGATGTTACTATTTTAATTATCGGTTACTATTTAGTTAGGAAATGTTACTGATTTATCATCGGTTATCATATGTTACGAGATATTATTATTTTCATCATCTATTACTATTGATCATCCGTTGCCATTGAATTAGGAAATTTTGATTTTATCATGGATTACTATTTTTATCATTGGTTACTAAGATGCGGGTGCCAGTGATCTGGGCTACGCCAGCCCCTGCTTGTGCGGGCGCCAGGACCCCGCTTGGGTGGGTGCTTGTGCATGGAGGCGAGCGCCAACCCCCCTCTTGCACGGGGCACCCGCATGTGGGGGGCGGGCGCCAGCCTCCCTCTTGTGCGGGCACCCGCATATTGGGGACGGCACCAGACTAGTTTCCATATAAAAATGTATGTCTTTTATTGTGGGTTATACAAGTGTTCCATGGTCGTTTGTTTACCACCATTACAAATGTTATATTACAACCCATAATAACAAGCCAAAGATAAATATTGTTACAATGTAAAATATTAATGATAAAGAAAAAAATACATATAAATATAAATACATTAGCAACAAAATAACAATTTTTTTAAAAAAAAAAAATCATAATAAACAAAAAAAAAATTGTTCTTCCTGGAAGTACCTCCATTACCTTATTTCTATTTTTAAACCTGGTAACAAACTATCTGCTTCTCGGATGGTTGATGGTTGGACTTTTTAAGCCTTCCTATTTTTAATTTTTTTTTTTTTTTTTTTTATGATAATGGTAAGTTTGGTTTAGGATAATTAATAGTAATATAATTGTAGTGATAAAAACACAAAAATTAAAAAAATTAAAAAAGAATAAACAATATAAAATATAAAATAATTAAAAACAAAAAAAAAAAACAAAAAAGGGCGGTTCCACCGCGTACATGCACCATGGAACTACCTCTATATTTATTTATTTTGTTTTTTTTATTTTTTTTAATTATTTTAAACTAATAAAAAAGGATAAAAGAATAAAAAACAAATAAAATAGAATAAAATAAATAAATAACAAAATTAAAAAATTAAAAATAGGAGGGCGGTTCCACCGCCGATGGAACCACCCTATATGTTTTTTTTTTAATTATTTTAAACTAATAAAAAAAGAATAAAAATGATAAAGAATAAAAAACAAATAAAATATAATAAAGTGAATAAAAAACAAAAGAAAAAAGAAAATAAAAAAAAATTCAAAAATAGGAGGGCGGTGGAACCGCCCTCCATGCTTTTTTTGTTTTTTTTAATTATTTTAAACTAATAAAAAAGAGTTAAAAGAATAAAAATGATAAAAGAATAAAAAATACAATAAAACACAATAAAATGAATAAAAAATAACTAAAAAAATAGAAAAATAGAAAAAAATTCAAAAATAGGAGGGCGGTGGAACCGCCCTCCATGCTTATTTTTTTTTGTTTTTTTAATTATTTTAAACTAATAAAAAAAGGGTTAGAAGAATAAAAATGATATAAGAATAAAAAAATAAAATATAATAAAATGAATAAAAAAATTCAAAAATTCAAAAATAGGAGGGCGGTGGAACCGCCCTCCATGCTTTTTTTTGTTTTTTTTATTTTTTTAATTATTTTAAACTAACAAAAAAAGGGTTAAAAGAATAAAAATGATAAAAGAATAAAAAATAAATAAAATACAATAAAATGAATAAAAAAAATAAGAAAAAAATAAAAAAAATTCAAAAATAGGAGGGCTGTGTTTTTTTTATTTTGTTATTGTATTACTTTGTTTTATTCTTTTTTTTGTGTTTTTATTACTACCATCAATTACCCTAAACTCATAATTTATACTGTTTAGTTATTATTTTTATTTACCGTAATTTATAATAACAATTTTTTTTTTCATACAACAAAGGAGAAATGAAAAGAATATAAAATAATATTTTACATATATGTAAGGTATAACAGCCCAACGACGGAGTAGTGACGGAATTATTTCCGACGGCTTTTTTCGTCGCAAATTTGTCATAAATTTTTTTTTCAATTTTTAGCAACGGAGTACTGACGGAAATATTTTCGTCGCTAAAATTAGTAACGGATTAGCGACGGATTTTTTTTTGACGGATTTTTCCATCGCTAAATTATCCGTCGCTAATCTGTTATAATTCTGTCGCTAATTAGCAATTGATAATAATTCGTCGCTAATTTCTGTCGCTAAAAGTGGGTTTTCTAGTAGTGTATAATAATATATAATACAATAATATAAAATATAATACTATATTATATATAATATTAATTATAATAATATGTAACATAATACTAATGCATAATAATACTTGTTATAATATAATATATTAATATATAATACAACAAGTTATATTAGTAATATATAGTCATAAATAGTGATATATAATGATATATAGTGATTTATAGTAATATACAATAATTATTTTAATATATTAGCAATATATAGTAATATGTATTAATACATAGTAGTATATAGTAATACATAGTAATATATAATAATATGTAGTGATGTATAGTAATATGTATTAATATAAATAGTTATAATTTAATTAATTATTAAAAAAATATGCTATAATTGAATAAATAATTAAAAAATTATATTATTAATGTCATATATAATAATATACAGTAATAATATTAATATAATAATATATTAATATAATAATATAAAATAACAGTAATATAAGTAATATATAATGTTAATATATAGTACTATATAATATAATACAAATGCCTAATATAGTATATAATATAATAATATAAAATATAACAATACATAATATATAGTAATTATAATAATATATTAGTATTAGAAAATACCATATATGAAAAATATAGTAGTATATAGTAACATATAGTAATGTATAATAATATATAGTGATCTATAGTAATATATCTAAATAAATATATGTATAGTACTATATAGTTATAATTTAATAAATAATTATAAAAATATGTTATAATTCAACAAGTAATTAAAAAATATAATGTAATTAATATATTTGTAATATAAAATACCATCCAATGGTTCGTCTCCCTCCACAGTTCAACCATCCCAAAGAATAAAAAAAAAAACCCAAAAGAATTAAAAAAAAAAAAAACCTCTAAAAACAAACTAATAAAAAAAGAATAAAAAATAAAATAAAAAAATAAAAACTAAAAAAAAACAAAAAAAAACAAAAAAAAGTTAAAAATAGGGGTGGTTCCACCATGCATGTGCACGGTGGAATTGCCCCCTTTTTTTGTTTTTTTTTTCTTTTGTTTTTTTAATTATTTTTTTTTAATTTTTAATTTTTTAATTTTTTAATTTTTTTATTTTTTTTATTCTTTTGTATTTTTATCACTACTATTATATTACTATTAATTACCCTAAACTCATTCCAATTTAAATTCCTATACTTACCACTATATTTTAGTTACTATTAAACTTACCATTATCATAAAAAAATAAAAAAATAAAAAAATAAAAACAAAAAAAAACAAAAAAAAAAGTTAAAAATAGCAGGGCGGTTCCATCGTGCATGTGCGTGGTGGAACTGCCCTCTATGTTTATTCTTTTTTTTTGTTTTTTTTTGGTTTTTTTAATTATTTTATGTTTTTATTAAATATAATTCTATGTTTTTATTACATATAATTTTGTATTTTTTATTTTTATTAAATTAGGGTATTTTTTATTAAATATAATTTTGTATTTTTATTAAATAAAATTTTGTGTTTTTATAAAAAGTAATTTTGTAATTTTGTATTTTTATCAAATTAGGGTATTATTTTATTATTAAATATAATTTTGTGTTTTTATTAAAAGTAATTTTTTATTTTTGTATTTTTATTAAATTAGGGTATTATTTTATTATTAAATATAATTTTTTTTATTAAATATAATTTTGTATTTTTATTAAATTAGTGTATTGTGTTTTAAATGGTGAGAGTGAGATAGAAAATAAAGAAGTAAAAAAAAAATAACACACAGAAATCATTGTGGCATACTGGTATATATATAGTAATAAATACTAATAAATAATGATAATATTTAATATGAAAGTAATATATAGTAATAAAAAGCAATAATATATAATATTAATATATACTAATAATTTGTTACGGTATATAATATAATAGATTGTAAAATAATAAATCAATATATAATACAATAATATATAATATAAATATATAATAGTAAAATATAATATTAATATATAATATTATATAATAGTATTGCATAATGTTAATAGTGATAATGAATATATTAATATATAAACCAAAAATATGTAATATAATATTAGTTGTAATTAATATATAGTAGTAATATATTGTAACAAATAGTAATATGTAATATATTGCCATATCTACGTCAGAATTGAATAGAATTTATGAAACCGGTATATTTAAGTAGATAGTAAAAAGAGTCAAATTGAGACTATTTTTAAATTGTCTCTAAAACTTTGTCATATTTACCAATCACAAATGATAAGCGTTAGAATTAAATATGTCTTTTAAATACTATACAATATAAGGGTTAGCATAAATTTAGAACTTATGCAGACGTTATAATTAATTAGATAATAAAAAAGAGTCATATAGAGACACTTTTCTAACCATCTCTAAAATTTTGATATATTTACTAACCACAAATAATAACCATTAGAATTGCGTTGAACTTATGAATACGGTATATTTAAGTAGACAGTAAAAATTGTCATATCGAAATTGTTTTCAAATCGTCCCTAAAACTCTACTATATTTACTGACCACAAATGGTAAACGTCTGCATTGAACATAACTTTTAAAGACTGTATAATGTATGAGTTAGTATAGATGTAGAATTTATGCAGACGGTATGGTTAGGTAGATAGTAAAATAGTCATATAGTGACTGTTTTCAAATCATCCCTAAAATTTTCATATTTACTGACCACGAGTAATAACCGTGATAATTCAATATCGCTTTTTATATACGGTTGTGCTAATTTTACTGACGATTGCTAAATTTTTCCTGATGAATAATTTTATACCATCGTAAAAATATATATTTCTTAACGATTTCATCAAAAGTGTTGCTATAGGATTCAAAAAACCGTTACTAAAACTTATTGACAATAAATGTTACCGTCACTATAATGCTTTAATTTTGTAGTGCTAGTACCTAATAAGACCATTATAGAAAGAACAATTGCTTGTTTGTTTGTTTTTTCAAACATTTTCATAAAATTAATTATTTTGTAGAATTAAGATAAATTTTTCTAAAGAAAATATTTTTAAAATATTTAAGAAAGTGAAAAATTAGAAATATAATATTTTTGTATCTACTCTACTGCCATATATATTCTAACAAAAAGAGTCAATCAATATAAATGTATTTTATAATTGTTGGCAAAAAGTTTGTGTATTAGGTTGAAGCTCTGATGAAGAATGATGTAGAGTTTGGGGGGATTGATGGAGCAGAGCTTGGGGGAAGGGGAGGGGAGAAGAGAAATAGATTTCACATCACATATCATCCAATCTATTCATCACAAATATTCTAATGATTTCAATTTTTTTGTTATCTGAGTTGGACAACTTCGATTTAAACACATTTATAGTGCAACAAACTCTATGGATGCCTTCATCAAGATTAGAGCTTGTAATTCTTCCTTTATTTTGTATGATGAGCCTTCTCCTAAAATGGCCCTTTTGTAACATTTTGAATTTGTGAAAATTATTTTTTGATACATAAGAAGACTCAAACTTGAGACATTTATAAGAACAGGATGGTACCAGTTGAGTTATAGCTCATTGGCGTAGTTGTCGGTTTGTATCTTGAATTTCCATTTAATTAAAAGAAAATTGTCTCCAAGGGATAGCCTAGTGGTACAATCTCCTTTTCAATCCCATGATCCGAGGTTGACAAATACCATCACCAAAGAAAAAAAAAATTCCGTTGACTAGATTTTATATATATATATTTAATTTCCAATCATAACAAATTTTCTATTACTAGCCTCCTTTCTAATATGATATTGCATGTTTCATACAAATACGTATCTTATGATTTTCCTTTAATTATGGAATATATATTATTGTTAATCTTCCTTAGATTAATTTGGAAAGGTATAAAGTCCTACCAAAACTAAAAATTTAAGAAACAGGCACAATGGTCTGTACTAGTATCCATATGGGACCCTAGTACGCTGTTTTCCCCCCTTATTCCTGACTTTTTCCTTTTAAAAATGTGTATTAATAATTTGAAATTTTTTATTTAGGTTTTGGAGGAAACTTTGAAAAGTTTTATGCCAACAATATGAGTGATGATAGATAAATCCAATGAATTATTAATCAAATGGAACCAAACTTTGAGAAACCAGGATGTGAGGAAAGAGAGAAACCTTTGACAGCTTTCTTTGATGGCACAGTAGCAATGACGACAACTTTCTTATAGGAAAAGCTGCGGCATAGGCAAATAGAGAAGAGAGAATAGAGAATAGAGAAGAAGAGAGCTCTTCTGTGGGTTTTAAAAGGATTTTCAGACATTTTGATGCAAAAACGTCAGCAAACACCAAAGTTGCCAATGTTTTTAAGTATAAATGTCAGAATCTCCCATCTCTCACTCTCAAAACTATCACTCTCTGGTTACTCTCTCTACCCTTTCCTCACATTTTTAAGAAAAAACATCATATCCCTCTCTCTCACTCTCTATCTCTAGTCAGTTTTTCTCTACCCTTTTCTGGCATTTAGGCAAAACGTCTTCAAAGTTGAAAGTTTTGTCAATGTTCAGAGCAAGAAACATTAACAACACCCAAAGCTTTTGCTGATGTTTAGTGCAAAAACATCAGCAAAAATTCTAACATAGAGTGTAGGCTTATTATGCATGGTCTACAGAATGGAGAGCACCAAATTAGACTGGTTGCATGCAACAACGATGACATTCCACTCTTGTCAGTGGAAAGATAACAAGTTGGAGTGGTGGTTTACACGTCCATCAACAGCTCTCTCAATTCGATATCCCTTTTTGTTTCCCAAATATGTTTACATAGACCCAAGTAGGGACACTTAGATTATATGCTTGAGGGTGAAGGTGCCAAATGCATCACTTATAAGATGGGGGACTATGCTACTCCCAATTGGAGGACTATCTTGTTTCTTTCCTTAACCAATTTTTATTTGTATTTGCTATCATATCTACATAGAATCAATATGCACATGTATTGTTGTTCGTATATATCTAAACTGTCACGCCCCGAACCGGGAATCGTGAACAGCCGCCCATTGCCCTGGATGCCGACTGTATTTCTACAGAAAATCGGGCAGAACCTCCCCATAAATCGGAGGTCTCCCATGTACAAATAAACCTGTAAACCTGTAAAAATGCAAAATCATCCTGAAATTAAAATAAAAGGGCTATCCCGGCCTCACAACAACCCACCAACCACAACAGATATCCAGGACAACGCCAGGCTAAATAAACTATCAGCAATCCTAGCCACAGACCTCTACTGTCATGCGAAACTAGAGCATGAGCAGCCGCTACACCGAGCGGACCTAAATTAATACAAATGTATAACAAATTTCCCAAGTAACATTCAAATACGTACAATCGCCTCAATATAAATGAAATATGAGAGTTTCGCAAATAAATATACATAAATTATACAGTCATCCCAAAATAAGTACACGGTCAACTACGAACCTCAACAAGACCTCGCAGGGTCAAAATAAATTACATAATTCATCTTTCAATTTAAACTTTAGATCTCACCTTCCTGAACGTCAAGTACACCCAAACTCTATACTCTGAAATGTCGCTCCAGCACAAAAATCCTGTCTGGGGGAGAAAAGAAGAGGGGTGAGTATCTATGGGAGGATACTCAGTGAGTGAGGGGATTAATCTCAAGTACTAATAGTGTAGGTGAATATTGGAGTGTCAAATAGTATCATTCGTAAACAATAACTCAAGTTTCGCAATAAATCATGATATGTTCAATAAAATGAACGCATTTATGCAATCACACGATATCATACATATATGCATCCATTTAAAAATCAAGTATATCATAGAGCTGGCCGAAAGGATCCTGGCAAAGGTCAACCATGACCGAGGACAGGCGCATCGGGGGTGTTATCATGCAAAGTGTTTCAAAAGTAGCTCTCTACCCCGACGTTGGCCGTGGGCTTAGCTCCTTGCTTACCCAAACTCGTCAAATAGGTCACTGCCTGATGCTAGAAGGTGGCGTCACACACGTGCTCCCCCGATGTGGGTTCAACCGTTCGTGCCTATGAAATATATAAACTGGCTGGTCAATAGGTCACCGCCCGGTGCTAGACGGTGGCGTCACACACGTCCTCCCCCGATGAGGGTTCAACCGTTCGTGCCTATGACCATATAAACTGGACATTTGCGGATACCTCCTACAGAAGCGTATCCGGGCAACTCATGCCTCTACAAAGTCCCTTCGTAGCTACGGAATCATCAATGTCATCATCATAGTATCTCATCACAAGTGGGCATCCCGGTGCCCTCATAGTTCATCAAAACATTTCAAATCCGTGTGCCAAATACATTTCATTAAAATCATTTCAAATCAACAGCCGATGCAATGATAGTATAGAAAACATTCCATTTCTCAAATCATGGCACAATTTCATTTCATTTTAAACATGGATGCATAATCGTAGAAAACATAAGTACGACACTCCAATAGTCACAAAACAGATTTGAGATTTAATATCACACGTCAAATCAATGCATATCAAAGCATGTTTTGTTTAAAACACGGTAAAATTAGATTTTCACCATTTCATGCAAGAGATTAGGGTCCCACTCACATTCTAGGGAGGGTAATCACTCCCTATTTCCAAAATACGTCCGAATTTGACTCCTCGAGTCTCCACCAAGATCAACCTAATCAAAGTATCACATAAATCATCAAATTTTCAATTATTCTTAGGGTTTATCATTTTCCCTAAGTTTGTACAAGCCTAAATTCTCCAATTTATGAATAAACTCCAATGTCATCAATTTTCATTCCATTATAAGTAAATAACCAATTCAAAATCAAGTTAAATTGAAACCTAAAATCGTTCAAAATTGAAAACATGTCGAAATACATAAATTCTCTATAAACTAGAAAAATCTTTGAAAATTCATACACTTTTCACTTTTCATCCGATTTCTTCAAACCATATGTCATTTTAAAGGTATTGAAACCTATTTTCATAATATAGAGATTGTATTTAACTTACCTATATGCTACATCAACTATAATGTAAAACAACGCATCAATCCTTAGGCTCAAATCCTAAATTTTGACTGTTTTCATGCATTCAACAAATTAAACTCTAAGTGGAACCATTTAAATAAATTTAACTCCATTCTATCATCCAAACAACTCAATTTCGTATAAAAGTCTATACTTAACCTAAATAATAACATATAATGTCAAACAATGTATCCTAATCGAATCTAACGTACATCCTAAACCTATACAACACTTCCTTATGCTAATTTCACCCTAAATGCATTCAATTAACTGAATCAGTTAGAAATCCCTGAATCGCAGACCTGACTTCCGAATACACTTCGTTCAGTCCAAGACCTGCAAAGCTTCCAATTTGAAGCAAACTTCATCAGTTAGTCTAAATTACCAAAGGAAATCAAACCCTAGAGCTACTGAATTCAAAATCTTACCCTTACCTGCGCAGTAGGAAATCGTAGCCAGCCTAGGGTTTTCGGTTGGATCTTCCGCAGGTGGCAAAACCTGCTCATAGTAGAGGAAGAGAAGAGCTTGCGGCTGCATAGGAAGGGAAAGTCGCACGCTAGGGCAGTCTCGCGCGCTGAGGCAGGGACAGTCGCGTGTAGTCGCGCGAGCAATCGCACGCTGTAGCGCGTAGTCGCGCGCACGTAGGAGAGGGAGGAGCAGAGCGAGAGAGAGATTGAGAAAGAGATCGAAATAGGGAGATGTAGAGAGAGAATGGAAGCGTCGGTGTGTGGGGTGGCTGTGGGTGGTGGTTTGCGACGGTGGACAGCGACCAAGTCGCGGCGGAGGGAGAGAGGATTCGGGTGAGAGAAATCACGAGTGAGAGATCGAAAGATAGAGAGAGAAACAGAGGAAATGGGAACCGAGAAAGAGAGAGAAAGAGAGAGATGTGGTGGTGACCCACGGCGGATGGCAGCGGCGGCGCGGCGGCGCAGTGCGGCGTGGGTGAGGGAGAGGAGAAAATGGAGAGGCGGAGAGAGAAAGAGGGAGAGAGAGAGAGAAATTAGGGCTTTAAGCCCTAATTTCGATTTTTATTTTTTGTTTTTTGTTTTTATTATTATATATTTCTTTTTTATAAATAAATTATTAAATAATTAAATGAGTAATGTATAAATTAATAAATGAATAAAAAAAAATCATCTATATATTTTTATACTACTTTACTTTACTAATCGGAAATACAGATACTTTAAATATCCCAAAAATTTCAAATTACATACCTCAAAATTGAAAATCAATATAATTAAAAATTTTATATATATATATAAACGAAGGAATATTTTATATATATTCGATGAATGCTACACTTGTACGAAACACCGCAGTGTCGGTGTTACATTTTCTAACACCCTAAAAACAAGTTTCGTCCTCGAAACTAAAAGAAAGCTAAACGGTAAACAAATGGGGGTGTTGCAATAGCTATTCATAATACTTATCATTTGACCAAGTAATACCCTTTCCATGGGTGCTTCAACCCTTCTTCAATAATATTGTCTTAGTTTTAAACACAATATTCTCGCTATTTTAGGACTTTAAGGTAAAAGCCCTACAATCCAAAATTTAATTGCATGAACTACAAGTGCACCCAAAATACATATATTCCTAGAGGTAATATTAGCCAAAACTCCAAAATCCCCATCAAGATAGTGCGTATGGCAACCCCAATCTTAAGACTAAGTGTAAGATGTATACAATTCCATATATTATCAAACTTGTATATGATGAAATATAGATCAACACCAAGATAGCCTAGACTACGTAAGAAAACTTAATCCACTATCAATATTTGAACCTTTCCAAGTTTTAAATCTCAAATCCTAAATTGGATAACTTTTCAATCAAAGTACTTCTATCATAATCATTTTCAATCAACTTTAGTATCATACAATATCACTGATATTCTATACACATCAAATCAAGCACATATAAGCACATATCACCCGGTGTTTGCATTACTACTCCCAACTTATCAAGATTTAGATATAAGAAATATATACCTCATTACACCTAACTCTATTGTCACAAGAGACATTATTTCCAACTTCAAGGCCAAAAAGACAGACTCAAACTCTCTCTATATTACCTTATTCAATGATCCACATAATAATGAACATGTATAAATAACGAGAATACTAACCTCCAAACAGAATAATCCAATAATAGAGCACAAGCCACCTTTTGTTCAAATTTCCTATCAAACCCATGAATTCCGTGTCGATAAATGCACGAGCATCAATACTTTAAAAATTTGCTCTTGCAGCTAATGCACAATGTTTCACTACCTCTTAAATTTTCCCCTGTTTCTAGTGATATTATATATTTAAAGGCTAATAATTCCTCAATGAGAAATTTAGAAATCTCGAAGTCAAGGTATACATAATCTTACTCATAGTTTTGCACAATAAAATCTTTTATATCACAATACCTTTCCATTTTATTTATGCTCAACACCAATTCAAGCTTTGTACACATGAATTCCTTGAGATGTTTCAATTCTGAAATTATTTATAGCTTGCTTCCTTCAAAAGTAAAATAGACCTAACTACCAAACTTGAAAGCTTTTCCTACTATCCCCAGAATTTTCTTCATCAATTTATAAAGTTAAAACCTCTTTAGCAAGAAAATGTTACTAGCAATCTAGAAAACCATTTGGTATTCATTATTTAATTCCAAGGGAATCCATCGATCCATGAGTATACCATATACAAGAATCCTAGGACTGAAATATGTTAACTGAACAAAAGTCCTACTAAAACTTCATAAAATATCGGTGGTTGAATTACTTCAAGAAGTCTTCCTATAGCAATAGATCTGTAATCTCATCACCAATAGCCTCCCACTAATTGAGGGCATCACCATGTAACAATCTCTCTGTTACTCGTAGCCTCTATAGACTGTATCTCGAATGAGATGCTTGCCAAAATGAGTGACTACCAAAATCTCCCCATCAAGTGGTGAGAGAGGCCTATCAGAATGGCAAGCGAATGTGTCACTCACATATAAAAGCTTCGACCCGATATCTATGAGAATACGGGCGTCGATACCAAATATTCGTATGGTACTTAAATATAAGAAGAGATTAAAACATTTAAAATACTAAGAAGAGTAGACATATATATATATATATCAAACTAGTTAAGCTTCAAAAGCTTTAACTAGTCAAACTGTACATCAATATCATGATATACTAGATCCCATAAAGAGCGTACAACAAAAGCGCTACACTGAGGGGTCCGCGGGAGGATCCCCCATAATAACACTAGGGATTGCCGGTGTGTCCTCCTGGGTCGTCGCAAACACATGAGCCTGGGCCCTAGGCTGCTGTCGCGACGGTCCTAACACTGTACTACTCCTGGCTGCAGTCCGAGGAGCGGTAAGAGCTGAGTGCACAGGTGTCCCCTGCTGGCCTGTGCCAGAAGTACTAGTACGACTCTGTAAAGTCGGTCCTCGACCTAAATCCAGGTAGACACTCATAATGTAACATTGCTTCCCACACTGGAAGCAAGTAACCCGTATTCTTCATGCCCCGTATGCATGGTGGTTGCCGCATATGCGGAAGAAAGGCTATCTCTATGTCGTAAACTGTGTAGTGACACTAGAGGCTGGTGTCCCAAAACTATGTGGTCGATGTGGTGGCATCTGCACCTAATGGGAGGTGTACGACTCATACTCCTGCCTAAACACATCAAATGATGGTGATGGAACTGTGGCTATAATAGCCGGCTGAGAAAGTGCTAGAAGGATACACATGATGAGGAAATATCCTCGGTATTCTAGGTATCTCAGGTACAAATCTAGTACCTCGCCTAATAATCATAATCTTACAAAGAAGGAGCTTAAATTAGATATGATTTAAAGATTAGAGTTAGTTACGAAGTAACTAACCCCCTAAATGAATAAACTTACCGGTTTAAAAACCGATAGAAATGATATGCTAGGTTAGATACGCACCGTATCTAACCCCCTAAAATGAATAAACTTATATGCCTAAGACCGTTGTACTGGGACTTCATGACTGTATGAAACTCTCATATGCATTGAGGACTTTTAAATCATAATTGGGAATACTTTCAGACTATTTTATCAAACACAGCTCTCAACCTAGAGCTCTGATACCAACCGAACTGTCACGCCTCGAATCGGGAATCGTGAACAGCCGCCCGTTGCCCTGGATGCCGACTGTATTTCTACAGAAAATCAGGCAGAACCTCCTCATAAATTGGAGGTCTCCCATGTACAAATAAACTTGTAAACCTGTAAACCTGTAAAAATGTAAAACCATCCTGAAATTAAAATAAAAGGGCCATCCCGACCTCACAACAACCCACCAACCACAGCAGACATCCAAGACAACGCCAGGCTAAATAAACTATCAGCAATCCTAGCCACAGACCTCTACTGTCATGCCCAACTAGAGCATGAGCAGCCGCTACACCGAGCGGACCAAAATTTATACAAATGTATAACAAATTTCCCAAGTAACATTCAAATACGTACGATCGCCTCAATGCAAATGAAATATGAGAGTTTCGCAAATAAATATACATAAATTATACAGTCATCCCAAAATAAGTACACGGTCAATTACGGAGCTCAACAGGACCTCGCAGGGTCGAAATAAATTATGTAATTCATCTTTCAATTTAAACTTTAGATCTCACCATCCTGAACGTCAAGTACACCCAAACTCTATACTCTGAAATGTCGCTCCAGCACAAAAATCCTGTCTGGGGGAGAAAAGAAGAGGGGTGAGTATCTATGGGAGGATACTCAGTGAGTGAGGGGATTAATCTCAAGTACTAATAGTGTAGGTGAATATTGGAGTGTCAAATAGTATCATTCGTAAACAATAACTCAAGTTTCGCAATAAATCATGATATGTTCAATAAAATGAACACATTTATGCAATCACATGATATCATACATATATGCATCCATTTAAAAATCAAGTATATCATAGAGCTGGCCGAAAGGATCCTGGCAAAGGTCAACCATGACCGAGGACAGGCGCATCGGGGGTGTTATCATGCAAAGTGTTTCAAAAGTAGCTCTCTACCCCGACGTTGGCCGTGGGCTTAGCTCCTTGCTTACCCAGACTCGTCAAATAGGTCACCGCCCGGTGCTAGACGGTGGCGTCACACACGTCTTCCCCTGATGTGGGTTCAACCGTTCGTGCCTATGAAATATATAAACTGGCTGGTCAATGGTCACCGCCCGGTGCTAGACGGTGGCGTCACACACGTCCTCCCCCGATGAGGGTTCAACCGTTCGTGCCTATGACCATATAAACTGGACATTTGCGGATACCTCCTGCAGAAGCGTATCCGGGCTACTCGTACCTCTACAAAGTCCCTTCGTAGCTATGGAATCATCAATGTCATCATCATAGTATCTCATCACAAGTGGGCATCCCGGTGCCCTCACAGTTCATCAAAACATTTTAAATCCGTGTGCCAAATACATTTCATCAAAATCATTTCAAATCAACAGCCGATGCAATGGTAGTATAGAAAACATTCCATTTCTCAAATCATGGCACAATTTTATTTCATTTCAAACATGGATGCATAATCGTAGAAAACATAAATACGACACTCCAATAGTCACAAAACAGATTTGAGATTTAATATCACACGTCAAATCAATGCATCTCAAAGCATGTTTTGTTTAAAACACGGTAAAATCATATTTTCACCATTTCATGCAAGAGATTAGGGTCTCACTCACATTCTTGGAAGGGTAATCACTCCCTATTTACAAAATAAGTCTGAATTTGACTCATTGAGTCTCCACCAAGATCAACCTAATCAAAGTATTACATAAATCATCAAATTTTCAATTATTCTCAGGGTTTATCATTTTCCCTAAGTTTGTACAAACCTAAATTCTCCAATTTATGAATAAACTCCAATGTCATCAATTTTCATTCCATTATAAGTAAATAATCAAATCAAAATCAAGTTAAATTCAAAACTAAAATCGTTCAAAATCGAAAACATGTCGAAATACATAAATTCTCTGTAAATTAGAAAAATCTTTGAAAATTCATACACTTTTCACTTTTCATCCGATTTCTTCAAACCATATGTCATTTTAAAGGTATTGAAACCTATTTTCATAATATAGAGATTGTATTTAACTTACCTGTATGCTACATCAACTATAATGTAAAACAATGCATCAATCCTTAGGCTCAAATCCCAAATTTTGACTGTTTTCATGCATTCATCAAATTAAATTCTAAGTGGAACCATTTAAATAAATTTAACTCCATTCTATCATCCAAAACAGCTCAATCTCGTATAAAAGTCTATACTTAACCTAAATAATAACATATAATGTCAAACAATGTATTCTAAGCGAATCTAACGTACATCCTAAACCTATACAACACTTCCTTATGCTAATTTCACCATAAATGCATTCAATTAACTGAATCAGTTAGAAATCCCTCACCTAGGGTTTTCTCGAATCGTAGACCTGACTTTCGAATACACTTCGTTCAGTCCAAGACCTGCAAAGCTTCCAATTTGAAGCAAACTCCATTAGTTAGTCAAAATTACCAAAGGAAATCAAACCCTAGAGCTACTGAATTCAAAATCTCACCCTTACCTACGTAGTGGGGAAATCGTAGCCAGCCTAGGGTTTTCGGTTGGATCTTCCGCAGGTGGCAGAACCTACTCGCAGCAGAGGAAGAGAAGAGCTTACGGCTGCACAGGAAGGGAAAGTCGCGCGCTGGGGTAGTATCGTGCGCTGAGGCAGGTACAGTCGCGAGAGCAATCGCGCGCGCGCAGGAGAGGGAGGAGCAGAGCGAGAGAGAGACTGAGGGAAACTGAGAAAGAGAGCAAAATAGAGAGATGTAGAGAGAGAATGGAAGCGTCGGTGTGTGGGGTGGCTATGGGTGGCGATTTGCGACGGTGGACAGCGACCAAGTCGCGGCGGAGGGAGAGAGGATTCAGGTGAGAGAAATCACGAGTGAGAGATCGAAAGATAGAGAGAGAAACAGAGGAAAAGGGAACCGAGAAAGAGAGAGAAAGAGAGAGATGCGGTGGTGACCAGCGGCGGATGGCAGCGGCGGCGCGGCGGGGCGGTGAGGCGCGGGTGAGGGAGAGGAGAAGACGGAGAGGTGGAGAGAGAAAGAGGGAGAGAGAGAGAGAAATTAGGGCTTTAAGCCCTAATTTCGATTTTTGTTTTGTTTTTTTTTTTTTTATTATTATATATTTCTTTTTTATAAATAAATTATTAAATAATTAAATGAGTAATGTATAAATTAATAAATGAATAAAAAAAATCATCTATATATTTTTATACTCACTTTACTTTACTAATCGGAAATACGGATACTTTAAATATCCCAAAAATTTCAAATTACATACCTCAAAATCGAAAATCAATATAATTAAAAATTATATATATATATATAAACGGAGGAATATTTTATATATATTCCATGAATGCTACACTTGTACGAAACACCGCAGTGTCGGTGTTACATTAACTATTTATTTGGATATGCCCATTGGTGGAGTTGGAACATAAGTTTTAGCGCCAAAGCAATGTATGATTGACATTGTAAGGACAAAACCACTCTCAATTTGATAAAGACCTTTTTCTTTTTTCAACCACTAATTTCTACATAAATCTTTTATTTAGGTTTAATTAATATTTTGATGCGTTACTATTTTTAAGGACAATTAACGTTTATTTTTGTTTTTATCTTTCTATTAGTGTGTCATAATATATTAAAGTGCTATTTAGATACAACCTAAAATGTGAACCTAAGGTTGATTTCAAAATCATGTGCAAGGAACAAAATGTATAGGGGAGTGGGAGATGAGAGGGAGTATGCTTTTTCTGCTAGATGTTTTTGCCAATCTTTTTGTAAAGTAATATGGCATTCTAGATTGAAAATATTTTTGCAAGAGTATTTAGGTGACAAGAAGATAATTGCTGTGAAATTACAAACTCTTCGTCATAATTTTGAAATGTTGGCCATGAAAAATAATGAGTCTGTGCAAGTGTAGTTGTCTAGAGTCTCGACGGTTGTAAACTTTATGAAGTCATATAGTGAAAGTGTTAGTAATAACCCTATTATGAGCAAGGTTTTAAGGATTTTGATCCCAAAATTTGATCATGTGGTTGCTGCAGTTGAAGAGTCTAAGGAATTGTCTACTTACTTCTTTGATGAATTGTTGAGTTGAAAACGTTGAGGATAAGGCTTTTCAAGTGAAAGGGGAGTCTTCTTCTAAGGAAAAAAAAATAGAAAAGTCAGTAGGTAGAGGTCAAGGTAGAGGTGGTTACCACGATCGAGGTCTCAGTAACGACAGGTGATGAGGCCAAATTGGAGAATAATGATAGTATAAATGCACCACTCAGTGTCATTATTGCAAGAAATTTGGTCACAAAGAAGCTAATTGTTGAATTAAGAAGAGAAATGAGTAGAAGAAAGCCAATATCACAAAGAATATTGAAGAAGAATGGTAGTGGCACGTGATTTTTTTTTTTTTTGTGAACTTAACCTAAACTTTCATTATATAATTTCCTTTTAGTATTTACCGACTGATTTCCGAAGATATATTTTAACTTATTGAATTCGACTATTGTTAGATCCAATTTAGGGAGGAGCTCTCCTAATATAATCTTTTCCATTCTCAAATTTTTAAAATGAAATTTGATTAACAGACTTAGCATCCTTACCCCCTAAACCAACTGTCCATTGGTTGAACTTACATTATTTGATAGAACAAGAGAAGCACAAAGTTTTGTATAGTATGGTTTATTATGAAATAATAGCATCCATATTGTTGTTATCACTCAGCATGTCTCTTCCAACCTAGCTTGAAATTTCAAACATGGATTAAGCATATCCTTGTAACAACTAGCTGGTTTTGGGATAGATTTTATCCACCCTACAAAGTTCATGGAGAGGTAGGTCTTAGGAGGTTTAATATTGATTAGGATCAACTAAATCCATTACTTAATTGTTTCTTTATCACACAATGCTCTAGATATGGATGTTGATTTATGTGTTCATTAAAATAAATTTTCACTTAATCACATGATGGGTATTTGGTTTTTTTCTCATAAAGAGTTGATTTTATTATTTTGCCTTCGATCTTGGATATCTAACATAGATTAACTTACCACTAGAAAAATTCAACGTAGACTTGGACCTTTCATTGTTGTCATCAACAATAAAATAGCATGGTCGAGAGAATAGTGCTTATCTATGCTTGATCACATACATCTCTTCTAAATTTTGCTAGGATATCTTTGCCTACTCTGTCACTTTTATCGGCCCACTATGGCAGACCATGGGATTTGCATGGTCGGCCCTCCAATGGATGCCCAACTCAAATTTGGATATCAGCCTTTAAGAAGCTCAGAAGGACTGATTTATCCTCTCAAATCAAATGCGTGATGGACCCACCATCACTTCTACATAAAATTATGGGAGAAAAAAAAATTATGGTGAAAAAAATAAGAAGCTCAGAAGCACTGATTTATCCTCTCAAATCAAATGCGCGATGGACCCACCATCACTTCTAAGTGCAATTATCTTCATTGCTTCTCCAGATGCACCAGCAGGGAATCGAACCCGGGTCTGTACCGTGGCAGGGTAATATTCTACCACTAGACCACTGGTGCTTACTGTTTGGTGTTATGGTACTATTCCACCACGAGACCAATGGTGCTTGTCGGCAAGTGCTTTGCTAGTACCTAATAGGACCATTATAGAAAAAACATTTGTTTGTTTGGTTTTTTTTTTAACATTTTCATAAAATTAATTATTCTGTATAATTAAGATAAATTTTCTAAAGAAAATATTGTTAAAATATTTAACGAAGTGAAAAATTAGAAATATAATATTTTGATGTATCTATACTACTACCGTATATATTTTAATAAAAAGACTGGATCAATATAAATTTATTATATAATTGTTGGCAAAAGGTTTGTGAGTTAGGTTGGTGCTCAGATGAAGAATGACGTATGAGTTTAGAGTTTGGGGGGATCAATGGAGTAGAGCTTGGGGGGAGGGGAGGGGAGGGAAGGGGAGAGAAGAAATAGATTCCACATCGCTTATCATCCAATATAGTCACCACAAATATTCTAATGATTTCAATTTTTTTGTTATTGGAGTTGGACAACTTCCTATTTAAACATGTTTATAGTGCAGCAAGCTTGTAATTCATCCTTGTTTGATGACCCTTCTCCTAAAAATACCCCTTTCCTATCATTTTGAATTTGTGAAAATTATTTTTTTAATGCATAAGAATACTTAAACTTGAATCCTTTACAATGGGAGTATGGTGCCAGTTAAATTATTGCGCATTAGCGAAATTGTGAAAATTATATATACCCTCAGTTTGTATCTTTAATTTTCGTTTAATTAAAAAAAAAAAAAAAAAAACTTGACTTAAAGGATAGCCAAATAATCACAACTCCCTTCTTCAATTCCATGATCCAAGGTTGACAAATTCCATAACAAACAAAACTAGTTGATCTGATTTTATATATATATTTTTTTTAATTTCCAATCATAACATATTTTCTTTTAAAAACATCCTTTCTAATATGTTATTGCATGCGTGTTACAAGTACGTATCTTATGATTTTCTTTTAATTATGGAATATATATTATTATTAATCTTCCAATTTAGAAAGCAAACTTAGATTAATTTGGAAAGGCATAAAGTCCTACCAAAACTTAAAATTAAAAAACTAGGAACAATGGTTTGCACTAGTACCGAAATGGGACCCTAGTACGTTGGTTTTTTTTTTTATTTCAAATTCCTCACAATTCCCTTTTTATGGTCACCTCAAAAAAATTATAAGTTAATTAGTAAAATGTATATTAATAATTTGTAATTTTTTATGCCAACAATAATTCGCATCTTTATCTTAAGTACTTATGATACGATTTCTAATTACAGAATATATGAGTTATGATAGATAAATCTAATGAATTATTAATCAAATGTTATCGATCTTATGTAATAGTGTCCATCAATATGTTTTGACTAATTTTTAATTAAATATTTATTTCAATTGATTACAACATATTCATTATTTGATTAAAAATAGTCAAACACAAATTAAACTTTTTTCCTTTTTCTCAAGTAATGAAAGAAACTAGATTAATGGTTTCTAAAAAACTAGATTGCAAAATCAATCTCTCGAACCCTTTTTTCCTTGCATGCAATAGCCCCAAAACAAATAAAGCTTAACTCCGTATTCTTATTGATAGCATAACCAACCAAACAAGAGACTCCGTAGCCCCGTAAATGATTATCGAATAGTGATAGAATATTGACCCCTGTATCTAGCCTATTATTTAGCATAGGATATAGACTTATTTAGCCTAATAATCTGTCTTGTATTTGGCCTAATAATCAATCATGTATCTGGCCATACGTTGTGTACATGTACACTCTTGTAATCCTCTATATATATAGTGGAATACAATTGTTTTAAGATATGATAGAATTTATTCTCTCAATGAGCCCTCTTCTAACGTGGTATCAGAGCTACATTAGAAAGCCTAACCTCTCTCTTTGTCTCACCTAGCCTCTCTCCTTTGTCGCCCACAGCCAAGAAATCTTTCTAGTTTTATTATGCTCTACACTTGTCTCTTGTATGGGTCCTATGCATTATAATGAGTCTAGTTAATTTCTTGGACATAAAGAAAAAACGAGTCTATTTTATTTCTTACAAATGATCTGTTTTCCATTCTGAGAGCCATCACCGTCAAGAACGAACACCTTTCTCTATTGGCAATCATTTTTACAAAACTCTCAAATCTAATTCATAGAGATTCATTTCATTTTGATTTTTCATACCAACAACATCAAATTTGTTATTTGACTTTCTTCACTATTCCAGGTACATTTATTGCTTTCTTTGATTTTCTCATACATTTGTTGGACTCTTAGGAAGATTCAAATTTTCTGCTTTTGGATTCATCATTTACAATATTATTCTCGCAACATCATCTCAAAAAGTAAAAAAAAAAGAAAAGAAATGAAGAAGGTACCAAAAAAAAGGGAACAGGGTACTTAAAAAAAAAAATAGGAGGTACAAAAAAAAGAGGTAAAAACAAAATCCTCCAATTTCATGGCACCAAAAAATAGTGATTCACTACCTATCATTCCTTCTCCTATGCTTATAAAGGGGGATGGCCACATTATCCCCAACATCACCATGGAAACCATGGCCATGGTTGCAATACAAAAAGTGTGGATGAGGTTATGGTCCAACAACTAAAAATTTTGGATTATGGTTTAAGTCGCTTACAACACCTTTTTGGAGTACCCAAGATCCTGTTTTGCCTACCAGAGGCCAGTCCATTAACTCAACTGGGCCTGGTCTACTGGGTAGTGCAACATCATAAGTTCTTTTGGACTGGTTCGCATACTTCCGACCCTTCTTATCAATCCATAGACACAGCACAACAACTCAACTTACTACTACTTCAGTAGCCGCACGACAATTAGTGCTATCTTGACACTGGCACTATCTCCCACTTGGCATACGCTCTAGGTGATCTTCATACTATTTTTAATAAAAGCAATATTTAGCATGTCTTTATCGGTAATAGAACCCCCTTCCTGTTTCTTATGTTGGAAACACTTACCTAAACATATCTTCATCTTCTCTTCGTCTTAAAAAAGTGTTAGTTACGTCTCATATTATTAAAAATCTCATTTTTGTGCATCAATTTACAAAAGATAACTCTTATTCTATAGAATTTAAAAATCTCACACCTAAATACATCTTACCTAAATCTATATTTGTCTCCTAAATGGTCAATCCTAGAGTTTGGAATTAAGGTTCAGGTTATTATTGTTGTTGTTGCTGTTGGCTTCTCTGTGAAATACCTTCAAATGAAACAAAACACTCTTAGTTGCAATAGTTTATGAGATCTCTATCTTGTAACTCCTCCCACTTCTTCTCCACTCACTACCTTGGCCCTCTCTTCCTCCACTACTTGGCATAGACGTCTTGGTCATCTTGGTGTACCTACCTTTCGTTACTTATTATTACAAAATTTAATTTCCTATAATAAAAACACTTCCCATAGTTTTTGCAATGCTTGTCAATTAGAGAAGCATACTAGACTTCCATTTTCCACCTCACAATCTATAAGTTTTGCTCCCTTTGATATTATCCGTTTTGAATTAGGTTGGCAAAAAGTATTTTAGAGTTTGGGGGAATTGGTGGAGCAGAGCTTGGGGGAAAGGAATAAATGTATTTTATAATTGTTGATAAAAAGTTTGTGAATTATGTTGAAGCTCTGAAGAAGAATGATGTATGAGTTTAGAGTTTGGGGGCATTGATGGAGCAGAGCTTGGGGAAGGGGAGAGGAGAAGAAAAATAGATTCCACATCGCATATCATCCAATATATTCATCACAAATATTCTGATGATTTCAATTTTTTAGTTATCTGAGTTGGACAACTTCCGATTTAAACACATTTATAGTTCAACAAACTCTATGGATGCCTTCATCACGATCAAATCTTGTAATTCATGCTTTATTTTGTATGATAACCCTTCTCCTAAAATGGTCCTTTTGCAACATTTTGAATTTGTGATAATTATTTTTTTGATTCATAAGACGACTCAAAGTTGAGACCTTTATAAGGACAGGATGATGCCAGTTGAGTTATAGCTCATTGGCGTAGTTGTGGAAATTATATATACCTCGGTTTGTATCTTGAATTTCCATTTAATTAAAAGAAAATTGTCCTAAAGGGATAGCCTAGTGGTACAATCCCCTTTCAATCCCATGATCTGAGGTTGACAAATACCATAACAAAAAAAAAAAAAAAAATCAGTTTACCTGATTATATATATATATTTAATTTCCAATCATTACATATTTTCTATTACTAACCTCTTTTCTAATATGATATTTCTTGTTTGTTATAAATACATATCTTATGATTTTCTTTTAATTATGGAATATATATTATTGTTAATCTTCCTTAGATTAATTTGGAAAGGCATAAAGTCCTACCAAAACTAAAAATAAAAAAACAGGCACAATGCATATGGGACCCTAGTACGCTGTCTTCCCCCCTATTCCTAACTTTTCCCTTTTAAAAATGTATATTAATAATTTGAAATTTTTATTTATATTCTTAGAGGAAAATTTGAAAATTTTTATGCCAACAAGATGAGTTATGATAGATAAATCCAATGAATTATTAATCAAATGGAATCAAACTTTTGTAATAGTGTCCATCAATACGTTTTGACTAATTTTTAATTAAATATTTATTTCAATTGATTACAACATGTTGGAGGTGGCTGATGGATCCACTGATATCGGCTCCTTGTTGACCCGAGCGATTGCCATCAAAGGGATGTTTTACCTACAAAAATCATCAGAGGGTACTCCGGCGGGAGGACTCTGATGCTCAAGTCAGAAAAGAGCGGTTTTCATATGAGAGGAAAAAACAGACTGAGGGCTTGAGCGAGTGATTCCCTGTGATCAGAGTGTCTAATGTGTAAGGCTGAGAGATTGTACCTATCTTGGAAAGTTTTGAGATGTTTTATATCTCTGAGAGTCGTACGCCGCTGCAATGCTTCAACCCTACCTTCCTTATTGAGCCGATCCGGAAATCTCGGGGATTTAATATTTCGAATCAACTGTGATCCTTATCTTTTGGAAACTTTCATATTCTGGAAGGAACATTTCCTTAACTAAAAGATTCTTAGGATGCTGTTCGTCATGAGGGACGGATGTTAATGAGATATTTTAGTTTTCTTTTAGGATCGTTGGAATCGTTAGCTATCATTTTCTGGGCTTTTCGGCTGAGGAGTTGACCATTGGATACCCGATCAAGGTGGTTATCTTCAATTGATGAATCACGTTCAATTGGCGTGCGACTAAGGCCCTATCGTTTGGAAGATTTGGGTGACTGAGAGCTTTCAGTAGATAATCGTATTTGATCCTAAATTGGTAGTTGTCTTTCATGGGCTTTTCATGTGGGTTTTTCTAAGACTGACTTATTGGATCTGATCTCGAGGCCTTGTCCCATCACAACATATTCATTATTTGATTAAAAATAGTCAAATGAATCTTTTTTCTTTTTTCACGTGTAAAGAAAGAAACTAGATTAACAGTTTCCAAGAAACTGATTGCAAAATCAATCTCTGGAACCCTTTATTCCATGCGTACAAAAGCCCCAAACGTATAAAGTTTAACTATATATTCTTATTGATAGCATAACCAACAAAACAAGAGACTCCACAACCCTGTAAATAATTACCAAATAATCCCCTAAAGACTGCTTTGTCCCTGATCACCAAGAGAACTACCATCCAAGTAGCAACGGAGGAGGGTTTCCAGATACAAACCTAGTAGTCAAAGCAGAAGTAGTATGTAGGGGAATGCCATCTCATAATCTAGCATCAAACTCGTAATGGACAAGGAGCCCTAAATCAATTGGCTGGTTGCTCACTTATGAACTCAATATTCCTCCTTCAAATTCCCCTAATAGACTTCTATCCAAACTCTGCATGAAGACTAGAATTTCAACAAATAATACAAAGGTCAATTGTGAAAAGAGGAAGTGTTAGTGGCATAAAATAATCCAACAGTTTCTTTGCCAAATATGGTGAATTGACTCAACAATCTGGTTACATCTTTGATAAAAGCTAGACATCGTCAAATCCCTTTCTTCCCTTAATAGTCATAAAGGAAAATGGCCTTGGGCAGCAAGCCACATATAGTAAAGTTTTTTTCTTTTTTTTTGGGATAGATAACACCCAACTCAAGTCCAAGAAGTTATCACGTCTTCTCTTTATCTGGAAAAAAAAGAAAGAAAGAAAAAAAAACCCTAATTTTGCTAAGTAATTATCACCAGAAGAGAAGCTCCAAAATGAGAGGGATCAAGTCGGCAGGAAGATAGGAATATAACCCATATAACTCCCACATCCCTTTAGTAGACATAAGGCCAGCCACCCTAAAATTCCTATCCAGTATGATATCCACCTAGCTACCAGGACAAAGATCAGAACCCTACATATTAAACCAAAATGAAATGTCCTAACCATTATTCACCCATGAGCAACATCCCTCCTTAAGGCATGAAAAACTCCAATATATAGACCGCGACACAAAAGAAGTGAAAGGAGGTAAAGAAGTGAGAGAACAAATAACTTGCAGCCAAATACTTCGCCTTGAGGAGACAAACCCAAAAGGGATCTTACCCTAAAATAATCTTTCAATCCAGGCTGCCAAAGACAGCAATATTCTGGTGGTTGGCACTCAGAATACCAAGTCCCTTTTTTTCTTTGCTTATTACCATATTATCCCAATTAACTAGGTGAGGTCCTTGGCGTCTTGCATGTTGGCCCAAATAAAAGATCTGACTAGTATACAATTTCCTTTTAGTATTTACCGACTGATATCCGAAGATATATTTTGATTAATTCAATTTGAGTGTTGTCGGACTCAATTTAGGGAGGAGCTCTCCCAATATAGTCTTTTTCATTCTCAAATTTTTAACCTAAAAATTGATTAATAGACTTAGCACCCTTATCCTCTAAACCGACTGTCCATTGGTTAAACTTACATTATATGATAGAACAAGAGAAGCACAAAGTTTTGTATAGTATGGTTTATTATGAAATTATAGCATCCATATTGTTGTTATCACTCAACATATCTCTTCCAACCTAGCTTGAAATTTCATACATGGATTAAGCATATCCTTATAACAAGTAGCTGGTTTTGGGGTAGACTTTATCAACCCTACAAAGATCATGAAGAGGTAGGTCTTAGGAGGTTTAATATTGATTAAGATCAACTAAATCCATTACTTAATTGTTTCTTTATCACACTATGCTCTAGATATGGACGTTGATTTATGTGTTCATTAAAATAAATTTTCACTTAATCACTTGATGGGTATTTGGTTTTTTTCACATAAAGAGTTGATATTTATTATTTTGCCTTCGATCTTGGATATCTAATATAGATTAACTTACCACTAGAAAAGTTCAACGTAGACTTGGACCTTTCATTGTTGTCATCAACAATAAAATAGCATGGTCGAGAGAATAGTGCTTATCTCTGCTTGATCACATACATCTCTTCTAAATTTTGCTAGGATATCTTCGCCTACTGTCACTTTTATGGCCCACTATGATAAACCATGGGATTTGCATGGTCGGCCCTCCGATGGATGCCCAGCTCGGATTTGGATGTCAGCCTTTAAAACGGAGGAACATGAAATTATGGGAGAAAAAAAATTATGGTGAAAAAAATAAGAAGCTCAGAAGCACCGATTTATCTTCTCAAATCAGATGCGTGATGGACCCACCATCACTTCTAAGTGCAATTGTCTTCATTGCTTCGCCAAATGCACCGGCCGGGAATCGAACCCGGGTCTATATTGTGGTAAGGTACTATTCTACCATTAGACCACTGGTGCTAACTGTTTGGTGTTTTGGTACTATTCTACCATGAGACCACCGGTGCTTGTTGGCAAGTGCTTTGCTAGCACCAAGTAGGACCATTATAGAAAAAACATTTGTTTGTTTGTTTGTTTTTTTTTTTTAAATTTTCATAAAATTAATTATTTTGTAGAATTAAGATAAATGTTTCTAAAGAAAATATTGTTAAACTATTTAAGAAAGTGAAAAATTAAAAATATAATATTTTGGTGTATCTACTCTACTACCATATATATTTTAATTAGATCAATATAAATTTATTATATAATTGTTGGCAAAAGTTTTGTGAGTTAGATTGGTGCTCAGATGAAGAAAGACGTAAGAGTTTAGAGTTTTAGGGGATCAATGAAGTATAGCTTGGGCGGAGGGGAGGGGAGAGAAGAAATAGATTCCACATCGCTTACCATCCAATATATTCATCACAAATATTCTAATGATTTCAATTTTGTTGTTATCCGAGTTGGACAACTTTCAATTTAAACACCTTTATATGCAGCAAGCATCTAATTCATCCTTTATTTTGTATGATGACCCTTCTCCTAAAAATAGCCCTTTCCTATCATTTTGAATTTGTGAAAATTATTTTTTTTTTATACATAATAAAACTCAAACTTGAATTCTTTATAAGAGGAGTAGGATATTAGTTAAATTATAACTCATTAGTGAAATTGCAAAAATTATATATACCCTCAGTTTGTATCTTTAATTTTCATTTAATTAAAAAAAATTGTCCTTAAGGGACAGTCTAACAGTGATAACTCCTTTCTCCAATTCCATGATCCAGGATTGGCAAATAATATAACAAAAGAAAATTAGTTGAGCTGATTTTATATATATATTTTTTAAATTTCCTACAATAACAAATTTTCTTTTAATAACCTCCTTTCTAATACGATATTGCATGTGTTACAAGTACGAATCTTATGATTTTCTTTTAATTATAGAATATATATTATTATTAATCTTCCAATTTAGAAAACAAACTTAGATTAATTTGGAAAGGCATGAAGTTCTACCAAAACTAAAAATTAAAAAAGCAGGCACAATGGTTTGCACTAGTACCCAAATGGGACCCTAGTATGCTGGTTTTTTTTTCATTTCATAGTCCTGACAATTCCCTTTTTATGGTCACCTCAAAAAAATTATAAGTTAATTAGTAAAATGTATATTAATAATTTGTAATTTTTTATGCCAACAATAATTCGCATCTTTAACTTAAGTACTTATGATATGATTTCTAATTACAGAATATATGAGTTATGATAGATAAATCTAATAAATTATTAATCAAATGGAATCAATCTTACCTAATAGTGTCCATCAATATGTTTTGACTAATTTTTAATTAAATATTTATTTCAATTGATTACAACATATTCATTATTTGATTAAAAATTGTCAAACACACATTAAACTTTTTTCATTTTTCTCATGTAATGAAAGAAACTAGATTAATGGTTACCAAGAAACTTGATTGCAAAATCAATCTCTAGAACCCTTTTTTCCTTGCATGCAATAGCTCCAAAACGAATAAAGATTAACTCTGTATTCTTTCTGATAGCACAACCAACCAAACAAGATACTCCGTAGCCTCGTAAATGATTATCGAATAGTGATAGAATATTGACCCCTGTATCGGGTTTATTATTTAGCATAGAATATGGTCTTATTTAGCATAATAATCTATTTTATATTTGGTCTAATAATCAATCATGTATTTGGTCATACATTGTGTACATATACACTCTTATAATTCTCTATATATATAGTGGAATGCAATTGTCTTAAGGTAGGACATAATTTATTCTCTCAATGAGCCCTCTTCTAACGTGGTATTAGAGCTATATTAGAAAACCTAGCCTCTCTCTTTTGTCTCCCACCGCCAAGAAATCTTTCTAGTTCTATTATGCTCTACACTTGCCTCTTGTATGGGTCCTATGCATTATAACAAATCTAGTTAATTTCTTGGACACAAAGAAAAAACGAGTCTATTTTATTTCATAGAAATGATATGTTTTCCATTTTGAGAGCCATCACCGTCATGAACGAACACCTTTCTCTGTCGACAATCACTTTTACAAAACTTTCAAATCTAATTCACAGAGATTCATTTCATTTTGATTTTCCATACCAACAACATCAAATTTGTTCTTTAACTTTCTTCACTATTTCTAGTAAATTAATTACTTTCTTTGACTTTCTTATACATTTCTTGGACTCTTAGGAAGATTCAAACTTTCTGCTTTTGGATTCATCATTTACAACATTATTCTCGTAAACATCATCTCAAAAAGGAAAAAAAGAAATGAAGAAGGTATCAAAAAAAAAAGGGAAGAGGGTACTTAAAAAAAAAGAGGTACAATAAAAGAGGTAAAAAAAAAATCTTCCGATTTCATGGCACCAAACAATAGTGATTCACCTACTTATCATTCCTTCTCCTATGCTTATAATAGGGGATGGCCACGTTACCACCAACATCGCCATGGAAACCACGTCCATGGTCATAATAACAAAAAGTGTGGACGAAGTTATGGTCCAACAACTAAAAATTTTGGATTATGGTTTATGTCACTTGTAACACCTTTTTTGAGTACCCAAGATCCTGTTTGGCCTGCTAGAGGTCAGTCCATCAACTTAACTGGGCCTGGTTTACTGGGTAGTGCAACATCATAGTTCTTTTGGACCTGTTCGCATACTTTTAACCTTTCCTATCAATCCACAGACACAGTCCAACAACTCAACTCTCTAGCAATTCAGTGGCCGCACGACAATCAGTGCTATCTTGACACAGGTGCTATCTCTCACTTGGCATATGCTCTAGGTGTTCTTCATACTATTTTTAATAAGAGCAATATTTCACATGTTTTTGTCGATAATGGAACCCCTTCCTATTTCCTGTGTTGGAAACATTTACCTAAACACATCTTCCTCTTCTCTTCATCTTAAAAAAGTGTTAGTTGTGTCTCATAGTATTAAAAATCTCATTTTTGTGCATCAATTTATAAAAGATAACTTTTACTCTATAGAATTTAAAAATCTCACGCCTAAACACATCTTACCTAAATCTATATTTGTCTCCCAAATGGTTGATTCTAGAGTTTGGGATTAAGATTAAGATTATTATTGTTGTTGTTGTTGCTGTTGGCTTCTCTGTGAAAGACCTTCGAATGAAACAAATCACTCTTAGCTGCAATAGTTTAGGAGATCTCTATCTCGTAACTCCTTCTCCCACTTCTTCACCACCCACTACTTTGGCCCTCTCTTCCTTCACTACTTGGCATAGACGTCTTGGTCATCCCGGTGTACCTACTTGGCATAGTTTCTACAATGCTTGTCAATTAAGGAAGCATAGTAGACTTCCATTTTTTACCTCACAATCTATGAGTTTTGCTCCCTTTGATATTATCCGTTCTGACCTCTGGACATCATCTATACCTAGTGAAAGTGGTTTTTGGTATTATTTGATTTTTCTAGATGATTTCTCTTACTTTGTCTGGGCATATCCTCTGCGTACTAAATCTCAGGTCTTTGAAAATTTTTTCCACTTTTGTGCCTTTGTTCGCACACAATTCAACATTGAAATCAGGATGTTTCAGTGTGACAATGGCACAGAGTTTAATAACTCATCTTTTGTCAATTTATTTGCCCATCTTGGCATCTCTTACCGCTTCTCTTATCCCGACACTTCACAAAAAAATGGCAAAGCTGAGCGAATGTTACATAGCATCAATGATATTGTTCATACTATTCTTTTTCAAACCTCTATACTACCATCATATTGAGTAGAAGCATTGCACATGCCCATGCATCTACTTAATATACGTTCCAATAAAACACCGTTTCAAACATTTTTTCACAAATCACCACTTTATACTCACCTTTGTATTTTTGGGTGTCTGTGTTATCCAAACATATCTCATACTGGCCCTCACAAATTAGCCCCTTTCTCCACACCATGTGTATTCCTCAGCTATGTACTTCATCATTGAGGCTATAGATGTCTTGACCTCATAATCAAAAAGATAATCATATCTCACCATGTTACATTTGATAAGTAGAAATTTCCTTTTGCATCACATCACACACCCAAAACCACTTCCTATAATTTCCTAAATCGCATTGATACTCTTTTTCTTCACCATATCCTTAGCCCTTCATATCTCCTCTTCCTACGACATCCCAACCATCATCTCCTAACTAAACGACCCGTCCAACTTCCTCTCTTTTATCATCCTCCAAACAAGAGCCATCTCCCTCACCTAGTCCCCTCACTCTACCTCCTCCTCCTCATCCACCTCGTCATCACATGGTCACATGTAATTAACGTGGCATATTCAAACCAAAGCAACCGCTTTCTCTTCATACTTACACTTCCTCTTCCATTCCTCATAGTTACCAACAAGCTCTTCAGGATCCAAACTGGCAATGTACCATGCTTGACAAATATTTTGCTCTTATTAAAATGATACTTGGGATCTTAGTTTCCGATCTTTTGGGATTAACATTGTCAATTCTCAGTGGATCTTCAAAACAAATTTGATCCACAAGACTATCTTCTATACCATAATGTTCGTCTAGTTGTTGTTGGTAGTTCCCAACAAGCTGGTCTGGATTATGATGAGACTTTCAGCCTCATGGTCAAACCAGCCACTGTCTGTATGGTTTTAAGCTTAGCAATCTTTAGATCTTGGCCCATTCACCAGTTGGATGTGCAAAATGCCTTTCTAAAGGGACATCTTTAGGAGAAAGTCAACATGTGCCAACCACCTAGTTTTGTCAATAACACTCACCCAGATTACGTTTCTCGTCTAAAAAATCTCTCTACAGACTCACACAAACTCCACGGACATGGCATCAAAGATTTGCGACTTTTATCACTTCAATCGACTTTGTCGGTTGTTGATCTGATACATCAATTCAATCGACTTTGTCAGTTGTTGATCTGATATATCAATCTTTGTGTATCGTCAAGATAGGGACATAGCCATTCTTGTTCTATATATTGATGACATCATATTGACTGCATCATCCACTGCTTTTCTACACTTTATTACAATCTCTTTAGGCATAGAGTTTGCCATGACTGATATGGAGCCGCTACACTATTTTCAGGGCATCTCCGTGTCCTATGCCAAGACTGCATTGTTCCTTTCTCAATGCAAATATGCTCTAGAAATTCTAAAACGTGCTAACATGAGCTCATGTAATGCCTCCACCACTCCTATAGATACAATAGCCAAGTTATCAAGTTGCAATGGCCCTCCAATATTTGATCCATCTCTCTATCGCCGTCTCATCGGAGCTCTTCAGTATCTCAACTTTATCAGACTGGATATTGCTTACGTAGTTCAATAGGTGTGCCTTTTCATTCATGATCCCCAAGAACCTCATTTTCGAGCACTCAAATATATTTTATGATATATTCGTGGCACACACTTAATCATGGTTTATAGCTCTACTCTTCACCTACTAATTGTTTAACTCTTATTCAGATGTAGAGTGGGGTGGTTCTCTTGACACTTGACGTTCCACATTTGGTCATTGTGTTTTTCTTAGTAGTAACTTGATTTCTTGTCTTCTAAATGATAAGACACTATTTTTCATTCTAGTACCAAAGCTGAGTATTGCAGTATTGCAAATGCAATAGCTGAGACTTGCTGGTTATGAAATCTTCCTCTTGAGCTTCACTATCCATTATCCAAAACTATATTGGTCTACTGTGATAATATTGACGTTGTTTACTTGTCTAATAATTCAGTCAAACATCAACAAACTAAATGCATCAATTAAACACCCATTTTGTACGATAAAATGTAGCCTTGGGACAAGTTAAAGTGTGTCATGTGCCTTTTACTTATCAGTATGCTAACATCTACACCAAGGGTCTCCCTTCATCACTTTTCCTTGATTTTCAGTCCATTTTAAACATTTTTTCTCATAAAGAGTTAATTTTATTTATTTTATTTTATTGCCTTGATCTTGCATAGCCAAGATAGATTAACTTCCTACTAGAAAAATTCAACATAGACTTGGACTTTTCATTGTTGTCATGGACAATAAAGTAGCATGGTCGAGAGAACACTACTTATCTCTGCTTTACCATCTTTTTGTAAATTTTCTTACATGATGAGCTATATCTCTTCTAAATTTTGTATGCATATCTTCGGCTGTTGTGTCACTTTTATTGGCCCAGTATGACAAACCATGTGCTTTGCATGGTCGGCCTTCCAATGGATGCCAGCTTGGATTTCAATGTTATCCTTTAAAACTGAGAACGTGAAATCATGGGAAAAAAGAAGAAATTATGGGAGAAAAAACCAAAGTGCAATTATCTTCATTGCTTTGCCAAATGCACCAACCGGGAATAGAACCCAGGTCTATACCGTGGTAGGGTACTATTCTACCACTAGACCACTGGTGCTTGTTGGCTAGTGTTTTGTTACTATTCCTCCATGAGACCACCGATGCTTGTTGGCAAGTGCTTTGCTACACTACAAAATAAATGCACTACTCAGACGGTTAAAACCGTCAGCAAAACTTTCTCCGACGGATGGACCATTAGTTGGGTATACACCAGTCGGGATAGGTGTATCCTGATGGTTTGAGTTGCCATTGTAGCATGTCATGTATGTATTGTGACAGTAGAAAAGTATTGATAAAATTAATGGTTGCATCATCAGCTAATAAGGTGTTAGGAAAAAAAATAGACTTTTTATGATCGGTTATCATATGTTACGAGATGTTACTACTTTTATCGTCGGTTACCATTGAGTTAGGAAATGTCACTAATATTATCATCAGTTATTATGTGTTACGAGATGTTACTACTTTTATTGTCGGTTACCATTGTGTTAGGAAAAATCACTGATTTTATCATCAGTTGTCATATATTATGAAATGTTACTACTTTCATCGTCAATTACCATCGTGTTAGCAAATATCATTGATTTTATCATCAGTTATCATATGTTACTACATTTATCATCGGTTACCATTCAGTTAGGAAATGTTACTAATTTATTATCGATTATCATATATTACGAAATGTTACTACTTTTATTATCGGTTACTATTAAGTTAGGAAAAGTTACTGGTTTTATTATCAGTTACCATACTTTTATCGTCGTTTACCATTGAGTTAAAAAATGTTATTGATTTTATTATTGATTATTATATGTTACGAGATGTTACTATTTTAATTATCGGTTACTATTTAGTTAGAAAATATTACTGATTTATCATTGGTTATCATGTGTTATGAGATATTATTATTTTCATCATCTGTTACTACTGATCATCCGTTGCCATTGAATTAGGAAATTTTGATTTTATCATGGATTACCATTGATTACTATTTTTATCATCGGTTACTAAGATACGGGTGCCAGTGATCTGGGTTACGCCAGCCCCTGCTTGTGCTGGTGCCAGGACCCCACTTGGGCGGGCGCTTGTGCATGGAGGCGAGCGCCAACCCCCCTCTTGCACGGGTCACCCGCATATAGGGGGCGGGCGCCAACCTCCCTCTTGTGGGTTATACAAGTGTTTCATGGTCGTTTGTTTACCACCATTACAAATGTTATATTATAACCCAGGATAACAAGCCAAAGATAAATATTGTTACAATGTAAAATATTAATGATAAAGAAAAAAATACATACAAATATAAATACATCAGCAACAAAATATTAATTTTTTTTAAAAAAAAATCATAATAAATAAAAAAAAAAATTGTTCTTCGTGGAATACCTCCATTACCTTATTTCTATTTTTGAACATGGTAACAAACTATCTGCTTCTCGGATAGTTGATGGTTGGACTTTTTAAGCCCTCCTATTTTTAATTTTTTTTTATTTTTTTATTTTTTTATTTTTTTTTTTTATTTTTTTATGATAATGGTAAGTTTGGTTTAGGATAATTAAGAGTAATATAATTGTAGTGATAAAAACACAAAAAATTAAAAAAAAATTAAAAAAGAATAAAAAATATAAAATACAAAATAATTAAAAACAAAAACAAAAAAAACAAAAAAGGGTGGTTCCATCGCGTACATGCACGGTGGAACCGCCTCTATGTTTATTTATTTATTTTTTTTATTTTTTAAATATTTTAAACTAATAAAAAAAGGATAAAAGAATAAAAAATAAAATAAAATACAATAAAATGAATAAAAAAAAATAAAAAAAATTCAAAAATAGGAGGGCGGTGGAACTGCCTTCTATGCTTTTTTTTTGTTTTTTTAATTATTTTAAACTAATAAAAAAAGGGTTAGAAGAATAAAAATGATAAAAGAATAAAAAATATAATAAAATATAATAAAATGAATAAAAAACAAAATAAAAAAATTCAAAAATAGTTGGTTGGTGGAACCGCCCTCCATGCTTTTTATTGTTTTTTTTTTTACTTATTTTAAAATAGTAAAAAAAGGGTTAAAAGAATAAAAATGATACAAGAATAAAAAATAAATAAAATGAATAAAAAACAAAATAAAAAAAAAATAAAAAAAAATTCAAAAATTCAAAAATAGGAGGGCTGTGGAATTACCGTTTGTTTTTTTTCTATTTTTTAATTATTTTAGACTAATAAGAAAGGGTTAAAAGAATAAAAATGATAAAAGAATAAAAAATAAATAAAATACAATAAAATGAATAAAAAACAAAATAAAATAAAAAAATAAAAAAATTCAAAAATTCAAAAATAGGAGGGCGTTGGAACCGCCCTCTATGTTTATTCTTTTTTAGTTTTTTTTTTTTTGGTTTTTTGTTTCTTTTGTATTTTCAATTATTTTGTGTTTTTATTATTTTGTTATTTTATTATTTTGTTTTATTCTTTCTTTTGTGTTTTTATTACTACCATCAATTACCCTAGACTCATAATTTATACTGTTTAGTTATTATTTTTATTTATCGTAATTTATAATAACAATTTTTTTTCATACAACAAAGGAGAAATGATAAAAAAAATATAAAATAATATTTTACATATATATAAGGTATAACAGCCCAACGACGGAGAAGTGATAGAATTATTTCCGACAGATTTTTTCGTCGCTAATTTGTCAGAATTTTTTTTTTTAATTTTTAGCGATGGATTACCGACGGAAATATTTTCGCCGCTAAAATTAGTGACGGATTTTTTTTTTACGGATTTTTCCATCGCTAAATTATCCGTCGCTAATCCATTATAATTCTGTCGCTAATTAGCAATGGATAATAATCCGTCGCTAATTTCCGTCGCTAAAAGTGGGTTTTCTAGTAGTGTATAATAATATATAATACAATAATATAAAATATAATACTATATTATATATAATATTAATTATAATAATATGTAACATAATACTAATGCATAATAATACTTGTTATAATATAATATATTAATATATAGTACAACAAGTTATATTAGTAATATATAGTCATAAATAGTGATATATAATGATATATAGTGATTTATAGTAATATACAGTAATTATTTTAATATATTAGCAATATATAATAATATGTATTAATACGTAGTAGTATATAGTAATACATAGTAATATATAATAATATGTAGTGATGTATAGTAATATGCATTAATATATATAGTTATAATTTAATTAATTATTAAAAAAATCTGTTATAATTGAATAAGTAATTAAAAAATTATATTGTTAATGTCATATATAATAATATACAGTTATAATATTAATATAATAATAAAATAGTATAAAATAACAGTAATATAAGTAATATATAATATTAATATATAGTACTATATAATATAATACTAATGCCTAATATAGTATATAATATAATAATATATAATATAACAATACATAATATATAGTAATTATAATAATATATTAGTAATAGAAAATACCATATATGTAAAATATAGTAGTATATAGTAATATATCTAAATATATATATATGTATAGTACTATATAGTTATAATTTAATAAATAATTATAAAAATATATTATAATTCAACAAGTAATTAAAAAAATATATTGTAATTAATATATTTGTAATATAAAATACCATCCAATGGTTTGTCTCCCTCCACATTCAACCGTCCCAAAGAATAAAAAAAAAAAACCCAAAAGAATAAAAAAAAACCTCAAAAAACAAACTAATAAAAAAAGAATAAAAAACTAAATAAAAAATAAAAACTAAAAAAAAAAAAAGGTTAAAAATATGGGCGGTTCCACCATGCATGTGCACGGTGGAATTGCCCCTTTTTTGGTTTTTTTTTTCTTTTGTTCTTTTAATTATTTTGTGTTTTTATTTTTTTATTTTTTTTATTTTTTTGTATTTTTATCACTACTATCATGCATGGTGCTAAAACATCAGCAAAAATTCTAACATATAGTGGAGGCTTATTATGCATGGTCTACAAAATGGAGAGCACCAAGTTAGATTGGTAGCATGCAACAACGGTGGCATTCCGCTCTTGTCAGTGGAAAGATAACTAGTTGGAGGAGTGGTGGTTTACACGTCCATCAACAGCTCTTTCAATTCGACATCCCTTTTCGTTTCCCAAATATGTTTACATAGATCCAAGTAGGGACACTTATATTATATGCTTGAGGGTAAAGGTGCCAAATGCATCACTTATAAGATGGGGGACTATGCCACTGCCAATTAGAGGACTATCTTGTTTCTTTCCTCAACCAATTTTTATTTGTATTTGCTATCGTGTCTACATAGAATCAATATGCTCATGCATTATTGTTCGTATATATCTAAACTATTTATTTAGATATGCCAATTGGTGAAGTTGGAACACAAGTTTTAGGGCCAAAGCAATGCATGATTGATATTGTAAGGGCAAAACTACTCTAAATTTGATAAAACCCTTTTTCTTTTTTCAACCTCTTATTTCGACATAAATCTTTTATTTAGGTTTAATTAATATTTTGATGCGTTACTTTTTTTAAGGACAATTAATGTTTATTTTGGTTTTTATCTTTCTATTAGTGTGTCATAATATATTAAAGTACTACTTAGATACAACCTAAAATGTGAACCTAAGGTTGATTTCAAAATCACGTGCAAGGAACAAAATGCATAGGGGAGAGGGAGACGAGAGGAAGTATGCTTTTTCCGTTAGATGTTTTTGCCAATCTTTTTGCAAAATAATATAGAGCATTCCACATTGAAAATAATTTTGCAAAGTTAAATTCATTTTGTTAAGCATGAAGAGGAAGGTGGGGCACTCCAAAAATGATAAGCACCGCTGAAAGGGTATTCCCAAATTTTATTGTTAGCTTTTTGGACATAGCAGAGTGTAGCCAAAGAAAATCAATACTTTGAGCCAAATGATTTTGGTATTCAATAATAAAAGGGACAATTTGTTACGACTGGAAAGTAAAATTTTCAATGCTGACAAACTAAAAGTGGATTACATAAGATAACTTATCAACTAATTTAAGGGTAATCAATCACTATTTCATTGTGGCCAAACATTTCAGTTACGATGTTAAAAAAAAATGCCTAAAAAAAGATGGAAAATCAACATTATCAAAATGAATGCAGTTTGATATTGAATTTATCCATATTTGGGGAAAAAGAGATTTTATTATATCCAGAAAGTAAAAATTTGAAAGTCAACAAAGTTAAAATTGGAATATATGGAACAAATAAACAAATTTTGTTAAACAATAGCATTTTTCTTGTGATAACAAAACATTAATGATTCAAAAATGATGTTGGGGATTTTACTCCTCTGTCCCACCTCAAGAGCTTGAAGTTATAATTTGAAATATATAAATAGTAGTTGCAACTTGGATCATTGCCGAGCTTAATAACGCAAGATTATAACATATGCGGAGGCATTAAGATTTGCGACGAATTTTGTTACAAAAATTTTTCATCGCAAATTTGTGAGGAAATTTTGAAATTTTTTTTGCAAAATTTTGCGATGCTGTATTAGCCATGATTTTTTTTTCGTCGCAAAGTTCATTGCAAAACTTTTTTGTGACAATTTTTTTTTTAATTTTTTCATCACAAATTCTATGGTTAAAATCACTTTTTTTATTTTTTTTGTAGTGGCTTAATGTATATTGCCTATAAAGTAGAGGGGCACCGTGCTAGGCTGGCTTCACAGAACAAGAAGTACCTCGTGCTCATGTTGGTGGAAGGATAGCGAGCTAGCAACTTACACGTCCATCAACACCTAATGAGTTTCTCTCAATTTGACAACAACCTTTTTCTTTTCCCAAATATGTTTAGATATATCCAAGTAGGGAGAATTGGATCTATGCTTGAGGACCTAAGTGCCAAATGTGACACTTATAGAGTGGGGGACTATGCCACTCTCAATTAGAGAACAATCTTGTTTCTTTCCTCAACCAATTTTTATTTGTATTATGGATATCGTATCTGCATAGAATCAATATCCTCATGTATTATTGTTCTTGTATGCTCATGTATTACTCTTCTTATATATCTTAACTGTTTACTTAGATATGTCAACTGGGGAGTTGGAACATAAGTTTTAGGGTCAAAGCAATTCATGGTCAATAGAGCGAGGGCAAAAATACTCTCAATTTGATAAAAACCTTTTTCCTTTTTCAACCACTTATTTTTACATAATTTTCTTTTTTAGGTTTAACCAATATGGTGATACATTACTTTTTTAAAGGACAATTAAAGTTTATTTTGATTTTTATCTTTCATTTAATATATAATAATATATTAAAGTGATATTTAGATACAACCTATAAAGTGTGAACCCAAGGATGATTTCTAAATTGTGTGCAAGGAACAAAAAGTGTAGGAGAGAGGGAGATGAGAGGGAAAATGCTTTTCAACGTTCGATGTTTTTGCTGATATTTTTTTCAAAATAAAATAGCATTCCAGTTTGAAAATATTTTTGCGAATTTAAATTCATTTTGTTAAGCAAGAAGAGGAAGGTGGGGAACTCCGAAAGTTAAGTAGTGCTTCAAAAATTAGTAAAATATATTTCTATTTTTATTTCTATTGTTATTGAATTGGTTTCTCATTACTAGTAGGAAGGAGTTTGTGTTGGCCATGTTATCCACTTTCCTTTTGTAATTGTTTATTTTTAGCTATGTTGTGTTTAATTGTAAACTCATATAAGGCCTTGGTTTCTCATCAACTATGAAAATGAATGCAGTAACTTCCTCTGCACCTTCAAGAAACTCTTTTTTGTTTTTCAATCAAACAACGAGTGGTATTAGAGCTCTATAAGAGAGAGAGCGAAATACTATCTCTTTTAAAGCCAGCTTTTGATCTTCAACTAGGAAAAGGAAAAGTAAGAAGGAGAAAATTGATTGAAACACAACTGACTGAAATACCAAGAGAGAGAAAATTACAATGGCAAGGAATGGTATCAATTTATCTTCTCAACCTCAAATTCCAATTTTTAAAAGGGAAAATTATTGCTTTTGGAGCACAAAAATGAAGATGATATTCAAATCCCAGGAGCTATGGGTCCTGGTGGAGAATGGGTTCTGATAATACCCTATTTAATAGATCTCCAAAATCATGCATGGTTATCTCATAAGGAAGACAATCACTATCAAGGTCAAATCTTTCCATATTTCTGGAGGAAGTCTAAACTTTTCAGATGTCTCTAATTACAAACCTAACCATCTTAAAAGACTTCCAACAAAAGGAAACTAGGGTTTTCTACACCCTTGGGAAGGCTATAAATATAAAACATAGGCAATCTTCAGAGGGGACTCAGTTTTTGACACCCGAAAGGGATACGACTCTATAGATCATTTAGAGAGGAGTTCTATTCCCAGTTCTATATATAGTTTAGAGAGAGGTTCTATACCCAATTCCATACATCCTTCAGAGAGGGGTTCTATACCCGGTTCTATATATCATTCAGAAGGGGGTTCCATACCCAATCTTATATGTCATTCAGAGAGGAGTTTCATACTCATTTACATACGCCGACAAAGGTAGACCTTCATACTCAATCTCATGCAACAGGGGTATGATATATATGACTACTATCAATCTTTATCTTATCGCTCGTATTGAGAGTCAGAGTTCCCCCGCCTGCCCAGCCCCAGTAGGGTTTTTACAGGTTTTTTATCCGTGAAGAATCGTAGAGCACCACTGCCATCTGCTTCCCGCTCGAATTGGAAGAGCAGGTATCTGTGGAGCTAAAATCGACTCCAACAGATTGGCGCCGTCCATAGGAAACGACTGACTGACCAGTCATAGAAATATCATATCTAGCTTCACTTCCACTTGACAGTCTGAATTCATTTGACAATGTGACAATCGAGAGAAAGGTACATTATCTAACGAACGGGCTCATATCGCCCTAATCTACCAATGAGATCTATCTCCCCAAATGGGCCATGTCGCCCTGATTTACCGATGGGATTTATCTCCCCGAATGGGTCTATACCGCCCTCGATTATCTGACCTATCGGTCTCTCTATCTTTCGGACTGTCGGCCTCTCAATCTCTTTCTAGACTCTAAGATCGTTTGATTTTTTGACCTGTCAATCTCTTGATTGTTTGGTCTGTCGGCCTCCTAATCTCTTGTTAGTCTATAGACTCCTAGATTTTTTGATTTTCTGACCTATCGGTCTCTCCATCGTTCGGCTGGTTGACCCATTTATCTAAAGTATCCTCATGTTTAGAGGGTCGTAGACACCCAGCTCCCTTCATTCGGAGGGCCTCAGTCGCCCAGCTCCTGTCGTTCAGAGGGCCTTAGTCGCTTAGCTCCTATCATTCATTTAGAGGGCCTCAGTAGCCCAGCTCCTATCGTTCGGAGGGCCTCAGTTGCCCAACTCCTATCATTCGTTCGGAGGGTCTCAATCGCTCAGCTCTTATTATTTGGAGGGCCTTAGTCGCCCAACTCCTATCGTTCGGAGGGCTTCAGTCACCCAGCTCCTATCGTTCGTTTGGAGGGCCTCAGTCGCCCAGCTCCTATCGTTCGGAGGGCCTCAGTCGCTCAGTTCTTATCGTTCATTCGGAGGGCCTTAGTCGCCCAGCTCCTATCATTCGTAGGACCTCAGTCGCCCAGCTCGCTCTCGTTCGTTCGAAGGGCCTTAGTCGCCCAGCTCCTATCGTTCGGAGGGTCTCAGTCGCCCAGTTCCAATTGTTCGTTCGGAGGGCCTTAGTCGCCCAACTCCTATCGTTCGGAGGGCTTTAGTTGCCTAGTTCCTATCGTTCGTTCAGAGGACCTCAGTCGCCTAGCTCCGATCATTCGTTCGGAGGGCCTAAGTCACCCAGCTCCCTATCATTGGTTCGGAGGGCCTCAGTCGCCCAGCTCCTATCGTTTGTTCGGAAGGCCTCAGTCGCCCAGTTTCTATCGCTCGTTCGGAGGGCCTCAGTCGCCCAACTTTTATCATTTGGAGGGTCTCACTCACCCAGCTCCTATCGTTCGTTCAGAGGGTCTCAGTCGCCCAACTCCTATCGTTCGAAGGGCCTCAGTCACCCAATTCCTATCGTTCGTTCGGAGGGTCTCAGTCACCCAGCTCCTATCGTTCATTTGGAACGCTTCAGTCACCCAACTACTGTCATTCAAAGGGCCCCAGTAGCCCAGCTCCAATCATTCGTTCGGAGGGCCTCACTCGTCCAGCTCCTATCGTTCGTTCGGAGGGTCTCAGTCACCCATCTCCTATTGTTCAGAGGGTCTCAGTCGCCCAGCTCCTATCGTTCGGAAGGCCTCAGTCGCCCAGCTCCTATCGTTCGTTCGGATGGCTTCAGTCACCCAGCTCCTATCATTCGAAGGGCCTCAGTCGCTCAGCTCCTGTCGTTCGGAGGGTCTCAATCGCCTAGCTCCTATCATTCGTTCAAATAGCCTCAGTCGCCAGCACCTATTGTTCGTTCAGAGGGCCTCCATCACCCAGCTCCCATCATTCGGAAGGTCTCAGTCGTCTAGCTCCTATCGTTCGTTCGGAGGGCCTTAGCCACCTAGCTCCTATCGTTCATTCAGAGGGTCTCAGTCGCCCAGCTCCTATCGTTCAGTCGGAGGGCCTCAGTTGCCCAACTCCTATCATTTGGAGGGCCTCAGTCGCCCAGCTCCTGTCACTTGGAGGGTCTTAGTCACCCAACTCCTGTCGTTCAGAGGGCCTTCGTCGCCCAGCACCCTTTGTTCGGAGGGCCTTTGTCGCCTAGCTCTTGCCATTCGGAAGGCCTTGCTCGCCCAACTCCCTTCATCTAGAGGGCTTTCGTCGACCAGCTGCTATCGTTCGGAGGGCCTTAGTCGCCCAACACCTGTCGTTCGGAGGGTCTTGGTCACCCAGCTCCTATCATTCGACGGGTTTTAATCTTCCAGCTCCTATTATTTGATTGGTCTTGGTCCCCTGACTCTTATCGTTTGGCGGGTCTAAATCGCCCAGATCTTATCATTCGAGCATGTCATCAATAAGGGACGGAGCTCCCCGAACGAGCCCATGTCGTTCCGATCTACCAATAGGGATCTAATTTCCCGAGTGGGCTTATGACTCCCTGATCTACTGTTTAACCTGTTGGTCTTGTGTTCTCTTGATAGTACGACCTGTCGGTTTGGTGTTCTCTCAATCGTTTGACTGTCGGTATGGTATTCTCTCGATCGTTCGACCTATCAGTCTGGTGTTCTCTCGATCGTTCGACTTGTTGACCAGGTATTCTCTTGATCATTCGACCTGTCGGTCTAGTGTTCTCTCTATCGTTCGACCTGTATGTCTGGTATTCTCTCGATCATTCAACCTATTGGTCTGGTATTCTCTCGATCGTTCGACCTGTCGGTCTAGTATTCTCTCGATCGTTCGACCTCTAGATCTCACGATCACTCAACCTGTCAATCTACCAATCTCTCGATCACCCGATGACTCGGTCTCTCGATGACTCGATCTCTCAATCATTTGTTCTCTCTATCGTTTGACCTGTATGTCTGGTATTCTCTCGATCGTTCAACCTATCGGTCTGGTATTCTCTCGATCGTTCGACCTGTCGGTCTAGTATTCTCTCGATCGTTCGACCTCTAGATCTCACGATCACTCAACCTGTCAATCTACCAATCTCTCAATCACCCGATGACTCGGTCTCTCGATGACTCGATCTCTCAATCATTTGATCTCTCAGTCTATTGGCCTGCTGATCTTTTGACCTTTTAATCTTCTAGAAGACCTCTTACAATCCACCCTACTCCTAATACAATTTCTTTAAAATACAATTAAGAGTGGGGGCAAATGATGATACCCTATTTAATAGGTCTCCAAAATCATGTATGGTTATCCGATAAGGAAGGTAATCACTATCAAGGTCAAATCTTTCTATATTTCTGGAGGAAGTCTAAACCTTTCAGAAGTCTCTAATTTTAATCCTAACTATCTTAAAAGACTTCCAGCAAAAAAAAACTAGGGTTTTCTACACCTTTGCGAAGGCTACAAATACAAAGCATAGGCAACCTTCAAAGGGGACTTAGTTTTTGAGACACGAAAGGGTGGCAATTCTATACATCATTTAAAGAGAGGTTTTATACCTAGTTTTATATATCGTTCAGAGAGGGGTTCTATACCCAGTTCTATACATCATTCAGAGAGGGGTTCTATACCCAATTTTATACATCATTCAGAGGGGGATTCTATACCCAATCTTATATGTCATTCAGAGGGGAGTTTCATATTCATTTACATACGCCGACAGAGGTAGACCTTCATGCTCAATCTCATGCGATAGAGGTATGATATCTACGACTACTATAAGTCTTTATCTTATCGCTTATACTGACTTGAGCGTTAGAGTCCCTCCGCCGGGCCAGCCCCAGTGGGGTTTTTATAGGTTTTTCATCCATGCAGAATCATAGAGTACCACCACCCCCGCTCAAGTTGGAAGAGCAGGTATTTGTGGAGCAAAAATCGACTTTAACAGATTGGTGTCGTCCATGGGAAACGACTGACGACCAGTCGTAGAAATCTAAAACCTGGCTTCACTTTCGCTTAACAGTCTGAATTCATTTGACTATGCGACAATCGGGAGGAAGGTACATTATCTAACGAACGGGCTCATGTCGCCCTGATCTACCGATGGTATCTATCTCCTCGAACAGGCCATGTCGTCCTGATTTACCGATGGGATTTATCTCCCCGAATGGGTCTACACAGCCCTCGATTATTCGACCTGTCGGTCTCTCTATTGTTCGTAATGTCGGCCTCTCAGTCTCTTTCCTGACTCCCAGATCGTTTGATTTTTGGCCTATCGGTCTCTCCATTGTTTGGTCTGTCGGCCCCTCAATCTCTTGTCAGTCTATTGACTCTCGGATTTTTACTTTTTTGACCGATCGGTCTCTCCATTGTTCGGCCTGTCTACCCATTTATCTAAGGTATCCTATGGTTCAGAGGGCCTTAGACGCCCAGCTCCCTTCATTCGGAGGGCCTCAGTCGCCCAGCTCCTATCGTTCGTTTGGAGGGCCTCAGTCCCCCAGCTCATATCGTTCGGAGGGTCTTAGTCGCCCAGCTCCTACCATTCGTTTGGAGGGCCTCAGTCACCCAGTTTTTATCATTTGGAGGGCCTCAGTCGCCTAACTCCTATCGTTCGGAGAGCCTCAGTCGTCCAGCTCCTATCATTCGTTCGGAGGATCTCAGTCACCTAGCTCCTATCGTTCGGAGGGCCTCAGTCGCTCAGCTCTTATCATTGTTCGGAGGGCCTCAGTCGCCCAGCTCCTATCGTTCGTATGATCTCAGTCGCCCAGCTCCCTATCCTTCGTACAGAGGGCCTCAGTCACCCAGCTCCTATCGTTCGGAGGGTCTCAGTCGCCCAGCTCCCTATCCTTCGTATGGAGGGCCTCAGTCACCCAGCTCCTATCATTCGAAGGGTCTCAGTCGCCCAGTTCCTATCGTTCAGAGGGCTTCAGTTGCCCAGTTCCTATCGTTCATTCGGAGGACCACAGTCGCCCAGCTCCTATTATTCGGAGGACATCAGTCGTCCAGTTCCTATCGTTCATTTGGAAGGCCTCAGTCGCCCAGCTACTATCGTTCATTCAGAGGGCCTAAGTCGCTCAACTCCTATTATTCAGAGGGCCTTAGTCGCTTAGTTCCTATAATTCGGAGGGCTTCAGTCGCCCAACTCCTATCGTTCGTTCGGAGGGCCTCAGTCACCCAGCTCCTATCATTCGAAGGGCCTCAGTCTCCCAGCTCCTATCATTTGGAAGGCCTTAGTTACCCAGTTCCTATAATTCATTCGGAGGGTCTCAGTCGTCTAGCTCCTATCGTTTGGAGGCCCTCAGTTTCCCAGCTCCTATCGTTCATTCGGGGGCCTCAATTGTCCAGATCCTATCATTCGGAGGGCCTCAGTCGCCCAATTCCTATCGTTTGTTCGGAGGGCCTCAGTCGCCAAGCTCCTATCGTTCATTCGGCGGGTTTCAGTCACCCAGCTCCTATCATTCAGAGGGCCTTAGTCGCCTAGCTCCTATCGTTCATTCGGAGGGCCTGAGTCGGTCAGCTCCTATCGTTCGTTCGGAGGGCTTCAGTCGCCCAGCTCCTATCGTTCGGAGGGTCTCAGTAGCCTAGCTCCTATCATTCGTTCAGAGGGACTCAGTCGCCCAGCTCGAGGGCCTCAGTCGCCCAACTCCTATCATTCGTTCAAAGGGCCTCAGTCGCCTAGCTCCTCTCATTCGGAGGGCCTAAGTCGCCCAGCTCCTATCGTTCAGAGGGTCTCAGTCATCCAACTCCTATCGTTCATTCGAAGGGCCTCAGTCGCTAGCTCCTATCATTTGTTCAGAGGGCCTTTGTTACCCAGCTCCTATCGTTCGGAGGGCCTCAGTCACCCAGCTCTTATTGTTCATTCGGGGGGCTTCAGTCGTCCAGCTCCTAAGGGTCATTCAGAAGGCCTCAGTCACCCAGCTCCTATTGTTAAGAGGGCCTCAGTCGCCCAGCTCCTCTCGTTCGGAGGGCCTCAGTCACCTAAGTCTTGTTACTATGAGGGTCTCAGTCGCCCAGCTCCTGTCGTTCAGAGGGCCTTTGTCGCCCAGCTCCCTTTGTTCGGAGGGCCTTTGTTGCGCAACTCCTGTAATTCGAAGGGCCTTGCTTACCCAACTCCCTTCATTTGGAGGGACTTCGTCACCAGCTGCTATCGTTCGGAGGGCCTTAGTCGCCCAGCTCCTGTCTTTCGGAGGGCCTTGGTCGCCCAGCTCCTATCATTCAACGGGTTTTAGTCTTCTAGCTCCTATCGTTCGATTGGTCTTGGTCCCCAAGCTCCTATCGCTTGGCGGGTCTAAGTCGCCCAGATCCTTTTATTCGAACGTGTCATCAATAAGGTACGGAGCTACCCGAATGGGCCCATGTCTCCCCGATCTACCAATAGGGATCTAACTCCTCAAGCAGGCATATGATGCCCTGATCTATTGTTCGACCTGTTGGTCTTGTGTTTTGTTGATAGTACAACCTGTCGGTCTTGTGTTTTGTTTATAGTACGACCTATCGGTTTGGTGTTCTCTCGATCGTTCAGCCTTTCGATCTGGTATTCTCTCGATCGTTCGACCTGTCGTCTAGTGTTATCTAGATCGTTCGACCTGTAGGTCTGGTATTCTTTCGATCGTTCGACCTGTCGGTCTGGTATTCTCTCGATCGTTTAACCTGTCAGTTTGGTATTCTCTCGATCGTTCGACCTATCAGTTTGGTATTCTCTCGATCATTCGACCTATCAATCTTGTATTCTCTCGATCGTTCGACCTCTGGATCTTACGATCACTCAACCTATCGATCTGCCAATCTCTCGATCACCTGATGACTCGGTATCTTGATGACACGATCTCTCGATCATTTGATCTCTCAGTCTATTGGCCTGCTGATCTCTTGACCTTTCGGTCTTCTAGAATACCTCTTACAATCCACTCTACTCCTAATATAATTTCTTCAAAATGCAATCAGGAGTGGGGGCAAATGATGATATCTTATTTAATAGGTTTTCAAAATCATGCGTGGTTATCCAATAAGGAAGGTATTCATTATCAAGGTCAAATCTTTCCATATTTTTGGAGGAAGTCTAAACCTTTCAGAAGTCTCTAATTACAATCCTAACCATCTTAAAAAAATTTCAGGAAAAGGAAACTAGGGTTTTCAACACTCTTGGGAAGGCTATAAATACATAGCATAGACAACCTTCATAGGGGACTCAGTTTTTGACACACGAAAGGAAGGCGATTCTATATATTATTCAGAGAGGGGTTCTATACCCAGTTTTATATATCGTTCAGAGAGGGGTTCTATTCCCAGTTCTATACATCATTCAGAGAGGGGTTCTATACTCAGTTCTATATATTGTTCAGAGAGGGATTCTATACCCAGCTCTATACATCATTCAGATGGGGGTTTTATACCCAATCTTATATGTCATTCAGAGGGGGGTTTCATACCCATTTACATACGCCGACAGAGGTAGACCTTCATGCTCATTCTCATGCGACAGAGGTATGATATCTACGATTACTATCATTTTTTATCTTATTACTCATACTGACTTGAGCGTCGGAGTCCCCCCGCCAGGCCAGCACCGGTGGTGTTCTTGCTGGTTTTTCATCCGTGAAGAATCGTAGAGCACCACCGCCATTGGCTTCCCACTCGAGTCGGAAGAGCAAGTATCTGTGGAGCGAAAATCGACTCCAATAGGTTCAATGACGTAAATCCCACCATGCACAACCAACGCTTATAGGAGACTCACAAGAAAGATACAAAGGTTCTATTTTTCATTCAATGGGGTCTTGCTGAAGATATTTTTCCCAAAAGTGCAGTAGCTGGCTCCTCCACTCAAGCATGGGAGATTTTAAAGCAAGAGTATTTAGGTGACAAGAAGGTAATTGTTGTGAAATTACGAACTCTTCATCATAATTTTGAAATGTTGGCCATGAAAAATAATGAGTCTGTGCAAGTGTAGTTGTCTAAAGTCTCTACGGTTGTAAACTTTTTGAAGTCTTATAGTGAAAGTGTTAGTAATAACCCTATTATGAGCAAGGTATTAATGAGTTTGATCCCAAAATTTGATCATGTGGCTACTGCAATTGAAGAGTCTAAGGAATTGTCTACTTACTTCTTTGATGAATTGTTGAGTTGAAAAAGTTGAGAAGAAGGCTTTTCAAGTGAAAGGGGAGTCTACTTCTAAGAAAAAAAAATAGAAAATTCAGTAGGTAGATGTCAAGGTAGAGGTGGTTACCACGATCGTGGTCTCATTAGTGCCAGAGGATGAGGCCAAATTGGAGAATAATGGTAGTATAAATGCACCATTCAATGTCATTATTGCAAGAAATTTGGTCACAAAGAAGCAAATTGTTGGATTAAGGAGAGAATTGAGTAGAAGAAAGCCAATATCATAAAGAAGATTGAAGAAGAATGATAGTGGCACGTGATTTTTTTCTGTTTTGCCTTCGTTTTTTTTTTTTGTTTTTTTGTGACCTTAACCAAAACTTTCATTATACAATTTCCTTTTAGTATTTACCGACTGATATCCGAAGATATATTTTAATTAATTCAATTCGAGTGTTGCCCGACTCAATTTAGGGAGGAGCTCTCCCAATATAGTCTTTTCCATTCTCAAATTTTTAACCTGGAAATTGATTAATAGACTTAGCACCCTTATCCTCTAAACCGACTGTCCATTGGTTAAACTTACATTATATGATAGAACAAGAGAAGCACAAAGTTTTGTATAGTATGGTTTATTATGAAATTATAGCATCCATATTGTTGTTATCACTCAACATGTCTCTTCCAACCTAGCTTGAAAATAAAAGGTAGGTCTTAGGAGGTTTAATATTAATTAAGATCAACTAAATCCATTACTTAATTGTTTCTTTATCATACTATGCTCTAGATATGGATCTTGATTTATGTGTTCATTAAAATAAATTTTCACTTAATCACTTGATGGGTATTTGGTTTTTTTCACATAAAGAGTTGATTTTATTATTTTGCCTTTGATCTTGGATATCTAATATAGATTAACTTACCACTAGAAAAATTCAACGTAGACTTGGACCTTTCATTGTTGTCATCAACAATAAAATAACATGGTCGAGAGAATAATGCTTATCTCTGCTTGATCACATACATCTCTTCTAAATTTTGCTAGGATATCTTCGCCTACTATCACTTTTATTTCCCACTATGATAGACCATGGGATTTGCATGGTCGGCCCTCCGATGGATGCCCAGCTCGGATTTGGTTGTCAGCCTTTAAAACGGAGGACATGAAATTATGGGAAGAAAAAAAAATTATGGTGAAAAAAATAAGAAGCTCAGAAGCACCGATTTATCTTCTCAAATCAGATGCGTAATGGACCCACCATCACTTCTAAGTGCAATTGTCTTCATTGCTTCACCTAATGCACTTGCTGGGAATCGAACCCAAGTCTATATTGTGGTAAGGTACTATTCCACCATTAGACCACTGGTGCTAACTGTTTGGTGTTTTGGTACTATTCCACCACGAGACCACCGGTGCTTGTTGGCAAGTGTTTTGCTAGCACCAAGTAGGACCATTATAGAAAAAACATTTGTTTGTTTGTTTTTTTTTTAACATTTTCATAAAATTAATTATTTTGTAGAATTAAGATAAATGTTTCTAAAGAAAATATTGTTAAAATATTTAAGAAAGTGAAAAATTAAAAATATAATATTTTGGTGTATCTACTCTACTACCGTATATATTTTAATAAAAAGACTGGATCAATATAAATTTATTATATAATTGTTGGCAAAAGTTTTGTGAGTTAGGTTGGTGCTTAGATGAAGAAAGATGTAAGAGTTTAGAGTTTTGGGGGATCAATGGAGCAGAGCTTGGAGGGAGGGGAGGGGAGAGAAGAAATAGATTCCACATCGCTTACCATCCAATATATTTATCACAAATATTCTAATGATTTCAATTTTTTTGTTGTCCGAGTTGGTCAACTTTCGATTTAAACAGCTTTATAGTGCAGCAAGTTTCTAATTCATCCTTTATTTTGTATGATGACCCTTCTCCTAAAAATAACTCTTTCCTATCATTTTGAATTTGTGAAAATTATTTTTTTTGATACATAAGAAAACTCAAACTTGAACTCTTTATAAGAGGAGTATGATATTAGTTAAATTATAACTCATTAGTGAAATTGCAAAAATTATATATACCCTCAGTTTGTATCTTTAATTTTCATTTAATTAAAAAAAAAAATTGTCCTTAAGGGACAGTCTAACAGTGATAACTCACTTCTCTAATTCCATGATGCAGGATTGACAAATAATATAACAAAAGAAAATTAGTTGAGCTGATTTTATATATATATATTTTAAATTTCCTACAATAATAAATTTTCTTTTAATAACCTCCTTTCTAATACAATATTGCATGTGTTACAAGTACGAATCTTATGATTTTCTTTCAATTATAGAATATATATTATTATTAATCTTCCAATTTAGAAAACAAACTTAGATTAATTTGGAAATGCATGAAGTTCTACCAAAACTAAAAATTAAAAAAGCAGGCACAATGGTTTGCACTAGTACCCAAATGGGACCCTAGTACGCTGGTTTTTTTTTTTTTTTTTTTTTATTTCATAGTCTTGACAATTCCCATTTTATGGTCACCTCAAAAAAATTATAAGTTAATTAGTAAAATGTATATTAATAATTTGTAATTTTTTATGCCAACAATAATTCGCATCTTTATCTTGAGTACTTATGATATGATTTCTAATTACAGAATATATGAGTTATGATAGATAAATCTAATAAATTATTAATCAAATGGAATCAATCTTACCTAATAGTCTCCATCAATATGTTTTGACTAATTTTTAATTAAATATTTATTTCAATTGATTACAACATATTCATTATTTGATTAAAAATTGTCAAACACACATTAAACTTTTTTCCTTTTTCTCATGTAATGAAAGAAACTAGATTAATGGTTACCAAGAAACTAGATTGCAAAATCAATCTTTGGAACCCTTTTTTCCTTGTATGCAATAGCCCCAAAACGAATAAAGCTTAACTCCGTATTCTTACTGATAGCACAACCAACCAAACAAGATACTTCGTAGCCCCATAAATGATTATCGAATAGTGATAGAATATTGACCCCTGTATCTGGTTTATTATTTAGCATAGAATATGGACTTATTTAGCATAATAATCTATTTTATATTTGGTCTAATAATCAATCATGTATCTCGCCATGCGTTGTGTACATATACACTCTTATAATTCTCTATATTTATAGTGGAATGTAATTGTCTTAAGGTAGGACATAATTTTTCCTCTCAATGAGCCCTCTTCTAACATGGTATTAGAGCTACATTAGAAAACCTAGCCTCTCTCTTTGTCTCACCTAGCCTCTCTCTTTTGTCTCCCACCGCCAAGAAATCTTTCTAGTTCTATTATGCTGTACACTTGCCTCTTGTATGGGTCCTATGCATTATAACAAATCTAGTTAATTTCTTGGACACAAAGAAAAAACGAGACTATTTTATTTCTTAGAAATGATCTATTTTCCATTTTGAGAGCCATCACCGTCATGAATGAACACCTTTCTCTGTCGACAATCATTTTTACAAAACTCTCAAATCTAATTCACAGAGATTCATTTCATTTTGATTTTCCATACCAACAACATCAAATTTGTTCTTTAACTTTCTTCACTCTTTCTAGTACATTAATTGCTTTCTTTAACTTTCTTATACATTTCTTGGACTCTTAGGAAGATTCAAACTTTTTGCTTTTGGATTCATCATTTACAACATTATTCTCGTAAACATCATCTCAAAAAGGAAAAAAAGAAAGGAAGAAGGTATCCAAAAAAAAAAAAAAGGGGAGAGGGTACTTAAAAAAAAAAAGAGGAACAATAAAAGAGGTAAAAAAAAAAAGAATCTTCCGATTTCATGGCACCAAACAATAGTGATTCACCTACCTATCATTCCTTCTCCTATGCTTATAATAGGGGATGGCCATGTTACCACCAACATCACCATGGAAACCACGTCCATGGTCATAATAACAAAAAGTGTGGACGAAGTTATGGTCCAACAACTAAAAATTTTGGATTATGGTTTAGGTCACTTGTAACACATTTTTGGAGTACCCAAGATCCTGTTTGGCCTGCTAGAGGTCAGTCCATCAACTCAACTGGGCCTGGTTTACTGGGTAGTGCAACATCATAGTTCTTTTGGACCGGTTCGCATACTTTCGACCTTTCCTATCAATCCATAGACACAGTCCAACAACTCAACTCTCTAGCAATTCAGTAGTTGCATGACAATCAGTGCTATCTTGACACAGGTGATATCTCTCACTTGGCATATGCTCTAGGTGTTCTTCATACTATTTTTAATAAGTGCAATATTTCACATGTTTTTGTCAATAATGGAACCCCTTCCTATTTCATGTGTTGGAAACATTTACCTAAACACATCTTCCTCTTCTCTTCATCTTAAAAAAGTGTTAGTTGCGTCTCATAGTATTAAAAATCTCATTTCTGTGCATCAATTTATAAAAGATAACTTTTACTCTATAGAATTTAAAAATCTCACGCCTAAACACATCTTACCTAAATCTATATTTGTCTCCCAAATGGTCGATTCTAGAGTTTGGGATTAAGATTCAGATTATTATTGTTGTTGTTGCTGTTGGCTTCTCTGTGAAAGACTTTCGAATGAAACAAATCACTCTTAGCTACAATAGTTTAGGAGATCTCTATCTCGTAACTCCTTCTCCCACTTCTTCACCACCCACTACTTTGGCCCTCTCTTCCTTCACTACTTGGTATAGACGTCTTGGTCATCTCGGTGTTCCTACCTTTCGTTACTTATTATCACAAAATTTAATTTCTTGTAATAAAAACAATTCCCATGGTTTCTACAATGCTTGTCAATTAAGGAAGCACAGTAGACTTCCATTTTTCACCTCACAATCTATGAGTTTTGCTCCCTTCGATATTATCCGTTCTGACCTCTGGACATCATCTATACCTAGTGAAAGTGGTTTTCGGTATTATTTGATTTTTCTAGATGATTTCTCTTACTTTGTCTGGGCATATCCTCTGCGTACTAAATCTCATGTCTTTGAAAAATTTTTCCACTTTTGTGCCTTTGTTCACACACAATTCAACAATGAAATCAAGATGTTTCAGTGTGACAATGGCACAGAGTTTAATAACTCATCTTTTGTTAATTTATTTGCCCATCTTGGATTCTCTTACCGCTTCTCTTATCCCGACACTTTACAAAAAAATGGCAAAGCTGAGCGAATGTTACGTAGCATCAATGATATTGTTCATACTATTCTTTTTCAAACCTCTATACTACCATCATATTGAGTAGAAGCATTGCACATGCCCATGTATCTACTTAATATACGTTCCAATAAAACACCGTTTCAAACATTTTTTCACAAATCACCACTTTATACTCACCTTCGTATTTTTGGGTGTCTGTGTTATCCAAACATATCTCATACTGGCCCTCACAAATTAGCCCCTTGCTCCACACCATGTGTATTCCTCAGCTATGTACTTCATCATTGAGGCTGTAGATGTCTTGACCTTATAATAAAAAAGATAATCATATCTCACCATGTTACATTTGATAAGTAGAAATTTCCTTTTGTATCACATCACACACCCAAAACCACTTCCTATAATTTCCTAAATCGCATTGATACTCCTTTTCTTCACTATATTCTTAGCCATTCATATCTCCTCTTCCTACGACATCCCAACCATCATCTCCTAACTAAACGACCCCTCCAACTTCCTCTCTTTTATCATCCTCCAAACAAGAGCCATCTCCCTCACCTAGTCCCCTCACTCCACCTCCTCCTCCTCATCCACCTTATCATCACATGGTCACATATAGTTAACGTGGCATATTCAAACCAAAGCAACTGCTTTCTTGTCATACTCACACTTCCTCTTCCATTCCTCATAGTTACCAACAAGCTCTTCAGGATCCAAACTGGCAATGTACCATGCTTGACAAATATTTTGCTCTTATTAAAAATGATACTTGGGATCTTAGTTTCTGACCTTTTGGGATTAACATTGTCAATTCTCAGTGGATCTTCAGAACAAATTTGATCCACAAAGCTATCTTCTACACCATAAGGCTCGTCTAGTTGCTGTTGGTAGTTCCCAACAAACTAGTCTAGATTATGATGAGACCTTCATCCTCATGGTCAAACCAGCCACTATCTGTATGGTTTTAAGCTTAGCAATCTTTAGATCTTGGCCCATTTACCAGTTGGATGTGCAAAATGCCTTTCTAAAGGGACATCTTCAGGAGAAAGTCTACATGTGCCAACCACCTAGTTTTGTTAGTAACACTCACCTAGATTACGTTTCTCATCTCAAAAATCTCTCTACAGACTCAAAAAAATTCCACGGACATGGCATCAAAGATTTGCGAATTTTATCACTTCAATCGACTTTGTCAATTGTTGATCTGATACATCAATCTTTGTGTATCGTCAAGATAGGGACATAGCCATTCTTGTTCTATATCTTGACGACATCATATTGACTGCATCATCCACTGCTTTTCTACACTTTATTATAATCTCTTTAGGCATAGAGTTTGCCATGACTGATATGGAGCCGCTACACTATTTTAAGGGCATCTCCGTGTCCCATGCCAAGACTGCATTGTTCCTTTCTCAACGCAAATATGCTCTTGAAATTCTAAAACGTGCTAGCATGAGCTCATGTGATGCCTCCACCACTCCTATAGATACAATAGCCAAGTTATCAAGTTGCAATGGCACTCCAATCTCTGATCCATCTCTCTATCGCCGTCTCATCGGAGCTCTTTAGTATCTCAACTTTATCAGACTGGATATTGCTTACATAGTTCAACAGGTGTGCCTTTTCATTCATGATCCCCGAGAACCGCATTTTCGAGTACTCAAATATATTTTACGATATATTTATGGCATACACTTAATCATGGTTTATAGCTCTACTCTTCACCTACTAATTGTTTAACTCTTATTCAGATGCAGAATGGGGTGGTTCTCCTGACACTTGACATTCCACATTTGGTCATTGTGTTTTTCTTAGTAGTAACTTGATTTCTTGTCTTCCAAATGATAAGACACTATTTTTCGTTCTAGTACCAAAGCTGAGTATTGTAGCATTGCAAATGCAATAGCTGACACTTGCTGGTTATGAAATCTTCCTCTTGAGCTTCACTATTTATTATCCAAAACTACATTGGTCTATTGTGATAATATTGACGTTGTTTACTTGTCTAATAATTCAGTCAAACATCAACACACTAAATGCATCAATTAAACACCCATTTTGTATGGGAAAAGGTAGCCTTGGGACAAGTTAAAGTGTGTTATGTGCCTTTTACTTATCAGTATGCTAACATCTACACCAAGGGTCTCCCTTCATCACTTTTCCTTGATTTTCAGTCCATTTTAAACATTTTTTCTCATAAAGAGTTGATTTTATTTATTTTATTTTATTGCCTTAATCTTGCATAGCTAAGATAGATTAACTTCCTACTAGAAAAATTCAACATAGACTTGGACTTTTCATTGTTGTCATGGATAATAAAGTAGCATGGTCGAGAGAACACTACTTATCTCTACTTTACCATCTTTTTGTAAATTTTCTTACATGATGAGCTACATCTCTTCTAAATTTTGTATGCATATCTTCGGCTGTTGTGTCACTTTTATTGGCCCAGTATGACAAATCATGTGCTTTGCATGCTCGGCCTTCCAATGGATGCCAGCTTGGATTTCAATGTTAGTCTTTAAAATTGAGGACGTGAAATCATGGGAAAAAAAAGAAGAAATTATGGGAGAAAAAACCAAAGTGCAATTATCTTCATTGCTTTGCCAAATACACCAGCTGGGAATAGAACCTAGGTCTATACCGTGGTAGGGTACTATTCTACCACTAGACCACTGGTGCTTGTTGGCTAGTGTTTTGATACTATTCCTCCATGGAACCACTGGTGCTTGTTGGCAAGTGCTTTGCTACACTAAAAAATAAATGCACTACTCAGACGGTTAAAACTGTCAGCAAAATGCATTAAAACCGTCAACAAAACTTTCTCCGACGGGTGGACCATCTGTTGGGTCTACACCAATCGGGATAGGTATATCCTTATGGTTTGAGTTGTCATTGTAGCATGTCATGTATGTATTGTGATAGTAGAAAAGTATTGATAAAATTAATGGTTGTATTATCGGCTAATAGGGTGTTAGGAAAAAATAGAATTTTTATGATTAGTTATCATATGTTACGAGATGTTACTACTTTTATCGTCAGTTACCATTGAGTTAGGAAATGTCACTAATATTATCATCAGTTATTATGTGTTACGAGATGTTACTACTTTTATTGTCGGTTACCATTATGTTAGGAAAAATCACTGATTTTATCATCAGTTGTCATATATTATGAAATGTTACTACTTTCATCGTCAATTACCATTGTGTTAGGAAATATCATTGATTTTATCATCGGTTAGCATATATTACGATATGTTACAACCTTTATCATCGGTTAGCTTTCAGTTAGGAAATGTTACTGATTTATTATCGATTATCATATATTACGAGATGTTACTACTTTTATCATCGGTTACTATTGAGTTAGAAAAAGTTACTGATTTTATTATCGGTTACCATACTTTTACGATTGGTTACCATTGAGTTAAAAAATGTTATTGATTTTATTATCGATTATTATATGTTACGAGATGTTGCTATTTTAATCATCGGTTACTATTTAGTTAGGAAATGTTACTGATTTATCATCGGTTGTCATGTGTTACGAGATATTATTATTTTCATCATCTGTTACTATTGATCATCCATTACCATTGAATTAGGAAATTTTGATTTTATCATGGATTACCATGGATTACTATTTTTATCATCAGTTACTAAGATGCGGGTGCTAGTGATCTGGGCTACGCCAGCCCCTGCTTATGCGGGCACCAGGACCCCGCTTGGGTGGGCGCTTGTGAATGGAGGCGAGCGCCAACCCCCCTCTTGTACGGGGCACCCGCATATGGGGGGTGGGCGCCAGCCTCCCCCTTGTGCGGGCGCCCGCATATTGGGGACAGACACCAGACTAGTCTCCGTATAAAAATGTATGTCTTTTATTGTGGGTTATACAAGTATTCCATGGTCGTTTGTTTACCACCATTACAAATGTTATAGTACAACCCAGGATAACAAGACAAAGATAAATATTGTTACAATGTAAAATATTAATAATATTAATGATAAAGAAAAAAATACATACAAATATAAATACATTAGCAACAAAATAACAATTTTTCTAAAAAAAATCATAATAAACAAAAAAAAAAAAATTGTTCTTCCTGGAAGTACCTCCATTACCTTATTTCTATTTTTAAACCTGGTAACAAACTATCTGCTTCTCGGATGGTTGATGGCTGGACTTTTTAAGCCCTCCTATTTTTATTTTTTTTAATTTTTTTTTAATTTTTTAATTTTTTAATTTTTTTTACGATCATGGTAAGTTTGGTTTAGGATAATTAATAGTAATATAATTGTAGTCATAAAAACACAAAAATATAAAAAAAATATAAAATATAAAATACAAAATAATTAAAAACAAAAAACAAAAAAGGGCGGTTCCACCGCGTACATGCACGGTGAAACCACCTCTATGTTTATTTATTTTTTAAATTATTTTAAACTAATAAAAAAAGGATAAAAGAATAAAAAACAAATAAAATAGAATAAAATAAATAAATAACAAAATTAAAAATAGGAGGGCGGTTCCACCGCCAGTGGAACCACCCTCTATGTTGGTTTTTTATTTATTTTAAATTAATAAAAAAAGAATAAAAATGATAAAGCATAAAAAACAAATAAAATATAATAAAATGAATAAAAAACAAAAGCAAAAAGAAAATAAACAAAAAAATAAAAAATAGGAGGGCGGTGGAACCGCCCTCCATGCTTTTTTTATTTTTTTTTATTTATTTTAAAAAAGGGTTAAAAGAATAAAAATGACAAAAGAATAAAAAATACAATAAAATACAATAAAATGAATAAAAAACAAAATAAAAAAATAAAAAAAGGTTAGAAGAATAAAAATGATAAAAGAATAAAAAATATAATAAAATATAATAAAATGAATAAAAAACAAAATAAAAAAAATCAAAAATAGGAGGGCGGTGGAACCGCCCTCCATGCTTTTTTTGTTTTTTTTTTTGTTTTTAATTATTTTAAACAAATAAAAAAAGGGTTAAAAGAATAAAAATGATAAAAGAATAAAAAATAAATAAAATACAATAAAATGAATAAAAAACAAAATAAGAAAAAATAAAAAAAAAAATTCAAAAATAGGAGGGCTGTGGAACTGCCCTTTGTTTTTTTTCTATTTTTTAATTATTTTAAACTAATAAAAAAGGGTTAAAAGAATAAAAATGATAAAAGAATAAAAAATAAATAAAATACAATAAAATGAATAAAAAACAAAATAAAATAAAAAAATAAAAAAATAAAAAAATTCAAAAATAGGAGGGCGGTGGAGCCGCCCTCTATGTTTATTCTTTTTTTTGTTTTTTTTTTTTTTGGTTTTTTGTTTCTTTTGTATTTTCAATTATTTTGTGTTTTTATTATTTTATTATTTTGTTTTATTCTTTTTTTTTTGTATTTTTATTATTACTATCAATTACCTTAGACTCATAATTTATACTGTTTAGTTATTATTTTTATTTATCATAATTTATAATAACAATTTTTTTTCATACAACAAAGGAGAAATGAAAAAAAAATATAAAATAATATTTTACATATATATAAGGTATAGCAGCCCAGCGACGAAGTAGTGACAGAATTATTTCTGATGGATTTTTTCGTGGCTAATTTGTCAGAAATTTTTTCAACTTTTAGCGACGGATTGCCGACGGAAATATTTCCGTCACTAAAATTAGTGACGAATTTTTTTTTTGCAGATTTTTTCATCGCTAAATTATCTGTTGCTAATCCGTTATAATTCCGTCGCTAATTAGCGATGGATAATAATCCGTCGCTGAAAGTGGGTTTTCTAGTAGTGTATAATAATATATAATACAATAATATAAAATATAGTACTATATTATATATAATTTTAATTATAATAATATGTAACATAATACTAATGCATAATAATACTTGTTATAATATAATAAATTAATATATAATACAACATGTTATTTCAGTAATATATAGTAATATATATTAATATATAGTAGTATATAGTAATAAATAGTGATATATAATGATATATAGTGATTTATAGTAATATACAGTAATTATTTTAATATGTTAGCAATATATAGTAATATGTATTAATACATAGTAGTATATAGTAATACTTAGTAATATATAATAATATGTAGTGATGTATAGTAATATGTATTAATATATATAGTTATAATTTAATTAATTATTAAAAAAATCTGTTATAATTGAATAAGTAATTAAAAAATTATATTGTTAATGTCATATATAATAATATACAGTAATAATATTAATATAATAATATAATAGTATAAATATAAGTAATATAAGTAATATATAATATTAATATATAGTACTATATAATATAATACTAATGCCTAATATAGTATATAATATAATAACATATAATATATAATATAACAATACATAATATATAGTAATTATAATAATATATTAGTAATAGAAAATACCACATATGTAAAATATAGTAGTATATAGTAATATATAGTAATATATAATAATATATAGTGATCTATAGTAATATATCTAAATATATATATGTATAGTACTATATAGTTATAATTTAATAAATAATTATAAAAATATATTATAATTCAACAAGTAATTAAAAAAATATATTGTAATTAATATATTTGTAATATAAAATACCATCCAATGGTTCGTCTCCCTCCACAGTTCAACCGTCCCAAAGAATAAAAAAAAAACCTCAAAAAACAAACTAATAAAAAAAGAATAAAAAACTAAATAAAAAAATAAAAACTAAAAAAAAAAAAAAAAGTTAAAAATAGGGGCGGTTCCATCATGCATGTGCACGGTGGAACTTCCCCCTTTTTTGTTTTTTTTTCTTTTATTTTTTTAATTATTTTGTGTTTTTATTTTTTTATTTTTATTCATTTTTTATTCTTTTGTATTTTTATCACTACTATTATATTATTATTAATTACCCTAAACTCATTCCAATTTAAATCTTATACTTACCACTATATTTTAGTTACTATTAAACTTACCATTATCATAAAAAAAATAAAAAAATAAAAAAATAAAAGGAAAACAAAAAACAAAAAAAATGTTAAAAATAGCAGGGCGGTTCCATCGTGCATGTGCGGGTGGAACTGCCCTCTATGTTTATTCTTTTTTTGTTTTTTTTTTGGTTTTTTTAATTATTTTATATTTTTATTAAATATAATTCTATGTTTTTATTACATATAATTTTGTATTTTTATTAAATATAATTTTATGTTTTTATTAAAAGTAATTTTGTAATTTTTTATTTTTATTAAATTAGGGTATTATTTTATTATTAAATATAATTTTGTGTTTTTATTAAAAGTAATTTTTTATTTTTGTATTTTTATTAAATTAGGGTATTATTTTATTATTAAATATAATTTTTTATTTTTATTAAATTAGTGTATTGTGTTTTAAATAGTGAGACTGAGATAGAAAATAAAGAAGTAAAAAAAAATAACACACATAAATCATTGTGGTATAGTTGTATATATATAGTAATAAATAATGATAATATTTAATATGAAAGTAATATATAGTAATAATATATAATATTAATATATACTAATAATTTGTTACGGTATATAATATAATAGATTGTAAAATAATAAATCAATATATAATATATAATACAATAATATATAATATAAATATATAATAGTAAAATATAATATTAATATATAATAGTATATAATAGTAATGCATAATGTTAATAGTGATAATGAATATATTAACATATAAACCAAAAATATATAATATAATATTAGTTGTAATTAATATATAGTAGTAATATATTGTAACAAATAATAATATGTAATATATTGTCATATCTACGTCAGAATTGAATAGAATTTATGAAACCGGTATATTTAAGTTGACAGTAAAAAGAGTCAAATTGAGACTATTTTCAAATTATCTCTAAAACTCTGTCATATTTACTGATTACAAATGATAAGCATTAGAATTAAATATGTCTTTTAAATACTATACAATATAAGGGTCAGCATAAATTTAGAACTTATGCAGATGGTTTAGTTAATTAGATAATAAAAAAGAGTCATATAGAGACACTTTTCTAACCGTCTCTAAAATTTTGATATATTTACTGACCACAAATAGTAACTGTTAGGATTGCGTTGAACTTATGAAGACGGTATATTTAAGTAGACAGTAAAAATAGTCATATCGAAACTGTTTTCAAATCGTCCCTAAAACTCTACTATATTTACTGACCATAAATGGTAAACGTCTGCATTGAACATAACTTTTAAAAACTGTATAATGTATGAGTTAGTATAGATGTAGAATTTATGCAGACGGTATGGTTAGGTAGATCGTAAAAATAGTCATATAGTGACTGTTTTCAAATTATCTCTAAAATTTTCATATTTACTGACCACGAGTAATAACCGTAATAATTCAATATCGTTTTTTACAGACGGTTGTGCTAATTTTACTGATGATTGCTAAACTTTTCCTGATGAATAATTTTATACCATCGTAAAAATATATTTTTCTTAACGATTTCGTCAAAAGTGTTGCTATAGAATACAAAAAATCGTTACTAAAAATTACCGACAATAAATGTTACCGTCACTATAATACTTTAATTTTGTAGTGCTAGTACCTAATAAGACCATTATAGAAAGAACAATTGCTTGTTTGTTTGTTTTTTCAAACATTTTCATAAAATTAATTATTTTGTAGAATTAAGATAAATTTTTCTGAAGAAAATATTTTTAAAATATTTAAGAAAGTGAAAAATTAGAAATATAATATTTTGGTATCTACTCTATTGCCATATATATTCTAACAAAAAGAGTCGATCAATATAAATGTATTTTATAATTGTTGGCAAAAAGTTTGTGTATTAGGTTGAAGCTCTAATGAAGAATGATGTAGAGTTTGGGGGGATTGATGGAGCAGAGCTTGGGGGAAGGGGAGGGGAGAAGAGAAATAGATTTCACATCGCATATCATCCAATCTATTCATCACAAATATTCTAATGATTTCAATTTTTTTGTTATCTGAGTTGGACAACTTCGATTTAAACACATTTATAGTGCAACAAACTCTATGGATGCCTTCATCAAGATCAGAGCTTGTAATTCTTCCTTTATTTTGTATGATGACCCTTCTCCTAAAATGACCCTTTTGTAACATTTTGAATTTGCGAAAATTATTTTTTGATACATAAAAGACTCAAACTCGAGACATTTATAAGAACAGGATGGTGCCAGTTGAGTTATAGCTCATTGGCATAGTTATCGGTTTGTATCTTGAATTTCCATTTAATTAAAAGAAAATTGTCTCCAAGGGACAGCCTAGTGGTATAATCTCCTTTTTAATCCCATGATCCGAGGTTGACAAATACCATAACCAAAAAAAAAAAAAATTCCGTTGACCAAATTTTATATATATATATATTTAATTTCCAATCATAACAAATTTTATATTACTAGCCTCCTTTCTAATATGATATTGCATATTTCTTACAAATGTGTATCTTATGATTTTCCTTTAATTATGGAATATATATTATTGTTAATCTTCCTTAGATTAATTTGGAAAGGTATAAAGTCCTACCAAAACTAAAAATTTAAAAAACAGGCACAATGGTCTGTACTAGTATCCATATGGGACCTGTAACGCCGACACTGCGGTGTCATACGGTTGTATTTCCGTTCTTAATATTAAATAAAATAATTCTCAATTTATATATATATAGAGAGTGAAATATTTAATTTTATTGATTTTCGATTTCGGAGTATTAAAATTTAATTTTTGGTATGTTCAAAAGTATCCGTATTCCAATTCGTGATGTGAAGAATATATTTTTCACTTATTAATTTAATTATTTACTTATAAATCTATTTATCTAATTTAAAAATTAGAACTTTAATTTTAAAGTGGATATAAAAATATATATATGAATATTTATTTAATTATGAATTTAACAAATACTTATATACTCATTTATAAATTGTTCTATATATATATATGTATTAAATAATAATAATAATAATAATAATAATAATAATAATAATAATAATAATATAAAAAAAAAAATCGGAATTAGGGCTTAGCCCTAATTCCTTTCCCTCTTCCCCTCTCCTCTCTCCCTTTCCCGCGACCCTTCGTCTCCCTCTCCCGCGCGACTCTCCCACCATGCCGCCCTCTGCTGCCGCTGCCGCTGACCTCCCTCCGCCGTGTTCGCCACCACCCACAACGACCATCTCCATCTCTCTATCTCTCTCATTCTCTCTCTCGGCTTCTCTCTCACCTGCGGCGCTCTCTCTCTCGTCTCTCTCACCGCTGCGAGCGGTCTTCCTCCACCACCACCACCATCAACCGCCTCCTTCCACCACCCACGATTGGTCGACCTTTCAGTTTTCTCTCTACCCTCGGCTCTCTCTCTGTTTCTCCCTATCTCTCTCCCCGCCCGTGCGACAGGTCCTCTTCCGCGCGCGCGACTACGGCCTTCCTTTTAGCGCGCAACTGTAGCGCGCGATGGCTCCTCTGCGCGTTCGACTGCAGCGGGCGGCAGTCCCTGCGCGCCCGACTGCAGCGCGCAACAGCTCTAGCGTGCGCGGCTGCAGCGCCTCCTCCTTGCTCGTGCGCTCGTGAGCCTTGTTTTCCTTGGTAGAGAGCGCTCGCACCTGCGCGAAACCTTAGGCTGCCTGCAAACTCCATTCTCTACAGGTAAGGGCTGAGTTCAGAATTTTAGTTCTAGGGTTTCGATCTCGTTTGATGATTAGGCTAAATTACTAAACTTTACATCGGTTTAATAGTGTTGCAGGGTTTGGACTATATCGAACAGCGCGCCAAAGCTGGGTTTGTGATCCGAAAACCCTTGGTGAGATAAAATGCTGATTTCTTTGATAAATTGAGTGAATTTAGGATGGTGAGATCTTTATATGTTTAGGATGTATTTAGATTTGATTTGAATGCATTTCTGAAGCTCTATAATTAAATGCTAGGATTAAGTTTAGACATTTACGTAAATTAGGCCGGTTGATACGGAAGAAGCATGCTAAGGAATAATGGAAATCGAATTTTGTTGATTTGAATGGTTTCTCTAGAGTTTAATTCAAAATATGTATGAAAGTAATTGGATTTGGGGTTGGAGATTAAGGATTGATGCGTTTTATATTATAGTTTGTTTTGCATATAGGAAATCGAGATACAATTTACGTATTATGAAAATAGGCTTCAATACCTTTAAAATGACATATGGTTTGAAGGAATCGGATGAGAATTGAAAAGTGTATGATTTTTCAAAGGATTTTTTTCAATTTGTAGGAAATTTATTTATTTGAGATTGGTTTTCGATTTTGAATGGCTTTAGGTTTGAATTTAGATTGGTTTTGATTTCGTTGTTTATTCATAAATGGAATGAAATTGATTACAATAGAGTACAATTATAAATCAAAGAGTTTAGGATTTGTACAAACTTAAGGAAAATGATAAATCCTGAAAATAGTCAGAAAATTAATGAAATTGATGAATTGATTTAGGTTGACCTTCTTAGAGACTTGAGGAGTCGAGTTGGTTCGATTCGTGGTATTATTGGGGAGTGCACTACCCTCCCCCATACTGTGAGTGGGACTACGATATCTACTATTGATTGATAAACCATGTTTTACCGATTTTCAAATGACATGATTTCTATACGTGTGAAAATTGAAATTTTTGGATTTTGATAAGTATATGTACATATTTTTGTGACCATTGAAGTGTCCCAACTGCTGATTTTATTGATATGCATCCATGAGTTTGATAACTGAATATTGTGCCACCCTTTTGATATATTGATATGTTTTAAATGCTTCCACTTGCATTGGCACATGATTTGAATGCATTTATACGTACCATTTGGGCTGTATGCCCGGCTGATATTATGATACGATGCATGGGGCTATATGCCCGGCCGAAATGGTGTTGGGATGCATGGGGCCACGTGCCCGACTGATTTGATATTGTTCCGTAGCTACGAAGGACATCTGGTAGCGGCACCGCTTGTGTCCGGATACGCTTCGGCCGGAGGTATCCACCAGATTGTCGTGTGTATGATTGTCTCAGGTTGAACCCTCATCGGGGGAGGACGTTATCTTTGTCTAGCACTGGGCGGGGGCATCATACACGGCTGACTATTTATACGTATATGATTATTATTATTATTATTATTTACAGGCTAGTTGGAGTAGTCTGTGGCCAACATTGGGGTAGAGAGCCATTTTTGAAATTTGCATTATGAAAACCCCCAATGCGCCCGTTCTTGGTCGAGATAGACCATTGCTGGGGTTGTTTATTCGGCCGCTCTTCTCATGTGATTTGATACATAGATGGATGCATATGTTATTTTGTGATGTGTGCTTTGAGATATGTTAAAACTGCACGTTGTTTTCATATACCTGATATTGTATTACATGTTTTGACACTCCAAGTTCACACTTGATATTGATAGCATGATGTCCTTCCCCTCACTTGCTGAGTATCCTCCCATAGATACTCACCCTTCTTCTTTCCTCCCCCAGACAGGATTATTGTTGCGCTGGAGCGACGCTTCAGATTTTGGAGATTTTGGTGGATTTGGGTGATTGGTGAGATCTTAAGTTTAATTTGAAAGATGAATTACGTAGTATATTTTCGACCCTGCGTGGTCTGGATATTGAGGTCCATAGTTGACCGTGTACATTTTTATGGGATGACTGTAATATTTATGGACATTGTTGTGAAACTCTCATATTATGCTTGCATTGAGGCATTTGTAAACATTTAAACTTTTTACTTAGGAAATTATTGTATATTATATAAAAATTTAGGTCCGCTCGATGTGGCAGCTGCTCATGCTCTAGTTGGGCATGACAGTAGAGGTCTGTGGTTAGGACTGTTGTTGATTTACTTAGCCTAGCGTTGTTCTGGATGTCTGCTGGGAGTTGTTGGTTTTGGAGAGGCCGGGATGGCAATTTGTTTTATTTTCAAGATAATTTTGAATTATACAGGTTTAAACAGGTTGAATTGTACATGGGAAACCTTCGATTTATAGGGAGGTTCTGCCCGATTTTCTGTAGAAATACAGTCGGCATCCAGGGCAACGGGCGACTATTCACGATCCCGGTTCAGGGTGTGACAGGACCCTAGTACGCTGTTTTCCCCCCTTATTCCTGACTTTTCCCTTTTAAAAATGTATATTAATAATTTGAAATTTTTTATTTATTTTTTAGAGGAAACTTTGAAAATTTTTATGCCAACAATATGAGTGATGATAGATAAATCCAATGAATTATTAATCAAATGGAACCAAACTTTGAGAAACCAGGATGTGAGGAAAGAGAGAAACCTTTGACAGCTTTCTTTGATGGCACAATAGCAATGACAACAACTTTCTTATAGGAGAAGTTGCGGCATAGGCAAATAGAGAAGAGAGAATAGAGAATAGAGCAGAAGAGAGCTCTTCTGTGGGTTTTAAAAGGACTTTCAGACATTTTGACGCAAAAACGTTAGGAAACACCAAAGTTGCCAATGTTTTTAAGTATAAATGTCAGAATCTCCCCTCTCTCAGTCTCAAAACTATCATTATCTGGTTACTCTCTCTACCCTTTCCTCATATTTTTAAGAAAAAACATCATATCCCTCTCTCTCACTCTCTATCTCTAGTCAGTTTTTCTCTACCCTTTTCTGACATTTAGGCAAAACGTCTTCAAAGTTGAAAGTTTTGTCAATATTCAGAGTAAAAAACATCGACAACACCCAAAGCTTTTGCTGATGTTTAGTGCAAAAACATCAGCAAATATTCTAACATAGAGTATAGGCTTATTATGCATGGTCTACAGAATGGAGAGCACCAAGTTAGACTGGTTGCATGAAACAACGATGACATTCCACTCTTGTCAGTGGAAAGATAACAAATTGGAGGAGTGGTGGTTTACACATCCATCAACAGCTCTCTCAATTCGATATCCCTTTTCATTTCCCAAATATGTTTACATAGATCCAAGTAAGGACACTTAGATTATATGCTTAAGGGTGAAAGTGCCAAATGCATCACTTATAAGATGGGGGACTATGCCACTCCCAATTGGAGGACTATCTTGTTTCTTTCCTCAACCAATTTTTATTTGTATTTGCTATCGTATCTACATAGAATCAATATGCATATGCATTGTTGTTCGTATATATCTAAACTATTTATTTGGATATGCCCATTGGTGGAGTTGGAACATAAGTTTTAGCACCAAAGCAATGCATAATTGACATTGTAAGGGCAAAACCACTCTCAATTTGATAAAAACCTTTTTCTTTTTTCAACCACTAATTTCTGCATAAATATTTTATTTAGGTTTAATTAATATTTTGATGTGTTACTATTTTTAAGGACAATTAACGTTTATTTTTGTTTTTATCTTTCAATTAGTGTGTCATAATATATTAAAGTACTATTTAGATACAACCTAAAATGTGAACCTAAGGTTGATTTCAAAATCATGTGCAAGGAACAAAATGTATAGGGGAGTGGGAGATGAGAGGGAGTATGCTTTTTCTATTAGATGTTTTTGCCAATCTTTTTGCAAAGTAATATAGCTTTCTAGATTGAAAATATTTTTGCAAGAATATTTAGGTGACAAGAAGGTAATTGCTGTGAAATTACAAACTCTTTGTCATAATTTTGAAATGTTGGCCATGAAAAATAATGAGTCTGTGCAAGTGTAGTTGTCTAGAGTCTCGACGGTTGTAAACTTTATGAAGTCATATAGTGAAAGTGTTAGTAATAACCTTATTATGAGCAAGGTTTTAAGGATTTTGATCCCAAAATTTGATCATGTGGTTGCTGCAATTGAAGAGTCTAAGGAATTGTCTACTTACTTCTTTGATAAATTGTTGAGTTAAAAATGTTGAGGAGAAGGCTTTTCAAGTGAAAGGGGAGTCTTCTTCTAAGGAAAAAAAAATAGAAAAGTTAGTAGGTAGAGGTCAAGGCAGAGGTGGTTACCACGATCGAGGTCTCAGTAGCGATAGAGGATGAGGCCAAATTGGAGAATAATGGTAGTATAAATGCACCATTCAGTGTCATTATTGCAAGAAATTTGGTCCCAAAGAAGCTAATTGTTGGATTAAGGAGAGAAATGAGTAGAAGAAAGCCAATATCACAAAGAAGATTGAAGAAGAATTGTAATGGCACGTGATTTTTTTTTTGTTTTGTATTTTTTTTTTTTGTGAACTTAACCTAAACTTTCATTATATAATTTCCTTTTAGTATCTACCGACTGATATCCGAAGATATATTTTAACTTATTGAATTCAACTATTGTTTGATCCAATTTAGGGAGGAGCTCTCCTAATATAATCTTTTCCATTCTCAAATTTTTAAACTGAAATTTGATTAACAGACTTAGCATTCTTACCACCTCAACCGACTGTCCATTGGTTGAACTTACATTATATGATAGAACAAGAGAAGCACAAAGTTTTGTATAGTATGGTTTATTATGAAATAATAGCATCCATATTGTTGTTATCACTCAACATGTCTCTTCCAACCTAGCTTGAAATTTCAAACATGGATTAAGCATATCCTTGTAACAACTAGCTGGTTTTGGGATAGATTTTATCCACCCTATAAAGATCATGAAGAGGTAGGTCTTAGGAGGTTTAATATTGATTAGGATCGACTAAATCCATTACTTAATTGTTTCTTTATCACATAATGCTCTAGATATGGATGTTGATTTATGTGTTCATTAAAATAAATTTTCACTTAATCACATGATGGGTATTTGGTTTTTTTCTCATAAAGAGTTGATTTTATTATTTTGCCTTTGATCTTGGATATCTAACATAGATTAACTTACCACTAGAAAAATTCAACGTAGACTTGGACCTTTCATTGTTGTCATCAACAATAAAATAGCATGGTCAAGAGAATAGTGCTTATCTCTGCTTAATCACATACATCTCTTCTAAATTTTGCTAGGATATCTTTGCCTACTCTGTTACTTTTATCGGCCCACTATGAAAGGCCATGGGATTTGCATGGTCGGCCCTCCAATGGATGCCCAACTCAGATTTGGGTGTCAGCCTTTAAAACTGAGGACTTGAAATTATGGGAGAAAAAAAAAAATTATGGTAAAAAAAATAAGAAGCTCAGAAGCACTGATTTATCCTCTCAAATCAAATGCATGATGGACCCACCATCACTTCTAAGTGTAATTATCTTTATTGCTTCGCCAGATGCACCAGCCGGGAATCGAACCCGGGTCTGTACCGTGGCAGGGTACTATTCTACCACTAGACCACTGGTGCTTACTGTTTGGTGTTATGGTACTATTCCACCACGAGACCAATGGTGCTTGTCGGCAAGTGCTTTGCTAGTACCTAATAGGACCATTATAGAAAGAACATTTGCTTGTTTGTTTTTTTTTTAACATTTTCATAAAATTAATTATTCTGTATAATTAAGTTAAATTTTTCTAAAGAAAATATTGTTAAAATAGTTAAGGAAGTGAAAAATTAGAAATATAATATTTTGATGTATCTACACTACTACCGTATATATTCTAATAAAAAGACTGGATCAATATAAATTTATTATATAATTGTTGGCAAAAGGTTTGTGAGTTAGGTTGGTGCTCAGATGAGGAATGATGTATGAGTTTAGAGTTTGGGGGGATCAATGGAGTAGAGCTTGGGGGGAGGGGAGGGAAGGGGAGAGAAGAAATAGATTCCACATCACTTATCATCCAATTTATTCATCACAAATATTCTAATGATTTCAATTTTTTTGTTATTGGAGTTGGACAACTTCCGATTTAAACATGTTTATAGTGCAGCAAGCTTGTAATTCATCCTTGTATGATGACCCTTCTCCTAAAATTAGCCCTTTCCTATCATTTTGAATTTGTGAATTTTTTTTTTTAATGCATAAGAATACTCAGACTTGAATCCTTTACAAGGGGAGTATGGTGCCAGTTAAATTATTGCGCATTAGCGAAATTGTGAAAATTATATATACCTTCAGTTTGTATCTTTAATTTCCATTTAATTAAAAAAAATAAAAAACTTGTCCCAAAAGGATAGCCTAATAATCACAACTCCCTTCTTCAATTCCATGATCCAAGGTTGACAAATTCCATAACAAACAAAACTAGTTGAGCTGATTTTATATATATATATTTTTAATTTCCAATCATAACATAATTTCTTTTAAAAACATCTTTTCTAATATGTTATTGCATGTGTGTTACAAGTACGTATCTTATGATTTTCTTTTAATTATGGAATATATATTATTATTAATCTTCCAATTTAGAAAACAAACTTAGATTAATTTGGAAAGGCATAAAGTCCTACCAAAACTTAAAATTAAAAAACTAGGCACAATGGTTTGCACTAGTACCCAAATGGGACCCTAGTACGTTGGTTTTTTTTTTTTTTTTATTTCAAATTCCTCACAATTCCCTTTTTATGGTCACCTCAAAGAAATTATAAGTTAATTAGTAAAATGTATATTAATAATTTGTAATTTTTTATGCCAACAATAATTCGCATCTTTATCTTAAGTACTTATGATATGATTTCTAATAACAGAATATATGAGTTATGATAGATAAATCTAATGAATTATTAATCAAATGTTATCAATCTTACGTAATAGTGTCCATCAATATGTTTTGACTAATTTTTAATTAAATATTTATTTCAATTGATTACAACATATTCATTATTTGATTAAAAATAGTCAAACACACATTAAACTTTTTTCCTTTTTCTCATGTAATGAAAGAAAATAGATTAATGGTTTCTAAGAAACTAGATTGCAAAATCAATCTCTGGAACCCTTTTTTCCTTGTATGCAATAGCCCGAAAACGAATAAAGCTTTACTCCGTATTCTTATTGATAGCATAACCAACCAAACAAGAGACTCCGTAGCCCCGTAAATGATTATATAATAGAGATAGAATATTGACCCCTGTATTTGGCCTATTATTTAGCATAGGATATAGACTTATTTAGCCTAATAATCTATCTTGTATTTAGCCTAATAATCAATCATGTATCTGGCCATACGTTATGTACATGTACTGTCACGCCCCGAACCGGGAATCGTGAACAGCCGCCCATTGACCTGGATGCCGGCTGTATTTTTATAGAAAATCGGGCAGAACCTCCCCATAAATCGGAGGTCTACCATGTACAATTAAACCTGTATATTTGTATAAATTAACATCATCATATAAATTAAACATATGGCCATCCCGGCCTCAAAACAATCCACCAAATCTCTCAACCGACATCCAGACAACGCAAGGCTAACAAATCACCAACAGTCCTAGCCACAGACCTCTACTGTCATGCCCAACTGGAGCATGAGCAGCCGCCATACCGAGCGGGCCTAATTTTATACAAATACATTACAATTTCCCAAGTTAACACTTCAAATGGTTACAAATGCCTCAATGCAAGCGAAATGAGAGTTTCACAAACAAAAGTCCAAAAATTATACAGTCATCCCATAATATGTACACGGTCAACTACGGACCTCAATATCAAGACCACGCAGGGTCAACATAAAGTATGAAACTCATATTTTCAATTAAAACTTAAATCTCACCGTCGTGAATCCAATCCACCAACAAGCTATCATACCTCTAGAGCCAAATGCGTCGTCCTAGCACCATAATCCTGTCTGGGGAGGGAAAGAGGAGGGGTGAGTACTCAGGGAAGAATACTCAGTGAGTGAGTGGGTCAATGTAATCGTGTAATATGGGGTGTGAAACTAGAGTGTCAAAACATAAGTATACAAATCGTATTTCAAATCATCATGCTTTTCATTTCAATAATATATCATTAGCACGCATTATCAAGTCAAATATGCATCCAAAACACTGTCATCAAAATCATAGAGCTGTCAGCCGAAAATGTCCCGGCAGAGGTCTACCACGACCTATGACAGGCGCACCGAGGGTGTTATATGCGATTTTATTTAAAGTGCTCTCTACCCCGGCGTTGGCGACGAACCTCGTCCAGGTGCTAGACTTGGAGAGTGTATCCAAATCCTCCCCCTTTCGGGTTCAACCTGGCTAGTACCGTGTCGTAAATATCATCTCGACAACTCGTGGGATACCCCAGGCCTAGGCATATCCGGACGCCACTCAAGCGCCTCTCACGGTGTCCTTCGTAGCTACGGAACAATACATATCACAGCCCTCAAGGCCAATATCAATATCATATCAAACATGTGTCGTAAATCAAGTTCACAAACCAAATGCAACATATAGCATAAAATGGCACATTTCACGTTTTAACCACATGGATGCATATTTTCATAATTCAACCACATTTTTGGACACTCCATCGGTTCACAAAAATAATTTCCAAAGCCAGTCAAAACATCTCAAGCACACGATAAATCATGCTCATTTATCAAACTATTGTAAAGCAGGGTTTACATATTAAACGAAAACATTGAAATAAAACCCACTCACAGTATATGGGAGAGTCAATCACTCCCTACAACGCACAACAAGTGCCGAAACCGTGCTCCCCTCGATCGTCTCCAATCAAGTCACTACAATTATAACACATCACATATTTCTCACACCTCAACCTCAATTATATCTATGTACATTTACAATATTCACACTGTTCAGTCCATATACACTTGCGTATACTCACAATTCAATCAAATGAAATCTTACTCGATCCTCGATTGACCTTTTCTAATACAAAATCATAATTATGTCATCAATTTCCATTTTCTCTAATTTTTTGTACAAACCTCAATTCTTTAATTCATGAATACATTCTAATAATTGTCATCAATTGCATTTCATTTATAAATAAGTAACACATTGAAAATCAAGTCTAATGAAATCCTAAAAATCATTCAATATCGGAATTAACCATAAAATAATAAATCTTCTCCCAAAATAAAAATCCTTTGAAAAATCATAAACTTTTTGATTCTCATCCGAATGTTTCAAAGTATATGTCATTTTCAACGTAAGGAAGTCTATTTTTATGATACAGAGATGATATTTGATTTACCTATATGCAAAATAACCTACAGTGTAAAAGAATGCATCAACCTTTAAGTAAAAAACCCAGATTTCCAACTATTCTCATGCACACCTTAAATTAAACTTCAAAAGAACTATTCCAATTAACTTAACATGATTTTATCACTCGGATCGCAGACCTAGCTTTCGTTCGCCATTTGGTTCAGTCTAAAACTTGTAACGCTTCCAAATTTAAGCAAATGTCAGCAATTAAAACCAATCTACTAAGAATATTCAAAACCCTAAAGTATTTACGCAGGATTATCATCTTTACCTACGCAGGGGATGATGACAGATTTGGCCTAGGGTTTCCAAAGGTTCAATGACCGCTGGTTTGGGTCGTCGGTAGAGGAAAGTGCTCACAGTGAGCACTGCGAGCAAGCAACAGAGAAATGGAGCGAAGGTTCAGTCATCGCGCGCACGGGAGAGGGGGTGAGAAACCCTGTTCGCGCGCGGGAAAGAGAGGAAGGGAAGAGAAAAATGAGCCACGTGGTGGTCGGAGGAAAACACACTGTGACAGTTAGATAGAGAAACAGAGAGTGAGGGTGAAATAGAAAGAGAGAAGACAAAGCTAGGGTTAGCGATCGAGAGAAAAAAATAGAGAGAGACTGAGAGAGGGCGATCGGGTGAATAGAGAGAGACAGAGAGTGATGGAGAGAGAGAGTAAGCGATCGAAGACGGCAAGTGGCGGAGATGGTGGATCGCAACCGTCCGCGGTGGAGGGAGCGAGAGATCGAAGCCTCAGGTGAGAGAGAGATCGAGGGAAAGCTGAGAGAGAATAGAGATAGAGAGAGTGGAACCAAGAGAGAAAAAAAATAGAGTGAGAGGGAGAGAGATAGAATGGTGGCGACGGCCGTGGCAGATGGCAGTGGTCGCGGTGGAGGCGGCGAGGGCGAGTGAGGGAGGGCGGCGGCGAGGAGGATGGCCACGGGAGAGGATGAGAGAATGAGAGAGAGGGGAAGGGGAAAGTGGGAAAAGGGTTAGGGTTTTCTAACCCTAACCCATCCCCTTTTCTTCTTCTTTTTTTTTTTTTATAATTAAATTTATAATTATTATTATTATTATATTTCTTTTTGTAAATAAATTTATAAATAATTAAGTGAGTAAATGTATAAATTAATTTCAAATACAGGGGTACAATACGGACACCGTAGTTCGATGTTACATTTTCTAACCCCCTGAAAACAAGTTTCGTCATCGAAACTAAAAGAAAGCTAGGTATTTCCTTAGTACTGAGACATGAAAGACAGTATGAATACAGAATAGTTCATTTGGCAACTCAAATCTGTATGCCACACTTCCGACCCTCTCAAGGATACGGAAGGGTACAAATATATCTGGGACTCAGATTGCCCCGCTGCCTGAATCGTATAACTTATTTTAAAGGAAATACCCTTAAGAAAATCATATCTCCTGTGGCAACTCAAGGTGTCACCGTCTACGATCGACATATACCTCCTGCCGGTCCTGGGCGGCTCTCATCCGCCCACGGATGACCCTAACTTTATCTTTCATTTCTAATTCAACTCAACATTGTTGAGATGTCGTTCTACGACCTCACCCTAACATATCGGGGTGCGGCACTCCCTGTCATACAGTGCCTCATATGGGGCATCTTGATACTGACCTAACCAGTGGAAGATGCCGATCCCCACTACTCTGGAAATCCCTATAATTTGGACCAAAATCTAGAAATAAATCTGGGGTCTCTATCCGATACTATGGACATTGATACCCCATGAAACCTGATAATCGTGTTAATATAGAGGCTTATTAATACCTCTAAGGAATAATCAGCATGAATTGTAATAGACTGTGCGGACTTGGTGAGTCTATCAATGATCACCCAATTAGCATCGTGTCGTGCTAAAGTCCGTGGCAATCCTTGTCACAAAATCCATTGTGACGTGTTTCTACATCCACTCGGGAATGGAAAAAGGCTGCAAAGCACCTATGGGTCACTGATGCTTGGCCATCATCTGTTGACAAACTAGGCATCAAGCAACAAACTTTCTCTTTATACCAGACCACTAATAACTATCTCGGATCGTTTGGTACATTTTTGTACCTCTCAAATGCATAACGTAAATAGAGGAATGAGCTTCCTCTAGAATATCTCTACGAAGATTAACTGTCAGCGGGAATGCAAACCCGCTATCGATATACTACTAGTCCGTTATCATGACCTCGAAACTCTCTGTCATCATCTCTACAGATCTATCAAGAATACCTTGGAGTTCCTCATTTGCTCCCTAAATCTCTCTAATGCGGTCGAGCAAGGTCGACCTCATTTCAAATTAAGCTAGTAATGCTGCACGATCATCACTAACCAACCTAAGCCCAAATATATGGGGTCCCGTCAAACAAGAGAGATAAGCACTCTCTATACACTGAATTTTCTGACCAATTGTTCATCAAGAGGAGTGATAACTAATAACTCCTCATCTAGCGACGATAACAGTCTACCCAACTGTCGAGCGAAATAATACTCTCACGTAAGAAAAATCTGAACCAGTGTCAATAAAAACACAGGCATCGACTCTGAATATTTTTATGATACTCATGATGCGAGAAATTGAAAAATAATCCAATATAGGATACGCAAAAGATATGCGTATATATATATCAAGTAGTTAAGCCTCTAAGCCTTTAACCAGTCATAACCATACATATCATCATGAGATACATGGTTTCAAAAGAGGATCACAATAATTAAGTTTCTAGAGCTTTAACTAGTCAAAACGATACATAGGTATCATGATATACATGATTTTCAAAAAGGAGAGTATCTATAAACTCTTAAACAAAATAATCTACTGGAGGATTACCCATGGTCGTATCTGGATTCACCTAAGCATCCTCCTAAGTCGTAGCATACATGTGGGCCTATGCCCTCGGCTCCTATAGTGAAGAGCCTAGTGCAGTGTTGCTCCTGGCTGCAGTCCATGGAGCGGTGTGTACTGAGTGTGCAGGTACCCCCTGCTGACCTGCCTATGGTCCACCCATGTGTGTCTGTGATACCTGACTTCTGAAACCTAGGTTAGGACAAGAGCTACAAATATGTCCTTGTTTCCCATATTAGAAGCATCTAAAGGGAGCTCCGCAAGCTCCAAAATGACATTAGCCGCAGTTGCGACAAATAGGATGGTGCTGAGCTATGGACTAACTAGAGGCACTAAGGCCTGTGCTCTAAACACCTAGGGACATGGTCCCTGTCCAACTGTGTTGATTTAAAGTGAGAGGGACTTCTCTAAAAGTTAGAAGTCCTACCCCACTTCGAGCTCTGGCTCGTCTGGGTCTCAACCCTCTATGGTCCTACTAGGACTCCGTAAAATATCTACGGTCGAACTCTCTCAAAAAGTCCTACTACCGCAGTGAGTTAATAACCTCGTCACAAATAGCCTCCCACTAAGTGAGGGCATCACCGTTGAGGAGTCTCTCAATAACTCTCAATCTGAGCTCCTCTGACAATCCCACATCAGTAAGGATCCTGCGAATCCTATAAATCCAGTGCTTCGCCGCTACGACATCACTAGATCCTGAAAAGTCTGTACATCTGAGCTGTCGTAACTTTGTCACCTACTGAGTAAGCTCATGGATGCATCTCAAAGTAATCGATGTCTCATCGGTTGGACTAGAAATGGAAGAACCGGTCACCGAAGGAGGAATCGGTGTCGTAAGAGCAAGTATGGCCGCAGGTGCGGTCGCTGGAGTCTATGATAGAGGTGGTCGCATCTGCACCCCATATCTACTGTACCACTCCTGCCACTGTCTCAAGGCGTCGAGTGGTGGTGGAGGAATCTCAGCTATAACAGCCGATGGAGGTGCTGAGGGTGGCACTAGTGAAGGTGCGCGAGTAGAGGAAGCATCCTCTGGTACTCATGGAATCTCGGGTGCCACAAGTGTATCAAGCACTAAGGGACTCTAGTGGTGCACCGTGCCTACTATCTCTAGGCGGCATAGTTATGCAAACAGAGCACTCTTTCATTAAGTGGAAATCAAGGATTAGGGTTAGTTACGGAGTAACTAACCCCCTAAAAAGAATTTGAGTTATGAATCAAGGCATTCGAATCCAATGGGAGGTGTATCACTCATACACCTGCATAAATGCCTCAAATGATAGTAATGGAAACGTGGCTATAATAGCCGGCTGAGAGAGTGCTAGAAGGATACACCTGACGAGGAAACATCCTCGAGTATTCTAGATGTCTCAGGTACAAATCTAGTACCTCATCTAGTAATCATAATCTTTCAAAGAAAGGACTTAAATCAGATATGATTCAAAGATTATGGTTAGTTGCTAAATAACTAACCCCCTAAAAATGAATAGAGTTACCGGTTTAAAAACCGATGGAAATGAAATGCTAGGTTAAATACGCACCGTATCTAACCCCCTAAAATGAATAAACTCATATACCTATGACCATGTACTAGGACTTTTATGGCTGTATGAAACTCTCATGCATTAAGGACTTTAAGCACAACACACTTAGGAAAGTTTTCAAGACTCTCTTCCTACATAGCTCTCAACCTAAAGCTTTGATACCAACCGAACTGTCACGCCCCGAACCAGGAATTGTGAACAGCCGCCCGTTGACCTGGATGCCGGCTGTATTTTTACAGAAAATGTAACACCGACTCTGCGTTGCCGAACTTTTGTACTCCCATTTCCTGAATTTAATAAAATAATCCTCAATTTATATATATAGAGAAAAATATTTAATTTTATTAAATCTTGATTTTGGGGTTTTTAAATTTAATTTTTGGTATATTTTAAATACCGTTTCTGGGATTTGTAAAATAAAGTTAGTATAAATATAAATATATATATATGTAAATAATTATTTATTTATTACTTTATTTATTTACTCAATTAACTATTTATAAAATCTATTTATATAAAAAAAATATATATATAAATAATAATAATAATAATAATAATAATAATGAAAAAAAAAATCAAAAATCGAATTAGGGTATGAAACCCTAATTTCCCCTTTCCCCTTTCACTCTCTCTCCGCCTCTTCCTCTCCCTCACTCGACTCCCTCTTCCTGCGGCCATCCCTCTCGTCCGCCGCTGTCCTCCTCCGCTGTCTTCCACCACCACCCAAAACCACCTTCAACCACCATCCCCACCGATCATCCCTCACTCTCTGTTTCCCTCTCTCTACTGTGCGATCTCTCTCTCTATCGCGCTCTCTCTCTCCCTCTCGCGGTTCTCCGCCACCGCGGCCCTCCACCGTGCTCCGCCACCCACAGCCGTCGCACGACCACCACTTTCCATCTCTACCTCCCTGTTCTCTCACTCTCTCTTGGTTCCCTCTCTATTTCTCCCTCTATCCTTCGCAGTCTCGCGATTTCTTTTCCTCCGCCTCACGCGCCGCTCCTCTCCGCCACCCCTCGGTGATTCCTCCACCACCGCTGTCTTCCACTCACTGTTTTTCTCTATCTCTCTATACTCTCTGTCCCCCAGTTTTTTTCTCTCTCTGTCCTTTCTCTATCTCTGACCCTCGATCTCTTTCTTCGTTCTCTCTCTATCCCTCACAGTTTTCTTCTTCTGTTTGCTAGACTGTGAACAGTTCATGATTGAGAGTCTCCTGCAACCATCACAGGAGCTCCAAATTAGCGGTAACAAACCCTCAAAAACCCTAGGCCCAAATTTCACTCCTACGCAGGTAAAAGCCATTCTTTTGAACAGTAGCTCTAGGGTTTGAATTCTTTCGGTAATTTAGACTAACTAATGGAGTTTGCTTCAAACTGGAAGCTTTGCAGGTTTTGGACTGAGTTGTAGGCGCACAGACGATAGAGTTGTGGACTGTGGAAACCCTAGGTGAGAGATTTCTAACTGATTTCCGTTAATTGAATGCATTTAGGGTGAAATTAGGATAAGGAAGTGTTGTATAGGTTTCGGATGCACGTTAGATTCGATTAGAACATATTGTTTGACATTATATGTTATTATTTAGGTTAAGTATAGAATTTTACAGGAATTGAGCTGTTTCGGATGATAGAATCAGGCTGACTTGATTTGAATAGTTTCTTTTAGAGTCTAATTTGAAGTATGCATGAAAATAGTCAAAAATTGGAATTTAAGTTTAAGGATTGATTCAGTATTTTTGATTTTAAGTTATCCTGCATATTGGAAATCAAAATACAATTTCTGTAATATGAAAATAGGTTTCAATACCTTTAAAATAACATATGGTTTGAAGAAATCGGATTAGAATTGAAAAGTGTATGATTTTTCAAAGATTTATCTATTTTGTAGGAAACTTATTTACTTTAAGCATATTTCCGACTTTGATTGGTTAGGTTGATCTTTTTGGAGACTCGAGGAGTCAATTCGGGTTTGATTTTGGAAATAGGGAGTGACCACCCTCCCTAGAAAGTGAGTGGGACCCTAATCTCTTGTATGAAATGGTGAAACCTGATTTTATCTTGTTTTTAAATAAAACATGCTTTTGACATGCATGATCTCGACGTATGAAATTTGAAATTTAAACCTGTTTTGTGATTATTGGAGTGTCGTACTTATGTTTTCTATGATTATACATCCATGTTTGAAATGAAACAAAAATTGTGCCATTACTTGAAAATTTGATAAGATTCCTTTTCTACCATTGCATTGATATGCTGATTTGAAATGATTCGATGAATGTATTGGCACATGGATTTGATGATGACATTGAGGATTCCGTGATGATGACATTGATGATATGCTTATCTGCGGGACGTTGTGCCCTTGTGATACTGTGATGATGACATTGAGGATTCCGTAACTACGAAGGGACTTTGTAGAGGCACAAGTTGCCCGGATACGCTTCTGCAGGAGGTATCCGCAAATGTCCAGTTATATTTATTCATAGGTGCGGCCGGTTGAACCCACATCGGGGGAGGACGTGTGTCCATCACTGTCTAGCACCGCACGTGGTCCTATTTGACGAGACTGGGTAAGCAAGGAGCTAAGCCCACGGCCAACATCGGGGTAGAGAGCTACTTTTGAAACACTTTGCATAATAATACCCCCGATGCGCCTGTCCTTGGTCATGGTTGACCTTTGCCAGGATCCTTTCGGCCAGCTCTATGTTATACTTGATTTTTAAATGGATGCATATATGTGTGATATCGTGTGAATGATTAAAAGAGTTCATTTTATTAAACATATCATGATTTATTGCGAAACTTGAGTTATTGTTTACGAATGATACTATTTGACACTCCAATATTCACCTACACTATTAGTACTTGAGATTAATCCCCTCACTCACTAAGTATCCTCCCATAGATACTCACCCCTCTTCTTTCCTCCCTTAGACAGGATTTTTGTGCTGGAGCGACATTTCAGAGTATAGAGTATCGGGTGTACTTGACATTCAGGAAGGTGAGATCTTAAGCTTAAATTGGAAGATGAATTAGGTACCTTATTTCGACCCTGCGAGGTCTTGTTGAGGTCTGTAGTTGGTCGTGTATTTATTTTGGGATGACTGTATAATTTATGTATATTTATTTGCGAAACTCTCATAATTTCATTTGCATTGAGGCGATTGTACGTATTTGAATGTTACTTGGGAAATTTGTTATACATTTCTATAAATTTAGGTCCGCCCGGTGTGGCGGCTGCTCATGCTCTAGTTGGGCATGACAGTAGAGGTCTGTGGCTAGATTTGTTGATAGTTTATTTAGCCTGGCGTTGTCCTGGATGGCAGCCGTGGTTGGTGGGTTGTTGTGAGGCCGAGATGACCCTTTTATTTTAATTTCAGAATGATTTTAAATTATACAGGTTGATATATAGGTAAATTGTACATGGGAGACCTCCGATTTATGGGGAGGTTTTGCCCGATTTTCTGTAGAAATACAGCCGGCATCCAGGGCAATGGACGGCTGTTCACGATTCCTGGTTCGGGGCGTGACAGAAAATCAGGCAGAACCTCCCCATAAATCGAAGGTCTCCCATGTACAATTAAACCTGTATACCTATATAAATTAACATCATCATGTAAATTAAACACATGGCCATCCCGGCCTCAAAACAATCCACCAAATCTCCAAACTGACATCCAGACAATGCAAGGCTAACAAATCACCAACAGTCCTAGCCACACCAACAGTCCTAGCCACAGACCTCTACTGTCATGCCCAACTGGAGCATGAGCAGTCGCCATACCGAGCGGGCCTAATTTTATACAAATACATTACAATTTCCCAAGTTAACACTTCAAATGGTTACAAATGCCTCAATGCAAGCGAAATGAGAGTTTCACAAACAAAAGTCCAAAAATTATACAGTCATCCCATAATATGTACACGGTCAACTACGGACCTCAATATCAAGACCACGCAGGGTTAACATAAAGTATGAAACTCATATTTTCAATTAAAACTTAAATCTCACCGTCGTGAATCCAATCTACCAACAAGCTATCATACCTCTAGAGCCAAATGCGTCGTCCTAGCACCATAATCCTGTCTGGGGAGGAAAAGTGGAGGGGTGAGTACTCAGGGAAGAATACTCAGTGAGTGAGTGGGTCAATGTAATCATGTAATATGGGGTGTGAAACTGGAGTGTCAAAACATAAGTATACAAATCGTATTTCAAATCATCATGCTTTTTGTTTCAACAATATATCATTAGCACGCATTATCAAGTCAAATATGCATCTAAAACACTGTCATCAAAATCATAGAGCTGCTAGCCGAAAATGTCCCGGCAGAGGTCTACCACGACCTATGACAGGCGCACCGGGGGTGTTATATGCGATTTTATTTAAAGTGCTCTCTACCCTGGTGTTGGCGACGAACCTCGTCCAGGTGCTAGACTTGGAGAGTGTATCCAAATCCTCCCCCTTTCGGGTTCAACCTGGCTAGTACCGTGTCGTAAATATCATCTCGACAACTCGTGGGATACCCCAGGCCTAGGCATATCCGGACGCCACCCAAGCGCCTCTCACGGTGTCCTTCGTAGCTACGGAACAATACATATCACAGCCCTCAAGGCCAATATCAATATCATATCAAACATGTGCCGTAAATCAGGTTCACAAACCAAATGCAACATATAGCATAAAATGGCACATTTCACGTTTCAACCACATGGATGCATATTTTCATAATTCAACCACATTTTTGGACACTCCATCGGTTCACAAAAATCATTTCCAAAGCCAGTCAAAACATTTCAAGCACACGATAAATCATGCTCATTTATCAAACTATTGTAAAATAGGGTTTACATATTAAACGAAAACATTGAAATAAAACCCACTCACAGTATATGGGAGGGTCAATCACTCCCTACAACGCACAACAAGTGCCGAAATCGTGCTCCCCTCGATCGTCTCCAATCAAGTCACTACAATTATAACACATCACATATTTCTCACACCTCAACCTCAATTATATTTATGTACATTTACAATATTCACACTGTTCAGTCCATATACACTTGCGTATACTCACAATTCAATCAAATGAAATCTTACTCGATCCTCGATTGACCTTTTCTAATACAAAATCATAATTATGTCATCAATTTCCATTTTCTCTAATTTTTTGTACAAACCTCAATTCTTCAATTCATGAATACATTCTAATAATTGTTATCAATTGCATTTCATTTATAAATAAGTAACACATTGAAAATCAAGTCTAATGAAATCCTAAAAATCATTCAATATCGGAATTAACCATAAAATAATAAATCTTCTCCCAAAATAAAAATTCTTTGAAAAATCATAAACTTTCTGATTCTCATCCGAATGTTTCAAAGTATATGTCATTTTCAACGTAAGGAAGTCTATTTTTATGATACAGAGATGATATTTGATTTACCTATATGCAAAATAACCTACAGTGTAAAAGAATGCATCAACCCTTAAGTAAAAAACCCAGATTTCCAACTATTCTCATGCACACCTTAAATTAAACTTCAAGAGAACTATTCTAATTAACTTAACATGATTTTATCACTCAAATCGCAGACCTAGCTTTCGTTCGCCATTTGGTTCAGTCTAAAACCTGTAACGCTTCCAAATTTAAGCGAATGCCAGCAATTAAAACCAATTTACTAAGAATATTCAAAACCCTTAAGTATTTACGCAGGATTATCATCTTTACCTACGCAGGGGATGATGACAGATTTGGCCTAGGGTTTCCAAAGGTTCAATGACCGCTGGTTTGGGTCGTCGGTAGAGGAAAGTGCTCACAGTGAGCACTGCGATTAAGCAACAGAGAAATGGAGCGAAGGTTCAGTCATCGCGCGCACGGGAGAGGGGGTGAGAAACCCTGTTCGCGCACGGGAAAGAGAGGAAGGGAAGAGAAAAATGAGCCACGTGGTGGTCAGAGGAAAACACACTGTGACAGTTAGATAGAGAAATAGAGAGTGAGGGTGAAACAGAAAGAGAGAAGACAAAGCTAGGGTTAGCGATCGAGAGAAAAAAATAGAGAGAGACTGAGAAAGGGCGATCGGGTGAATAGAGAGAGACAGAGAGTGATGGAGAGAGAGAGTAAGCGATCGAAGACGGCAAGCAGCGGAGATGGTGGATCGTAACCATCCGCGGTGGAGGGAGTAAGAGATCGAAGCCTCGAGTGAGAGAGAGATAGAGGGAAAGCTGAGAGAGAATAGAGATAGAGAGAGTGGAACCGAGAGAGAAAAAATAACAGAGAGAGGGAGAGAGATAGAATGGTGGCGATGGCCGTGGCGGATGGCAGCGGTCGCGGTGGAGGCGACGAGGGTGACGGCGAGGAGGATGGCCGCGGGAGAGGATGAGAGAATGAGAGAGAGGGGAAGGGGAAAGTGGGAAAAGGGTTAGGGTTTTCTAACCCTAACCCATCCCCTTTTCTTTTTCCTTTTTTTTTATAATTAAATTTATAATTATTATTATTATTATATTTCTTTTTGTAAATAAATTTATAAATAATTAAGTGAGTAAATGTATAAATTAATTTCAAATACAGGGGTACAATACGGATACCGTAATATCGGTGTTACATGTACACTCTTGTAATCCTCTATATATATAGTAGAATGCAATTGTTTAAAGATATGATAGAATTTATTCTCTCAATGAGCGCTCTTTTAACGTGGTATCAGAGCTACATTAGAAAGCCTAACCTCTCTCTTTGTCTCACCTAGCCTCTCTCCTTTGTCTCCCACAACCAAGAAATCTTTCTAGTTCTATTATGCTCTACACTTGTCTCTCGTATAGGTCCTGTGCATTATAACGAGTCTAGTTAATTTCTTGGACATAAAGAAAAAACGAGTCTATTTTATTTCTTGCAAATAATCTATTTTCCATTCTGAGAGCCATCACCATCAAGAACGAACACCTTTCTCTGTCGGCAATCATTTTTACAAAACTCTCAAATCTAATTCACAGAGATTCATTTCATTTTGATTTTCCATACCAACAACATCAAATTTGTTATTTGACTTTCTTCACTCTTTCAGGTACATTTATTGCTTTCTTTGATTTTCTCATACATTTGTTGGACTCTTAGGAATATTCAAATTTTCTGCTTTTGGATTCATCATTTACAATATTATTCTCACAACATCATCTCAAAAAGGAAAAAAAAAAAAGAAAGGAAGAAGGTACCAAAAAAAAGGGAACAGGGTACTTAAAAAAAAATAGGAGGTACAAAAAAAAAGAGGTAAAAACAAAATCCTCCAAATTCATGGCACCAAACAATAGTGATTCACTACCTATCATTCCTTCTCCTATGCTTATAAAGGGGGATGGCCACATTACCCCCAACATCGCTATGGAAACCATGGCCATGGTTGCAATACAAAAAGTGTGGATGAGGTTATGGTCCAACAACTAAAAATTTTGGATTACGGTTTAAGTCGCTTATAACACCTTTTTGGAGTACCCAAGATCCTATTTTGCCTACCAGAGGCCAGTCCATCAACTCAACTGGGCCTGGTCTACTGGGTAGTGTAATATCATAAGTTCTTTTAGACTGGTTCGCATACTTCCGACCCTTCTTATCAATCCATAGACACAACACAACAACTCAACTCACTACTACTTCAGTAGCTGCATGACAATCAGTGCTATCTTGACATTGGCGCTATCTCCCACTTGGCATATGCTCTAGGTGATCTTCATACTAATTTAATAAGAGCAATATTTAGCATGTTTTTGTCGGTAATAGAACCCCCTTCCTGTTTCTTGTGTTGGAAAAACTTACCTAAACATATCTTCCTCTTCTCTTCATCTTAAAAAAGTGTTAGTTGCGTCTCATATTATTAAAAATCTCATTTTTGTGCGTCAATTTACAAAAGATAACTCTTATTCTATAGAATTTAAAAATCTCACACCTAAATACATCTTACCTAAATCTATATTTGTCTCCTAAATGGTTAATCCTAGAGTTTGGAATTAAGTTTCAGGTTATTATTGTTGTTGTTGCTGTTGGCTTCTCTGTGAAATACCTTCAAATGAAACAAAACACTCTTAGTTGCAATAGTTTAGGAGATCTCTATCTCGTAACTCCTTCTCCCACTTCTTCTCCACTCACTACCTTGGCCCTCTCTTCCTCCACTACTTGGCATAGACGTCTTGGTCATCCTGGTGTACCTACCTTTCGTTACTTATTATTACAAAATTTATTTTCCTATAATAAAAACACTTCCCATAGTTTTTGTAATGCTTGTCAATTAGAGAAGCATACTAGACTTCCATTTTCCACCTCACAATCTATGAGTTTTGCTCCCTTTGATATTATCCATTCTGAATTAGGTTGGCAAAAAGTATTTTAGAGTTTGGGGGGATTGATGGAGCAGAGCTTGGGGGAAAGGCATAAATGTATTTTATAATTGTTGGCAAAAAGTTTGTGAATTAGGTTGAAGCTCTGAAGAAGAATGATGTATGAGTTTAGAGTTTGGGGGGATTGATGGAGGAGAGCTTGGGGCAAGGGGAGGGGAGAAGAGAAATAGATTCCCCATCGCATATCATCCAATATATTCATCACAAATATTCTGATGATTTTAATTTTTTTGTTATCTGAGTTGGACAACTTCCGATTTAAACACATTTATAGTTCAACAAACTCTATGGATGCCTTCATCAAAATCAAAGCTTGTAATTCATCCTTTATTTTGTATGATGACCCTTCTCCTAAAATGGTCCTTTTGCAACATTTTGAATTTGTGAAAATTATTTTTTTGATTCATAAGACGACTCAAAGTCAAGACTTTATAAGGACAAGATGATGCCAGTTGAGTTATAGCTCATTGGCGTAGTTGTGGAAATTATATATACCTCGGTTTGTATCTTGAATTTCTATTTAATTAAAAGAAAATTGTCCCAAAGGGATAGCCTAGTGGTACAATCCCCTTTCAATCCCATGATCTGAGGTTGACAACTACCATAACAAAAAAAAAAAAAAAAAATTAGTTTACCTGATTATATATATATATATATATATATATATATTTAATTTCCAATCATAACATATTTTTTATTATTAACCTCTTTTCTAATATGATATTTCTTGTTCGTTACAAATAAGTATCTTATGATTTTCTTTTAATTATGGAATATAAATTATTGTTAATATTCTTTAGATTAATTTGGAAAGGCATAAAGTCCTACCAAAACTAAAAATAAAAAAATAGGCACAATGCATATGGGACCCTAATACGCTGTCTTCCCCCCTATTCCTGACTTTTCCCTTTTAAAAATGTATATTAATAATTTGAAATTTTTTATTTATATTTTTAGAGGAAAATTTGAAAATTTTTATGCCAACAAGATGAGTTATGATAGATAAATCCAATGAATTATTAATCAAATGGAATCACACTTATGTAATAGTGTCCAACAATACGTTTTGACTAATTTTTAATTAAATATTTATTTCAATTGATTACAACATGTTGGAGGTGGCTGATGGCTCCACTGATATCGACTCCTTATTGACCCAAGCGATTGCCATCAAAGGGATGTTTTACCTGCAAAAATCATCGGAGGATACTCCGGTAGGAGGACTCCGACACTCAAGTCAAAAAAGTGCGGTTTTCGTATAAGATGAAAAACAAACTGAGAGCTTGAGGGAGTGATTCCCTGTGATCAGAGTGTCGAATGTATAAGGCTGAGTGATCGTACCTGTCTTGGAGGGTTTCGAGATGTTTTATACCTCTGAGAGTTGTACGCTGCTGTAGTGCTTCAACCCTACCTTCCTTATGGAGCCGATCCAAAAATCTCGGGGATTCAATATTTCGAATCAACTGTGATCCTTACCTTTTAAAAACTTTCATATTCTGGAAGGAACATTTCTTTAACTGAAAGATTCTCAGAATGTTGTTCGTCATGAGGGATGGAAGTTAATGAGATATTTTGGTTTTCTTTTAGGATCGTTGGAATCGTTAGCTATCGTTTTCTGGGCTTTTCGGCTGAGGAGCTGACCATTGGATACCTGATCAGGGTGGTTATCTTCACTTAATGAATCATGTTCGATTGGCGTGCGACCAAGGCCCTATCGTTCAAGAGATTTGGGTGACTGAAAGCTTTCGGTAGATAATCGTATTTGATCCTAAATTGGTAGTTGTCTTTCGTGGGCTTTTCATGTGGGTTTTTCTAAGACTGAGTCATTGGATCTGATCTAGAGGCCTTGTCCCATCACAACATATTCATTATTTGATTAAAAATAGTCAAATGAATCTTTTTTCCTTTTTCACGTGTAAAGAAAGAAACTAGATTAACAGTTTCCAAGAAACTGATTGCAAAATCAATCTCTGGAACCCTTTATTCCATGCGTACAAAAGCGCAAAACGTATAAAGTTTAACTATATATTCTTATTGATAGCACAACCAACAAAACAAGAGACTCCACAACCCTGTAAATAATTACCAAATAATCCCCTAAAGACTGCTTTGCCCCTGATGACCAAGAGAACTACCTTCCAAGTAGCAATAAAGGAGGGTTTCAAGATACAAACCTAGTAGTCAAAGCTGAAGTAGTGTGAAGGGGAATGCCATCTCACACTCTAGCATCAAACTCGTAATGGACAGGGAGCCCTAAATCATATTGGCTGGTTGCTCACTTATGAACTCAATATTCCTCCTTCAAATTCCCCCAACAGACTTCTATCCAGACTCTGCATGAAGAGTAGAATTTCAACAAATAATACAAAGGTCAATTGTGAAAAGAGGAAGTATTAGTGGCATAAAATAATCCAACAGTTTCTTTGCCAAATATGGTGAATTGACTCAACAATCTGGTTGCATCTTTGACAAAAGCTAGACATCGTCAAATCCCTTTCTTCCCTTAATAGTCGTGAAGGAAGATGGCCTTGGGCACCAAGCCACATATAGTAAAGTTTTTTGTTTTTTTTGGATAGATAACACCCAACTCAGGTCCAATAAGTTATCATGTCTTCTCTTTATCGGGAAAAAAAAAAGAAAGAAAAAAAACCCTAATTTTGCAAAGTAATTATCACCAGAAGAGAAGCTCCAGAATGAGAGGGATCAAGTCAGCAGGAAGATAGGAATATAACCCATATAACTCCCACATCCCGTTAATAGTAAGGCCAGCCACCCTAAAATTCCTATCCAGTATGATATCCACCTAGCTACCAGGACAAAGATCAGAACCCTACATATTAAACCAAAAAGAAATGTCCTGACCATTACTCACCCATGAGCAATATCCCTCCTTAAGGCATGAAAAACTCCAATATATAGACCGTGACACAAAAGAGGTTAAAGGAGGTGAAGAAGTGAGAGAACAAATAACTTGCAGCCAAATACTTTGCCTTGAGGAGACAAACCCAAAAGGGATCTTACCCTAAAATAATCTTTCAATCCAGGCTGCCAAAGACAACAATATTCTAGTGGTTGGCACTCGGAATACCAAGTCCCCTTTCTTCTTTGCTTATTACCATATTATCCCAATTAACTAGGTGAGGTCCTTGGCGTCTTCCATGTTGGCCCAAATAAAAGATCTGACTAGATGATCAATCGAGTCACAAATGAGTAGCCACATAAGTCTAGCTTTCCACCCTTTCAATTTTGAAGATAATCTATCAAGTACATGCCCAAAAGTACATTTTAATATGCTTGAGCAGAGAACATGTACTCTCAAATATCTTCCCAAATTATTAGTGAAGATGGTGACTCTCTGTACACTCCCTATGATGTTAAAGAGCATTAGGAGATGTAAATATGTACGAGATTTAGTCTCGTTGATTTTTATCCCAGGGGAAACACAAAAAACACCAAAAGTCATGAGGATAACTCTTGTGCAGTTGCGAGTGGCTTTTGAGACTAAAAGAACTTCATGGGCAACTACCGCTAGACTCCAACATAAGATTTCACTTATGATTCGTTTGGTGTATCTAATATGATTGAATTACAAATTTTAAAAAGCACATATTATATGCATAACCAAAACATTTTGTTATAAAGAAGTCCATATAGAAATGATACGTAATCCTCTCGTCCAAGTACCGCTCAACATATTTGCCAAAAAAAGCTTTTGAGGTAGCTAAAAATAGAGAATGGCATAAAATTAAGGTCAATCGGACTTTCATCATTTCTCCCTGTTGGGTTTATTTTATTTTTTTTTTATCCTATATGACATTTCAGGTTCAAAATAGTACTATACAAATGTTGCCACCTCTTCATAAATAAACGTATTTCTAATAAAAACTTGAACATATTTCTTATTTATTACTTTTTTCTTCAAGTCCTTAAAAATTTAAAGTACCAAAACTGAAATGTTACCTCTATAATGGATACATCCATTGATAAACTTCCAGCTAATGTATCATTAGGCAAGTGGATGCACAACTACTCCATGGAGTCAAAGAAAGATGGGGATAATTTTTCTCCAAGTTGCAAGGGATGTCCCGTTCCATCTTTTCGACATGTACAACTATAAGGTTGCCAAGTAAATGTCATTGAAGAAATTATTCAAATTTGTCAATACGCTCCAAACATATTATGAAAGAAAGTTTTTGAATATAATTTGAAGTAGACTATGCACAAAAACATGGTAGTTGTGACTTTTCATCCCTGAAAGTTTTTCTTCATTCATATCAATGCATCATCCAATATATTAAACATATCCTTTTAGGAATCTTAGTTTTCTGAGCCAATCGCAAACATCATGTTTTTGGTCCCTACTTAAAGAGTAATGAGCAGAAGGAAGCAGGATTTGAGGAAAGAGAGAAACCTTTGACAGTTTTCTTTGATGGCACAGTAGCAATGATGACAACTTTCTTATCGGAGAAGCTGCAGCATAGGCGAATGGAGAAGAGAGTAAAGAGTAAAGAGAGAAGAGAGAATAGAGAAGAAGAGAGCTCTTCTATGGGTTTTAAAAGGACTTTCAGACATTTTGCCGCAAAAACGTTGGTAAACACCAAAGTTGCTAACATGTTTAAGTAAAAATATTAGAATCTCCCCTTTCTCACTCACAAAATTGTTACTCTGTGGTACCTCTCTCTACCCTTTCCTCATATTTTTAAGAAACAAAATCATATCCCTCTCTCTCACTCTCTATCTCTAGCTAGTTTTTATCTACCCTTTTCTGACATTTAGGCAAATCATCGGCAAAGTTGAACGTTTTGTCGATGTCTAAAGTAAAAAACATAGGCAAAAACCAAAGCTTTTGCTGATGTTTAGTGCTAAAACATCAGCAAAAATTCTAACATATAGTGGAGGCTTATTATGCATGGTCTACAGAATGGAGAGCACCAAGTTAGATTGGTAGCATGCAACAACGGTGGCATTCCGCTCCTGTCAGTGGAAAGATAACAAGTTGGAGGAGTGGTGGCTTACACATCCATTAACAGCTCTCTCAATTCGATATCCCTTTTCGTTTCCCAAATATGTTTACATAGATCCAAGTAGGGACACTTAGATTATATGCTTGAGGGTGAAGGAACCAAATGCATCACTTATAAGATGGGGGACTATGCCACTCCCAATTGGAGGACTATCTTGTTTATTTCCTCGACCAATTTTTATTTGTATTTGCTATCGTATCTACATAGAATCAATATGCAGATGCATTGTTGTTCGTATATATCTAAACTATTTATTTGGATATGCCTATTGGTCGAGTTGGAACATAAGTTTTAGCGCCAAAGCAATGCATGATTGACATTGTAAGGGCAAAACCACTCTCAATTTGATAAAAACCTTTTTCTATTTTTAACCACTAATTTCTACATAAATCTTTTATTTTGGTTTAATTAATATTTTGATGCGTTACTATTTTTAAGGACAATTAACGTTTATTTTTGTTTTTATCTTTCTATTAGTGTGTCATAATATATTAAAGTACTATTTAGATACAACCTAAAATGTGAACCTAAGGTTAATTTCAAAATCATGTGCAAGGAACAAAATGTATAGGGGAGTGGGAGATAAGAGGGAGTATGCTTTTTTTGTTAGATATTTTTGCCAATCTTTTTGCAAAGTAATATGGCATTCCAGATTGAAAATATTTTTGCAAGAGTATTTAGGTGACAAGAAGATAATTGCTGTGAAATTACAAACTCTTCGTCATAATTTTGAAATGTTGGCCATGAAAAATAATGAGTCTGTGCAAGTGTAGTTGTCTAGAATCTCGACGGTTGTAAACTTTATGAAGTCATATAGTGAAAGTGTTAGTAATAATCCTATTATGAGCAAGGTTTTAAGGATTTTTATCCCAAAATTTGATCATGTGGTTGCTGCAATTGAAGAGTCGAAGGAATTGTCTACTTACTTCTTTGATGAATTATTGAGTTGAAAACATTAAGGAGAAGGCTTTTCAAGTGAAAACGGAGTCTTCTTCTAAGGAAAAAAAAATAGAAAAGTCAGTAGGTAGAGGTGGTTACCACGATCGAGATCTCAGTAGCGATAGGGGATGAGGCCAAATTGGAGAATAATGGTAGTATAAATGCACCATTCAGTGTCATTATTGCAAGAAATTTGGTCACAAAGAAGCAAATTGTTGGATTAAGGAGAGAAATGAGTAGAAGAAAGCCAATATCACAAAGAAGATTGAAGAAGAATGGTAGTGGCACGTGATTTTATTTTATTTTTGTGAACTTAACCTAAACATTCATTATATAATTTCCTTTTAGTATTTATCGACTGATATCCGAAGATAAATTTTAACTTATTGAATTCGACTATTGTTGGATCCAATTTAGGGAGGAACTCTCCTAATATAATCTTTTCCATTCTCAAAATTTTAAACTGAAATTTGATTAACAGACTTAGCATCCTTACCCCTTAAACCGACTGTCCATTGGTTGAACTTACATTATATGATAGAACAAGAGAAGCACAAAGTTTTGTATAGTATGGTTTATTATGAAATAATAGCATCCATATTGTTGTTATCACTCAACATGTCTCTTCCAACCTAGCTTGAAATTTCAAACATGGATTAAGCATATCCTTGTAACAACTAGCTGGTTTTGGGATAGATTTTATCCACCCTATAAAGATCATGAAGAGGTAGGTCTTAGGAGGTTAAATATTGATTAGGATCAACTAAATCCATTACTTAATTGTTTCTTTATCACACAATGCTCTAGATATGGATGTTGATTTATGTGTTCATTAAAATAAATTTTCACTTAATCACATGATGGGTATTTGGTTTTTTTCTCATAAAGAGTTGATTTTATTATTTTGCCTTCGATCTTGGATATCTAACATAGATTAACTTACCACTAGAAAAATTCAACGTAGACTTGGACCTTTTATTGTTTTCATCAACAATAAAATAGCATGGTCGAGAGAATAGTGCTTATCTCTGCTTGATCACATACATCTCTTCTAAATTTTGCTAGGATATCTTTGCCTACTCTGTCACTTTTATCGGCCCACTATGACAGACCATGGGATTTGCATGGTCGGCCCTCCAATGGATGCCCAACTCAGATTTGGATGTCAGCCTTTAAAACTAAGGACATGAAATTATGGGCGAAAAAAAAATTATGGTGAAAAAAATAAGAAGCTCAGAAGCACTGATTTATCCTCTCAAATCAAATGCGTGATGGACCCACCATCACTTCTAAGTGCAATTAACTTCATTGCTTCGCCAGATGCACCAGCCGGGAATCGAACCCGGGTCTGTACCGTGGCAGGGTACTATTCTACCACTAGACCACTGGTGCTTACTGTTTGGTGTTATTCCACCACGAGACCAATGGTGCTTGTCGGCAAGTGCTTTACTAGTACCTAATAGGACCATTATAGAAAAAACATTTGTTTGTTTGTTTTTTTTTTTAACATTTTCATAAAATTAATAATTCTGTATAATTAAGATAAATTTTTCTAAAGAAAATATTGTTAAAATATTTAAGGAAGTGAAAAATTAGAAATATAATATTTTGATGTATCTACACTACTACCGTATATATTCTAATAAAAAGACTGGATCAATGTAAATTTATTATATAATTGTTGGCAAAAGGTTTGTGAGTTAGGTTGGTGCTCAGATGAAGAATGATGTATGAGTTTAGAGTTTGGGGGGATCAATGGAGTAGAGCTTGGGGGGAGGGGAGGGGAGGGAAGGGGAGAGAAGAAATAGATTCCACTTCGCTTATCATCCAATATATTCATCACAAATATTCTAATGATTTCAATTTTTTTGTTCTTGGAGTTGGACAACTTCCGATTTAAACATGTTTATAGTGCAGCAAGCTTGTAATTCATCCTTGTATGATGACCCTTGTCCTAAAAATAGCCCTTTCCTATCATTTTGAATTTGTGAAAATTATTTTTTTAATGCATAAGAATACTCAAACTTGAATCCTTTACAAGGGGAGTATGGTGCCAGTTAAATTATTGCGCATTAGCAAAATTGTGAAAATTATATATACCCTTAGTTTGTATCTTTAATTTCCATTTAATTAAAAAAAAAAAAAAACTTGTCCTTAAAGGATAGCCTCATAATCACAACTCCCTTCTTAAATTCCATGATCCAAGGTTGACAAATTCCATAACAAGCAAAACTAGTTGAGCTGATTTTATATATATATATATTTTTAATTTCCAATCATAACATATTTTCTTTTAAAAACATCCTTTCTAATATGTTATTGGAGAGAAGAAATAGATTCCACATCGCTTATCATCCAATATATTCATCACAAATATTCTAATGATTTCAATTTTTTTGTTATTGGAGTTGGACAACTTCCGATTTAAACATGTTTATAGTGCAGCAAGCTTGTAATTCATCCTTGTATGATGACCCTTGTCCTAAAAATAGCCCTTTCCTATCATTTTGAATTTGTGAAAATTATTTTTTTAATGCATAAGAATACTCAAACTTGAATCCTTTACAAGGGGAGTATGGTGCCAGTTAAATTATTGCGCATTAGTAAAATTGTGAAAATTATATTTACCCTTAGTTTGTATCTTTAATTTCCATTTAATTAAAAAAAAAAAAAACTTGTCCTTAAAGGATAGCCTAATAATCACAACTCCCTTCTTAAATTCCATGATCCAAGGTTGACTAATTCCATAACAAGCAAAACTAGTTGAGCTGATTTTATATATATATATTTTTTTAATTTCCAATCATAACAAATTTTCTTTTAAAAACATCCTTTCTAATATGTTATTGCATGTGTATTACAAGTACGTATCTTATGATTTTCTTTTAATTATGGTATATATATTGTTATTAATCTTCCAATTTAGAAAACAAACTTATATTAATTTGGAAAGGCATAAAGTCCTACCAAAACTTAAAATTAAAAAACTAGGCACAATGGTTTACACTAGTACCCAAATAGGACCCTAGTACGTTGGTTTTTTTTTTTTTTTTATTTCAAATTCCTCACAATTCCCTTTTTATGGTCACCTCAAAAAAATTATAAGTTAATTAGTAAAATGTATATTAATAATTTGTAATTTTTTATGCCAACAATAATTCGCATCTTTATCTTAAGTACTTATGATATGATTTCTAATTACAGAATATATGAGTTATGATAGATAAATCTAATGAATTATTAATCAAATGTTATCAATCTTACGTAATAGTGTCCATCAATATGTTTTGACTAATTTTTAATTAAATATTTATTTCAATTGATTACAACATATTCATTATTTGATTAAAAATAGTCAAACACACATTAAACTTTTTTCCTTTTTCTCATGTAATGAAAGAAACTAGATTAATGGTGTCTAAGAAACTAGATTGCAAAATCAATCTCTGGAACCCTTTTTTCCTTGCATGCAATAGCCCCAAAATGAATAAAGCTTTACTCCGTATTCTTATTGATAGCATAACCAACCTAACAAGAGACTCTCTAGCCCCGTAAATGATTATCGAATAGTGATAGAATATTGACTCCTGTATCTGGCCTATTATTTAGCATAGGATATAGACTTATTTAGCCTAATAATCTGTCTTGTATTTAGCCTAATAATCAATCATGTATCTGGCCATACGTTGTGTACATGTACACTCTTGTAATCCTCTATATATATAGTGGAATGCAATTGTTTTAAGATATGATAGAATTCATTCTCTCAATGAGTGATAGAATTTATTCTCTCAATGAGCCCTCTTTTAACGTGGTATCAGAGCTACATTAGAAAGCCAAACCTCTCTCGTTGTCTCACCTAGCCTCTCTCCTTTGTCTCCCATAGCCAAGAAATCTTTCTAGTTTTATTATGCTCTACACTGGTTTCTTGTATGGGTCCTGTGCATTATAACGAGTCTAGTTAATTTCTTGGACATAAAGAAAAAATGAGTCTATTTTATTTCTTGCAAATGATCTGTTTTCCATTCTGAGAGCCATCACCGACAAGAACGAACACCTTTCTCTGTCGGCAATCATTTTTACAAAACTCTCAAATCTAATTCACAGAGATTCATTTCATTTTGATTTTCCATACCAACAACATCAAATTTGTTATTTGACTTTCTTCACTCTTTCAGGTACATTTATTGATTTCTTTGATTTTCTCATACATTTGTTGGACTCATAGGAATATTCAAATTTTCTGCTTTTGGATTCATCATTTACAATATTATTCTCGCAACATCATCTCAAAAAGGAAAAAAAAAAAAAGAAAGGAAAAAGGTACAAAAAAAAGGGAACACGGTACTTAAAAAGAAAAAATAGGAGGTACAAAAAAAAGAGGTAAAAACAAAATCCTCCAATTTCATGGAACCAAACAATAGTGATTCACTACCTATCATTCCTTCTCCTATGCTTATAAAGGGGGATGGCCACATTACCCCCAACATCGCCATGGAAACCATGGCCATGGTTGCAATACAAAAAGTGTGGATGAGGTTATGGTCCAACAACTAAAAATTTTGGATTATGGTTTAAGTCGCTTATAACACCTTTTTGGAGTACCCAAGATCCTATTTTGCCTACCAGAGGCCAGTCCATCAACTCAACTGGGCCTGGTCTACTGGGTAGTGCAACATCATAAGTTCTTTTGGACTGATTTCCATACTTCCGACCCTTCCTATCAATCCATAGACACGGCACAACAACTCAACTCACTACTACTTCAGTAGCCGCACGGCAATCAATGATATCTTGACACTAGCGCTATCTCCCACTTGGCATACGCTATAGGTGATCTTCATACTATTTTTTATAAGAGCAATATTTAGCATGTTTTTGTCGGTAATAGAACCCCCTTCCTGTTTCTTGTGTTAGAAACACTTACCGAAATATATCTTCCTCTTCTCTTCATCTTAAAAAAGTGTTAGTTGCGTCTCATATTATTAAAAATCTCATTTTTGTGCGTCAATTTAAAAAAGATAACTCTTATTCTATAGAATTTAAAAATCTCTCACCTGAATACATCTTACCTAAATCTATATTTGTCTCCTAAATGGTCAATCCTAGAGTTTGGAATTAAGGTTCAGGTTATTATTGTTGTTGTTGCTGTTGGCTTCTCTGTTAAATACCTTCAAATGAAACAAAACACTTTTAGTTGCAATAGTTTAGGAGATCTTTATCTCGTAACTCCTTCTCCCACTTCTTCTCCACTCACTACCTTGGCCCTCTCTTCCTCTACTACTTGGCATAGACGTCTTGGTCATCCTGGTATACCTACCTTTCACTACTTATTATTACAAAATTTAATTTCCTATAATAAAAACACTTCCCATAGTTTTTACAATGCTTGTCAATTAGAGAAGCCTACTAGACTTTCATTTTCCACCTCACAATCTATGAGTTTTGCTCTCTTTGATATTATCTGTTCTGAATTAGGTTGGTAAAAAGTATTTTAGAGTTTGGGGGGATTGATGGCGCAGAGCTTGGGGGAAAGGTATAAATGTATTTTATAATTGTTGGCAAAAAGTTTGTGAATTAGGTTGAAACTCTGAAGAAGAATGATGTATGAGTTTAGAGTTTGGGGGGATTGATGGAGTAGCGCTTGGGGGAAGGGGAGGGGAGAAGAGAAATAGATTCCACATCGCATATTATCCAATATATTCGTCACAAATATTCTGATGATTTCAATTTTTTTGTTATCTGAGTTAGACAACTTCCGATTTAAACATATTTATAGTTCAACAAACTCTATGGATGCCTTCATCAAGATCAAAGCTTGCAATTCATCCTTTATTTTGTATGATGACCCTTCTCCTAAAATGGTCCTTTTGCAACATTTTGAATTTGTGAAAATTATTTTTTTGATTCATAAGACGACTCAAAGTCGAGACCTTTATAAGGTCAGGATGACGCCAGTTGAGTTATAGCTCATTGGCATAGTTGTGGAAATTATATATACCTCGGTTTGTATCTTGAATGTCCATTTAATTAAAAGAAAATTGTCCCAAAGGGATAGCTTAGTGGTACAATCCCCTTTCAATCCCATGATCTGAGGTTGACAAATACCATAACAAAAAAAAAAAAAAAAAATCAGTTTACCTGATTATATATATATATATTTAATTTCCAATCATAACATATTTTCTATTACTAACCTCTTTTCTAATATGATATTTCTTGTTTGTTACAAATACGTATCTTATGATTTTCTTTTAATTATGGAATATATATTATTGTTAATCTTCCTTAGATTAATTTGGAAAGGCATAAAGTCCTACCAAAACTAAAAATAAAAAACAGGCACAATGCATATGGGACCCTAGTACGCTGTCTTCCCCCCTATTCCTTACTTTTCCCTTTTAAAAATGTATATTAATAATTTGAAATTTTTTATTTATATTTTTAGAGGAAAATTTGAAAATTTTTATGCTAACAAGATGAGTTATGATAGATAAATCCATTGAATTATTAATTAAATGGAATCAAACTTATGTAATAGTGTTCATCAATACGTTTTAACTAATTTTTAATTAAATATTTATTTCAATTGATTACAACATATTGGAGATGGTTGATGGCTCCATTGATATCGGCTCCTTGTTGACCCGAGCGATTACCATCAAATGGATGTTTTACCTGCAAAAATCATCGGAGGGTACTCCAGCGGGAGGACTCTGACGCTCAAGTTAGAAAAGAGTAATTTTTGTATGAGAGGAAAAAACAGGCTGAGAGCTTGAGGGAGTGATTCCATGTGATCAGAGTGTCTAATGTATAAGGCTGAGAGATCGTACCTGTCTTGGAGGGTTTTGAGATGTTTTATACCTCTAAGAGTCGTATGTCGCTGCAGTGCTTCAACCCTACCTTCCTTATCGAGCCGATCCGAAAATCTCGGGGATTCAATATTTCGAATCAACTGTGATCCTTATCTTTAGGAAACTTTCATATTCTGGAAGGAACATTTCCTTAACTGAAATAATCTCAGGATGTTGTTCGTCATGAGGGATGGAAGTTAATGAGATATTTTAGTTTTCTTTTAGAATCGTTGGAATCGTTAGCTATCGTTTTCTGGGCTTTTCGACTGAGGAGCTGACCATTGGATACCCGATCAGGGTGGTTATCTTCACTTGATGAATCACGTTCGATTGGCATGCGACCAAGGCCCCATCGTTCGGGAGATTTGAGTGACTGAGAGCTTTCGGTAGATAATCGTATTTGATCCTAAATTGGTAGTTGTCTTTCGTGGGCTTTTTATGTGGGTTTTTTTAAGACTGACTCTTTGAATCTGATCTCGAGGCCTTGTCCCATCACAACATATTCATTATTTGATTAAAAATAGTCAAATGAGTCTTTTTTCCTTTTTCATGTGTAAAGAAAGAAACTAGATTAACAGTTTCCAAGAAACTGATTACAAAATCAATCTCTGGAACCCTTTATTCCATGCATACAAAAGCCCCAAAAGTATAAAGTTTAACTATATATTCTTATTGATAGCACAACCAACAAAACAATAGACTCCACAACCCTGTAAATAATTACCAAATAATCCCCTAAAGACTGCTTTGCCCCTGATCACCAAGAGAACTACCATCCCGGTAGCAATGGAGGAGGGTTTCAAGATACAAACCTAGTAGTCAAAGCTGAAGTAATGTGAAGGGGAATGTCATCTCACACTCTAGCATCAAATTAGTAATGCACAGGGAGCCCTAAATCATATTGGCTGGTTGCTCACTTATGAACTCAATATTCCTCCTTCAAATTCCCCCAACAGACTTTTATCCAGACCCGGCATGAAGACTAAAATTTCAACAAATAATACAAAGGTCAATTGTGAAAAGAGGAAGTATTAGTGGCATAAAATAATCTAACAGTTTCTTTGCCAAATATGGTGAATTGACGCAACAATCTGGTTGCATCTTTGACAAAAGCTAGACATAGTCAAATCCTTTTCTTCCCTTAATAGTCGTGAAGGAAGATGGCCTTGGGCAGCAAGCCACATATAGTAAAGTTTTTTTTTTTTTTTTTTTGGATAGATAACACCCAACTCAGGTCCAAGAAGTTATCATGTCTTCTCTTTATCTGGAAAAAAAAAAAGAAAGAAAAAAAAACCCTAATTCTACTAAGTAATTATCACCAGAAGAGAAGCTCCAAAATGAGAGGGATCAAGTCGGCAGGAAGATAGGAATATAACCCATATAACTCCCACATCCCTTTCGTAGAAATAAGGCCAGCCACCCTAAAATTCCTATCCAGTATGATATCCACCTAGCTACCAGGACAAAGATCAGAACCCTACATATTAAACCAAAAAGAAATGTCCTGACGATTACTCACCCATGAGCAACATCCCTCCTTAAGGCATGAAAAACTCGAATATATAGACCGCGACACAGAAGAGGTGAGAGAAGGTAAAGAAGTGAGAGAAAAAATAACTTGCAGCCAAATACTTTGCCTTGAGGAGACAAACCCAAAAGGGATCTTACCCTAAAATAATCTTTCAATCCAGGTTACCAAAGATAGCAATATTCTGGTGGTTGGCACTCGGAATACCAAGTCCCCTTTCTTCTTTACTTATTACCATATTATCCCAATTAACTAGGTGAGGTCCTTGGCATCTTGCATGTTGGCCCAAATAAAAGATCTAACTAGATGATCAATCGAGTCACAAATGAGTAGCCACATAAGTCTAGCTTTCTACCCTTTCAATTTTGAAGATAATCTATCAAATACATGCCCAAAAGTACATTTTAATATGCTTGAGCAGAGAACATGTACTCCCAAATATCTTCCCAAATTATTAGTGAAGATGGTAACTCTCTATACGCTCCCTGTGATGTTAAAGAGCATTAGGAGATGTAAATATGTACAAGATTTAGTCTCATTGATTTTTATCCCAGGGGCAACACAAAAAACACCAAAAATTATGCGGATGACTCTTGTACAGTTGCGAGTGGCTTTTGAGACTAAAAGAACATCATGGGCAACAACCGCTAGACTCCAACATAAGATTTCACTTATGATTCGTTTGGTGTATCTAATATGATTGAATTACAAATTTTAAAAAGCACACATTATGTGCATAATGAAAACATTTTGTTATAAAGAAGTCCATATAGACATGATATGTAATCCTCTCGTCCAAGTACCGCTCAACACACTTGCCAAAAAAGCTTTTGAGGTAGCTAAAAATAGAGAATGGCAGAAAATTCAGGTCAATCGGACTTTCATCATTTCTCCCTGTTGGGTTTTTTTTTTTTACCCTATATGACATTTCAGGTTCAAAATAGTATTATACAAATGTTGCCACCTCTTTATAAATATACGTATTTCTAATAAAAACTTGAACATATTTCTTATTTATAACATTTTTCTTCAAGTCCTTAAAAATTTAAAGTACCAAAACTGAAATGTTACCTCTATAATGGATACATCCATCGATGGACTTCCAACTAATGTATCATTAGGTAAGTGGATGCACAACTACGCCATGGAGTCAAAGAAAGATGGGGATAATTTTTCTCCAAGTTGCAAGGGATGTCCCGTTCCATTTCGACATGTACAACTAAAAGGTTTCCAAGTAAATGTCATAAAAGAAATTATTCAAATTTGTCAATGCGCTCCAAACATATTATGAAAGAAAGTTTTTGAATATAATTTGAAGTAGACTATGCACAAAAACATGGTAGTTGTGACTTTTCATCCCTGAAAGTTTTCATTCATTCATATCAACGCATCATCCAATATCTTAAACATATCCTTTTGGGAATCTTAGTTTCCTGAGCCAATCGCAAACAACATGTTTTTGGTCCCTACTTAAAGAGTAATGTGAAGAAGGAAGCAGGATGTGAGGAAAGAGAGAAACCTTTGACAGTTTTCTTTGATGGCATAGTAGCAATGACGACAACTTTCTTATATGAGAAGCTGCGGCATAGGCGAATGGAGAAGAGAGTAAAGAGTAAAGAGAGAAGAGAGAATAGAGAAGAAGAGAGCTCTTCTATGGGTTTTAAAAGGACTTTCTGACATTTTGCCGCAAAAACGTTGGTAAACACCAAAGTTGCTAACGTTTTTAAGTAAAAATATTAGAATCTCCCCTCTCTCACTCTCAAAACTATGACTCTATGGTCCCTCTCTCTACCCTTTCCTCATATTTTTAAGAAAAAACATCATATCCCTCTCTCTCACTCTCTATCTCTAGCTAGTTTTTCTCTACCCTTTTCTGACATTTAGGCAAAACATTGGCAAAGTTGAACGTTTTGTCAATGTTTAAAGTAAAAAACATAGGCAAAAACCAAAACTTTTGCTGATGTTTAGTGCTAAAACATCAACAAAAATTCTAACATACAGTGGAGGCTTATTATGCATGGTCTACAGAATAGAGAGCACCAAGTTAGATTGGTAGCATGTAACAACGGTGGCATTCCGCTCTTGTCAGTGGAACGATAACGAGTGGGAGGAGTGGTGGTTTACACATCCATCAACAGCTCTTTCAATTCGACATCCCTTTTTGTTTCCCAAATATGTTTACATAGATCCAAGTAGGGACACTTAGATTATATGCTTGAGGGTGAAGGTGCCAAATGCATCACTTATAAGATGGGGGACTATGCCACTCCCAATTGGAGGACTATCTTGTTTCTTTCCTTAACCAATTTTTATTTGTATCTGCTATCGTATCTACATAGAATCAATATGCCCATGCATTATTGTTCGTATATATCTAAACTATTTATTTAGATATGCCAATTGGTGAAGTTGGAACACAAGTTTTAGGGCCAAAGCAATGCATGATTGATATTGTAAGGCCAAAACCACTCTCAATTTGATAAAAACCTTTTTCTTTTTTCAACCACTAATTTCTACATAAATCTATTATTTAGGTTTAATTAATATTTTGATGCGTTACTTCTTTTAAGGACAATTAATGTTTATTTTGGTTTTTATCTTTCTATTAGTGTGTCATAATATATTAAAGTACTACTTAGATACAACCTAAAATGTGAACCTATGGTTGATTTCAAAATCATGTGCAAGGAGCAAAATGCATAGGGGAGAGGTAGACGAGAGGGAGTATGCTTTGTCCGTCAGATGTTTTTGCCAATCTTTTTGCAAAATATTATAACATTCCAGATTGAAAATAATTTTGCAAAGTTAAAGTCATTTTGTTAAGCAAGAAGAGGAAGGTGGGGCACTCCAAAAATGATAAGCACCGCTGAAAGGGTATTCCCAAATTTTATTGTTAGCTTTTTGGTCACAGCAGAGTGTAGCCAAAGAAAATCGATACTCCGAGCCAAATGATTTTGGTATTCAATAATAAAAGCGACAATTTGTTACGACTGGTTCAATGCTGACAAACAAAAAATGGATTACATAAGATAACTTATCAACTAATTTAAGGGTAATCAATCACTATTTCATTGTGGCCAAACATTTTAGTTACGATGTTAAAAAAAAATGCCTAAAAAAAGATGGAAAATCAACATTGTCAAAATGAATGCAGTTTGATATTGAATTTATCCATATTTGGGGAAAAAGAGATTTTATTATATCCAGAAAGTAAAAATTTGAAAGTTAACAAAGTTAAAATTGGAATATATGGAACAAATAAACAAATTTTGTTAAACAATAGCATTTTGTTGTGATAACAAAATATTAATGATTCAACAACGATGTAGGGGATTTTACTCCTCCATCCCACCTAAAGAGCTTGAAGTTATAATTTGAAATATATAAATAGTAGTTGCAACATGGATTATTGCTGAGCTTAATAACCCAAGATTATATCCTATGCAGGGGCATTAAGGTTGTTGGTGTGTGGTTGGGCTCAACCGGTAAGATGTGGGAACGAAAATACTAGCTCACCCAATCCAAGTAAGGAGTTGGGCCATGGGCACTAAGCGAAGGCTTAGTGTATATTGCCTATAGAGTAGAGGGGCACCTTGTTAGGCTGGCTTCACAGAGCAACAAGTTCCTCCCGCTCATGTTGGTGGAAGGATAGCGAGCTAGCCACTTACACATCTATCAACACCCAATGAGTTGCTCTCAATTTGACAACAACCTTTCTCTTTCCCCAAATATGTTTAGATATATCCAAGTAGGAAGAGTTGGATCTATGCTTGTGGACCTAAGTGCCAAATGCGACACTTATAGAGTGGGGGACTATGCCACTCTCAATTAGAGAACAATCTTGTTTCTTTCCTCAACCAATTTTTATTTGTATTATGGATATCGTATCTGCATAGAATCAATATCCTCATGTATTACTGTTCTTGTATGCTCATGTATTACTCATCTTATATATCTTAACTGTTTACTTAGATATGTCAACTGGGGAGTTGGAACATAAGTTTTAGGGCCAAAGCAATTCATGGTCAATAGAGCGAGGGCAAAAATACTCTCAATTTGATAAAAACCATTTTCCTTTTTCAGCCACTTATTTTTACATAATTTTCTTTTTTAGGTTTAACCAATATGGTGATACATTACTTTTTTAAAGGACAATTAAAGTTTATTTTGATTTTTATCTTTCGATTAATATATAATAATATATTAAAGTGATATTTAGATACAACCTATAAAGTGTGAACCCAAGGAAGATTTCTAAATTGCGTGCAAGGAACAAAAAGTGTAGGAGAGAGGGAGATGAGAGGGAAAATGTTTTTCTCCATTCGATGTTTTTGCCGATATTTTTTGCAAAATAAAATAGCATTCCAGTTTGAAAATATTTTTGCGAATTTAAATTCATTTTGTTAAGCAAGAAGAGGGAGGTGGGGAACTCCGAAAGTTAAGTAGTGCTACAAAAATTAGTAAAATATATTTCTATTTTTATTTATATTGTTATTGATTTGGTTTCTCATTACTAGTAGGAAGGAGTTTGTGTTGGCCATGTTACCCACTTTCCTTTTGTAATTGTTTATTTTTAGCTATGTTGTGTTTAATTGTAAACTCATATAAGGCCTTGGTTTCTCATCAACTATGAAAATGAATGCAATAACTTCCTCTGCTCCTTCAAGAAACTCTTTTTTGTTTTTCAATCAAACAACGAGTGGTATTAGAGCTCTATAAGAGAGAGAGCGAAATACTATCTCTTTCAAAGCCAGCTTTTGAACTTCAACTAGGAAAAGGAAAAGTAAGAAGGAGAAAATTGATTGAAACACAACTGACTGAAATACCAAGAGAGAGAAAATTACAATGGTAAGCAATGGTATCAATTTATCTTCTCAACCCCAAATTCCAATTTTTAAAACGGAAAATTATCGCTTTTGGAGCACAAAAATGAAGATGATATTCAAATCCCAGAAGCTATGGGTCCTGGTGGAGAATGGGTTCTGATAATACCCTATTTAATAGATCTCTAAAATCATGCATGGTTATCTGATAAGGAAGACAATCACTATCAAGGTCAAATCTTTCAATATTTCTGGAGGAAATCTAAACTTTTCAGAAGTCTTTAATTACAAACCTAACCATCTTAAAAGACTTCCAACAAAAGGAAACTAGGGTTTTCTACACCCTTGGGAAGGCTATAAATACAAAGCATAGGCAATCTTCAGAGAGGACTCAGTTTTTGACACACGAAAGGGATGCGATTCTATACATCATTTAAAGAGGGGTTCTATACCCAGTTCTATATATAATTTAGAGAGGGGTTTTATACCCAGTTCCATACATCATTCAGAGAGGGGTTCTATACTTAGTTCTATACATCATTCAGAATGGGGTTCTATACCCAATCTTATATGTCATTTAGAGATGAGTTTCATACTCATTTACATACTCGAGTCAGAAGAGCAGGTATCTGTGGAGCGAAAATCGACTCCAATAGATTGGCGCCGTCCATGGGAAACTACTAACTAACCAGTCATAGAAATCTCAAATCTGGCTTCACTTCCACTTGATAGTCTGAATTCATTTGACAATGCGACAATCGAGAGAAAGGTACATTATCTAACGAACGGGCTCATATCGCCCTGATCTACTGATGGGATCTATCTCCCCAAATGGGCCATGTCGCCCTGATTTACCGATGGGATTTATCTCCCCGAATGGGTCTATGCCGCCCTCAATTATCTGATCTGTTAGTCTCTCTATCGTTCGAACTATCGGCCTCTCAGTCTCTTTCCAAACTCTAAGATCGTTTGATTTTTTGACCTGTCAGTCTCTCCATTGTTTGGTCTGTCGGCCTCCCAATCTCTTATCAGTCTAATGACTCCCAGTTTTTTGATTTTCTGACCTATCAGTCTCTCCATCATTCAGCTGGTCGATCCATTTATCTAAAGTATCCTATTGTTCAGAGGGCCATAAATGCCCAGCTCCCTTCATTTGGAGGGCCTCAGTCGCCCAGCTCCTGTCGTTCGGAAGGTCTTAGTCGCTCAGTTCCTATCGTTTATTTGGAGGGCCTCAGTAGCCCAGCTCCCATCGTTTAGAGGGCCACAGTTGCCTAACTCCTATCATTCGTTCGGAGGGCCTCAATCGCTAAGCTCTTATCATTTGGAGGGTCTTAGTCGCCCAACTCTTATCGTTCGGAGGGTTTCAGTCACCCAACTCCTATCGTTCGTTTGGAGGGCCTCAGTCGCCTAGCTCCTATCGTTCGGAGGGCCTCAGTTGCTCAGCTCTTATCATTCGTTCGGAGGGCCTTAGTCGCCCAGCTCCCATCATTCGTAGGACCTTAGTCGCCTAGCTCCCTATCGTTCGTTCGGAGGGCCTCAGTCACCCAGCTCTTATTGTTCAGAGGGTCTCAGTCGTTCAGCTCCTATCATTCAGAGGGTCTCAGTCGCCTAGTTCCTATAGTTCGTTCGGAAGGCCTTAGTCGCCCAGCTCCTATCGTTCGGAGGGCTTCAGTCTCCCAGTTCCTATCGTTTGTTCGGAGGGCCTCAGTCGCCTAGCTTCTATCGTTCGTTCAGAGGGTCTAAGTCACCCAGCTCCCTACCATTGGTTTGGAGGGCCTCAGTCACCCAATTCCTGTAATTCGGAGGGCCTCAGTCGCCCAGCTCCTATTGTTCGTTCGGAGGGCCTCAGTCACCCAGTTCCTATCACTCGTTCGGAGGGCCTCAGTCACCCAGCTCCTATCATTCGTTCGGAGGGCCTCAGTCACCCAGTTCCTATCGCTCGTTCAGAGCGCCTCAGTCGCCCAGCTCCTATCGTTCGGAGGGTCTCAGTTGCCCAACTCTTATCGTTCGTTCAGAGGGCCTCAGTCACCCAGCTCCTATCGTTCGGAGGGTCTCAGTCACCCAATTCCTATCATTCGTTCGGAGGGCCTCAGTCACCCAGCTCCTATCGTTCGTTTGGAGCGCTTTAGTCGTCCGGCTCCTATCATTCAGAGGGCCTTAGTAGCCTAGCTCCTATCATTTGTTCAGAGGGCCTCAATCACCCAGCTTCTACCGTTCGTTCGGAGGGTCTCAGTCGCCCAGCTCTTATCGTTCAGAGGGTCTTAGTCACCCAGCTCCTATCGTTCATTCGGAGAGCCTCAATCGCCTAGCTCGTATCGTTCGGAAGGCCTCAGTCGCCCAGCTCCTATCATTCGTTCAGAGGGCCTCAGTCACCCAGCTCCTATCATTCAGAGGGCCTCAGTCACCAAGCTCCTGTTGTTCGGAGGGTCTCAGTCGCCCAGCTCCTATCATTCGTTCGAAGGGCCTCAGTCGCCAACACCTATCATTCGTTCAGAGGGCCTCTGTCACCCAGCTCTTATCATTTGGAGGTCTCAGTCGTCTAGCTCCTATCATTCGTTCTGAGGGCCTTAGCTGCCCAGCTCCTATCGTTTATTCAGAGGGTCTCAGTTTCCCAGCTCCTATCGTTCAGTCGGAGGGCCTCAATCGCCCAGCTCCTATCGTTCAGAGGGCCTCAGTCGCCCAGCTCCTATAGTTCGGAGGGCCAAGTCGCCCAGCTCCTGTCACTTGGAGGGTTTTAGTCACCCAACTCCTGTTATTCAAAGGGCCTTCGTTGCCCAGCTCCCTTTGTTCGGAGGGCCTTTGTCACCCAGCTCTTATCATTCGGAGGACCTTGGTCGCCCAACTACCTTTGTTTGGAGGGCCTTCGTCACCCAGCTGCTATTGTTCAGAGGGCCTTGGTCGCCTAGCTCCTATCGTTCGGAGGATCTTGGTCGCCCAGCTCCTATTATTCGATGGGTTTTAGTCTTCCAGCTCCTATCATTCGAAGGATCTTGGTCGTCCAGCTCCTATCATTCGGCGGGTTTTAGTCTTCCAGCTCCTATTATTCGATTGGTCTTGGTCCCCTAGGTCCTATCGTTTGGCGGGTCTAAGTCGTCCAGATCTTATCATTCGAGCATGTCATCAATAAAGGACGGAGCTCCCCGAATGGGCCCTTGTCGCCCCGATCTACCAATAGGGATCCCGAGTGGGCCTGTGATGCCCTGATCTACTGTTAGACCTGTTGGTCTTGTGTTCTCTTCATAGTACGACCTGTTGGTTCGGTATTCTCTCAATCGTTCGACCTGTTGGTCTGGTATTCTCTCGATCATTTGACCTATCGGTCTAGTGTTCTCTCGATCGTTCGACCTATTGGTCCGGTGTTCTCTCGATCGTTCGACCTGTCGGTGTAGTGTTCTCTCTATCGTTCAAACTGTCAGTCTGGTATTCTCTCGATCATTCAACCTGTCGGTCTGGTATTCTCTCAATCGTTCGACCTGTCAGTCTGGTATTCTCTCGATCATTCAACCTGTCGGTCTGGTATTCTCTCGATCATTTGACCTGTCGATCTAGTATTCTCTCGATTGTTCGACCTCTAGATCTCACGATCACTTAACCTGTCAATCTACCAATTTCTCGATCACCTGATGACTCGGTCTCTCGATCATTTGATCTCTCAGTCTATTGGCCTGCTGATCTCTTGACCTTTCGATCTTCTAGAAGACCTCTTATAATCCACTCTACTCCTAATACAATTTCTTCAAAATATAATTAGGAGTTGGGGCAAATGATGATACCCTATTTAATAGGTCTCTAAAATCATGCATGGTTATCCGAAAAGGAAGACAATCACTATCAAGGTAAAATCTTTCCATATTTCTGGAGGAAGTCTAAATCTTCCAGAAGTCTCTAATTTTAATCCTAACCATCTTAAAAGACTTCCAGCAAAAGGAAACTAGGGTTTCCTATACCCTTGCGAAGGCTATAAATATAAAGCATAGGCAACCTTCAGAGGGGACTCAGTTTTTAAGACACGAAAGGGAGGCGATTCTATATATCATTTAAAGATGGGTTCTATACCCAGTTCTATATATCGTTCAGAGATGGGTTCTATACCCAGTTCTATATATCGTTCAGAGATGGGTTCTATACCCAGTTCTATACATCGTTCAAAGAGGGGTTCTATACCCAATTCTATACATCATTTAGAGGGGGATTCTATACCCAATCTTATATGTCATTCAGAGGGGGGTTTTATGCCTATTTACATACGCCGACAGAGGTAGACCTTCATGCTCAATCTCATGCGACAGAGTTATGATATCTACGACTACTATAAGTCTTTATCTTATCGCTCATACTGACTTGAGCGTTGGAATTCCCCCGCCGGGCCGGTCCCGGTGGGGTTTTTATAGGTTTTTCATCCGTGAAGAATCATAGAGTACCACCACCCTCGCTCAAGTTGGAAGAGTAGGTATCTGTGGAGTGAAAATTGACTCTAACAGATTGGTTCCATCCATGGGAAACGACTGACGACCAGTCGTAGAAATCTCAAACCTAGCTTCACTTTCACTTGACATTCTAAATTTATTTGACTATGCGACAATCGGGAGGAAGGTACATTATCTAACGAACAGGCTCATGTCGCCCTGATCTACCGATGTTATCTATCTCCCCGAACGGGCCATATTGTCCTGATTTACCGATGGGATTTATCTCCACGAATGGGTCTACGCCGCCCTCGATTATTCGACCTATCAGTCTCTCTATCATTCGTACTGTCGGCCTCTCAGTCTCTTTCCTGACTCCCGGATCGTTTGATTTTTTGACTTGTCGATCTCTCCATTGTTCGGTCTGTCGGCCTCCCAATCTTTTGTCTGTCTATTGACTCCCAATCTCCATCATTCGTACTGCGGTTCCCTTCATTCGGAGGGCCTCAGTCGCCCAGCTCATATCGTTCATTTGGAGGGCCTCAGTAGCCCAGCTCATATCGTTCGGAGGGCCTCAGTCGCCCAGCGCCTACCGTTCGTTCGGAGGGCCTCAGTTACCCAGTTCTTATTATTCGGAGGGCTTCAGTCACCAAACTCCTATCGTTCGGAGAGCCTCAGTCGTCCAGCTCCTATCATTCGTTCGGAGGGCCTCAGTCACCTAGCTCTTATCGTTCGGAGGGCTTCAGTCGCTCAGCTCTTATCGTTCATTCGGAGGGCCTCAGTCGCCCAGCTCCTATCGTTCATACGATCTCAGTCACCCACCTCCCTATCCTTCGTTCAGAGGGCCTCAGTCGCCTAACTCCTATCGTCCGGAGGGTCTCAGTCACCCAGCTCCTATCGTTCGGAGGGCCTCAGTCGCCCAGTTCCTATCATTCGTTCAGAGGACTACAATCGCCCAGCTCCTATCGTTCGGAGGGCATCAGTCATGCAGTTCCTATCGTTCATTTGGAAGGCCTCAGTCGCCCAGCTACTATCGTTCGTTCAGAGGGTCTCAGTCGCTCAACTCCTATTATTCGGAGAGCCTAAGTCGTCCAGTTCCCTATGTTGGTTCGGAGGGCCTCAGTCGCCCAGCTCCTATAAATCGGAGGGCCTCAGTCGCCTAACTCCTATCGTTAGTTCGGAGGGCCTCAATCGCCTAACTCCTATCATTCGAAGGGCCTCAGACTCCCAGCTCTTATCATTCGGAGTGCCTCAGTCGTCCAGTTCCTATCGTTCATTCGAAGGGTTTCAGTCGTCTAGCTCCTATTATTTGGAGGGCCTCAGTTGCCCAACTCCTATCATTCGTTCGGGGGCCTTAATTGTCCAGCTCTTATCATTCGGAGGGCCTCAGTCATCCAATTCCTATCGTTCATTCGGAGGGCCTCAGTCGTCCAGCTCCTATCATTCGTTCGATGGGTTTCAATCCCCCAGCTCCTATCATTCAGAGGGCTTCAGTCGCCTAACTCCTATCGATTATTCGGAGGGCCTGAGTCACCCAGCTCCTATCGTTCGTTCAGAAGGCCTCAGTCATCTAGCTCCTATCGTTCGGAGGGTCTCAGTCGCCTAGCTCTTATCATTCATTTGGAGGGCCTCAGTCTCCCAGCTCTTATCGTTCTGAGGGCCTCAGTCTCCCAGCTCCTATCGTTCATTCGAAGGGCCTCAGTCACCCAGCTCCTATTATTTTGGAGGGCCTAAGTCACCTAGCTCCTATCATTCGGAGGGTCTCAGTCACCCAGCTCCTATCGTTCGTTCGGAGGGCCTCAGTCGCTAGCTCCTATTATTCGTTCAGAGGGCCTCCGTCACCCAGCTCCTATCGTTCAGAGGGCCTCAGTCGTCCAGCTCCTATCGTTCATTTGGAAGGCCTCAGTCACCCAGCTCCTATCGTTCGGAGGGCCTCAGTTGCCCAGCTCCTCTAGTTCGGAGGGCCTCAGTCACCTAAGTCTTGTCACTCGGAGGGTCTCAGTCGCCCAGCTCCTGTCGTTTAGAGGGCGTTTGTCGCCCAGCTCCCTTTGTTCGGAAGGCCTTTGCCACCCATCTCCTGTCGTTTGGTGCGCGTTGGTCACCCAACTCCCTTCATTTGGAGGGCCTTCGTCGCCAGCTACTATCGTTTGGAGGGCCTTGGTCGCCCAACTCCTATCTTTCGGAGGGCCTTGGTCGCCCAGCTCCTATCATTCGACGGGTTTTAGTCTTCCAGCTCCTATCGTTTAATTGGTCTTGGTCCCCCAGCTCCTATCGTTTGGCGGGTCTAAGTCGCCCAGATCCTCGTGTCATCAATAAGGTACGGAGCTCCCTGAACGGGCCCATATCTCCCCGATCTACCGATAGGGATCTAACTCCTCGAGCAGGCCTATGATGCCCTGATCTATTGTTTGACCTGTTGGTCTTGTGTTTTGTTGATAGTACGACCTGTCGGTCTTGTGTTTTGTTGATAGTACGACCTATCGGTTTGGTATTCTCTCGATCATTCGGCCTTTCGATATGGTATTCTCTTGATCGTTCGACCTGTCGGTCTGGTGTTATCTCGATCGTTCAACCTGTCGGTTTGGTATTCTCTCGATCGTTCAACCTGTCGGTCTGGTGTTCTCTCGATCGTTCGACCTGTCGGTCTGGTATTCTCTCGATCGTTCAACCTGTCAGTTTGGTATTCTCTCGATCGTTCGACCTGTCGATTTTGTATTCTCTCGATCATTCGACCTCTGGATCTCACGATCACTCAACCTGTCGATCTCCCAATCTCTCGATCACCTGATAACTCGGTCTCTTGATGACACGATCTCTCGATCATTTGATCTCTCAGTCTATTGGCCTACTGATCTCTTGACCTTTCGGTCTTCTAGAAGACCTTTTACAATCCACTCTACTCCTAATACAATTTCTTCAAAATACAATTAGGAGTGGGGGCAAATGATTATATCCTATTTAATAGGTCTCCAAAATCATGCATGGTTATCTAATAAGGAAGGCAATCATTATCAAGGTCAAATCTTTCCATATTTCTGGAGGAAGTCTAAACCTTTCAAAAGTCTCTAATTACAATCCTAACCACTTAAAAGAATTTCAGCAAAAGGAAATTAGGGTTTTCAACACACTTAGGAAGGCTATAAATACAGAGCATAGATAACGTTCAGAGGGAACTCAGTTTTTAACACACAAAAGGGAAGCGATTCTATATATTGTTTAGAGAGGGGTTCTATACCCAGTTTTATATATTGTTCATAGAGGGGTTCTATACCCAGTTCTATACATCATTCAGAGAGAGGTTCTATACTCAGTTCTATACATTATTCAGAGAGGGATTCTATACCCAGCTCTATACATCATTCAGAGGGGGGTTCTATACCCAATCTTATATGCCATTCAGAGGGGGTTTCATACCCATTTACATACGCCGACAGAGGTAGACCTTCATGCTCATTCTCATGCGACAGAGGTATGATATCCAGCTCTATACCCAGTTCTATACATCATTCAGAGAGAGGTTCTATACTCAGTTCTATACATTATTCAGAGAGGGATTTTATACCCAACTCTATACATCATTCAGAGGGGGGTTCTATACCCAATCTTATATGTCATTCAGAGGGGGGTTTCATACCCATTTACATATGCCGACAGAGGTAGACCTTCATGCTCATTCTCATGCGACAGAGGTATGATATCTACGATTACTATCAATCTTTATCTTATTATTCATACCGACTTGAGCGTCGGAGTCCCCCCGACAGACCAGCCCCGGTGGGGTTTTTGCTGGTTTTTCATCCGTGAAGAATCGTAGAGCACCACCGCCATTGGCTTCCCACTCGAGTCGGAAGAGCAGGTATCTATAGAGCGAAAATCAACTCCAATAGGTTCAATCACTTAAATCCCACCATGCACAACCAACACTTGTGGGAGACTCACAAGATGGATATAAAGACTCTATTTTTCATTCAATAGGGTCTTGTTGAAGATATTTTTCCCAAAAATGCAGTAGCTGGCTCCTCCACTCAAGCATGGGAGATTTTAAAGCAAGAGTATTTAGGTGACAAGAAGGTAATTGCTGTGAAATAACAAACTCTTCATCATAATTTTGAAATGTTGGCCATGAAAAATAATGAGTCTGTGCAAGTGTAGTTGTCTAAAGTCTCTACGGTTGTAAACTTTATGAAGTCATATAGTGAAAGTGTTAGTAATAACCCTATTATGAGCAAGGTATTAATGAGTTTGATCCCAAAATTTGATCATGTGGCTGTTGCAATTGAAGAGTCTAAGGAATTGTCTACTTACTTATTTGACGAATTGTTGAGTTGAAAAAGTTGAGAAGAAGGCTTTTCAAGTGAAAGGGGAGTCTACTTCTAAGAAAAATAAATAGAAAATTCAGTAGGTAGAGGTGGTTACCACGATCGAGGTCTCAGTAGTGGCAGAGGATGAGGCCAAATTGGAGAATAATGGTAGTATAAACGCACCATTTAATGTCATTATTGCAAGAAATTTGGTCACAAAGAAGCTAATTGTTGGATTAAGGAGAGAATTGAGTAGAAAAAAGCCAATATCACAAAGAAGATTGAAGAAGAATGGTAGTGGCACGTGATTTTTTCCTATTTTGCCTTTGTTTTTGTTTTTGTTTTTTTGTGAACTTAACCAAAACTTTCATTATACAATTTGCTTTTAGTATTTTGCCGACTGATATTCGAAGATATATTTTGATTAATTCAATTCGAGTGTTGTCGGACTCAATTTAGGGAGGAGTTCTCCCAATATAATCTTTTTCATTCTCAAATTTTTAACCTTAAAATTGATTAATAGACTTAGCACTCTTATCCTCTAAACCGACTGTCCATTGGTTAAACTTACATTATATGATAGAACAAGAGAAGCACAAAGTTTTGTATAGTATGGTTTATTATGAAATTATAGCATCCATATTGTTGTTATCACTCAACATGTCTCTTCCAACCTAGATTGAAATTTCATACATGGATTAAGCATATCCTTATTACAAGTAGCTGGTTTTGGGGTAGACTTTATCAACCCTACAAAGATCATGAAGAGGTAGGTCTTAGGAGGTTTAATATTGATTAAGATCAACTAAATCAATTACTTAATTGTTTCTTTATCACACTATGCTCTAGATATGGATGTTGATTTATGTGTTCATTAAAATAAATTTTCACTTAATCACTTGATGGTATTTGGTTTTTTTCACATAAAGAGTTGATTTTATTATTCTCCCTTTGATCTTGGATATCTAATATAGATTAACTTACCACTAGAAAAATTCAACGTAGACTTGGACCTTTAATTGTTGTCATCAACAATAAAATAGCATGGTCGAGAGAATAGTGCTTATCTCTGCTTGATCACATACATCTCTTCTAAATTTTGCTAGGATATCTTTGCCTACAATCACTTTTATCACCCACTATAATAGACCATGGGATTTGCATGGTCAGCCCTCCGATGGATGCCCAACTCGGATTTGGATGTCAGCCTTTAAAACAGAGGACATGAAATTATGGGAGAAAAAAAATTATGGTGAAAAAAATAAGAAGCTCAGAAGCACCGATTTATCTTCTCAAATCAGATGTGTGATGGACCTACCATCACTTCTAAGTGCAATTATCTTCGTTGCTTTGCCAAATGCACTGGCCGGGAATCGAACCTGGGTCTGTATTGTGGTAAGGTACTATTCTACCATTAGACCACTGGTACTAATTGTTTGGTGTTTTGGTATTATTCCACCACCAAACCACCGGTGCTTGTTGGCAAGTGCTTTGCTAGCACCAAGTAGGACCATTATAGAAAAAACATTTGTTTATTTGTTTGTTTTTTTTTTTTTAACATTTTCATAAAATTAATTATTTTGTAGAATTAAGATAAATGTTTCTAAAGAAAATATTGTTAAAATATTTAAGAAAGTCAAAAATTAAAAATATAATATTTTGGTGTATCTACTCTATTACCGTATATATTTTAATAAAAAGGCTGGATCAATATAAATTTATTATATAATTGTTGGCAAAAGTTTTGTGAGTTAGGTTGGTGCTCAGATGAAGAAAGACGTAAGAGTTTAGAGTTTTGGGGGATCAATGGAGCAAAGCTTGGGGGGAGGGGAGGGGAGAGAAGAAATAGATTCTACATCGCTTACCATCCAATATCACTACAAAATTAAAGCAATATACAGACGATAACTTTTATTGTCGGTGAATTTTAGTGACGGTTTTTTATGATTTTTAGAAACACTTTCGACGAAATCGTTAGGAAATGTATACATTTTCTGATGATATAAAATTGTCAGTCAGAAAAAATTTATCAACCGTTAGTAAAGTAGCAAAACCGTCTATAAAAACTGATGTTCAATTTTGACAATTATTAGTTGTGGTCCTTAAATATAGTAGTGTATAGAGATAATTTAAAAACAATCACTATATAACTCTTCTTTTCTATCACTTAACAATACCGTTTGTATAAATTTTTCATCTATACTGACTTATATATTTTACCATTTGTAAATGTCATCTATCATTCAGACGGTTATCATTTGTCATCGACAAATGTTACAATCTTTAGTGATAGTTTGGAAAAAGTTACTATATGAGTTTTTTTAGTAACGGTTAAATCATATCATTGATATAAGTTTATACTTATACTAACCTAATTAATGCACCGTTTGTAAAAGGGATCTTTAATTAAAACAATTATTAATTGATGTCAACACTATAAGTAGAGGTAACATTTTAATTTTATAATAAATTATGTTCATAACTAGTAGTAATACAGTGGTAACTAAAATTGTGATAAGTTTAGGATAACTAATAGTAATATAGTAGTAATTTAACTTATATTAAGTTTATGTTAAATGGTAGTAATATAGTGATAACTAATAGTAATATAGTACTAATTTTAATTATGTTAAGTTTTTCATAATTAGTAGTAATATAGTTATAACTAATAGTAATCAGTGGTAAGCTAAATTGTGGTATAATATAATCAGTAGTAATATAGTGATAGTTAATAGTAATATAATGGTAACTAATAGTAATATAATGGTAAATTAAATATAATTAGTAGTAATATTGTCACGCCCCTACCCGCAGGTCGAGCACGCAAACAGACCGTCACGACTCCTCGAGGCACGAGTATGCCCTACTCGCACATCGAGGTGACGCAAGGCTAGTATTATGACCCTACTCGATATCATTAAGTCAAAATTATACAGCGGAATTTTTAAAAAAAAAAGAGAGATAGTTTTCAATAAAAATTTTCTTTAAAACATTTGCCTTCAATTTACATATAATATTTATATGCATGGTCCAATCGTAAACAAGAATGGGTATGATCACTTACCCGATAGCGTCTCTCAGTAAAACTCGTAAAATAGTACCTCAATGTATGTCAAGTACAGTATGAGCTGAAAATATTAATATAAGGGGTGAGTATAATCCACATACTCAGTGAGTGAGGTGCAATGACTATATAATGATAATAAATGAATTTGTGAGAGTGGCAAGTCAAAATATCATTTTCAAATTTCATTTCATCCATTTGCAAATATATCGTGTAATCCAAAATAATGTGCATTCTTATCATTAATTATGTATCAATAGGGTGTAAAAAAAAAACGTATTTTACCCATAGTTTGGCCTAACTAGGGTAAAATCCACTAAGGGGTCACCATAATATGATAAGAATGAAATACATATATCTTCCCCCTTCCCTTGGTGTTGACACAGTCCTCATGGGTGCTCGTCTATTGGATCCGTTGCCCAGAGACAGGGACTCAAACCCTTCTCTGATGTTACCCCACCACGTCACCCCGTCGGGTCAATCCCGTGGTAGGGAGTGGGCTATAGCCACTATGCACCATCTCATAATCATACACATATGCCATATATCATCATTCATAAATCTTTACTCTTAAAAACAAGCCACGATCAAATAACCATAATATCAGGATGTAATTTTTTTACCGAACAACATTTCAAGACATGCCACAAACACTAAAGCATTTCTAAATCACATTTCCAATTTCATTTATAAAATCATGATCAAAACTATTTTTTATTTAAAGTCAAAAATAGATCGTCCCACTCACCTCAATTGGGGAGGGTACGCCACTCCCCCTAACTATCCTTGTTTCTCGAACGAGTCACCCCTCGAACCCTAAGCCTAAGTTAAACAATATCATTTATTAATTCAATATTATGTCATTGGATTATAACATGCATATATAAATATCCTCTTTCATAAGATTAAATCTTAAATTTCATACTTAGAGAAAATTTTCTACGAACCTATAACGCGCAGGTTTAGTAAAATCATGATATCTTCTAAAATCGGATTCAAATAATTCAAATTTTCTCTTAACACTAAGACATATATCTTTAACTTTTATGTTCAGACCATTTTCAAATTCTGAACACACGGATTTATAAAAAAATATATCACTTTTCAGTCTAAGTTCTTAAAACTAACTCTGCATAGTTTTGGGAGAAATTTCATATCTCCTAGTATCCTTCTCTGATTTTAGTGATTCTTATCTCAAATTGAAGATTAGACATAGATATAAAAGTTTCTAGTATTGACCATCCTCAGATTTTAAATATATAATTTTATAAAATTTAATGTTCATCTTGGTTTCAGTTTCAGAACAACTTCTGCACAGTTTTAGTAAAAATGTCATCACTTTCTGTATACAACTCCGATTCAAATGAATTTTATCTATTTTAAAGCCAAGACAGAGATCCAAAACTTTAATGTTTAACATTTCTCCAAATTCCTTTCATAAGATACCTAAAAAATTCATACAATTTACTGGTCGTATACAGGACATAAAACAGAATTTGTGAAACATGCTAAATTTCCAAAAAACACCAAAAATCGATTCCTTAATGAAAAATTTTGCACTATAGCTCATTTTAAAGCTTAAAGAGTCTAGTTTTACCAAAAACAAACTAATCTAAATTTCAATCATCACAAAATAAGATATCATGAAATTACTACAGTTTCCTCAAAATTGAAATATTCATATCTAGCATGTTAGTACATATATTTAATTTCACTACTTGTAAAGACTTCAAATTTGAGTATTTTACCTTCCTTTGTATGATCTTTTGCTAAATAATACCCATCATCTTGATCTTGATTTTCTTGAAACCTTGAATTTTTTTTCACCTTAGCAAAATCAAATCACAATGAACATAACTTTCATATACAATACCTTTATACTTTCAATTGAAATTCAAAAATTCCTAAAATTGTTCTTACCTCTTTGACTCCATAGTTGAACTCAAAAATGGAAGTGAAGTCTATAAATTTCATGCAAGGGGTGAGTTGAATGAAGAAAATGAGATAAACTCATCTTAAACAAGTTCTTTTATAAATCTAGCCAAATTTCCTTAACCATTGGATCCTTCCATGCATCATCTCAACTTTCCACTTATCCTACCACTTAAACCATGCAATTTTTGATGCAAGCAACCTCCATGCATTCCACCAAGTGTCTTTGGACGTCCATGTCAAGGGGAGGAGGTGTCACAAGCTAGAACAAGCTATTCTAGTTAATTTTCATGTAAAAATTTCCATCCAATAAGTTTTCATGTATAAATTTCTATCCAATGAGATTTCTTGAATGTGAAAAATCCTATGTGGCCACTAATTAACCTTGCTTCCCTCTTGACCAATCATTTGGCTCCAATTGTCCATCCTTGAGTGGTTTGCAATTTAGTCCCTCAATTTTCCTTAATTGCATTTAAACCCCTAACTTTTAACAATTTACATTTTTGGTACCTATGAAATTTTATTCAAAATTTCTTAAATATGTGAAATTTTATTTAAATATCTTTATTTAAGTATGTAAGCCTTTTCTTAGCCATTTTTGACCTCTTTAGGCCTTGCTAGCATTTTCCGAGAAAGTTTTCGGCTTACTTATAAAATTTTCGGTTTTAGTAATTTTGAGGTGAAATCTCAAAATAAATAAATAGATAATTAAATAGATGTCTCAAAAGGATATTTATATATTTAGAATCATGAGGAGTAGTACATGATATACAGTCATCGAAAATCGGTGTTACAATTCATAACCCCCTAATAAAAAGTTTCGTCCTCGAAACTAAGCCGAAACTATATATCAAATAATTGGAGGTACTGTCTCCTCATAGCATCCTCGGGCTCCTAAGTCTGCTCCTCAACTTGGTCGTTCCTCCAAAGTACTCTGATTAGGGGGACCCCCTTGCTCCATAGCTTCTTGGTCTGTCTGTCTAAAAGGCTACAGTCTGGACAGGGAAGTTCAAAATCATCACTCAACTCTACTGGTAGAGGCTCCAGTACATGGGAAGGATCAGGAATGTACTTCCTCAGCATCGAGACATGGAATACATCGTGAATCCGTGCTAGTTCAAGAGGCAAGTCCAACCTATATGCCACTTTCCCAATCCTCTCAAGGACTTGGAAAGGTCCAATATACCTGGGGTTAAGCTTTTCCCGCTGTCTAAATCGGATCATCCCCTTCCAAGGGGATACCCTCAGAAACACCATGTCTCCCTCCACGAACTCCAAAGGTCATCATCGTCTGTCTGCATAGCTTTTTTGCCTATCTTGGGCAGCTTTCATCCGAGCACGGATGACCTTCACCTTCTCTCGGGTCTCCTCAATCAAATCTATACAATCAAGCTGTCTCTCCCCAACCTCATCCCAACACAAAGGTGTCCGACACTTTCTCTCGTATAAGGCTTCATATGGTGGCATCCCAATACTAGTCTGGTAGCTATTGTTGTAAGCGAACTCGATCAACGGGAGGTGCTGGTCCTAGCTTCCCTTGAAGTCTATGACATAGGATCTCAACATATCCTCTAGTGTCTGAATGGTCCTCTCACACTGACTATCCGTCTGGGGGTGAAATGCAGTACTGAATTTCAATCGGGTACCCATGGCCTCTTGCAACTTCGGCCAAAATCGGAAAGTAAAACGGGGGTCTCTATCCGATACAATGGACACTGGAACTTCATGCAGTCGAACTATCTCACTAATGTACAGGCGAGCCAAAACCTTTAGTAGATAGCTACTGTGGATAGGAAGGAAATGTGCGGACTTGGTAAGTCTGTCTACGATCACCCAGATAGTATCGTGTCGTGCCGAAGTCCACGGAATACCCAATACAAAGTCCATGGTGATGTGTTCCCACTTCCACTCAGGAATGGGAAGCGGCTGTAGTGTGCCGGCGGGTCGTTGATTGCCTTTACTTGCTGGCATACCAAGCACCGAGTAACAAAAGTGGCTATCTCACGCTTCATGCCTGTCGTGCGCCCGCCCTTCACTATATATATATATATTATTATACTATATATATATGTATAATTAATATATAATTCTAAAATATATATATTATTATATTATATATTGTTGTATTCTATGTTAGTATAATATTTAAAATAGGCAAGATTATCAATATTATGTAGTTTATATGAAAAAAATCTAAATCTAAAATTAATTATCATTATTATTTTATTTTGTATAAATTCTAAAAAATAATTAACAATAATAATTTTAATTAATAATTTTTCGACACAAAAATTGGCGCCAAAAATATATTTTACTTTTTTAATTTTTATTTATATGCTATTAATTTTTTGGGATAATATTTTACACAAATATTATAAATTTTGGTGACATATGGTAATATATAGTAACCAATAGTAACCAACATAACGAGCCTAGTGATCGAGCTTATATAGTAACATATAGTAACCAATAGTAACCAATGATATATAATATAACGAGAGCGCTTGGGGCCGCCCCCCATAAGCGGACGCCCGCCATAGAGGGGTCCTGGCGCCCGCCTCCATACGCGGGCGCCCGCCCTTCTCATTTGCAAAATACAAAGGGCAGGCGCCAGGCAGCCCTTGCCTGGCGCCCGTCCTGTTTGTTTGTTTTTTTTTGTTTTTTTATATCTAATCTAATCACAATATAAATAATTATATTAGTATTGTTACTCTATAATATATATTAATTCAATATATTTTTAAAGGTAAAATAGTTAAGTAAATAATTATATTTAATTATATAAATTAATTATTTTTAATTGTTTTACCTTTAAAGATAATTATTATATTTAAATAATTATTATATTACAACATAGTATTATATTTAAACAATTATTATACAATATAGTATTACATAATTAACTAATAATTATTTACCAAAATAATCCATTTACTATGGTAGATGAAAATAACCTAATTATAAATCTTAAATTCTAATATAGTAAAAATTGAAAAAATTATATGACTCATAAAAGAAAGTGTGGACAAAAAATGGGAAAAAATGGGAAAAAAAATGGCGAGTTTTGAAATTGGAAACTTTTCTTTCAATACTCTTCTCAAAACCCTCAATTTAATACAAAATTTTCAAAACTCTGCGTATTGATATGAATATTATAGTAACAAGTGATAAAAGTATAATAACAAATGATAAGTACCAAATACTAAAATTGTATTATATGAAATATTACATGAAATGTAAAAATATATAATTTAGATAATGATATAAATATTAAATTGTCAAATTCCTCTCTTCTCCCTCCCTTCCTCCTATCTTCACAACAAGACCTTTCATAACAAAATTTTTAACTTGGTACACCTCCTAACCTTTAAATGTGCACATACACACCTATGCCACCATAGTTCATTATTGGGCGAAACCACAAAGCCTCCAATTCAGTTCATCTTCCCTTCCATTGCACCAAATGAAATGTAATGTAGTAAGTGATATTTTTGAATAATTTAAATATATAGTATTGAGTAAAAATATAAAAAAAAAAACAAATTAAGAGCAACATAGTAAAAAAAAAGCAATAAAAAGTAAAAATGTGAAGAAAAGGGTAAAGAGTAAAATTATGAAAAGCAAAGCGGGAAAAAAACGCGAAATTTTGTATATGAAAGTGGCAGCTTCTCCTTCCCTCCAAAAACTCTCCTCTCAAAATCTATAAAAATTGTAACTTGACTAAAGTTTTTCTTCCCATGACCCATCTAAACCTCTCACTCAACTTTTCACCGCAACAAATCTACCATACCAACAATTTTGCAAAATTTTATAAAAAGGTAATCACTTTTTTTTTTTTTTAAAAAAAAAGAAGTTATTCTGGGTTCTACTACATTTTACTATATCCTTCTTCTAAAAGATTTTGAATTTTTCTAGTTATGATTATGGGATGAAATAAATGAAAGCAAGCTGACCATGAAGAATCACAATTATCCATTTTTAGGTTTCTTCAAAACCTGGGAGTGCACATAAAAGGCAACTATCATCAACACCATCTGAATCCATCCAAAAGGTAATATTATTATTTACAACCATTTCTTATAATGTACTACGTAATTATATTCATTTCATTATTAATTTTTATTAATTTTTATTAACAGATTGATATGAAGGATTAAAGATTGTGAATAAAGTTGGTCACCTGCATAGATTTGATGCTGTTGAGGTTATGCCTTCAAATTGATGCTGAGATTATGCCTTCAAATTGTGGGACATGCAATCTTTTTTTTTTGTCTTATATGTATCCCTCGATCTACTTAATATATCAATCATTCTTGTATATCAATACACATTTATATTATTTTTGTAATTTTGTTATTTTATGGTCTTTATACTATTTTTTTTTAAAAAAAAAACCTATTTTATAAAATATTTCATATGTGGTGATATAGAGACTGAGCCATTTGATATGTGGTGACATACAGAGACACTAGCCTGGCGCTCGTTCCCATTGCGGGCGCCCGCCAACGGGGGTCCTGGCGCCCACCCCTATACGCGGGCTCCCGCCAAGGGGGGTCCTGGCGCCCACCCCCATATGCGAGCGCCCGCCCCCACACAGATCAACACGTAATTGATGATAAAATAGTAACATTTTGTAACACATAGTAATCGATGATAAAATCATTAATTTTTCCTAATTTAAAAATAACCGAAGATAAAAGTATTAATACCTCGTAACACATGATAAGCGATGATAATATTAGTGATATTTTCTAACTCAATCGTAACCGACGATAATAGTAACATATGATAATATATGATAACCGATGATAAATCAGTACCTTTCCTAACTTAAGGGTAACTGACGATGGAAGTAGTGATTTTTCCTAACATGATGATAACGATGATATAAATAGTCACATATGATAACTGATGGTAAAAGAATAACCTCTCCTAAGTCAATGTATCCGATGATAAAAATAGTAACATCTCGTAACATATGGTAACCGATAATAAAATGAGTGATTTTTCTTCACATTATGGAAACAGATGGTAAAAGTAGTAACATTTTGTAACATATGGTAATCGATAATAAAAATCTTACTATTTCCTAACAACCTATTACCTGACGATAAAAAAACTACTTTTACCGACATTTTTTAAAAATGTCACAATACATCTGGCATGCTACAACGGTTGCACAAACCATCAGAATACCTCTATCCCGACTGGTGTATACTCTACTGATATTTCATCTGTTGGAGAAAGTGTTAGCGACACTTTTTGAGTCTTTTGCTGACGGTTTTTTACTGTCAACATAATGCTCTTATTTTGTAGTGTATATTCATCACAAATATTCTAATGATTTCAATTTTTTTGTTATCCGAGTTGGACAACTTTCGATTTAAACACCTTTATAGTGCAGCAAGCTTCTAATTCATCCTTTATTTTGTATGATGGCCCTTCTCCTAAAAATAGCCCTTTCTTATCATTTTGAATTTGTGAAAATTATTTTTTTTATATACATAAGAAAACTCAAACTTGAATTCTTTATAAGAGGAGTATGATATTAGTTAAATTATAACTCATTAGTGAAATTGCAAAAATTATAAATACCCTCAGTTTGTATCTTTAATTTTTATTTAATTAAAAAAAATTGTCCTTAAGGGACAGTCTAACAGTGATAACTCCCTTCTCTAATTCCATGATCTAGGATTGACAAATAATATAACAAAAGAAAATTAGTTGAGCTGATTTTATATATATATTTTTTAAATTTCCTACAATAACAAATTTTCTTTTAATAACCTCCTTTCTAATACGATATTGCATGTGTTACAAGTACGAATCTTGTGATTTTCTTTTAATTATAGAATATATATTATTATTAATCTTTTAGTTTAGAAAACAAACTTAGATTAATTTGGAAAGGCATGAAGTTCTACCAAAGCTAAAAATTAAAAAAGCAGGCACAATGGTTTGCACTAGTACCCAAATGGGACCCTAGTACGCTGGTTTTTTTTTTTTATGTTTTTTATTTCATAGTCTTGACAATTCCCATTTTATGGTCACCTCAAAAAAATTATAAGTTAATTAGTAAAATGTATATTAATAATTTGTAATTTTTTATGCCAACAATAATTCGCATCTTTATCTTGAGTACTTATGATATGATTTCTAATTACAGAATATATGAGTTATGATAGATAAATCTAATAAATTATTAATCAAATGGAATCAATCTTACCTAATTGTCTCCATCAATATGTTTTGACTAATTTTTAATTAAATATTTATTTCAATTGATTACAACATACTCATTATTTGATTAAAAATTGTCAAACACACATTAAACTTTTTTCCTTTTTCTCATGTAATGAAAGAAACTAGATTAATGGTTACCAAGAAACTAGATTGCAAAATCAATCTCTGGAACCCTTTTTTCCTTGCATGCAATAGCCCCAAAACGAATAAAGCTTAACTTCGTATTCTTACTGATAGCACAACCAACCAAACAAGATACTCCGTAGCCCCGTAAATGATTATCGAATAGTGATAGAATATTGACCCCTGTATCTGGTTTATTATTTAGCATAGAATATGGACTTATTTAGCATAATAATCTATTTTATATTTGGTCTAATAATCAATCATGTATCTGGCCATGCGTTGTGTATATATACACTCTTATAATTCTCTATATATATAGTGGAATGCAATTGTCTTAAGGTATGACATAATTTATTCTCTCAATGAGCCCTCTTCTAACGTGGTATTAAAGCTACATTAGAAAACCCAGCCTCTCTCTTTGTCTCACCTAGCCTCTCTCTTGTGTCTCCCACCGCCAAGAAATCTTTCTAGTTCTATTATGCTCTACACTTGCCTCTTGTATGAGTCCTATGCATTATAACAAATCAAGTTAATTTTTTGGACACAAAGAAAAAACGAGTCTATTTTATTTCTTAGAAATGATCTGTTTTCCATTTTGAGAGCCATCACCGTCATGAACGAACACCTTTCTCTGTCGACAATCATTTTTACAAAACTCTCAAATCTAATTCACAGAGATTCATTTCATTTTGATTTTCCATACCAACAACATCAAATTTGTTCTTTAACTTTCTTCACTCTTTCTAGTACGTTAATTGTTTTCTCTGACTTTCTTATACATTTCTTGGACTCTTAGGAACATTCAAACTTTCTGCTTTTGGATTCATCATTTACAACATTATTCTCGTAAACATCATCTCAAAACGGAAAAAAAGAAAGGAAGAAGGTATCAAAAAAAAAAAAAAGGGAAGAGGGTACTTAAAAGAAAAGTGGTACAATAAAAGTGGTAAAAAAAAATCTTCCGATTTCATGGCACCAAACAATAGTGATTCACCTACCTATCATTCCTTGTCCTATGCTTATAATAGGGGATGGCCACATTACCACCAACATCGCCATGGAAACCACGTCCATAGTCATAATAACAAAAAGTGTGGACAAAGTTATGGTCCAACAACTAAAAATTTTGGATTATGGTTTAGGTCACTTGTAACACCTTTTTGGAGTACCCAAGATCCTATTTGGCCTGCTAGAGGTCAGTCCATCAACTCAACTGGGCCTGGTTTACTGGGTAGTGCAACATCATAGTTCTTTTGGACCGGTTAGCATACTTTCGACCTTTCCTATCAATCCACAGACACAGTCCAACAACTCAACTCTCTAGCAATTCAGTAGCCGCACGACAATCAGTGCTATCTTGACACAGGTGCTATCTCTCACTTGGCATATACTCTAGGTGTTCATACTATTTTTAATAAGAGCAATATTTCACATGTTTTTGTCGATAATGGAACCCCTTCCTGTTTCCTGTGTTGGAAACATTTACCTAAACACATCTTCCTCTTCTCTTCATCTTAAAAATGTGTTTGTTGCGTCTCATAGTATTAAAAATCTCATTTTTGTGCATTAATTTATAAAAGATAACTTTTACTCTATAGAATTTAAAAATCTCATGCCTAAACACATCTTACCTAAATCTATATTTGTCTCCCAAATGGTCGATTCTAGAGTTTGGGATTAAGATTCAGATTATTATTGTTGTTGTTGCTGTTGGCTTCTCTGTGAAAGACCTTCGAATGAAACAAATCACTCTTAACTGCAATAGTTTAGGAGATCTCTATCTCATAACTCCTCCCACTTCTTCACCACCCACTACTGTGGCCCTCTCTTCCTTCACTACTTGGCATAGACGTCTTGGTCATCCCGGTGTACCTACCTTTTATTACTTATTATTACAAAATTTAATTTCTTGTAACAAAAACAATTTCCATAGTTTTTACAACGCTTGTCAATTAAGGAAGCACAGTAGACTTCCATTTTTCACCTCACAATCTATGAGTTTTGCTCCCTTTGATATTATCCGTTCTGACCTTTGGATATCATCTATACCTAGTGAAAGTGGTTTTTGGTATTATTTGATTTTTCTAGATGATTTCTCTTACTTTGTCTGGGCATATCCTCTACTTACTAAATCTCATGTCTTTGAAAAATTTTTCCAATTTTGTGCCTTTGTTTGCACACAATTCAACATTGAAATCAATATATTTCAGTGTGACAATCGCACAGAGTTTAATAACTCATCTTTTGTCAATTTATTTGCCCATCTTGGCATCTCCTACCGCTTCTCTTATCCCGACACTTCACAAAAAAATGGCAAAGCTGAGCGAATGTTACGTAGCATCAATGATATTATTCATACTATTCTTTTTCAAACCTCTATACTACTATCATATTGAGTAGAAGCATTGCACATGCCCATGCATCTACTTAATATACGTTCTAATAAAACACCGTTTCAAACATTTTTTCACAAATCACCACTTTGTACTCACCTTCGTATTTTTAGGTGTCTGTCTTATCCAAACATATCTCATACTGGCCCTCACAAATTAGCCCCTTGCTCTACACCATGTGTATTCCTCAGCTATGTACTTCATCATTGAGGCTGTAGATGTCTTGACCTCATAATCAAAAAGATAATCATATCTCACCATGTTACATTTGATAAGTAGAAATTTCCTTTTGCATCAAATCACACACCCAAAACCACTTCCTATAATTTCTTAAATCGCATTGATACTCCTTTTCTTCACCATATCCTTAGCCCTTCATATCTCCTCTCCCTACGACATCCCAACCATCATCTCCTAACTAAACGACCCCTCCAACTTCCTCTCTTTTATCATCCTCCAAACAAGAGCCATCTCCCTCACCTAGTCCCCTCACTCCACCTCCTCCTCCTCATGCACCTCATCATCACATGGTCACATGTAGTTAACGTGGCATATTCAAACCAAAGCAACCGCTTTCTCTTCGTACTCACACTTCCTCTTCTATTCCTCATAGTTACCAACAAGCTCTTCAGGATCCAAACTGGCAATGTACCATGCTTGAAAAATATTTTGCTCTTATTAAAAATGATACTTGGGATCTTAGTTTCCGACCTTTTGGGATTAACGTTGTCAATTCTCAGTGGATCTTCAGAACAAATTTGATCCACAAGGCTATCTTCTACACCATAAGGCTTGTCTAGTTGCTGTTGGTAGTTCCCAACAAGCTGGTATGGATTATGATGAGACCTTCAGCCTCATGGTCAAACCAGCCACTGTCTGTATGGTTTTAAGCTTAGCAATCTTTAGATCTTGGCCCATTCACCAGTTGGATGTGCAAAATGCCTTTCTAAAGGGACATCTTCAGGAAAAAGTCTACATGTGCCAACCAACTAGTTTTGTCAATAACACTCACCCAGATTACGTTTCTCGTCTCAAAAATCTCTCTACAGACTCAAACAAACTCCACGGACATGGCATCAAAGATTTGCGACTTTTATCACTTCAATCGACTTTGTTAGTTGTTGATCTGATACATCAATCTTTGTGTATCGTCAAGATAGGGACATAGCCATTCTTGTTCTATATATTGACGACATAATATTGATTGCATCATCCACTGCTTTTCTACACTTTATTATAATCTTTTTAGGCATAAACTTTGCCATGACTAATATGGAGCTGCTACACTATTTTTAGGGCATCTCCGTGTCCCATGCTAAGACTGAATTGTTCCTTTCTCAACGCAAATATGCTCTAGAAATTCTAAAACGTGCTAACATGAGCTCATGTAATGCCTCCACCACTCCTATAGATACAATAGCCAAGTTATCAAGTTGCAACGGCCCTCCAATCTCTGATCCATCTCTCTATCGCCGTCTCATCAGAGCTCTTCAGTATCTCAAATTTATCAGACTGGATATTGCTTACGTAGTTCAACAGGTGTGCCTTTTCATTCATGATCCCCGAGAACCTCATTTTCGAGCACTCAAATATATTTTATGATATATTCGTGGCACACACTTAATCATGGTTTATAGCTCTACTCTTCACCTACTAATTGTTTAACTCTTATTCAGATGCAGAATGGGGTGGTTCTCATCACTTTTCCCTGATTTTCAGTCCATTTTAAACATTTTTTCTCATAAAGAGTTGATTTTATTTATTTTATTTTATTGCCTTGATCTTGCATAGCCAAGATAGATTAACTTCCTACTAGAAAAATTCAACATAGACTTGGACTTTTCATTGTTGTCATGGACAATAAAGTAGCATGGTCGAGAGAACACTACTTATCTCTACTTTACCATCTTTTTATAAATTTTCTTACATGATGAGCTACATCTCTTCTAAATTTTGTATGCATATCTTCGGCTATTGTGTCACTTTTATTGGCCCAGTATGACAAACCATGTGCTTTGCATGGTCGGCCTTCCAATGGATACCAGCTTGGATTTTAATGTTAGCCTTTAAAACTAAGGACGTGAAATCATGGGAAAAAAAGAAGAAATTGTGGGAGAAAAAACCAAAGTGCAATTATCTTCATTGCTTTGCCAAATGCACCAGCCGGGAATAGAACCCAGGTCTGTACCGTGGTAGGGTACTATTCTACCACTCGACCACTGGTGCTTGTTGGCCAGTGTTTTGATACTATTCCTCCATGAGACCACTGGTGCTTGTTGGCAAGTGCTTTGCTACACTACAAAATAAATGCACTACTCAGACGGTTAAAACCGTCAGCAAAATGCATTAAAACCATCAGCAAAACTTTTTCCGACGGATGGACCATCAATTGGGTATACACCAGTCGGGATAGGTGTATCCTGATGGTTTGAGTTGCCGTTGTAGCATGTCATGTATGTATTGTGACAATAGAAAAGTATTGATAAAATTAATGGTTGTATCATCGGCTAATAGGGTGTTAGGAAAAAATAGACTTTTTATGATCAGTTATCATATATTACGAGATGTTACTACTTTTATCGTCGGTTACCATTGAGTTAGGAAATGTCATTAATATTATCAACAGTTATTATGTATTATGAGATGTTACTACTTTTATTTTCGGTTACCATTGTGTTAAGAAAAATCACTGATTTTATCATCAGTTGTCATATATTATGAAATGTTACTACTTTCATCGTCAATTACCATTGTGTTAGGAAATATCATTGATTTTATCATCGGTTATCATATGTTACGATATATTACTACCTTTATCTTCGGTTAGCATTCAGTTAGGAAATGTTACTGATTTATTATCGATTATCATATGTTACGAGATGTCACTACTTTTATCATCGGTTACTATTGAGTTAGGAAAAGTTATTGATTTTATTATCGGTTACCATACTTTTATCGTCGATTACCATTGAGTTAAAAAATGTTATTGATTTTATTATCGATTATTATATGTTACAAGATGTTACTATTTTAATCATCGGTTACTATTTAGTTAGGAAATGTTACTGATTTATCATCTGTTATCATGTGTTACAAGATATTATTATTTTCATCATCTGTTACTATTGATCATCCGTTGCCATTGAATTAGGAAATTTTGATTTTATCATGGATTACCATGGATTACTATTTTTATCATCGGTTACTAAGATGCGGGTGCCAGTGATCTAGGCTGCGCCAGCCCCTGCTTGTGCGAACGCCAGGACCCTACTTGGACGGGCGCTTATGCATGGAGGCGAGTGCCAACCCCCCTCTTGCACGGGGCACCCGCATGTGGGGGGCGGGCGCCAGCCTCCCTCTTGTGCGGGCACCCACATATTGGGGACAGGCACCAGACTAGTCTCTGTATAAAAATGTATGTCTTTTATTGTGGGTTATACAAGTGTTCCATGGTCGTTTGTTTACCACCATTACAAATGTTATATTACAATCCAGGATAACAAGCCAAAGATAAATATTGTTACAATGTAAAATATTAATGATATTAAAGATAAAGAAAAAAAAATATATAAATATAAATACATTAGCAACAAAATAACAATTTTTTTTAAAAAAATCATAATAAACAAAAAAAAAATTGTTCTTCCTGGAAGTACCTCTATTACCTTATTTCTATTTTTAAACTTGGTAACAAACTATCGGCTTCTCGGATGGTTGATGGTTGGACTTTTTAAGCCCTCCTATTTTTTTTTTATTTTTTTTTATTTTATTATGATAATGGTAAGTTTGGTAAAGAATAATTAATAGTAATATAATTGTAGTGATAAAAACACAAAAATTAAAAAAATAAAAAAAGAATAAAAAATACAAAATACAAAATAATTAAAAACAAAAAAAAAACAAAAAAGGGCGGTTCCACTTCAAACATTACCGGTGGAACCGCCTCTATGTTTATTTATTTTGTTTTTTTATTTTTTTAATTATTTTAAACTACTAAAAAAAAGATAAAAGAATAAAAAACAAAAAAATAGAATAAAATAACAAAATTAAAAAATTAAAAATAGGAGGGCGGTTCCACCGCCGGTGGAATCTCCCTCTATGTTTTTTTTTTAATTATTTTAAACTAATAAAAAAGAATAAAAATGATAAAGCATAAAAAACAAATAAAATATAATAAAATGAATAAAAAAACAAAAGAAAAAAGAAAATAAAAAAATTCAAAAATAGGAGGGCGGTGGAACGGCCCTCCATGCTTTTTTTGTTTTTTTTTTAATTATTTTAAACTAATAAAAAAGGGTTAAAAGAATAAAAATAATAAAAGAATAAAAAATACAATAAAATACAATAAAATGAATAATAAACAAAATAAAAAAATAAAAAAAAAATTCAAAAATAGGAGGGTGGTGGAACCACCCTCCATGCTTATTTTTTTTTGTTTTTTTTAATTATTTTAAACTAATAAAAAAAGGGTTAGAAGAATAAAAATGATAAAAGAATAAAAAATAAATAAAATATAATAAAATAAATAAAAAACAAAATAAAAAAAATTCAAAAATAGGAGGGCGGTGGAACCGCCCTCCATGCTTTTTTTGTTTTTTTGTTTTTATTTTTTTAATTATTTTAAACTAATAAAAAAGGGTTAAAAGAGTAAAAATGATAAAAGAATACAAAATAAATAAAACACAATAAAATGAATAAAAAATAAAATAAAAAAAAATTCAAAAATAGGAGGACTGTGGAACTGCCCTTTGTTTTTTTCTATTTTATAGTTATTTCAAACTAATAAAAAATGGTTAAAAGAATAAAAATGATAAAAGAATAAAAAATAAATAAAATACAAGAAAATGAATAAAAAAGAAAATAAAAAAATTCAAAAATTCAAAAATAGGAGGGCAGTGGAACCGCCCTCTATGTTTATTCTTTTTTTGTTTTTTTTTTTGGTTTTTTGTTTCTTTTGTATTTTCAATTATTTTGTGTTTTTATTATTTTGTTATTTTATTATTTTGTTTTATTCTTTTTTTTTGTGTTTTTATTACTACCATCAATTACCCTAGACTCATAATTTATACTGTTTAGTTATTATTTTTATTTATCGTAATTTATAATAACAATTTTTTTTCATACAACAAAGGAGAAATGAAAAAAAAATATAAAATAATATTTTGCATATATGTAAGGTATAACAGCCTAGTGACGGTGTAGTGACAGAATTATTTCTGACGGAATTTTTCATCACTAATTTGTCAGAATTTTTTTTTTCAATTTTTAGCGATTGATTTTTTTTTTACGGATTTTTCCGTCGCTAATCCGTTATAATTCTGTTGCTAATTAACGATAGATAATCATCCGTCACTAATTTTCATCGCTGAAACTGGGCTTTCTAGTAGTGTATAATAATATATAATACAATAATATAAAATATAATACTATATTATATAATATTAATTATAATAATATGTAACATAATACTAATGCATAATAATACTTGTTATAATATAATATATTAATATATAATACAACAAGTTATATTAGTAATATATAATAATATATATTAATATATAGTAGTATATAGTAATAAATAGTGATATACAATGATATATAGTGATTTATAGTAATATAAAATAATTATTTTAATATAGTAGCAATATATAGAAATATGTATTAATATATATAGTTATAATTTAATTAATTATTAAAAAAATATGCTATAATTGAATAAGTAATTAAAAAATTATATTGTTAATGTCATATATAATAATCTACAGTAATATAAGTAATATATAATATTAATATATAGTACTATATAATATAATACTAATGCCTAATATAGTATATAATATAATAATATATAATATAACAATACATAATATATATTAGTAATAGAAAATACCATATATGTAAAATATAGTAGTATATAGCAATATATAGTAATATATAATAATATATAGTGATCTATAGTAATATATCTAAATATATATATATGTATAGTACTATATAGTTATAATTTAATAAATAATTATAAAAATATATTATAATTCAACAAGTAATTAAAAAAATATATTGTAATTAAATATTTGTAATATAAAATACCATCCAATGGTTTGTCTCCCTCCACAGTTCAACCGTCCCAAAGAATTAAAAAAAAAACCCAAAAGAATAATAATAAAAAAAACCTAAAAAAAAAACTAATAAAAAAAGAATAAAAAACAAAATAAAAAAATAAAAAATAAAAAAAAAAACAAAAAACAAAAAAAAAGTTAAAAATAGGGGCGGTTCCACCATGCATGTGCACGGTGGAACTGCCCCCTTTTTTGGTTTTTTTTTTCTTTTGTTTTTTTTAATTATTTTGTATTTTTATTACTACTATTATATTACTATTAATTATTTTAAAATCATTCTATTTTAAATTCCTATACTTACCACTATATTTTAGTTACTATTAAACTTACCATTATCATAAAAAAAATAAAAAAAATAAAAGGAAAACGAAAAACAAAAAAAAGTTAAAAATAGCAGGGCGGTTCCATCGTGCATGTACGCGGTGGAACTGCCCTCTATGTTTATTCTTTTTTTTGTTTTTTTTTTTTGGTTTTTTAATTATTTTATGTTTTTATTAAATATAATTCTATGCTTTTATTATAAATAATTTTGTATTTTGTATTTTTATTGAATTAGGGTATTTTTTATTAAATATAATTTTTTATTTTTATTAAATATAATTTTGTGTTTTTATTAAAAGTAATTTTTTAATTTTGTATTTTTATTAAATTAGGGTATTATTTTATTATTAAATATAATTTTGTGTTTTTATTAAAAGTAATTTTTTATTTTTGTATTTTTATTAAATTAGGATATTATTTTATTATTAAATATAATTTTTTTTATTAAATATAATTTTGTATTTTTAATTAATTAGTGTATTGTGTTTTAAATGGTGAGAGTGAGATAGAAAATAAAGAAGTAAAAAAAAAATAACACACATAAATCATTGTGGCATAGTGGTATATTGTGGCATAGTGGTATATATATAGTAATAAATAGTAATAAATAATGATAATATTTAATATGAAAGTAATATATAGTAATAAATAGTAATAATATATAATATTAATATATACTAATAATTTGTTACGGTATATAATATAATAGATTGTAAAATAATAAATCAATATATAATATATAATACAATAATATATATTATAAATATATAATAGTAAAATATAATATTAATATATACTAGTATATAATAGTAATGCATAATGTTAATAGTGATAATGAATATATGAATATATAAACCAAAAATATATAATATAATATTAGTTGTAATTAATATATATTAGTAATATATTGTAACAAATAGTAATATGTAACATATTGCCATATCTACGTCAGAGTTGAATAGAATTTATGAAACCGGTATATTTAAGTAGACAGTAAAAAGAGTCAAATTGAGACTATTTTCAAATTGTCTCTAAAACTCTGTCATATTTACTGTTCACAAATGATAAGCGTTAGACTTAAATATGTCTTTTAAGTACTATAAAATATAAGAGTTAGCATAAATTTAGAACTTATGCAGACGATATAGTTAATTAGATAATAAAGTCATATAAAGACACTTTTCTAACCGTGTCTAAAATTTTGATATATTTACTGACCACAAATAATAACCGTTAGAATTGCGTTGAACTTATGAAAATGGTATATTTAAGTAGACAGCAAAAATAGTCATATCGAAACTGTTTTCAAATCGTCCCTAAAACTCTACTATATTTACTGACTACAAATGGTAAACGTCTGCATTGAACATAACTTTTAAAGACTATATAATGTATGAGCTAGTATAGATGTAGAATTTATGCAGACGGTATGGTTAGGTAGATAGTAAAAATAGTCATATAGTGACTGTTTTCAAATCATCCCTAAAATTTTCATATTAACTGACCATGAGTAATAACCGTGATAATTCAATATCGCTTTTTACAGACAGTTGTGCTAATTTTACTGACGATTGCTAAACTTTTCCTGATGAATAATTTTATACTATCGTAAAAATATATATTTCTTAACGATTTCGTCAAAAGTGTTGCTATAGGATACAAAAAACCGTTACTAAAAGTTATCGACAATAAATGTTACTGTCACTATATTGCTTTAATTTTGTAGTGCTAGTACCTAATAAGACCATTATAGAAAGAACAATTGCTTGTTTGTTTGTTTTTTCAAACATTTTCATAATTAATTATTTTGTAGAATTAAGATAAATTTTTCTGAAGAAAATATTTTTAAAATATTTAAGAAAGTGAAAAATTAGAAATATAATATTTTGGTATCTACTCCACTGCCATATATATACTAACAAAAAGAGTCAATCAATATAAATGTATTTTATAATTGTTGGCAAAAAGTTTGTGTATTAGGTTGAAGCTCTGATGAAGAATGATGTAGAGTTTGGGGGGATTGATGGAGCAGAGCTTGGGGGAAGGGGAGGGGAGAAGAGAAATAGATTTCACATCACATATCATCCAATCTATTCATCACAAATATTCTAATGATTTCAATTTTTTTGTTATCTGAGTTGGACAACTTCGATTTAAACACATTTATAGTGCAACAAACTCTATGGATGCCTTCATCAAGATCAGAGCTTGTAATTCTTCCTTTATTTTGTATGATGACCCTTCTCCTAAAATGACCCTTTTGCAACATTTTGAATTTGGGAAAATTATTTTTTGATACATAAGAAGACTCAAACTCGAGACATTTATAAGAACAGGATGGTGCTGTTTGAGTTATAGCTCATTGGCGTAGTTGTCGGTTTGTATCTTGAATTTCCATTTAATTAAAAGAAAATTGTCTCCAAGGGACAGCCTAGTGGTACAATCTCCTTTTCAATCCCATGATCCGAGGTTGACAAATACCATAACCAAAAAAAAAAAAAAAATTCCGTTGACCAGATTTTATATATATATATTTAATTTCCAATCATAACAAATTTTCTATTGCTAGCCTCCTTTCTAATATGATATTGCATGTTTCTTACAAATACGTATCTTATGATTTTCTTTTAATTATGGAATATATATTATTGTTAATCTTCCTTAGATTAATTTGGAAAGGTATAAAGTCCAACCAAAACTAAAAATTTAAAAAACAGGCACAATGGTCTGTACTAGTATCCATATGGGACCCTAGTACACTGTTTTCCCCCCTTATTCTTGACTTTTCCCTTTTAAAAATGTATATTAATAATTTGAAATTTTTTATTTATTTTTTGGAGGAAACTTTGAAAATTTTTATGCCAACAATATGAGTGATGATAGATAAATCCAAGGAATTACTAATCAAATCGAACCAAACTTTGAGAAACCAGGATGTGAGGAAAGAGAGAAACCTTTGACAGCTTTCTTTGATGGCACAATAGCAATGACGACAACTTTCTTATAGGAGAAGCTGCAGCATATGCAAATAGAGAAGAGAGAATAGAGAATAGAGAAGAAGAGAGCTCTTCTGTGGGTTTTAAAAGGACTTTCAAACATTTTGACGCAAAAATGTCAGCAAACACCAAAGTTGCCAATGTTTTTAAGTATAAATGTCAGAATCTCCCATCTCTCACTCTCAAAACTATCACTCTCTGGTTACTCTCTCTACCCTTTCCTCACATTTTTAAGAAAAAACATCATATCCCTCTCTCTCACTCTCTATCTCTAGTCAGTTTTTCTCTACCCTTTTTGGACATTTAGGCAAAATATCTTCAAAGTTGAAATTTTTGTCAATGTTCAAAGTAAAAAACATCGAAAACACCCAAAGCTTTTGCTGATGTTTAGTGCAAAAACATCAGCAAAAATTCTAACATAGAGTGTAGGCTTATTATGCATGGTCTACAGAACGGAGAGCACCAAGTTAGACTGGTTGCATGCAACAACGATGACATTCCACTCTTGTCAATGGAAAGATAACAAGTTGGAGGAGTGGTGGTTTACACGTCCATCAATAGCTCTCTCAATTCGATATCCCTTTTCGTTTCCCAAATATGTTTACATAGATCCAAGTAGGGACACTTAGATTATATATGTTTACGTAGATCTAAGTAGGGACACTTAGATTATATGCTTGAGGGTGAAGGTGCCAAATGCATCACTTATAAGATGGGGGACTATGCCACTCCCAATTGGAGGACTATCTTGTTTCTTTCCTCAACCAATTTTTATTTGTATTTGCTATCGTATCTACATAGAATCAATATGCACATGCATTGTTGTTCGTATATATCTAAACTATTTATTTGGATATGCCCATTGGTGGAGTTGGAACATAAGTTTTAGCGCCAAAGCAATACATGATTGACATTGTAAGGGCAAAACCACTCTCAATTTGATAAAAACCTTTTTCTTTTTTCAACCACTAATTTCTACATAAATCTTTTATTTAGGTTTGATTAATATTTTGATGCGTTATTATTTTTAAGGACAATTAACGTTTATTTTTGTTTTTATCTTTCTCTTAGTGTGTCATAATATATTAAAGTACGATTTAGATACAACCTAAAATGTGAACCTAAGGTTGATTTCAAAATCATGTGCAAGGAACAAAATGTATAGGGGAGTGGGAGATGAGAGGGAGTATGTTTTTTCTGTTAGATGTTTTTGCCAATCTTTTTGCGAAGTAATATAGCATTCTAGATTGAAAATATTTTTGCAAGAGTATTTAGGTGACAAGAAGGTAATTGCAGTGAAATTACAAACTCTTCATCATAATTTTGAAATGTTGGCCATAAAAAATAATGAGTCTGTGCAAGTGTAGTTGTCTAGAGTCTCGATGGTTGTAAACTTTATGAAGTCATATAGTGAAAGTGTTAGTAATAACCCTATTTGCTTACTTCTTTGATGAATTGTTGAGTTGAAAACGTTGAGGAGAAGGCTTTCCAAGTGAAAGGGGAGTCTTCTTCTAAGGAAAAAAAATAGAAAAGTCAGTAGGTAGAGGTCAAGGTAGAGGTGGTTACCACGATCGAGGTCTCATTAGCGATAGGGGATGAGGCCAAATTGGAGAATAATGGTAGTATAAATGCACCATTCAGTGTCATTATTGCAAGAAATTTGGTCACAAAGAAGCTAATTGTTGGATTAAGGAGAGAAATGAGTAGAAGAAAGCCAATATCACAAAGAAGATTGAAGAAGAATGGTAGTGGCATGTGATTTTTTTTTTTTTTTTTTTTTGTGAACTTAACCTAAACTTTCATTATATAATTTCCTTTTAGTATTTACCAACTGATATCCGAAGATATATTTTAACCTATTGAATTCGACTATTGTTGGATCCAATTTAGGGAGGAGCTCTCCTAATATAATATTTTCCATTCTCAAATTTTTAAACTGAAATTTGATTAACAGACTTAGCATCCTTACCCCTTAAACCGATTGTCCATTGGTTGAACTTACATTATATGATAGAACAAGAGAAGCACAAAGTTTTGTATAGTATGGTTTATTATGAAATAATAGCATCCATATTGTTGTTATCACTCGGCATGTCTCTTCCAACCTAGCTTGAAATTTCAAACATGGATTAAGCATATCCTTGTGACAACTAGCTGGTTTTGGGATAGATTTTATCCACCCTACAAAGATCATTAAGAGGTAGGTCTTAGGAGGTTTAATATTGATTAGGATCAACTAAATCCATTACTTAATTGTTTCTTTATTACACAATGCTCTAGATATGGATGTTGATTTATATGTTCATTGAAATAAATTTTCACTTAATCACATGATGGGTATTTGGTTTTTTTCTCATAAAGAGTTGATTTTATTATTTTTCCTTCGATCTTGGATATCTAACATAGATTAACTTACCACTAGAAAAATTCAACGTAGACTTGGACCTTTCATTGTTGTCATCAACAATAAAATAGCATGGTCGAGAGAATAGTGCTTATCTCTGCTTGATCACATATATCTCTTCTAAATTTTGCTAGGATATCTTTGCCTACTCTGTCACTTTTATCGGCCCACTATGACAGACCATGGGATTTGCATGGTCGGCCCTCCAATGGATGCCCAACTCAGATTTGGATATCAGCCTTTAAAACTGAGGACATGAAATTATGGGAGAAAAAAAAATTATGGTGAAAAAAATAAGAAGCTCAGAAGCACTGATTTATCCTCTCAAATCAAATGCGTGATGGACCCACCATCACTTCTAAGTGCAATTATCTTCATTGCTTCGCCAGATGCACCAGCCGGGAATCGAACCCGGGTCTGTACCGTGGCAGGGTACTATTCTACCACTAGACCACTGGTGCTTACTGTTTGGTGTTATGGTACTATTCCACCACGAGACCAATGGTGCTTGTCGGCAAGTGCTTTGCTAGTACCTAATAGGACCAGAATAGAAAAAACATTTGTTTGTTTGTTTTTTTTTTTTAACATTTTCATAAAATTAATTATTCTGTATAATTAGATAAATTTTTCTAAAGAAAATATTGTTAAAATATTTAAGGAAGTGAAAAATTAGAAATATAATATTTTGATGTATCTACGCTACTACCGTATATATTCTAATAAAAAGACTGGATCAATATAAATTTATCATATAATTGTTGGCAAAAGGTTTGTGAGTTAGGTTAGTGCTCAGATGAAGAATGACGTATGAGTTTAGAGTTTGGGGGGATCAATGGAGTAGAGCTTGGGGGAGGGGAGGGGAGGGGAGGGAATGGGAGAGAAGAAATAGATTCCACGTCGCTTATCATCCAATATATTCATCACAAATATTCTAATGATTTCAATTTTTTTTGTTATTGGAGTTGGACAACTTCCGATTTAAACATGTTTATAGTGCAGCAAGCTTGTAATTCATCCTTGTATGAGGACCCTTCTCCTAAAAATAGCCCTTTCCTATCATTTTGAATTTGTGAAAATTATTTTTTTAATGCATAAGAATACTCAAACTTGAATCCTTTACAAGGGGAGTACGGTGCCCGTTAAATTATTGTGCATTAGCGAAATTGTGAAAATTATATATAACCTCAGTTTGTATCTTTAATTTCCATTTAATTAAAAAAAAAACTTGTCCTTAAAGGATAGCCTAATAATCACAACTCCGTTCTTCAATTCCAAGATCCAAGGTTGACAAATTCCATAACAAACAAAACTAGTTGAGCTGATTTTATATATATATTTTTTAAATTTCCAATCATAACATATTTTCTTTTAAAAACATCCTTTCTAATATGTTATTGCATGTGTGTTACAAGTACGTATCTTATGATTTTCTTTTAATTATGGAATATATATTATTATTAATCTTCCAATTTAGAAAACAAACTTAGATTAATTTGGAAAGGCATAAAGTCCTACCAAAACTTAAAATTAAAAAACTAGGCACAATGGTTTGCACTAGTACCTAAATGGGACCCTAGTACGTTGGTTTTTTTTTTTTTTTTTCAAATTCCTCACAATTCCCTTTTTATGGTCACCTCAAAAAAATTATAAGTTAATTAGTAAAATGTATATTAATAATTTGTAATTTTTTATGCCAACAATAATTCGCATCTTTATCTTAAGTACTTATGATATGATTTCTAATTACAGAATATATGAGTTATGATAGATAAATCTAATGAATTATTAATCAAATGTTATCAATCTTACGTAATAGTGTCCATCAATATGTTTTGACTAATTTTTAATTAAATATTTATTTCAATTGATTACAACATATTCATTATTTGATTAAAAATAGTCAAACACACATTAAACTTTTTTCCTTTTTCTCATGTAATGAAAGAAACTAGATTAATGGTTTCTAAGAAACTAGATTGCAAAATCAATCTCTAGAACCCTTTTTTCCTTGCATGCAATAGCCCCAAAACGAATAAAGCTTAACTCCGTATTCTTATTGATAACATAACCAACCAAACAAGAGACTCCATAGCGCCGTAAATGATTATCGAATAGTGATAGAATATTGACCCCTGTATTTGGCCTATTATTTAGCATAGGATATAGACTTATTTAGCCTAATAATCTGTCTTGTATTTAGCCTAATAATCAATCATGTATCTGGCCATACGTTGTGTACATGTACACTCTTGTAATCCTCTATATATATATAGTGGAATGTAATTATTTTAAGATATGATAGAATTTATTCTCTCAATGAGCCCTCTTCTAACGTGGTATCAGAGCTACATTAGAAAGCCTAACCTCTCTCTTTGTCTCACCTAGCCTCTCTCCTTTGTCTCCCATATCCAAGAAATCTTTCTAGTTCTATTATGTTCTACACTTGTCTCTTGTATGGGTCTTGTGTATTATAACGAGTCTAGTTAATTTCTTGGACATAAAGAAAAAACGAGTCTATTTTATTTCTTGCAAATGATCTGTTTTCCATTCTGAGAGCCATCACCGTCAAGAACGAACACCTTTACTCTGTCGGCAATCATTTTTACAAAACTCTCAAATCTAATTCACAGAGATTCATTTCATTTTGATTTTCCAAACCAACAACATCAAATTTGTTATTTGACTTTCTTCACTCTTTCAGGTACATTTATTGTTTTCTTTGATTTTCTCATACATTTGTTGGACTCTTAGGAAGATTCAAATTTTCTGCTTTTGGATTCATTATTTATAATATTATTCTCGCAACATCATCTCAAAAAGGAAAAAAAAAAAGAAATGAAATAGGAGGTACAAAAAAAAGAGGTAAAAACAAAATCCTCCAATTTCATGGCACCAAACAATAGTGATTCACTACCTATCATTCCTTCTCCTATGCTTATAAAAGGGGATGGCCACATTACCCCCAACATCGCCATGGAAACCATGGCCATGGTTGCAATACAAAAAGTGTGGATGAGGTTATGGTCCAACAACTAAAAATTTTGGATTATGGTTTAAGTCGCTTATAACACCTTTTTGGAGTACCCAAGATCCTGTTTTGCCTACCGGAGGCCAGTCCATCAACTCAACTAGGCCTGGTCTACTGGGTAGTGCAACATCATAAGTTCTTTTGGACTGGTTCGCATACTTCTGACCCTTCCTATCAATCCATAGACACAGCACAACAACTCAACTCACTACTACTTCAGTAGCCGCATGACAATCAGTGCTATCTTGACACTAGCACTATCTCCCACTTGGCATACGCTCTAGTTGCGTCTCATATTATTAAAAATCTCATTTTTGTGCGTCAATTTACAAAAGATAACTCTTATTCTATAGAATTTAAAAATCTCACACCTAAATACATCTTACCTAAATCTATATTTGTCTCCTAAATGGTCAATCCTAGAGTTTGGAATTAAGGTTCAGGTTATTATTGTTGTTGTTGCTGTTGGCTTCTCTGTGAAATACCTTCAAATGAAACAAAACACTCTTAGTTGCAATAGTTTAGGAGATCTCTATCTCGTAACTCCTTCTCCCATTTCTTCTCCACTCACTACCTTGGGCCTCTCTTCCTGCACTACTTAGCATAGACGTCTTGGTCATCCTGGTGTACCTACCTTTCGTTACTTATTATTACAAAATTTAATTTCCTATAATAAAAAACATCCCATAGTTTTTGCAATGCTTGTCAATTAGAGAAGCATACTAGACTTCCATTTTCCACATCACAATCTATGAGTTTTGCTCCCTTTGATATTATTCGTTCTGAATTAGGTTGGCAAAAAGTATTTTAGAGTTTGGGGGGATTGATGGAGCAGAGCTTGGGGGAAAGGTATAAATGTATTTTATAATTGTTGGCAAAAAGTTTGTGAATTAGGTTGAAGTTCTGAAGAAGAATGATGTATGAGTTTAGAGTTTGGGGGGATTGATGGAGCAGAGCTTGGGGGAAAGGTATAAATGTATTTTATAATTGTTGGCAAAAAGTTTGTGAATTAGGTTGAAGTTCTGAAGAAGAATGATGTATGAGTTTAGAGTTTGGGGGGATTGATGGAGCAGAGCTTGGGGGAAGGGGAGACGAGAAGAGAAATAGATTCCACATCGCATATCATCCAATATATTCATCACAAATATTCTGATGATTTCAATTTTTTAGTTATCTGAGTTTGACAACTTCCGATTTAAACACATTTATAGTTCAACAAACTCTATGGATGCCTTCATCAAGATCAAAGCTTGTAATTCATCCTTTATTTTGTATGATGACCCTTCTCGTAAAATGGTCCTTTTGCAACATTTTGAATTTGTGAAAATTATTTTTTTGATTCATAAGACGACTCAAAGTCGAGACCTTTATAAAGACAGGATGATGCCAGTTGAGTTATAGCTCATTGGCATAGTTGTGGAAATTATATATACCTCGGTTTGTATCTTGAATTTCTATTTAATTAAAAGAAAATTGTCCCAAAGGGATAGCCTAGTGGTACAATCCCCTTTCAATCCCATGATCTGAGGTTGACAAATACCCTAACAAAAAAAATAAAAATCAGTTTACCTGATTATATATATATATATTTAATTTCCAATCATAACATATTTTCTATTACTAACCTCTTTTCTAATATGATATTTCTTGTTTGTTTTATGATTTTCTTTTAATTATGGAATATATATTATTGTTAATCTTCCTTAGATTAATTTGGAAAGGCATAAAGTCCTACCAAAACTAAAAATAAAAAAACAGGCACAATACATATGGGACCCTAGTACACTGTCTTCCCCCCTATTCCTGACTTTTCCCTTTTAAAAATGTATATTAATAATTTGAAATTTGCGTTGTGTACATATACACTCTTATAATTCTCTATATATATAGTGGAATGCAATTGTCTTAAGGTAGGACATAATTTATTCTCTCAATAAGCCCTCTTCTAACGTGGTATTAGAGCTACATTAGAAAACCTAGCCTCTCTCTTTTGTCTCCCACTGCCAAGAAATCTTTCTTGTTCTATTATGCTCTACACTTGCCTCTTGTATGGGTCATATGCATTATAACAAATCTAGTTAATTTCTTGGACACAGAGAAAAAACGAGTTTATTTTATCTCTTAGAAATGATCTGTTTTCCATTTTGAGAGCCATCACCGTCATGAACGAACACCTTTCTCTGTCGACAATCATTTTTACAAAACTCTCAAATCTAATTCACAAAGATTCATTTCATTTTGATTTTCCATACCAACAACATCAAATTTGTTCTTTAACTTTCTTCACTCTTTCTGGTACATTAATTGCTTTCTTTGACTTTCTTATACATTTCTTGGACTCTTAGGAAGATTCAAACTTTCTGCTTTTGGATTCATCATTTACAACATTATTCTCGTAAACATCATCTCAAAAAGGAAAAAAAGAAAGGAAGAAGGTATCAAAAAAAAAAAAAAGGGGGAAGAGGGTACTTAATAAAAAAGAGGTACAATAAAAGAGGAAAAAAAAATCTTCCGATTTCATGGCACCAAACAATAGTGATTCACCTACCTATCATTCCTTCTCCTATGCTTATAATAGGGGATGGCCACGTTACCACCAACATCGCCATGGAAACCACATCCATGGTCATAATAACAAAAAGTGTGAACGAAGTTATGGTCCAACAACTAAAAATTTTGGATTATGGTTTAGGTCACTTGTAACACCTTTTTGGAGTACCCAAGATCCTGTTTGGCCTGCTAAAGGTCAGTCCATCAACTCAACTGGGCCTGGGTTACTGGGTAGTGCAACATCATAGTTCTTTTGGACCGGTTTGTATACTTTCAACCTTTCCAATCAATCCACAGATACAGTCCAACAACTCAACTCTCTAGCAATTCAGTAGCCACACGACAATCAGTGCTATCTTGACACAGGTGCTATCTCTCACTTGGCATATGCTCTAGGTGTTCTTCATACTATTTTTAATAAGAGCAATATTTTACATGTGTTTGTCGATAATGGAACCCCTTCCTGTTTCCTGTGTTCGAAACATTTACCTAAACACATTTTCCTCTTCTCAACATCTTAAAAAAGTGTTAGTTGCGTCTCATAGTATTAAAAATCTCATTTTTGTGCATCAATTTATAAAAGATAACTTTTACTCTATAGAATTTAAAAAACTCACGCCTAAACACATCTTACCTAAATCTATATTTGTCTCCCAAATGGTCGATTCTAGAGTTTGGGATTAAGATTCAGATTATTGTTGTTGTTGTTGATGTTGGCTTCTCTGTGAAAGACCTTCATATGAAACAAATCACTCTTAGCTGCAATAGTTTAGGAGATCTTTATCTCATAACTCCTTCTCCCACTTCTTCACCACCCACAACTTTGGCCCTCTCTTCCTTCACTACTTGGCATAGGCGTCTTGGTCATCCCGGTGTACCTACTTTTCGTTACTTATTATCACAAAATTTAATTTCTTATAATAAAAATAATTCCCATAGTTTCTACAATGCTTGTCAATTAAGGAAGCATAGTAGACTTCCATTTTTCACCTCACAATCTATAAGTTTTGCTCCCTTTGATATTATCCGTTCTGACCTCTGGACATCATCTATACCTAGTGAAAATGGTTTTCGGTATTATTTGATTTTTCTAGATGATTTCTCTTACTTTTTCTGGGCATACCCTCTGCGTACTAAATCTCATGTCTTTGAAAAATTTTTCCACTTTTGTGCCTTTGTTCGTACACAATTCAACATTGAAATCAAGATGTTTCAGTGTGACAATGGCACAAAGTTTAATAACTCATCTTTTGTCAATTTATTTGCCCATCTTGGCATCTCTTACCGCTTCTCTTATCCCGACACTTCACAAAAAAATGGCAAAGCTGAGCGAATGTTACATAGCATCAATGATATTGTTCATACTATTCTTTTTCAAACCTCTATACTACCTTCATATTGAGTAGAAGCATTGCACATGCCCATGCATCTACTTAATATACATTCCAATAAAACACCGTTTCAAACATTTTTTCACAAATCACCACTTTATACTCACCTTCGTATTTTTGGGTGTCTGTGTTATCCAAACATATCTCATACTGGCCCTCACAAATTAGCCCCTTTCTCCACACCATGTGTATTTCTCAGCTATGTACTTCATCATTGAGGCTATAGATGTCTTGGCCTCGTAATCAAAAAGATAATCATATCTCACCATGTTACATTTGATAAGTAGAAATTTCCTTTTGCATCACATCACACACCCAAAACCACTTCCTATAATTTCCTAAATCGCATTGATACTCCTTTTCTTCACCATATCCTTAGCCCTTCATATCTCCTCTCCCTACGACATCCCAACCATCATCTCCTAACTAAACGACCCCTCCAACTTCCTCTCTTTTATCATCCTCCAAACAAGAGCCATCTCCCTCACCTAGTCCCCTCACTCCACCTCCTCCTCCTCATCCACCTCGTCATCACATAGTCACATGTAGTTAACGTGGCATATTCAAACCAAAGCAACCACTTTCTCTTCGTACTCACACTTCCTCTTCCATTCCTCATAGTTACCAACAAGCTCTTTAGGATCCAAACTGGCAATGTACCATGCTTGACAAATATTTTGCTCTTATTAAAAATGATACTTGGGATCTTAGTTTCTGACCTTTTGGGATTAACATTGTCAATTCTCAGTGGATCTTCAAAACAAATTTGATCCACAAGGCTATCTTCTACACCATAAGGCTCGTCTAGTTGTTGTTGGTAGTTCCCAACAAGCTGGTCTGGATTATGATGAGACCTTCAGCCTCATGGTCAAACCAGCCACTGTCTGTATGGTTTTAAGCTTAGCAATCTTTAGATCTTGGCCTATTCACCAGTTGGATGTGCAAAATGCCTTTCTGAAGGGACATCTTCAGGAGAAAGTCTACATGTGCCAACCACCTAGTTTTGTCAGTAACGCTCACCCAGATTACGTTTCTCATCTCAAAAATCTCTCTACAAACTCAAACAAACTCCACGGACATGGCATCAAAGATTTGTGACTTTTATCACTTCAATCGACTTTGTCAGTTGTTGATCTGATACATCAATCTTTGTGTATCGTCAAGATAGGGACATAGCCATTCTTGCTCTATATATTGACGACATCATATTGACTGCATCATCCACTACTTTTCTACACTTTATTACAATCTCTTTAGGCATAGAGTTTGCCATGACTGATATGGAGCCGCTACACTATTTTTAGGGCATCTGCGTGTCCCATGCCAAGACTGCATTATTCCTTTCTCAACTATTCCTTTCTCAACGCAAATATGCTCTAGAAATTCTAAAACGTGCTAACATGAGCTCATGTAATGCCTCCACCACTCCTATAGATACAATAGCCAAGTTATCAAGTTACAATGGCCCTCCAATCTCTGATCCATCTCTCTATCGCCGTCTCATCGGAGCTCTTCAGTATCTCAACTTTATTAGACTGGATATTGCTTACGAGTTCAACAGGTGTGCCTTTTCATTCATGATCCCCGAGAACCTCATTTTCGAGCACTCAAATACATTTTACGATATATTAATGGCACACACTTAATCATGGTTTATAGCTCTACTCTTCACCTACTAATTGTTTAAATCTTATTCAGATGCAGAATGGGGTGGTTCTCCTGACACTTGACGTTCCACATTTGGTCATTGTGTTTTTCTTAGTAGTAACTTGATTTCTTGTCTTCCAAATGATAAGACACTATTTTTCATACTAGTACCGAAGCTGAGTATTGCAGTTTTGCAAATGCAATAGTTGAGACTTGCTGGTTATGAAATCTTCCTCTAGAGCTTCACTATCCATTATCCAAAACTACATTGGTCTACTGTGATAATATTGACGTTGTTTACTTGTCTAATAATTCAGTCAAACATCAACGCACTAAATGCATCAATTAAACACCCATTTTGTACGAGAAAAGGTAGCCTTGGGACAAGTCAAAGTGTGTCATGTGCCTTTTACTTATCAGTATGCTAACATCTACACCAAGGGTCTCCCTTCATCATTTTTCATTGATTTTCAGTCCATTTTAAACACTTTTTCTCATAAAGAGTTGATTTTATTTATTTTATTTTATTGCCTTGATCTTGCATAGCCAAGATAGATGAATTTCCTACTAGAAAAATTCAACATAGACTTGGACTTTTCATTGTTGTCATGGACAATAAAGTAGCATGGTCGAGAGAACACTACTTATCTCTACTTTACCATTTTTTTGTAAATTTTCTTACATGATGAGCTACATCTCTTCTAAATTTTGTATGCATATCTTCGGCTGTTGTGTCACTTTTATTGGCCCAGTATGACAAACCATGTGCTTTGCATGGTCGGCCTTCTAATGGATGCCAGCTTGGATTTCAATGTTAGCCTTTAAAACTGAGGACGTGAAATCATGGGAAAAAAAGAAGAAATTATGGGAGAAAAAACCAAAGTGCAATTATCTTCATTGCTTTGCCAAATACACCAGTCGAAATAGAACTCAGGTCTGTACCGTGGTAGGGTACTATTCTACCACTAGACCACTGGTGCTTGTTGGCCAGTGTTTTGATACTATTCCTCTATGAGGCCACTGGTGCTTGTTGGCAAGTGCTTTGCTACACTACAAAATAAATGCACTACTCAAACGGTTAAAACCGTCAGCAAAATACATTAAAACCGTCAACAAAACTTTCTCCGACGGATGGACCATCAGTTGGGTACACACCAGTCGGGATAGGTGTATCCTAATGGTTTGAGTTGCCGTTGTAGCATGTCATGTATGTATTGTGACGGTAGAAAAGTATTGATAAAATTAATGGTTGTATCATCGGCTAATAGGGTGTTAGGAAAAAAATAGACTTTTTATGATCGATTATCATATGTTACGAGATGTTACTACTTTTATCGTCGGTTACCATTGAGTTAGGAAATGTCACTAATATTATCATCAGTTATTATGTGTTACGAGATGTTACTACTTTTATTATCGGTTACCATTGTGTTAGGAAAAATCACTGATTTTATCATCAGTTGTCATATATTATGAAATGTTACAACTTTCATCGTCAATTACCATTGTGTTAGCAAATATCATTGATTTTATCATCGGTTATCATATGTTACTACCTTTATCATCGGTTAGTATTCAGTTAGGAAATGTTATTGATTTATTATCGATTATCATATGTTACGAAATTTTACTACTTTTATCATCGGTTACTATTAAGTTAGGAAAAGTTACTAATTTTATTATCGGTTACCATACTTTTATCGTCGTTTACCATTGAGTTAAAAAATGTTATTGATTTTATTATCGATTATTATATGTTACGAGATGTTACTATTTTAATCATCGGTTACTATTTAGTTAGAAAATATTACTGATTTATCATCGGTTATCATGTGTTATGAGATATTATTATTTTCATCATCTGTTACTACTGATCATCCGTTGCCATTGAATTAGGAAATTTTGATTTTATCATAGATTACCATTGATTACTATTTTTATCATCGGTTACTAAGATGCGGGTGCCAATGATCTGGGCTGCGCCAGCCCCTGCTTGTGCTGGTGCCAGGACCCCGCTTGGGTCGGCGCTTGTGCATGGAGGCGAGTGCCAACCCCCCTCTTGCACGGGTCACCTGCATGTGGGGGCAGGCGCCAGCCTCCCTCTTGTGCGGGCGCCAGCATATTGGGGACAGGCACCATCCGTATAAAAATATTTGTCTTTTATTGTGGGTTATACAAGTGTTTCATGGTCGTTTGTTTACCACCATTACAAATGTTATATTACAACCCAGGATAACAAGTCAAAGATAAATATTGTTACAATGTAAAATATTAATGATATTAATGATAAAGAAAAAAATACATACAAATATAAATACATTAGCAACAAAATAACAATTTTTTTTAAAAAAAATCATAATAAACAAAAAAAAATTATTCTTCCTGGAAGTACCTCCATTACCTTATTTCTATTTTTGAACATGGTAACAAACTATCTGCTTCTCGGATGGTTGATGGTTGGACTTTTTAAGCCCTCCTATTTTTATTTATTTATTATTATTTTTTTTTTTTATGATAATGGTAAGTTTGGTTTAGGATAATTAATAGTAATATAATTGTAGTGATAAAACAAAAAAAATTAAAAAAAATAAAAAAAGAATTAAAAATATAAAATACAAAATAATTAAAAACAAAAAAAAACAAAAAAGGGTGGTTCCACCACGTACATGCACAGTGGAACCGCCTGTATGTTTATTTATTAGTTTTTTTATTTTTTAAATATTTTAAACTAATAAAAAAAGAATAAAAGAATAAAAAATAAATAAAATAAAATAAAATAAATAAATAACAAAATTAAAAATTAAAAACAGGAGGGCGGTTCCACCGCCGGTGGAACCACCCTCTATGTTCTTTTTAATTATTTTAAATTAATAAAAAAAGAATAAAAATGATAAAGCATAAAAAACAAATAAAATATAATAAAATGAATAAAAAAAACAAAAGATAAAAGAAAATAAAAAAATTCAGAAATAGGAGGGTGGTGGAACCGCCCTCCATGCTTTTTTTGTTTTTTTAATTATTTTAAACTAATGAAAAAGGGTTAAAAGAATAAAATTGATAAAAGAATAAAAAATACAATAAAATATAATAAAATGAATAAAAAACAAAAAAAAATAAAAAAAAATTCAAAAATAGGAGGGCGGTGGAACTGCCTTCCATGCTTATTTTTTTTAATTATTTTAAACTAATAAAAAAAGGGTTAGAAGAATAAAAATGATAAAAGAATAAAAAAATAAATAAAATATAATAAAATGAATAAAAAACAAAATAAAAAAATTCAAAAATAGTCGGGCGGTGGAACCGCCCTCCATGCTTTTTTTGTTTTTTTTATATTTTTACTTATTTTAAACTAGTAAAAAAAGGGTTAAAAGAATAAAAATGATACAAGAATAAAAAATAAATAAACTACAATAAAATGAATAAAAAAATAAGAAAAAAATTAAAAAAAAAATTCAAAAATAGGTGGGTTGTGGAACTACCCTTTGTTTTTTTCTATTTTTTAATTATTTTAAACTAATAAAAAAGGGTTAAAAGAATAAAAATGATAAAAGAATAAAAAATAAATAAAATACAATAAAATGAATAAAAAACAAAATAAAAAAATAAAATAAAAAATTCAAAAATTCAAAAATAGGAGGGCGGTGGAACCGCCCTCTATGTTTATTCTTTTTTTGTTTTTTTTTTTGGGTTTTTTGTTTCTTTTGTATTTTCAATTATTTTTGTATTTTTATTATTTTGTTATTTTATTATTTTGTTTTATTCTTTTTTTTTTGTGTTTTTATTACTACCATCAATTATCCTAGACTCATAATTTATACTGTTTAGTTATTATTTTTGTTTATCGTAATTTATAATAACAATTTTTTTTTTCAAGGAGAAATGATAAAAAAAAATATAAAATAATATTTTACATATATATAAGGTATAACAGCCCAGTGACGGAGAAGTGGCGGAATTATTTCCGACGGATTTTTTTATCGCTAATTTGTCAGATTTTTTATTTTCAATTTTTAGCGATGGATTATCGATGGAAATATTTCCGCAGCTAAAATTAGTGACGGATTTTTTTTTTACGGATTTTTCTATCGCTAAATTATTCGTCGCTAATCCATTATAATTCTGTCACTAATTAGCGATGGATAATAATCCGTCGCTAATTTCTGTCGCTGAAAGTGGGTTTTCTAGTAGTGTATAATAATATATAATACAATAATATAAAATATAATACTATATTATATATAATATTAATTATAATAATATGTAACATAATACTAATGCATAATATTACTTGTTATAATATAATATATTAATATATAATACAACAAGTTATATTAGTAATATATAGTCATAAATGGTGATATATAATGATATATAGTGATTTATAGTAATATACAATAATTATTTTAATATATTAGCAATATATAGTAATATGTATTAATACGTAGTAGTATATTGTAATACATAGTAATATATAATAATATGTAGTGATGTATAGTAATATGTATTAATATATATAGTTATAATTTAATTAATTATTAAAAAAATTTGTTATAATTGAATAAATAATTAAAAAATTATATTGTTAATGTCATATATAATAATATACAGTAATAATATTAATATAATAATAAAATAGTATAAAATAACAGTAATATAAGTAATATATAATATTAATATATAGTACTATATAATATAATACTAATGCCTAATATAGTATATAATATAATAATATATAATATAACAATACATAATATATAGTAATTACAATAATATATTAGTAATAGAAAATACCATATATGTAAAATATAGTAGTATATAGTAATATATAGTAATATATAATAATATATAGTGATCTATAGTAATATATCTAAATATATATATATGTATAGTACTATATAGTTATAATTTAATAAATAATTATAAAAATATATTATAATTCAACAAGTAATTAAAAAAATATATTGTAATTAATATAGTTGTAATATAAAATACCATCCAATGGTTTGTCTCCCTCCCCATTCAACCGTCCCAAAGAATAAAAAAAAAAAAACCCAAAAGAAAAAAAAAAAACCTCAAAAAACAAACTAATACAAAAAGAATAAAAAACAAAATAAAAACTAAAAACTAAAAAAAAAAAAAAAAAAAAAAAAAAAAAAAAAACTAAAAAAAGTTAAAAATATGGGCAGTTCCACCATGCATGTGCACGGTGGAACTGCCCCTTTTTTGGTTTTTTTTTTCTTTTGTTTTTTTAATTATTTTGTATTTTTATTTTTTTATTTTTTTATTTTTTTTATTTTTTTGTATTTTTTATCACTACTATTATGCATGGTGCTAAAACAACAACAAAAATTCTAACATATAGTGGAGGCTTATTATGCATGGTCTACAAAATGGAGAGCACCAAGTTAGATTGGTAGCATGCTTCCGCTCTTGTCAGTGGAAAGATAACGAGTTGGAGGAGTGGTGGTTTACACATCCATCAACAGCTCTTTCAATTCGACATCCCTTTTCGTTTCCCAAATATGTTTACATAGATCCAAGTAGGGACACTTATATTATATGCTTGAGGGTGAAGGTGCCAAATGCATCACTTATAAGATGGGGGACTATGCCACTGCCAATTGGAGGACTATCTTGTTTCTTTCCTCGACCAATTTTTATTTGTATTTGCTATCGTATCTACATAGAATCAATATGCTCATGCATTATTGTTCGTATATATCTAAACTATTTATTTAGATATACCAATTGGTGAAGTTGGAACACAAGTTTTAGGGCCAAAGCAATGCATGATTGATATTGTAAGGGCAAAACTACTCTAAATTTGATAAAACCCTTTTTCTTTTTTCAACCACTTATTTCGACATAAATCTTTTATTTAGGTTTAATTAATATTTTGATGCGTTACTTTTTTTAAGGACAATTAATGTTTATTTTGGTTTTTATCTTTCTATTATTGTGTCATAATATATTAAAGTACTACTTAGATACAACCTAAAATGTGAACCTAAGGTTGATTTCAAAATCACGTGCAAGGAACAAAATGCATAGGGGAGAGGGAGACGAGAGGGAGTATGCTTTTTCCGTTAGATGTTTTTGCCAATCTTTTTGCAAAATAATATAGCATTCCATATTGAAAATAATTTTGCAAAGTTAAATTCATTTTGTTAAGCAAGAAGAGGAAGGTGGGGCACTCCAAAAATGATAAGCACCGCTGAAAGGGTATTCCCAAATTTTATTGTTAGCTTTTTGGACACAGCAGAGTGTAGCCAAAGAAAATCAATACTCTGAGCCAAATGATTTTGGTATTCAATAATAAAAGGGACAATTTGTTACGACTGGAAAGTAAAATTTTCAATGCTGACAAACTAAAAATGGATTACATAAGATAACTTATCAACTAATTTAAGGGTAATCAATCACTATTTCATTGTGGCCAAACATTTTAGTAACGATGTTAAAAAAAAAATGCCTAAAAAAAGATGGAAAATCAACATTATCAAAATGAATGCAGTTTGATATTGAATTTATCCATATTTGGGGAAAAAGAGATTTTATTATATCCAGAAAGTAAAAATTTGAAAGTCAACAAAGTTAAAATTGGAATATATGGAACAAATAAACAAATTTTGTTAAATAATAGCATTTTTCTTGTGATAACAAAACATTAATGATTCAAAAACGATGTTGGGGATTTTACTCCTCCGTCCCACCTCAAGAGCTTGAAGTTATAATTTGAAATATATAAATAGTAGTTGCAACTTGGATCATTGCCGAGCTTAATAACGCAAGATTATAACATATGCGGAGGCATTAAGATTTGCGACGAATTTTGCCACAAAAATTTTTCATCGCAAATTTGTGAGGAAATTTTAAAATTTTTTTCGCAAAATTTTACGATGCTGTATTAGCCATGATTTTTTTTTCGTCGCAAAGTTTATTGCAAAACTTTTTTGTGACAATTTTTTTTTTTATTTTTTTATCACAAATTTTATGGTTAAAATAACTTCTTTTTTTTTGTAGTGGCTTAGTGTATATTGCCTATAAAGTAGAGGGGCACCGTGCTAGGCTGGCTTCACAGAACAAGAAGTACCTCGTGCTCATGTTGGTGGAAGGATAGCGAGCTAGCAACTTACACGTCCATCAACACCCAATGAGTTGCTCTCAATTTGACAACAACCTTTTTCTTTTCCCAAATATGTTTAGATATATCCAAGTAGGGAGAGTTGGATCTATGCTTGAGGACCTAAGTGCCAAATGCGACACTTATAGAGTGGGGGACTATGCCACTCTCAATTAGAGAACAATCTTGTTTCTTTCCTCAACCAATTTTTATTTGTATTATGGATATCGTACCTACATAGAATCAATATCCTCATGTATTACTGTTCTTGTATGCTCATGTATTACTTTTCTTAAATATCTTAACTGTTTACTTAGATATGTCAACTGGGGAGTTGGAACATAAGTTTTAGTGCCAAAGCAATTCATGGTCAATAGAGCAAGGGCAAAAATACTCTCAATTTGATAAAAACCTTTTTCCTTTTTCAACCACTTATTTTTACATAATTTTCTTTTTTAGGTTTAACCAATATGGTGATACATTACTTTTTTAAAGGACAATTAAAGTATATTTTGATTTTTATCTTTCGATTAATATATAATAATATATTAAAGTGATATTTAGATACAACCTATAAAGTGTGAACCCAAGGATGATTTCTAAATTGCATGCAAGGAACAAAAAGTGTAGGAGAGAGGGAGATGAGAGGGAAAATGTTTTTCTCCATTCGATGTTTTTGCCGATATTTTTTGCAAAATAAAATAGCATTCCAGTTTGAAAATATTTTTGCGAATTTAAATTCATTTTGTTAAGCAAGAAGAGGAAGGTGGGGAACTCCGAAAGTTAGGTAGTGCTTCAAAAATTAGTAAAATATATTTCTATTTTTATTTCTATTGTTATTGATTTGGTTTCTCATTACTAGTAAGAAGGAGTTTGTGTTGGCCATGTTACCCACTTTCCTTTTGTAATTGTTTATTTTTAGCTATGTTGTGTTTAATTGTAAACTCATATAAGGCCTTGGTTTCTCATCAACTATGAAAATGAATGCAGTAACTTCCTCTGCTCCTTCAAGAAACTCTTTTTTGTTTTTCAATCAAACAACGAGTGGTATTAGAGCTCTATAAGAGAGATAGCGAAATACTATCTCTTTCAATGCCAGCTTTTGATCTTCAACTAGGAAAAGGAAAAGTAAGAAGGAGAAAATTGATTGAAACACAACTGACTGAAATACCAAGAGAGAGAAAATTACAATGGTAAGCAATGGTATTAATTTATCTTCTCAACCTCAAATTCCAATTTTTAAAAGGGAAAATTATCGCTTTTGGAGCACAAAAATGAAGATGATATTCAAATCCCAGGAGATATGGGTCCTGGTGGAGAATGGGTTTTGATAATACCCTATTTAATAGATTTCCAAAATCATGCATGGTTATCTAATAAGGAAGACAATCACTATCAAGATCAAATCTTTCCATATTTCTGGATGAACTTTAAACTTTTCAAAAGTCTCTAATTACAAACCTAACCATCTTAAAAGACTTCGAACAAAAGGAAACTAGGGTTTTCTACACCCTTGGGAAGGCTATAAATACAAAACATAGGCAATCTTCAGAGGAGATTCAGTTTTTGACACACGAAAGGGATGCTATTCTATAGATCATTTAGAGAGGGGTTCTATACCCAGTTCTATATATAGTTTAGAGAAGGATTCTATACCCAGTTCCATTCATCATTCAGAGAGGGGTTCTATACCCAGTTCTATACATCATTCAGAAGGGGGTTCTATACCCAATCTTATATGTCATTCAGAGAGGAGTTTCATACTTATTTACATACGCCGACAAAGGTAGACCTTCATGCTCAATCTCATGCGACAGGGGTATGATATATATGACTACTATCAATCTTTATCTTATCGCTCGTACTGACTTAAGAGTCGGAGTCCCCCCGCTAGCCCAGCCCCAGTAGGGTTTTTGCAGGTTTTTTATCCTTGAAGAATCATAGAGCACCACCGCCATCGGCTTCCCGCTCGAGTCGGAAGAGCAGGTATCTGTGGAACTAAAATCGACTCCAACAGATTGGCGTCGTCCATGGGCTACGACTGACTGACCAGTCGAAGAAATCTCATATCTGGCTTTACTTCCACTTGACAGTCTGAATTCATTTGACAATGTGACAATCGAGAGAAAGGTACATTATCTAACGAACGGGCTCATATCGCCCTGATCTATCGATGGGATCTATCTCCCCAAACGGGCCATGTCGCCCTGATTTACCGATGGGATTTATCTCCCCGAATGGGTCTATACCGCCCTCGATTATCTGACCTGTTGGTCTCTCTATCGTTCGGATTGTCGGCCTCTCAGTCTCTTTCCAGACTCCAAGATTGTTTGATTTTTTGACCTGTCAGTCTCTCTATTGTTTGGTCTGTCGGCCTCCCAATCTCTTGTTAGTCTATTGACTCCTAGATTTTTTGATTTTTTGACCTATCGGTCTCTCCATCGTTCGGCTGGTCGACCTATTTATCTAAAGTATCCTCATGTTCAGAGGGCCGTAGACGCCCAGCTCCCTTCATTCGGAGGGCCTCAGTCACCCAGCTCATGTCGTTCGGAAGGCCTTAGTCGCTTAGCTCCTATCGTTCATTTAGAGGGCCTCAGTCGCCCAACTCCTATCGTTTGGAGGGTCTCAGTTGCCCAACTCCTATCATTCGTTCGGAGGGTCTCAATCACTCAGCTCTTATCATTTGGAGGGCCTTATTCGGCCAACTCCTATCATTCAGAGGGTTTCAGTCACCCAGCTTCTATCATTTGTTTGGAGGGCCTCGGTCGCCCAGCTCCTATCATTCAGAGGGCCTCAGTCACTCAGCTCTTATCGTTCGTTCGGAGGGCCTTAGTCGCCCAGCTCCTATCATTCGTAGGACCTCAGTCGCCCAGCTCCCTATCGTTCATTCGAAGGGCCTCAGTCGCCCAGCTCCTATCGTTCGAAGGGTCTCAATCGCCCAGTTCCTATAGTTCATTCGGAGGGCCTTAGTCGCCCAGCTCCTATCGTTCGGAGGACTTCAGTCGCCCAGTTCCTATCGTTCGTTCGGAGGACCTCAGTCGCCCAGCTCCTATCATTCGTTCGGAGGGCCTAAGTCGCCCAGCTCCCTATCATTGGCTCAGAGGGCCTCAGTCGCCCAGCTCCTATAGTTCGGAGGGCCTCAGTTGCCCAACTCCTATCATTCGTTTGGAGGGCCTCAGTCGCCTAGTTTCTATCGCTCGTTCGGAGGGCCTCAGTCACCCAACTTCTATCGTTCGGAGGGTCTCAATCACCCAGCTCCTATCGTTCATTCAGAGGGCCTCAGTCGCCCAGCTCCTATCGTTCGGAGGGTTTCAATCACCCAATTCCTATCGTTAGTTCAGAGGGCCTCAGTCACCTAGCTCCTATCGTTTGTTTGCAGCGCTTCAGTCGCCCAGCTCCTATCATTCAAAGGGCCCCAGTAGCCCAGCTCCTATCATTCGTTCGGAGGGCCTCAGTCGTCCAGCTCCTATCGTTCGTTCGGAGGGTCTCAGTCACCTAACTCCTATTGTTCAGAGGGTCTCAGTCGTCCAGCTCCTATCGTTCGGAAGGCCTGCTCCTATCGTTCGTTCGACGGGCTTCAGTCACCCAACTCTTATTATTCGGAGGGCCTCAGTCACTCAACTCCTATCGTTCGGAGGGTCTCATTCGCCTAGCTCCTATCATTCGTTCAAAATACCTCAGTCGCCAGCACCTATCGTTCATTCAGAGGGCCTCCGTCACCCAGCTCCCATCGTTCGGAAGGTCTCAGTCGTCTAGCTCCTATCGTTCGTTCGAAGGGCCTTAGCCGCCCAGCTCATATCGTTCATTCAGAGGGTCTCAGTCACCCAGCTCTTATCGTTCGGTCGGAGGGCCTCAGTCGCCAACTCCTGTCACTTGGAGGGTCTTCGTCACCCAACTCCTGTTATTCAGAGGGCCTTCGTCGCCCAGCTCCCTTTGTTCGGAGGGCCTTTGTCGCCCAGCTCCTGTCGTTTGGAGGGCCTTTGTCGCCCAACTCCCTTCATTTGGAGGGCCTTCGTCGCCCAGCTACTATCGTTCGGAGGGCCTTGGTCGCCGAGCTCCTGTCGTTCGGAGGGTCTTGGTCACCCAGCTCCTATCATTTGGCGGGTTTTAGTCTTCTAGCTCCTATCGTTCAATTGGTCTTGGTCCCCTAGCTCCTATCGTTTTGTGGGTCTAAGTCACCCAGATCTTATCATTCGAACGTGTCATCAATAAGGGACGGAGCTCCCCGAACGGGCCCATGTCGTCCCGATCTACCAATAGGGATCTAATTCCCCGAGTGGGCCTATGATGCCCTGATCTACTGTTTGACCTGTTGGTCTTGTGTTCTCTTGATAGTACGACTTGTCGGTATGGTGTTCTCTCAATCATTCGACTGTCGGTCTGGTATTCTCTCGATCGTTCGACCTATCGGTCTGGTATTCTCTCGATCGTTCGACCTATCGGTCTGGTATTCTCTCGATCGTTCGACCTGCCGGTCTAGTGTTCTCTCTATCATTCGACCTGTATGTCTAGTATTCTCTCGATCGTTCAACCTATCGGTCTGGTATTCTCTCGATCGTTCGACCTATCGGTCTAGTATTCTCTCCATCGTTCGACCTCTGGATCTCACGATCACTCAACCTGTCAATCTACCAATCTCTCGATCACCTGATGATTCGGTCTCTCGATAACTCGATCTCTCGATCATTTGATCTCTTAGTCTATTGGCCTACTGATCTCTTGCCTTTCGATCTTTTAGAAGACCTCTTATAATCCACTCTACTCCTAATACAATTTCTTCAAAATACAATTAAGAGTGGGGGCAAATGATGATACCCTATTTATTAGGTCTCCAAAATCATGCATGGTTATCCGATAAGGAAGGCAATCACTATCAAGGTCAAATCTTTTCATATTTCTGGAGGAAGTCTAAACCTTTCAGAAGTCTCTAATTTTAATCCTAACCATCTTAAAAGACTTCCAGCAAAAGAAAACTAGGGTTTTCTACACCTTTGCGAAGACTATAAATACAGAGTATAGGCAACTTTCAGAGGTGACTCAGTTTTTGAGACACGAAAGGGAGGCGATTCTATACATCATTTAAAGAGGGGTTCTATACCCAGTTCTATATATCGTTCAGAGAGGGGTTCTATACCCAGTTCTATACATCATTCAGAGAAGGGTTCTATACCTAATTCTATATATCATTCAGAGGGGGGTTCTATACCCAATCTTATATGTCATTGAGAGGGAGGTTTCATACCCATTTACATACGTCGACAGAGGTAGACCTTCATGCTCAATCTCATGTGATAAAGATATGATATCTACGACTACTATAAGTCTTTATCTTATTGCTCATACTGACTTGAGTGTCGGAGTCCCCCCGTCGGGCCAACCCCAGTGGGGTTTTTATAGGTTTTTCATCCGTGCAGAATTATAGAGTACCACCGCCCCCGCTCAAGTTGGAAGAGCAGGTATCTGTGGCGTGAAAATCGACTTTAACAGATTGGTGCCGTCTATGGGAAACGACTGACGACCAGTCGTAGAAATCTCAAACCTGGCTTCACGTTCACTTGATAGTCTAAATTCATTTGACTATGCGACAATCGGGAGGAAGGTACATTATCCAACGAACTGGGTCATGTCACCTTGATCTACCGATGGTATCTATCTCCCCAAACGGGCCATGTCGTCCTGATTTACCAATGGGATTTATCTCCCCGAATGGGTCTACGCTGCCCTCAATTATTCGACCTGTCGGTCTCTCTATCGTTCGTACTATCGGCCTTTCAGTCTCTTTTTTGACTCCCAGATTGTTTGATTTTTTGACCTGTCGGTCTCTCCATTGTTCCATCTGTCGGCCCCCCAATCTCTTGTCAGTCTATTGACTCCCAGATTTTTTGCTTTTTTGACCTATCAGTCTCTCCATCGTTCGGCCTGTCGACCCATTTATCTAAAGTATCATATGGTTCAAAGGGCCTTAGACGCCCAGCTCCCTTCATTCGGAGGGCCTTAGTCGTCCAGCTCCTATCGTTCGTTTAGAGAGCCTCAGTCGCCCAGCTCATATCGTTCGTAGGGCCTCAGTCACCCAACTCCTACCATTCGTTTGGAGGGCCTCAATCACCCAGTTTTTATCATTCGAAGGGCCTCAATCGCCCAACTCCTATCGTTCGAAGACCTCAGTCGTCCAGCTCCTATCGTTCGTTTGGAGGATCTCAGTCACCTAGCTTCTATCGTTTGTAGGGCCTCAGTCGCTCAGCTCTTATCGTTCGTTCGGAGGGCCTCAGTCGCCCAGCTCCTATCGTTCGTACGATCTCAGTCGCCCAGCTCCCTATCCTTCGTACGGAGGGCCTCAGTCGCCCAGTTCCTATCGCTCGGAGGGTCTCAGTTGCCCAGCTCCTATCGTTCGGAGGGCCTCAGTCGCCCAGTTCCTATCATTCGTTCGGAGGACCACATTCACCCAACTCCTATCGTTCGGAGGGTATCAGTCGTCCAGTTCCTATCGTTCGTTTGGAAGGCCTCAGTCGCCCAGCTACTATTGTTCGTTCAGAGGGCCTCAGTCGCCCAACTCCTATTGTTCGGAGGGCCTAAGTCGTCCAGTTCCCTATCGTTGGTTTGGAGGGCCTCAGTCGCCCAGTTCCTATAATTCGGAGGGTCTCAGTCGCCCAACTCCTATCGTTCGTTCGGAGGGCCTTAGTCACCTAGCTCCTATCATTCGATGGGCCTCAGTCTCCCAGCTCCTATCTTTCAGAGGGCCTCAGTTGCCCAACTCCTATCGTTCATTTGGAGGGTCTCAGTCGTCTAGCTTCTATCGTTTGGAGGCCCACAGTCATCCAGCTCCTATCGTTCGTTCGGGGGCCTCAATTGTCAAGCTCCTATCATTCAAAGGGCCTCAGTCGCCCAATTCCTATCATTAGTTCAGAGGGCCTCAGTCGCCCAGCTCCTATCGTTCGTTCGGCGGGTTTCAGTCGCCCAGCTCCTATGATTTAGGGGGCCTCAGTCACCTAGCTCCTATCGTTCATTCGAAGGGCCTGAGTCGGGCAGCTCCTATCTTTCATTCGGAGGGCCTCAGTCGCCCAGCTCCTATCATTCAGAGGGTCTCAGTCGCCTAGCTCCTATCATTCGTTCGGAGGGACTCAATCGCCCAGCTCCTATTGCTCGGAAGGCCTCAGTCGCCCAGCTCCTATCGTTCGTTCGAAGGGCCTCAGTCACCCAGCTCTTATCATTCGGAGGGCCTAAGTCGCCCAGCTCCTATCGTTTAAAGGGTCTCAGTCGCCCAACTCCTATCATTCATTCGAGTCGCTAGCTTCTATCGTTCGTTCAGAGGGCCTCCGTTACCCAGCTCCTATCATTCGGAGGGCCTCAGTCGCCCAGCTCCTATTGTTCATTTGGGGGGCCTCAGTCGTCCAGCTCCTATCGTTCGTTCGGAAGGCCTCAGTCACCCAGCTCCTATCGTTCAGAGGGCCTCAGTCCTCCAGCTCCTCTCGTTCGGAGGGCCTCAGTCACCTAAGTCTTATCACTCGGAGGGTCTCAGTCGCCCAGCTCCTGTCGTTCAGAGGGCCTTTGTCGCCCAGCTCCCTTTGTTCAGAGGGCCTTTATCGCCCAACTCCTATAGTTCGAAGAGCCTTGGTCGCCCAACTCCCTTCATTTGGAGGGACTTCTTCACCTGCTACTATCGTTCGGAGGGCCTTAGTCACCCAGCTCCTGTCTTTCGGAGGGCCTTGGTCGCCCAACTCCTATCATTCGATGAGTTTTAGTCTTCCAGCTCCTATTGTTCGATTGGTCTTAGTCCCCCAGCTCCAATCGTTTGGCGGGTCTAAATCACCCAGATCCTTTTATTCAAACGTGTCATCAATAAGGTACGGAGCTACCCAAATGGGCCCATGTCTCCCCGATCTACCGATAGGGATCTAACTCCTCGAGTAGGCCTATGATGCCCTGATCTATTATTTGACCTGTTGGTCTTGTGTTTTGTTGATAGTACAACCTGTCGGTCTTGTGTTTTGTTTATAGTACGACCTGTCGGTTTGGTGTTCTCTAATCATTCAGCCTTTTGATCTGGTATTCTCTCGATCGTTCGACCTGTCGGTCTAGTGTTATCTAAATCGTTCGACTTGTCGGTCTGGTATTCTCTCGATCATTCGACCTGTCGGTCTGGTGTTCTCTCGATCGTTCGACCTGTCGGTCTAGTATTCTCTCGATCGTTCAACCTGTCAGTTTGGTATTTTCTCGATCGTTCGACCTGTCGATCTTGTATTCTCTCGATCGTTCGACCTCTGGATCTCACGATCACTCAACCTATCGATCTGCCAATCTCTCGATCACCTGATAACTCGGTCTCTTGATGACACGATCTCTCGATCATTTGATCTCTCAGTCTATTGGCCTGCTGATCTCTTGACCTTCCGGTCTTCTAGAATACCTCTTACAATCCACTCTACTCCTAATATAATTTTTTCAAAATGCAATTAGGAGTGGGGGAAAATGATGATATCCTATTTAATAGGTCTCCAAAATCATGCATGGTTATCCAATAAGGAAGGCATTCATTATCAATGTCAAATCTTTCCATATTTCTGGAGGAGGTCTAAACCTTTCAGAAGTCTCTAATTACAATCTTAACCATCTTAAAAAAATTTTAGGAAAAGGAAACTAGGGTTTTCTACACTCTTGGGAAGACTATAAATACAGAGCATAGACAACCTTCAGAGGGGACTCAGTTTTTGACACACGAAAGGGAGGCGATTCTATATATTATTCAGAGAGGGGTTCTATATCCAGTTTTATATATCGTTCAGAGAGGAGTTCTATACCCAGTTCTATACATCATTCAGAGAGGGGTTCTATACTCAGTTCTATACATTGTTTAGAGAGGGATTCTATACCCAACTCTATACATCATTCAGAGGGGGGTTCTATACCCAATCTTATATGCCATTCAGAGGGGGGTTTCATACCCATTTACATACGCCAACAGAGGTAGACCATCATGCTCATTCTCATGCGACAGAGGTATGATATCTACGATTACTATCAGTCTTTATCTTATTACTCATACTGATTTCAGCATCGGAGTCCCCCCGTCGGGCTAGCTCCGGTGGGGTTTTTGCTAGTTTTTCATCCGTGAAGAATCGTAGAGCACCACCGCCATTGGCTTCCCACTCGAGTCGGAAGAGCAAGTATCTGTGGAGTGAAAATCGACTCCAATAGGTTCAATGACTTAAATCCCACCATGCACAACCAATGCTTGTGGGAGACTCACAAGAAGGATACAAAGGCTCTATTTTTCATTCAATAGGGTCTTGCTGAAGATATTTTCCCCAAAAATGCAGTAGCTAGCTCCTCCACTCAAGCATGGGAGATTTTAAAGCAAGAGTATTTAGGTGACAAGAAGGTAATTGCTGTGAAATTACAAACTCTTCATCATAATTTTGAAATGTTGGCCATGAAAAATAATGAGTCTGTGTAAGTGTAGTTGTCTAAAGTCTCTACGGTTGTAAACTTTTTGAAGTCATATAGTAAAAGTGTTAGTAATAACCCTATTATGAGTAAGGTATTAATGAGTTTGATCCCAAAATTTGATCATGTGGCTGCTACAATTGAAGAGTCTAAGGAATTGTCTACTTACTTCTTTGATGAATTGTTGAGTTGAAAAAGTTGAGAAGAAGGCTTTTCAAGTGAAAGGGGAGTCTACTTCTAAGAAAAAAAAATAAAAAATTCAGTAGGTAGAGGTCAAGGTAGAGGTGGTTACCACGATCGAGGTCTCAGTAGTGGCAGAGGATGAGGCCAAATTGGAGAATAATGGTAGTATAAATGCACCATTCAATGTCATTATTGCAAGAAATTTGGTCACAAAGAAGCGAATTGTTGGATTAAGGAGAGAATTGAGTAAAAGAAAGCCAATATCACAAAGAAGATTGAAGAAGAATGGTAGTGGCACGTGATTTTTTTCTGTTTTTTCTTTGTTTTTGTTTTTGTTTTTTTGTGACCTTAACCAAAACTTTCATTATACAATTTCCTTTTAGTATTTATCGACTGATATCCGAAGATATATTTTAATTAATTCAATTTGAGTGTTGCCAGACTCAATTTAGGGAGGAGCTTTCCCAATATAGTCTTTGCCATTCTCAAATTTTTAACCTGAAAATTGATTAATAGACTTAGCACCCTTATCCTCTAAACCGACTGTCTATTGGTTAAACTTACATTATATGATAGAACAAGAAAAGCACAAAGTTTTGTATAGTATGGTTTAATATGAAATTATAGCATCCATATTGTTGTTATCACTCAACATGTCTCTTCCAACCTAGCTTGAAAATAAAAAGTAGGTCTTAGGAGGTTTAATATTGATTAAGATCAACTAAATCCATTACTTAATTGTTTCTTTATCACACTATGCTCTAGATATGGATGTTGATTTATGTGTTCATTAAAATAAATTTTCACTTAATCACTTGATGCGTATTTGGTTTTTTTCACATAAGGAGTTGATTTTATTATTTTGCCTTCGATCTTGGATATCTAATATAGATTAACTTACCACTAGAAAAATTCAACGTAGACTTGGACCTTTCATTGTTGTCATCAACAATAAAATAGCATGGTCGAGAGAATAGTGCTTATCTATGCTTGATCACATACATCTCTTCTAAATTTTGCTAGGATATCTTCGCCTACTATCACTTTTATCGCCCACTATGATAGACCATGGGATTTGCATGGTCGGCCCTCCGATGGATGCCCAGCTCGGATTTGGATGTCAGCCTTTAATATGGAGGATGTGAAATTATGGGAGAAAAAAAAATTATGGTGAAAAAAATAAGAAGCTCAAAAGCACCGATTTATCTTCTCAAATCAGATGCGTGATGGACCCACCATCACTTCTAAGTGCAATTGTGTTCATTGCTTCACCAAATGCACCGGCCGGGAATCGAACCCGGGTCTGTATTGTGGTAAGGTACTATTCTACCATTAGACCACTAGTGCTAACTGTTTGGTGTTTTGGTACTATTCCACCACGAGACCAACGGTGCTTGTTGGCAAGTGCTTTGCTAGTACCAAGTAGAACCATTATAGAAAAAACATTTGTTTGTTTGTTTGTTTGTTTTTTTTTTTAACATTTTCATAAAATTAATTATTTTGTAGAATTAAGATAAATGTTTCTAAAGAAAATATTGTTAAAATATTTAAAAAAGTGAAAAATTAAAAATATAATATTTTGGTGTATTTATTCTACTATAGTATATATTTTAATAAAAAGACTGGATCAATATAAATTTATTATATAATTGTTGGCAAAAGTTTTGTGAGTTAGGTTGGTTGTCAGATGAAAAAAGATGTTAGAGTTTAGAGTTTTGGGGGATCAATGGAGCAGAGCTTGGGGGGAGGGGAGACGAGAGAAGAAATAGATTCCACATCGCTTACCATCCAATATAATCATCACAAATATTCTAATGATTTCAATTTTTTTGTTGTCCGAGTTGGACAACTTTCGATTTAAACAGCTTTATAATGCAACAAGCTTCTAATTCATCCTTTATTTTGTATGATGACCCTTCTCCTAAAAATAGCCACTTCCTATCATTTTGAATTTGTGAAAATTATTTTTTTTTTATACATAAGAAAACTCAAACTTCAATTCTTTATAAGAGGAGTATGATATTAGTTAAATTATAACTCATTAGTGAAATTGCAAAAATTATATATACCCTCAGTTTGTATCTTTAATTTTTATTTAATTAAAAAAAAATTGTCCTTAAGGGACAGTCTAACAGTGATAACTCCCTTCTCTAATTCCATGATCCAGGATTGACAAATAATATAACAAAAGAAAATTAGTTGAGCTGATTTTATATATATATATTTTTAAATTTCCTATAATAACAAATTTTCTTTTAATAACCTCCTTTCTAATACGATATTGCATTTGTTACAAGTACGAATCTTATGATTTTCTTTTAATTATAGAATATATATTATTATTAATCTTCCAATTTAGAAAACAAACTTAGATTAACTTGGAAAGGCATGAAATTCTACCAAAACTAAAAATTAAAAAAGCAGGCACAATGGTTTGCACTAGTACCCAAATGGGACCCTAGTACGCTGGTTTTTTTTTTTTTTTTTTTTTTTTTATTTCATAGTCTTGACAATTCCCTTTTTATGGTCACCTCAAAAAAATTATAAGTTAATTAGTAAAATGTATATTAATAATTTGTAATTTTTTATGCCAACAATAATTCGCATCTTTATCTTAAGTACTTATGATATGATTTCTAATTACAGAATATATGAGTTATGATAGATAAATCTAATAAATTATTAATCAAATGGAATCAATCTTACCTAATAGTGTCCATCAATATGTTTTGACTAATTTTTAATTAAATATTTATTTCAATTGATTACAACATATTCATTATTTGATTAAAAATTGTTAAACACACATTAAACTTTTTCCCTTTTTCTCATGTAGTGAAAGAAACTAGATTAATGGTTACCAAGAAACTAGATTGCAAAATCAATCTCCGGAACCCTTTTTTCCTTGCATGCAATAGCCCCAAAACGAATAAAGCTTAACTCCGTATTCTTACTGATAGCACAACCAACCAAACAAGATACTCCGTAGCCCCGTAAATGATTATCGAATAGTGATAAAATATTGACCCCTGTATCTGGTTTATTATTTAGCATAGAATATGGACTTATTTAGCATAATAATCTATTTTATATTTGGTCTAATAATCAATTATGTATCTGGCCATGCGTTGTGCACATATACACTCTTATAATTCTCTATTTATATAGTGGAATGCAATTGTCTTAAGGTATGACATAATTTATTCTCTCAATAAGCCCTCTTCTAACGTCGTATTAGAGCTACATTAGAAAACCTCGACTCTCTCTTTGTCTCACCTAGCCTCTCTCTTTTGTCTCCCACTGCCAAGAAATCTTTCTAGTTCTATTATGCTCTACACTTGCCTCTTGTATGGGTCCTATGCATTATAACAAATCTAGTTAATTTCTTGGACACAAAGAAAAAATGAGTCTATTTTATTTCTTAAAAATGATCTGTTTTCCATTTTGAGAGCCATCACCATCATGAATGAATACCTTTCTCTGTCGACAATCATTTTTACAAAACTCTCAAATCTAATTCACAGAGATTCATTTCATTTTGATTTTCCATACCAACAACATCAAATTTGTTCTTTAACTTTCTTCACTCTTTCTAGTACATTAATTGCTTTCTTTGACTTTCTTATACATTTCTTGGACTCTTAGGAAGATTCAAACTTTCTGCTTTTGGATTCATCATTTACAACATTATTCTCATAAACATCATCTCAAAAAGGAAAAAAAGAAAGGAAGAAGGTATAAAAAAAAAAGGGAAGAGGGTACTTAAAAAAAAAGAGGTACAATAAAAGAGGTAAAAAAAAAAATCTTCCGATTTCATGGCACCAAACAATAGTGATTCACCTACCTATCATTCCTTCTCCTATGCTTATAATAGGGGATGGCCATGTTACCACCAACATCGCCATGGAAACCACGTCCATGGTCATAATAACAAAAAGTGTGGACGAAATTATGGTCCAACAACTAAAAATTTTGGATTATGGTTTAGGTCACTTGTAACACATTTTTAGAGTACCCAAGATCCTGTTTGGCCTACTAGAGGTCAGTCCATCAACTCAACTGGGCCTGGTTTACTGGGTAGTGCAACATCATAGTTCTTTTGGACCGGTTCGCATACTTTCGACCTTTCCTATCAATCCACAGACACAGTCCAACAACTCAACTCTCTAGCAATTCAGTAGTCGCACGACAATCAGTGCTATCTTGACACAGGTGCTATCTCTCACTTGGCATATGCTCTAGGTGTTCTTCATACTATTTTTAATAAGAGCAATATTTCACATGTTTTTGTCGATAATGGAACCCCTTCCTGTTTCCTGTGTTGGAAACATTTACCTAAACACATCTTCCTCTTCTCTTCATCTTAAAAAAGTGTTAGTTGCATCTCATAGTATTAAAAATCTCATTTTTGTGCATCAATTTATAAAAGATAACTTTTACTCTATAGAATTTAAAAATCTCACACCTAAACACATCTTACCTAAATCTATATTTGTCTCCCAAATGGTCGATTCTAGAGTTTGGGATTAAGATTCAGATTATTATTATTGTTGTTGCTATTGGCTTCTCTGTGACAGACCTTCGAATGAAACAAATCACTCTTAGCTGCAATAGTTTAGGAGATCTCTATTTTGTAACTCCTTCTCCCACTTCTTCACCACCCATTACTTTGGCCCTCTCTTCCTTCACTACTTGGTATAGACGTCTTGGTCATCTCGGTATACCTACCTTTCGTTACTTATTATCACAAAATTTAATTTCTTGTAATAAAAACAATTCCCATAGTTTCTACAATGCTTGTCAATTAAGGAAGCGCAGTAGACTTCCATTTTTCACCTCACAATCTATGAGTTTTGCTCCCTTTGATATTATCCGTTCTGACCTTTAGACATCATCTATACCTAGTGAAAGTGGTTTTCGGTATTATTTGATTTTTCTAGATGATTTCTCTTACTTTGTCTGGGCATATCCTCTGCGTACTAAATCTCATGTCTTTGAAAATTTTTTCCACTTTTGTGCCTTTGTTCGCATACAATTCAACATTGAAATCAAGATGTTTCAGTGTGACAATAGCACAGAGTTTAATAACTCATCTTTTGTCAATTTATTTGCGCATCTTGGATTCTCTTACCGCTTCTCTTATCCCGACACTTCAAAAAAAAATGGCAAAGTTGAGCGAATGTTACGTAGCATCAATGATATTATTCATACTATTCTTTTTCAAACCTCTATACTACCATTATATTGAGTAGAAGCATTGCACATGCCCATGCATCTACTTAATATACGTTCCAATAAAACACCGTTTCAAACATTTTTTCACAAATCACCACTTTATACTCACCTTCGTATTTTTGGGTGTCTGTGTTATCCAAACATATCTCATACTGGCCCTCACAAATTAGCCCCTTGCTCCACACCATGTGTATTCCTCAGCTATGTACTTCATCATTGAGGCTGTAGATGTCTTGACCTCATAATCAAAAAGATAATCATATCTCACCATGTTACATTTGATAAGTAGAAATTTCCTTTTGCATCACATCACACACCCAAAACCACTTCCTATAATTTCCTAAATCGCATTGATACTCCTTTTCTTCACCATATCCTTAGCCCTTCATATCTCCTCTCCCTACGATATCCCAACCATCATCTCCTAACTAAACGACCCCTCCAACTTCCTCTCTTTTATCATCCTCCAAACAAGAGCCATCTCCCTCACCTAGTCCCCTCACTCCACCTCCTCCTCCTCATCCACCTCATCATCACATGGTCACATGTAGTTAACGTGGCATATTCAAACCAAAGCAACCGCTTTCTCTTCATACTCACACTTCCTCTTCCATTCCTCATAGTTACCAACAAGCTCTTCAGGATCCAAACTGGAAATGTACCATGCTTGACAAATATTTTGCTCTTATTAAAAATGATACTTGGGATCTTAGTTTCCAACCTTTTGGGATTAAAATTGTCAATTCTCAGTGGATCTTCAGAACAAATTTGATCCACAAGGCTATCTTCTACACCATAAGGCTCATCTAGTTGCTGTTGGTAGTTCCCAACAAGCTGGTCTAGATTATGATGAGACCTTCAGCCTCATGGTCAAACCAGCCACTGTCGTATGGTTTTAAACTTAGCAATCTTTAGATCTTGGCCCATTCACTAGTTGGATGTGTAAAATGCCTTTCTAAAGGGACATCTTCACGAGAAAGTCTATATGTGCCAACCACCTAGTTTTGTCAGTAACACTCACCTAGATTACGTTTCTCATCTCAAAAATCTCTCTACAGACTCAAACAAACTCCATGGACATGGCATCAAAGATTTGAGACTTTTATCACTTCAATCGACTTTGTCAATTGTTGATCTGATACATCAATCTTTGTGTATCGTCAAGATAGGGACATAGCCATTCTTGTTCTATATATTGACGACATCATATTGACTGCATCATCCACTACTTTTCTACACTTTATTATAATCTCTTTAGGCATAGAGTTTGCCATGACTGATATGGAGCCGCTACACTATTTTCAGGGCATCTCCGTGCTCCATGCCAAGACTGCATTGTTCCTTTCTCAATGCAAATATGCTCTTGAAATTCTAAAACGTGCTAACATGAGCTCATGTAATCCTCCACCACTCCTATAGATACAATAGCCAAGTTATCAAGTTGCAATAGCCCTCCAATCTCTGATCCATCTCTCTATCGCCGTCTCATCGGAGCTCTTCAGTATCTCAACTTTATCAGATTGGATATTGCTTACATAGTTCAACAGGTGTGCCTTTTTATTCATGATCCCCGAGAACCGCATTTTCGAGTACTCAAATCTGTTTTACGATATATTTGTGGCACACACTTAATCATGGTTTATAGTTCTACTCTTCACCTACTAATTGTTTAACTTTTATTCAGATGCAGAATGGGATGGTTCTCCTGACACTTGACGTTCCACATTTGGTCATTGTGTTTTTCTTAGTAGTAACTTGATTTCTTGTTTTCCAAATGATAAGACACTATTTTTCATTCTAGTACCAAAGCTGAGTATTGTAGCATTGCAAATGCAATAGCTGAGACTTGCTGGTTATGAAATCTTCCTCTTGAGCTTCACTATTCATTATCTAAAACTACATTGGTCTATTGTGATAATATTGACGTTGTTTACTTGTCTAATAATTTAGTCAAACATCAACGCACTAAATGCATCAATTAAACACCCATTTTGTACGAGAAAATGTAGCCTTGGGACAAGTTAAAGTGTGTCATGTGCCTTTTACTTATCAGTATGCTAACATCTACACCAAGGGTCTCCCTTCATCACTTTTTCTTGATTTTCAGTCCATTTTAAACATTTTTTCTCATAAAGAGTTGATTTTATTTATTTTATTTTATTGCCTTGATCTTGCATAGCCAAGATAGATTAACTTCCTACTAGAAAAATTCAACATAGACTTAGACTTTTCATTGTTGTCATGGACAATAAAGTAGCATTGTCGAGAGAACACTACTTATCTCTACTTTACCATCTTTTTGTAAATTTTCTTACATGATGAGCTACATCTCTTCCAAATTTTGTATGCATATCTTCGGCTATTGTGTCACTTTTATTGGCCCAGTATGACAAACCATGTGTTTTGCATGCTCGGCCTTCCAATGGATGCCAGCTTGGATTTCAATGTTAGCCTTTAAAACTGAGGACGTGAAATCATGGGAAAAAAAGAAGAAATTATGGGAGAAAAAACCAAAGTGCAATTACTATTCTACCACTAGACCACTGGTGCTTGTTGGCCAGTGTTTTGATACTATTCCTCCATGAGACCACTGGTGCTTGTTGGCAAGTGCATTGCTACACTACAAAATAAATGCACTACTCAGACGGTTAAAACCGTCAGCAAAAGTTTCTCTGACGGGTGGACCATCAGTTGGGTATACACCAGTCGGGATAGGTGTATCTTGATGGTTTGAGTTGCCGTTGTAGCATGTCATGTATGTATTATGACAGTAGAAAAGTATTGATAAAATTAATGGTTGTATCATCGGCTAATAGGTTGTTAGGAAAAAATAGAATTTTTATGATCAGTTATCATATGTTACGAGATGTTACTACTTTTATCGTCAGTTACCATTGAGTTAGGAAATGTCACTAATATTATCATCAGTTATTATGTGTTACGAGATATTACTACTTTTATTGTCGGTTACCATTGTGTTAGGAAAAATCACTGATTTTATCATCAGTTGTCATATATTATGAAATGTTATTACTTTCATCGTCAATTACCATTGTGTTAGGAAATATCATTGATTTTATCATCGGTTAGCATATGTTACGATATGTTACTACCTTTATCATCGGTTAGCATTCAGTTAGGAAATGTTACTGATTTATTATCGATTATCATATGTTACGAGATGTTATTACTTTTATCATCAGTTACTTTTGAGTTAGGAAAAGTTACTGATTTTATTATCGGTTACCATACTTTTACGGTTGGTTACCATTAAGTTAAAAAATGTTATTGATTTTATTATCGATTATTATCTGTTACGAGATGTTACTATTTTAATCGGTTACTATTTAGTTAGGAAATGTTACTAATTTATCATCGGTTATCATGTGTTACGAGATATTATTATTTTCATCATCTGTTACTATTGATCATCCGTTACCATTGAATTAGGAAATTTTGATTTTATCATGGATTATCATGGATTACTATTTTTATCATCGTTTACTAAGATGCGGGTGCCAGTGATCTGGTACCGCCACGTAAGCGGCCAGGACCCCACTTGGGCGGGCGCTTGTGAATGGAGGCGAGCGCCAACCCTCTCTTGCACGGGGCACCCACATGTGGGGGGTGGGCGCCAGCCTCCCTCTTGTGCGGGCGCCCACATATTGGGGACAAGCACCAGACTAGTCTTCGTATAAAAATGTATGTCTTTTATTGTGGGTTATACAAGTGTTCCATGGTCGTTTGTTTACCACCATTACAAATGTTATATTACAACCCAGGATAACAAGCCAAAGATAAATATTGTTACAATGTAAAATATTAATGATATTAATGATAAAGAAAAAAATACATATAAATATAAATACATTAGCACCAAAATAACAATCTTTTTTAAAAAAATCATAATAAACAAAAAAAAATTGTTCTTCCTGGAAGTACCTCCATTACCTTATTTCTATTTTTAAACCTGGTAACAAACTATCTACTTCTCGGATGGTTGATGGCTGGACTTTTTAAGCCCTCCTATTTTTAATTTTTTTTTAATTTTTTTTAATTTTTTAATTTTTTAATATTTTAATTTTTTAATTTTTTTTATGATAATGGTAAGTTTGGTTTAGGATAATTAATAGTAATATAATTGTAGTGATAAAAACACAAAAATTAAAAAAATAAAAAAATATAAAATATAAAATACAAAATAATTAAAAACCAAAAAAAAGGGCGGTTCCACCGCGTACATGCACGGTGGAACCACCTCTATGTTTATTTATTTTGTTTTTTTATTTTTTTAATTATTTTAAACTAATAAAAAAAGGATAAAAGAATAAAATAGAATAAAATAGAATAAAATAAATAAATAACAAAATTAAAAAATTAAAAATAAGAGGGCGGCTCCACCGCTAGTGGAACCACTCTCTATGTTTTTTTTTTATTTTAAACTAATAAAAAAGAATAAAAATGATAAAGCATAAAAAACAAATAAAATATAATAAAATGAATAAAAAACAAAAGAAAAAAGAAAATCAAAAAAAAAAAATCAAAAATAGGAGGGCAGTGGAACCGCCCTCCATTCTTTTTTTGTTTTTTTTTAATTATGTTAAACTAAAAAAAAAGGGTTAAAAGAATAAAAATGATAAAAGAATAAAAAAAACAATAAATACAATAAAATTAATAAAAAACAAAATAAAAAAATTCAAAAATAGGAGGGCGGTGGAACCGCCATCCATGCTTATTTTTTTATTTTTTTAATTATTTTAAACTAATAAAAAAAGGGTTAGAAGAATAAAAATGATAAAAGAATAAAAAAAATATAATATAATAAAATGAATAAAAAACAAAATAAAAAAAATTCAAAAATAGGAGGGCGGTGGAACCGCCCTCCCTGCTTTTTTTGTTTTTTTTATTTTTTTAATTATTTTAAACTAATAAAAAATGGGTTAAAAGAATAAAAATGATAAAAGAATAAAAAATACAACAAAATACAATAAAATGAATAAAAAACAAAATAAGAAAAAAATAAAAAAAATTCAAAAATAGGAGGACTGTGGAACTGCCCTTTGTTTTTTTCTATTTTTTAATTATTTTAAACTAATAAAAAAGGGTTAAAAGGATAAAAATAATAAAAGAATAAAAAATAAATAAAATACAATAAAATGAATAAAAAACAAAATAAAAGAAAAAAAGAAAAAAAGAAAAAAAAATTCAAAAAATTCAAAAATAGGAGGGCGGTGGAACCACCCTCTATGTTTATTCTTTTTTTGTTTTTTTTTTTTTTGGTTTTTTGTTTCTTTTGTATTTTCTATTATTTTGTGTTTTTATTATTTTGTTATTTTATTATTTTGTTTTATTCTTTTTTTTTGTGTTTTTATTACTACCATCAATTACCTTAGACTCATAACTTATACTGTTTAGTTATTATTTTTATTTATCGTAATTTATAATAACAATTTTTTTTTCATACAACAAAAGAGAAATGAAAAAAAAATATAAAATAATATTTTACATATATATATAAGGTAAAACAGCCCAACGACGAAGTAGTGACGGAATTATTTCCGACGGATTTTTTCGTCACTAATTTGTCAGAAATTTTTTCAATTTTTAGCGACGGATTACCGATGAAAATATTTCCGTCTCTAAAATTAATGACGGATTAGCGACGGATTTTTTCATCGCTAAATTATCTGTCGCTAATTCGTTATAATTCTGTCGCTAATTAGCGATAGATAATAATCCGTCGTTAATTTCCGTCGCTGAAAGTGGGTTTTCTAGTAGTGTATAATAATATATAATACAATAATATAAAATAGAATACTATATTATATATAATATTAATTATAATAATATGTAACATAATACTATTGCATAATAATACTTGTTATAATATAATAAATTAATATATAATACAAGAAGTTATTTTAGTAATATATAGTAATATATATTAATATATAGTAGTATATAGTAATAAATAGTGATATATAATGATATATAGTGATTTATAGTAATATACAGTAATTATTTTAATATGTTAGCAATATATAGTAATATGTATTAATACATAGTAGTATATAGTAATACTTAGTAATATATAATAATATGTAGTGATGTATAGTAATATGTATTAATATATATAGTTATAATTTAATTAAATATTAAAAAAATCTGCTATAATTGAATAAGTAATTAAAAAATTATATTGTTAATGTCATATATAATAATATACAGTAATAATATTAATATAATAATATAATAGTATAAAATAACAGTAATATAAGTAATATATAATATTAATATATAGTACTATATAATATAATACTAATGCCTAATATAGTATATAATATAATAATATATAATATATAATATAACAATACATAATATATAGTAATTATAATAATATATTAGTAATAGAAAATACCATATATGTAAAATATAGTAGTATATAGTAATATATAGTAATATATAATAATATATAGTGATCTATAGTAATATATCTAAATATATATATATGTATAGTACTATATAGTTATAATTTAATATATAATTATAAAAATATATTATAATTCAACAAGTAATTAAAAAAATATATTGTAATTAATATATTTGTAATATAAAATACCATCCAATGGTTTGTCTCCCTCCACAGTTCAACCGTCCCAAAGAATAATGAAAAAAAAACCCCAAAAGAATTAAAAAAAAAAAAAAAAGACCTCAAAAAACAAACTAATAAAAAAAGAATAAAAAATTAAAAACAAAAAAATAAAGAAAAACAAAAAAAAAAAGTTAAAAATAGGGGTGGTTCCACCATGCATGTGCACAGTGGAACTGCCCCCTTTTTTGTTTTTTTAATTATTTTGTGTTTTTATTTTTTTATTTTTTTATTTTTTATTTTTATTCATTTTTTAATCTTTTGAATTTTTATCACTACTATTATATTACTATTAATTACCCTAAACTCATTCCAATTTAAATTCCTATACTTACCACTATATTTTAGTTACTATTAAACTTACCGTTATCATAAAAAAAATAAAAAAAGAAAAAAAGAAAACAAAAAACAAAAAACAAAAAAAAAAAGTTAAAAATAGCAGGGCGGTTCCATCGTGCATGTGCGCGGTGGAACTGCCCTCTATGTTTATTCTTTTTTTTTGTTTTTTTGTTTTGGTTTTTTAATTATTTTATGTTTTTATTAAATATAATTCTATGTTTTTATTACATATAATTTTGTATTTTTTATTTTTATTAAATTAGGGTATTTTTTATTAAATATAATTTTATATTTTTATTAAATATAATTTTGTGTTTTTATTAAAAGTAATTTTGTATTTTTGAATTTTTATTAAATTAGGGTATTATTTTATTATTAAATATAATTTGGTGTTTTTATTAAAAGTAATTTTTTATTTTTGTATTTTTATTAAATTAGGGTATTATTTTATTATTAAATATAATTTTTTTAGTAAATAAAATTTAATATTTTTATTAAATTAGTGTATTGTGTTTTAAATGGTGAGACTGATATAGAAAATAAAAAAAAAATAACACACATAAATCATTGTGGCATAGTGGTATAAATATAGTAATAAATAGTAATAAATAATGATAATATTTAATATGAAAGTAATATATAGTAATAAATTGTAATAATATATAATATTAATATGTACTAATAATTTGTTACGGTATATAATGTAATAGATTGTAAAATAATAAATCAATATATAATATATAATACAATAATATATAATATAAATATATAATAGTAAAATATAATATTAATATATAATAGTATATAATAGTAATGCATAATGTTAATAGTGATAATGAATATATTAATATATAAACCAAAAATATATAATATAATATTAGTTGTAATTAATATATAGTAGTAATATATTGTAACAAATAGTAATATGTAATATATTGCCATATCTACATCAAAATTGAATAGAATTTATGAAACCGGTATATTTAAGTAGACAATAAAACGAGTCAAATTGAAACTATTTTCAAATTGTCTCTAAAACTCTGTCATATTTACTAATCACAAATGATAAGCATTAGAATTAAATATGTCTTTTAAATACTATACAATATAAGGGTTAGCATAAATTTAGAACTTATACAGACGGTATAGTTAATTAGATAATAAAAAAGAGTCATATAGAGACACTTTTCTAACCGTCTCTAAAATTTTGATATATTTACTGACCACAAATAATAACCGTTAGAATTGCGTTGAACTTATGAAGATGATATATTTAAGTAAACAGTAAAAATAGTCATATCGAAACTGTTTTCAAATCGTTCCTAAAACTCTACTATATTTACTGACCATAAATGGTAAACGTCTGCATTGAACATAACTTTTAAAAACTGTATAATGTATGAGTTAGTATAGATGTAGAATTTATGCAGACGGTATGGTTAGGTAGATAGTAAAAATAGTAATATAGTGACTGTTTTCAAATCATCCCTAAAATTTAATATTTACTGACCACGAGTAATAACCGTGATAATTCAATATCGTTTTTTACAGACGGTTATGCTAATTTTACTGACGATTGCTAAACTTTTCTTGATGAATAATTTTATACCACCGTAAAAATATATTTTTCTTAACGATTTCATCAAAAGTGTTAATATAGGATACAAAAAACCGTTACTAAAAGTTACCGATAATAAATGTTACCGTCACTATAATGCTTTAATTTTGCAGCTACCATATATATTCTAACAAAAAGAGTCAATCAATATAAATGTATTTTATAATTGTTGACAAAAAGTTTGTGTATTAGGTTGAAGCTCTGATGAAGAATAATGTAGAGTTTGGGGGGATTGATGGAGCAGAGCTTGGGGGAAGGGGAGGGGAGAAGAGAAATAGATTTCACATCGCATATCATCCAATCTATTCATCACAAATATTCTAATGATTTCAATTTTTTTGTTATCTGAGTTGGACAACTTCGATTTAAACACATTTATAGTGCAACAAACTCTATGGATGCCTTTATCAATATCAGAGCTTGTAATTCTTCCTTTATTTTGTATGATGACCCTTCTCCTAAAATGACCCTTTTGCAACATTTTGAATTTGTGAAAATTATTTTTTAATGCATAAGAAGACTCAAACTCGAGACATTTATAAGAACAGGATGGTGCCAGTTAAGTTATAGCTCATTGGCGTAGTTGTCGGCTTGTATCTTGAATTTCCATTTAATTAAAAGAAAATTGTCTCCAAGGGACAGCCTACTGGTACAATCTCCTTTTCAATCCCAAGATCCGAGGTTGACAAATACCATAACCAAAAAAAAAAAAAAATTCCGTTGACCAAATTATATATATATATAATTAATTTCCAATCATAACAAATTTTCTATTACTAGCCTCCTTTCTAATATGATATTGCATGTTTCTTACAAATACGTATCTTATGATTTTCCTTTAATTATGGAATATATATTATTGTTAATCTTCCTTAGATTAATTTGGAAAGGTATAAAGTCCTACCAAAACTAAAAATTTTAAAAACAGGCACAATGGTCTGTACCAGTATCTATATGGGACCCTAGTATGCTGTTCTCCCCCCTTATTCCTGACTTTTCCCTTTTCAAAATGTATATTAATAATTTGAAATTTTTTATTTATTTTTTGGTGGAAACTTTGAAAATTTTTATGCCAACAATATCAGTGATGATAGATAAATCCAATGAATTATTAATCAAATGGAACCAAACTTTGAGAAACCAGGATGTGAGGAAAGAGAGAAACCTTTGACAGCTTTCTTTGATGGCACAGTAGCAATGACGACAACTTTCTTATAGGAGAAGCTGCGGCATAGGCGAATAGAGAAGAGAGAATAGAGAATAGAGAAGAAGAGAGCTCTTATGTGGGTTTTAAAAGGACTTTCAGACATTTTGATGCAAAAACGTCAGCAAACACCAAAGTTGCCAATGTTTTTAAGTATAAATGTCAGAATCTCCCCTCTCTCACTCTCAAAACTATCACTCTTTCCTCACATTTTTAAGAAAAAACATCATATCCCTCTCTCTCACTCTCTATCTCTAGTCAGTTTTTCTCTACCCTTTTCTGACATTTAGGCAAAACGTCTTCAAAGTTGAAAGTTTTGTCAATGTTCAGAGTAAGAAACATCAACAACACCCAAAGCTTTTGCTGATGTTTAGTGCAAAAACATCAGCAAAAATTCTAACATAGAGTGTAGGCTTATTATGCGTGGTTTGCAGAATGGAGAGCACCAAGTTAGACTGGTTGCATGCAACAACGATGACGTTCCACTCTTGTCAATAGAAAGATAACAAGTTGGAGGAGTGGTGGTTTACACGTCCATCAACAGCTCTCTCAATTCGATATCCCTTTTCGTTTCCCAAATATGTTTACATAGATCCAAGTAGGGACACTTAGATTATATGCCTGAGGGTGAAGGTGCCAAATGCATCACTTATAAGATGGGGGACTATGCTACTCCCAATTGGAGGACTATCTTGTTTCTTTCCTCAACCAATTTTTATTTGTATTTGCTATCGTATCTACATAGAATCAATATGCACATGCATTGTTGTTCGTATATATCTAAACTATTTATTTGGATATGCCCATTGGTGGAGTTGGAACATAAGTTTTAGCGCCAAAGCAATGCATGATTGACATTGTAAGGGCAAAACCACTCTCAATTTGATAAAAACCTTTTTATTTTTTCAACCACTAATTTCTACATAAATCTTTTATTTAGGTTTAATTAATATTTTGATGCGTTACTATTTTTAATGACAATTAACGTTTATTTTTGTTTTTATCTTTCTATTAGTGTGTCATAATATATTAAAGTACTATTTAGATACAATCTAAAATGTGAACCTAAGGTTGATTTCAAAATCATGTGCAAGGAACAAAATGTATAGGGGAGTGGGATATGAGAGGGAGTATGCTTTTTCTATTAGATGTTTTTGCCAATATTTTTGCAAAGTAATATAGTATTCCAGATTGAAAATATTTTTGCAAGAGTATTTAGGTGACAAGAAGGTAATTGCTGTGAAATTACAAACTCTTCGTCATAATTTTAAAATTTTGGCCATGAAAAATAATGAGTCTGAGCAAGTGTAGCTGTCTAGAGTCTCGACGGTTGTAAACTTTATGAAGTCATATAGTGAAAGTGTTAGTAATAACCCTATTATGAGCAAGGTTTTAAGGATTTTGATCCCAAAATTTGATCATGTGGTTGCTGCAATTGAAGAGTCTAAGGAACTGTCTACTTACTACTTTGATGAATTGTTGAGTTGAAAACGTTGAGGAGAAGGCATTTCAAGTGAAATGGGAGTCTTCTTCTAAGGAAAAAAAAAATAGAAAAGTCAGTAGGTAAAGGTCAAGGTAGAGGTGGTTACCACGATCGAGGTCTCAGCGACAGGGGATGAGGCCAAATTGGAGAATAATGGTAGTATAAATATACCATTCAGTGTCATTATTGCAAGAAATTTGGTCACAAAGAAGCTAATTGTTGGATTAAGGAGAGAAATGAGTAGAAGAAAGCCAATATCACAAAGAAGATTGAAGAAGAATGGTAGTGGCACGCGATTTTTTTTTGTTTTGTTTTGTTTTTTTGTGAACTTAACCTAAACTTTCATTATATAATTTCCTTTTAGTATTTACCGACTGATATCCGAAGATATATTTTAACTTATTGAATTCGACAATTGTTGGATCCAATTTAGGGAGGAGCTCTCCTAATATAATCTTTTCCATTCTCAAATTTTTAAACTGAAATTTGATTAACAGACTTAGCATCCTTACCCCCTAAACCAACTGTCCATTGGTTGAACTTACATTATATGATAGAACAAGAGAAGCACAAAGTTTTGTATAGTATGGTTTATTATGAAATAATAGCATCCATATTGTTGTTATCACTCAACATGTCTCTTCCAACCTAGCTTGAAATTTCAAACATGGATTAAGCATATCCTTGTAACAACTAGTTGGTTTTGGGATAGATTTTATCCACCCTACAAAGATCATGAAGAGGTAGGTCTTAGGAGGTTTAATATTGATTAGGATCAACTAAATCCATTACTTAATTGTTTCTTTATCACACAATGCTTTAGATATGGATGTTGATTTATGTGTTCATTAAAATAAATTTTCACTTAATCACATGATGGGTATTTGGTTTTTTTCTCATAAAGAGTTGATTTTATTATTTTGCCTTCGATCTTGGATATCTAACATAGATTAACTTACCACTAGAAAAATTCAACGTAGACTTGGACCTTTCATTGTTGTCATCAACAATAAAATAGCATGGTCGAGAGAATAGTGCTTATCTCTGCTTGATCACATACATCTCTTCTAAATTTTGCTAGGATATCTTTGCCTACTCTGTCACTTTTATCGGCCCACTATGACAGACCATGGGATTTGCATGGTCGGCCCTCCAATGGATGCCCAACTCAGATTTGGATGTCAGCCTTTAAAACTGAGGACATGAAATTATGGGAGAAAAAAAAAATTATGGTGAAAAAAATAAGAAGCTCAGAAGCACTGATTTATCCTCTCAAATCAAATGCGTGATGGACCCACCATCACTTCTAAGTGCAATTAACTTCATTGCTTCGCCAGATGCACCAGCCGGGAATCGAACCCGGTCCAGTGTAGGTACTATTCTACCACTAGACCACTGGTGCTTACTGTTTGGTGTTATTCCACCACGAGACCAATGGTGCTTGTCGGCAAGTGCTTTACTAGTACCTAATAGGACCATTATAGAAAAAACATTTGTTTGTTTGTTTTTTTTTTACATTTTCATAAAATTAATAATTCTGTATAATTAAGATAAATTTTTCTAAAGAAAATATTGTTAAAATATTTAAGGAAGTGAAAAATTAGAAATATAATATTTTGATGTATCTACACTACTACCGTATATATTCTAATAAAAAGACTGGATCAATGTAAATTTATTAGATAATTGTTGGCAAAAGGTTTGTGAGTTAGGTTGGTGCTCAGATGAAGAATGATGTATGAGTTTAGAGTTTGGGGGGATCAATGGAGTAGAGCTTGGAGGGAGGGGAGGGCAGGGAAGGGGAGAGAAGAAATAGATTCCACATCGCTTATCATCCAATATATTCATCACAAATATTCTAATGATTACAATTTTTTTGTTATTGGAGTTGGATAACTTCCGATTTAAACATGTTTATAGTGCAGCAAGCTTGTAATTCATCCTTGTATGATGACCCTTCTCCTAAAAATAGCCCTTTCCTATCATTTTGAATTTGTGAAAATTATTTTTTTAATGCATAAGAATACTCAAACTTGAATCCTTTACAAGGGGAGTACGGTGCCAGTTAAATTATTGAACATTAGCGAAATTGTGAAAATTATATATATCCTCAGTTTGTATCTTTAATTTCCATTTAATTAAAAAAAAAAAACTTGTCCTTAAAGGATAGCCTAATAATCATAACTCTCTTCTTCAATTCCATGATCCAAGGTTGACAAATTCCATAACAAACAAAACTAGTTGAGCTGATTTTATATATATATTTTTTTAATTTCCAATAATAACATATTTTCTTTTAAAAACATCCTTTCTAATATGTTATTGCATGTGTGTTACAAGTACGTATCTTATGATTTTCTTTTAATTATGGAATATATATTATTATTAATCTTCCAATTTAGAAAACAAACTTAGATTAATTTGGAAAGGCATGAAGTTCTACCAAAACTAAAAATTAAAAAAGCAAGCACAATGGTTTGCACTAGTACCCAAATGGGACCCTAGTACGCTGCTTTTTTTTTTTATTTCAAATTCCTCACAATTCCCTTTTTATGGTCACCTCAAAAAAATTATAAGTTAACTAGTAAAATGTATATTAATAATTTGTAATTTTTTTTGCCAACAATAATTCGCATCTTTATCTTAAGTACTTATGATATGATTTCTAATTACAGAATATATGAGTTATGATAGATAAATCTAATGAATTATTAATCAAATGTTATCAATCTTACGTAATAGTGTCCATCAATATGTTTTGACTAATTTTTAATTAAATATTTATTTCAATTGATTACAACATATTCATTATTTGATTAAAAATAGTCAAACACACATTAAACTTTTTTCCTTTTTCTCATGTAATGAAAGAAACTAGATTGCAAAATCAATCTCTGGAACCCTTTTTTCCTTGCATGCAATAGCCCCAAAACAAATAAAGCGTAACACCATCATGGGTCCTGTGCATTATAACGAGTCTAGTTAATTTCTTGGACATAAAGAAAAAATGAGTCTATTTTATTTCTTGCAAATGATCTGTTTTCCATTCTGAGAGCCATCACCATCAAGAACGAACACCTTTCTCTGTCGGCAATCATTTTTACAAAACTCTCAAATCTAATTCATAGAGATTCATTTCATTTTGATTTTCCATACCAACAACATCAAATTTGTTATTTGACTTTCTTCACTCTTTCAAATACATTTATTGTTTTCTTTGATTTTCTCATACATTTGTTGGACTCTTAGGAAGATTCAAATTTTCTGCTTTTGGATTCATCATTTACAATATTATTCTCGCAACATCATCTCAAAAAAGAAAAAAAAAAGAAAGGAAGAAGGCACCAAAAAAAAGGGAACAGGGTACTTAAAAAAAAAAAAAAAAAAAAAAAAAGAGGTAAAAACAAAATCCTCCAATTTCATGGCACCAAACAATAGTGATTCACTACCTATCATTCCTTCTCCTATGCTTATAAAGGGGGATGGCCACATTACCCCCAACATCACCATGGAAACCATGGCCATGGTTGCAATACAGAAAGTGTGGATGAGGTTATGGTCCTACAACTAAAAATTTTGGATTATGGTTTAAGTCGCTTATAATACCTTTTTGGAGTACCCAAGATCCTGTTTTGCCTACCAGAGGCCAGTCCATCAACTCAACTGGGTCTGGTCTACTGGGTAGTGCAACATCATAAGTTCTTTTGGATTGATTCGCATACTTCCGACCCTTCCTATCAATCCATAGACACAGGACAGCAACTCAACTCACTACTACTTCAGTAGCCGCATGAAAATCAGTGCTATCTTGACACTGGCACTATCTACCACTTGGTATACGCTCTAGGTGATCTTCATACTATTTTTAATAAGAGCAATATTTAGAATGTTTTTGTCGGTAATAGAACCCCCTTCCTGTTTCTTGTGTTGGAAACACTTACCTAAACATATCTTCCTCTTCTCTTCATCTTAAAAAGTGTTAGTTGCGTCTCATATTATTAAAAATCTCATTTTTGTGCGTCAATTTACAAAAGATAACTCTTATTCTATAGAATTTAAAAATCTCACACCTAAATACATCTTACCTAAATCTATATTTGTCTCCTAAATGGTCAATCCTAGAGTTTGGAATTAAGGTTCAGGTTATTATTGTTGTTGTTGCTATTGGCTTCTCTGTGAAATACCTTCAAATAAAACAAAACACTCTTAGTTGCAATAGTTTAGGAGATCTCTATCTCGTAACTCCTTCTCCCACTTCTTCTCCACTCACTACCTTGGCCCTCTCTTCCTCCACTACTTGGCATAGACGTCTTGGTCATCTTGGTGTACCTACCTTTCGTTACTTATTATTACAAAATTTAATTTCCTATAATAAAAACACTTCCCATAGTTTTTGCAATGCTTGTCAATTAGAGAAGAATACTAGACTTCCATTTTCCACCTCACAATTTATGAGTTTTGCTCCCTTTGATATTATCCGTTCTAAATTAGGTTGGCAAAAAGTATTTTAGAGTTTGGGGGGATTGATGGAGCAGAGCTTGGGGGAAAGGTATAAATGTAATTTATAATTGTTGGCAAAACGTTTGTGAATTAGGTTGAAGCTCTGAAGAAGAATGATGTATGAGTTTAGAGTTTGGGGGGATTGATGGAGCAGAGCTTGGGGGAAGGGGACGGGAGAAGAGAAATAGATTCCACATCGCATATCATCCAATATATTCATCACAAATATTCTGATGATTTCAATTTTTTTGTTATCTAAGTTGGACAACTTCCGATTTAAACACATTTATAGTTCAACAAACTCTATGGGTGCCTTCATCAAGATCAAAGCTTGTAATTCATCCTTTATTTTGTATGATGACCCTTCTCCTAAAATGGTCCTTTTGCAACATTTTGAATTTGTGAAAATTATTTTTTTGATTCATAAGATGACTCAAAGTCGAGACCTTTATAAGGACAGGACGATGCCAGTTGAGTTATAGCTCATTGGCGTAGTTGTGGAAATTATATATACCTCGGTTTTTATCTTGAATTTCCATTTAATTAAAAGAAAATTGTTCCAAAGGGATAGCCTAGTGGTACAATCCCCTTACAATCCCATGATCTGAGGTTGACAAATACCATAACAAAAAAAAAAAAATCAGTTTACCTGATTATATATATATATTTAATTTCCAATCATAACATATTTTCTATTACTAACCTCTTTTCTAATATGATATTTCTTGTCTGTTACAAATACGTATCTTATGATTTTCTTTTAATTATGGAATATATATTATTGTTAATCTTCCTTGGATTAATTTGGAAAGGCATAAAGTCCTACCAAAACTAAAAATAAAAAAACAGGCACAATGCATATGGGACCCTAGTACGCTGTCTTCCCCCCTATTCCTGACTTTTCCCTTTTAAAAATGTATATTAATAATTTAAAATTTTTTTATTTATGTTTTTAGAGGAAAATTTAAAAATTTTTATGCCAACAAGATGAGTTATGATAGATAAATCCAATGAATTATTAATCAAATGGAATCAAACTTATGTAATAGTGTCCATCAATACATTTTGACTAATTTTTAATTAAATATTTATTTCAATTGATTACAACATGTTGGAGGTGGCTGATTACTCCACTGATATCAGATTCTTGTTGACCCAAGCGATTGCCATCAAAGGGATGTTTTACCTGCAAAAATCATCGGAGGGTACTCCGGCAGGAGGACTCTGACGCTCTAGTCAGAAAAGAGCGGTTTTCGTATGAGAGGAAAAAACAGACTGAGAGCTTGAGGGAGTGATTCCTTGTGATCAGAGTGTCTAATGTGCAAGGCTGAGAGATCGTACCTGTCTGGGAGGGTTTTGAGATGTTTTATACCTCTGAGAGTCGTACGCCACTGCAGTGCTTCAACCCTACCTTCCTTATTGAGTCGATTCAGAAATCTCAGAGATTCAATATTTCGAATCAACTGTGATCCTTATCTTTTGGAAACTTTCATATTCTGGAAGGAACATTTCCTTAACTAAAAGATTCTCAGGATGCTGTTCGTCATGAGGGACGGAAGTTAATGAGATATTTTGGTTTTCTTTTAGGATAGTTGGAATCATTAGCTATCGTTTTCTGAGCTTTTCGACTGAGGAGCTGACCATTGGATATCCGATCAAAGTGGTTATCTTCACTTGATAAATCACCTTCGATTGGCGTGCGACCAAGGCCCTATCGTTCGGGAGATTTGGGTGACTGAGAGCTTTCGGTAGATAATCGTATTTGATCCTAAATTGGTAGTTGTCTTTCGTGGACTTTTCATATGGGTTTTTCTAAGACTGACTCATTGGATCTGATCTCGAGGCCTTGTCCCATCACAACATATTCATTATTTGATTAAAAATAGTCAAATGAATCTTTTTCCTTTTTCACGTGTAAAGAAAGAAACTAAATTAACAGTTTCCAAGAAACTGATTGCAAAATCAATCTCTGGAACCCTTTATTCCATGCGTACAAAAACCCCAAACGTATAAAGTTTAACTATATATTCTTATTGATAGCACAACCAACAAAACAAGAGACTCCACAACCCTGTAAATAATTACCAAATAATCCCCTAAAGACTGCTTTGCCCCTGATCACCAAGAGAACTACCATCCAAGTAGCAACGGAGGAGGGTTTCAAGATACAAACCTAGTAGTCAAAGCTAAGGTAGTGTGAAGGGGAATGCCATCTCACACTCTAGCATCAAACTCGTAATGGACAGGGAGCCCTAAATCATATTGGCTGGTTGCTCACTTATGAACTCAATATTCCTCCTTCAAACTCCCCCAACAGACATCTATCCAGACTCTGCATGAAGACTAGAATTTCAACAAATAATACAAAGGTCAATTGTGAAAAGAGGAAGTATTAGTGGCATAAAATAATCCAACAGTTTCTTTGCCAAATATGGTGAATTGACTCAACAATCTGGTTGCATCTTTGACAAAAGCTAGACATCGTCAAATCCCTTTCTTCCCTTAATAGTCGTGAAGGAAGATGGCCTTGGGCAGCAAGCCACATATAGTAAAGTTTTTTTTTTTTTTTTTTTGATAGATAACACCCAACTCAGGTCCAAGAAGTTATCATGTCTTCTCTTTATCTGGAAAAAAAAAAAAGAAAGAAAAAAATAACCCCTAATTTTGCTAAGTAATTATCACTAGAAGAGAAGCTCCAAAATGGGAGGGATCAAGTAGGAAGGAAGATAGGAATATAACCCATATAACTCCCACATCCCTTTAGTAAAAATAAGGCCAGCCACCCTAAAATTCCTATCCAGTATGATATCCACCTAGCTACCAGGACAAAGAACAGAACCCTACATATTAAACCAAAAAGAAATATCCTGACCATTACTCACCCATTAGCAACATCCCTCCTTAAGGCATAACAAAATCCAATATATAGACTGCGACACAAAAGAGGTGAAAGGAGGTAAGAAGTGAGAGAATAAATAACTTGCAGCCAAATACTTTGCCTTGAGGAGACAAACCCAAAAGGGATCTTACCCTTAAATAATCATTCAATCCAGGCTGCCAAAGACAGCAATATTCTGGTGGTTGGCACTCAGAATACCAAGTCCCCTTTCTTCTTTGCTTATTACCATATTATCCCAATTAACTAGGTGAGGTCCTTGGCGTCTTGCATGTTGGCCCAAATAAAAGATTTGACTAGTATACAATTTCCTTTTAGTATTTACCAACTGATAACCGAAAATATATTTTGATTAATTCAATTCGAGTGTTGTCGGACTCAATTTAGGGAGAAGCTCTCCCAAAATAGTCTTTTCCATTCTCAAATTTTTAGCCTGAAAATTGATTAATAGACTTAGCACCCTTATCCTCTAAACCGACTATCCATTGATTCAACTTACAATATATGATAGAACAAGAGAAGCACAAAGTTTTGTATAGAATGGTTTATTATGAAATTATAGCATCCATATTGTTGTTATCACTCAACATGTCTCTTCCAACCTAGCTTGAAATTTTATACATGGATTAAGCATATCCTTATAACAAGTAGCTGGTTTTGGGGTAGACTTTATCAACCCTACAAAGATCATGAAGAGGTAGGTCTTAGGAGGTTTTATATTGATTAAGATCAACTAAATCCATTACTTAATTGTTTCTTTATCACACAATGCTCTAGATATGGATGTTGATTTATGTGTTCATTAAAATAAATTTTCACTTAATCACTTGATGGGTATTTGGTTTTTTTCACATAAAGAGTTGATTTTATTATTTTGCCTTCGATCTTGGATATCTAATATAGATTAACTTACCACTAGAAAAATTCAACGTAGACTTGGACCTTTCATTGTTATCATCAACAATATAATAGCATGGTCGAGAGAATAGTGCTTATCTCTGCTTGATCACATACATCTCTTCTAAATTTTGCTAGGATATCTTCGCCTACTGTCACTTTTATCGCCCACTATGATAGACCATGGGATTTGCATGGTCGGCCCTCGGATGGATGCCCAGCTCAGATTTGGATGTCAGCCTTTAAAACGGAGGACATGAAATTATGGGAGAAAAAAAATTATGGTGAAAAAAATAAGAAGCTCAGAAGCACCGATTTATCTTCTCAAATCAGATGCGTGATGGACCCACCATCACTTCTAAGTGCAATTGTCTTCATTGCTTCACCAAATGCACCGGCCGGGAATCAAACCCGGGTCTGTATTGTGGTAAGGTACTATTCTACCATTAGACCACTGGTGCTAACTGTTTGGTGTTTTGGTACTATTCCACCACGAGACCACCGGTGCTTGTTGGCAAGTGTTTTGCTAGCACCAAGTAGGACCATTATTGAGAAAACATTTGTTTGTTTGTTTGTTTGTTTTTTTTAACATTTTCATAAAATTAATTATTTTGTAGAATTAAGATAAATGTTTCTAAAGAAAATATTGTTAAAATATTTAAGAAATTGAAAAATTAAAAATATAATATTTTGGTGTATCTACTCTACTACCGTATATATTTTAATAAAAAGACTAGATCAATATAAATTTATTATATAATTGTTGGCAAAAGTTTTGTGAGTTAGGTTGGTGCTCAGATGAAGAAAGACGTAAGAGTTTAGAGTTTTGGGGGATCAATGGAGCAGAGCTTGGGGGGAGGGGAGGGGAGAGAAGAAATAGATTCCACATCGCTTACCATCCAATATATTCATCACAAATATTCTAATGATTTCAATTTTTTTGTTATCCGAGTTGGACAACTTTCGATTTAAACACCTTTATAGTGCAGCAAGCTTCTAATTCATCCTTTATTTTGTATGATGACCCTTCTCCTAAAAATAGCCCTTTCGTATCATTTTGAATTTGTGAAAATTATTTTTTTTTTATACATAAGAAAACTCAAACTTGAATTCTTTATAGGAGGAGTATGATATTAGTTAAATTATAACTCATTAGTGAAATTGCAAAAATTATATATACCCTCAGTTTGTATCTTTAATTTTCATTTAATTAAAAAAAAAAATTCTCCTTAAGGGTCAATCTAACAGTGATAACTCCCTTCTCTAATTCCATGATCCCGGATTGACAAATAATATAACAAAAGAAAATTAGTTGAGCTGATTTTATATATATATATTTTTTAAATTTCCTACAATAACAAATTTTCTTTTAATAACCTCCTTTCTAATACGATATTGCATGTGTTACAAGTACGAATCTTATGATTTTCTTTTAATTATATAATATATATTATTATTAATCTTCCAATTTAGAAAACAAACTTAGATTAATTTGGAAAGGCATGAAGTTCTACCAAAACTAAAAATTAAAAAAGCAGGCATAATGGTTTGCACTAGTACCCAAATGGGACCCTAGTACGCTGCTTTTTTTTTTTATTTCATAGTCCTGACAATTCCCTTTTTATGGTCACCTCAAAAAAATTATAAGTTAATTAGTAAAATGTTTATTAATAATTTGTAATTTTTTATGCCAACAATAATTCGCATCTTTATCTTAAGTACTTATGATATGATTTCTAATTACAGAATATATGAGTTATAATAGATAAATCTAATAAATTATTAATCAAATGGAATCAATCTTACCTAATAGTGTCCATCAATATGTTTTGACTAATTTTTAATTAAATATTTATTTCAATTGATTACAACATATTCATTATTTGATTAAAAATTGTCAAACACACATTAAACTTTTTTCCTTTTTCTCATGTAATGAAAGAAACTAGATTAATGGTTACCAAGAAACTAGATTGCAAAATCAATCTCTGGAACCCTTTTTTCCTTGCATGCAATAGCCCCAAAACGAATAAAGCTTAACTCCGTATTCTTACTGATAGCACAACCGACCAAACAAGATACTCCGTAGCCCCGTAAATGATTATCGAATAGTGATAGAATATTGACCCCTGTATCTGGTTTATTATTTAGCATAGAATATGGACTTATTTAGCATAATAATCTATTTTATATTTGGTCTAATAATCAATCATGTATCTGGCCATGCGTTGTGTACATATACACTCTTATAATTCTCTATATATATAGTGGAATGCAATTATCTTAAGGTAGGACATAATTTATTCTCTCTATGAGCCCTCTTCTAACGTGGTATTAGAACTACATTAGAAAACCTAGCCTCTCTCATTGTCTCACCTAGCTTCTCTCTTTTGTCTCCCACCGCCAAGAAATCTTTCTAATTCTATTATGCTCTACACTTGCCTCTTGTATGGGTCCTATGCATTATAACAAATCTAGTTAATTTCTTGGACACAAAGAAAAAACGAGTCTATTTTATCTCTTAGAAATGATCTGTTTTCTATTTTGAGAGCCATCACCGTCATAAACGAACACCTTTCTCTGTCGACAATCATTTTTTCAAAACTCTCAAATCTAATTCACAAAGATTCATTTCATTTTGATTTTCCATACCAACAACATCAAATTTGTTCTTTAACTTTCTTCATTCTTTCTAGTACATTAATTGCTTTCTTTGACTTTCTTATACATTTCTTGGACTCTTAGGAAGATTCAAACTTTCTGCTTTTGGATTCATCATTTACAACATTATTCTCGTAAACATCATCTCAAAAAGGAAAAAAAGAAAGGAAGAAGGTATCAAAAAAAAAAAAGGAAGAGAGTACTTAGAAAAAAAAAAAAGAGGTACAATAAAAGAGGAAAAAAAAAATCTTCCGATTTCATGGCACCAAACAATAGTGATTCACCTACCTATTATTCCTTCTCCTATGCTTATAATAAGGGATGGCCACGTTACCACCAACATCGCCATGGAAACCACGTCCATGGTCATAATAACAAAAAGTGTGGACGAAGTTATGGTCCAACAACTAAAAATTTTGGATTATGGTTTAGGTCACTTGTAACACCTTTTTGGAGTACCCAAGATCCTGTCTGGCCCGCTAGAGGTCAGTCCATCAACTCAACTGGGCCTGGTTTACTGGGTAGTGCAACATCATAGTTCTTTTGGACCGGTTCGCATACTTTCGACCTTTCCTATCAATCCACAGACACAGTCCAACAACTCAACTCTCTAGCAATTCAGTAGCCACACGACAATCAGTGCTATCTTGACACAGGTGCTATCTCTCACTTGGCATATGCTCTAGGTGTTCTTCATACTATTTTTAATAAAAGTAATATTTTACATGTGTTTGTCGATAATGGAACCCCTTCCTGTTTCCTGTGTTGGAAACATTTACCTAAACACATTTTCCTCTTCTCTTCATCTTAAAAAAGTGTTAGTTGCGTCTCATAGTATTAAAAATCTCATTTTTGTGCATCAATTTATAAAAGATAACTTTTACTTTATAGAATTTAAAAAACTCTCGCCTAAACACATCTTACCTAAATCTATATTTGTCTCCCAAATAGTCGATTCTAGAGTTTGGGATTAAGATTCAGATTATTATTGTTATTGTTGCTGTTGGCTTCTCTGTGAAAGACCTTCGAATGAAACAAATCACTCTTAGCTGCAATAGTTTAGGAGATCTTTATCTTGTAAATCCTTCTCCCACTTCTTCACCACCCACTACTTTGGCCCTCTCTTCCTTCACTACTTGGCATAGACGTCTTGGTCATCCCGGTGTACCTACCATTCGTTACTTATTATCACAAAATTTAATTTCTTGTAATAAAAATAATTCCCAATGTTTCTACAATGCTTGTCAATTAAGGAAGCATAGTAGACTTCCATTTTTCACCTCACAATCTATGAGTTTTGCTCCCTTTGATATTATCCGTTCTGACCTCTGGACATCATCTATACCTAGTGAAAGTGGTTTTCGGTATAATTTGATTTTTTTAGATGATTTCTCTTACTTTGTCTGGGCATATCCTCTGCGTACTAAATCTCATGTCTTTGAAAAATTTTTCCACTTTTGTGCCTTTGTTCGCACACAATTCAACATTGAAATCAAGATGTTTCAGTGTAACAATGGCACAGAGTTTAATAACTCATCTTTTGTCAATTTATTTGCCCATCTTGGCATCTCTTACCGCTTCTCTTATCCCGACACTTCACAAAAAAATGGCAAAGCTGAGTGAATGTTACATAGCATCAATGATATTGTTCATACTATTCTTTTTCAAACCTCTATACTACCATCATATTGAGTAGAAGCATTGCACATACCCATGCATCTACTTAATATACATTCCAATAAAACACCGTTTCAAATATTTTTTCACAAATCACCACTTTATACTCACCTTCGTATTTTTGGGTGTCTGTGTTATCCAAACATATCTCATACTGGCCCTCACAAATTAGCCCCTTGCTCCACACCATGTGTATTCCTCAGCTATGTACTTCATCATTGAGGCTGTAGATGTCTTGACCTCATAATCAAAAAGATAATCATATCTCACCATGTTACATTTGATAAGTAGAAATTTCCTTTTGCATCACATCACACACCCAAAACCACTTCCTATAATTTCCTAAATCGCATTGATACTCCTTTTCTTCACCATATCCTTAGCCCTTCATATCTCCTCTCCCTACAACATCCCAACCATCATCTCCTAACTAAACGACCCCTCCAACTTCCTCTCTTTTATCATCCTCCAAACAAGAGCCATCTCCCTCATCTAGTCCCCTCACTCCACCTCCTCCTCCTCATCCACCTCATCATCACATGGTCACATGTAGTTAATGTGGCATATTCAAACCAAAGCAACCGCTTTCTCTTCGTACTCACACTTCCTCTTCCATTCCTCATAGTTACCAACAAGCTCTTCAGGATCCAAACTGGCAATGTACCATGCTTGACAAATGGTGGAACCGCCCTCCATGCATTTTTTTTTTGTTTTTTTTTTAATTATTTTAAACTAATAAAAAAAGGGTTAGAAGAATAAAATGATAAAAGAATAAAAAATAAATAAAATATAATAAAATGAATAAAAAAATAAAAAAATTCAAAAATAGGAGGGTGGTGGAACCGCCCTCCATGCTTTTTTTTGTTTTTTTTTTTTTATTTTTTTAATTATTTTAAACTAATAAAAAAGGGTTAAAAGAATAAAAATGATAAAAGAATAAAAAATAAATAAAATACAATAAAATGAATAAAAAACAAAATAAGAAAAAAAATTAAAAAAATTCAAAAATAGGTGGGCTGTGTAACTGCCCTTTGTTTTTTTCTACTTTTTAATTATTTTAAACTAATAAAAAAGGGTTAAAAGAATAAAAATGATAAAAGAATAAAAAATACAATAAAATACAATAAAATGAATAAAAAACAAAATAAAAAAATAAAAAAATAAAATAAAAAAAATTCAAAAATTCAAAATTAGGAGGGCGGTGGAACCACCCTCTATGTTTATTCTTTTTTTTTTTTTTTTGGTTTTTTGTTTCTTTTGTATTTTCAATTATTTTGTGTTTTTATTATTTTGTTATTTTATTATTTTGTTTTATTCTTTTTTTTGTGTTTTTATTACTACCATCAATTACCCTAGACTCATAATTTATACTGTTTAGTTATTATTTTTATTTACCGTAATTTCTAATAACAATATTTTTTTCATACAACAAAGGAGAAATGAAAAAAAATATAAAATAATATTTTACATATATGTAAGGTATAACAGCCCAGCGACGGAGTAGTGACAGAATTATTTCCAACAGATTTTTTCGTCGCTAATTTGTCAGAAATTTTTTTTTCAATTTTTAGCGACGGATTACTGGCGGAAATATTTTCGTCACTAAAATTAGTGACGGATTAGCGACGGATTTTTTTTTTACGGATTTTTCCATTGGTAAATTATTCGTCACTAATCTGTTATAATTCTGTCGCTAATTAGCGATGGATAATAATCTGTTGCTAATTTCTGTCGCTGAAAGTGGGTTTTTTAGTAGTGTATAATAATATATAATACAATAATATAAAATATAATACTATATTATATATAATATTAATTATAATAATATGTTACATAATACTAATCCATAATAATACTTGTTATAATATAATATATTAATATATAATACAACAAGTTATATTAGTAATATATAGTAATATATATTAATATATAGTAATATATAGTCATAAATAGTGATATATAATGATATATAGTGATTTATAGTAATATACAGTAATTATTTTAATATATTAGCAATATATAGTAATATGTATTAATACATAGTAGTATATAGTAATACATAGTAATATATAATAATATGTAGTGATGTATAGTAATATGTATTAATATATATAGTTATAATTTAATTAATTATTAAAAAAATCTGCTATAATTGAATAAATAATTAAAAAATTATATTGTTAATGTCATATATAATAATATACAGTAATAATATTAATATAATAATATAATAGTATAAAATAACAGTAATATAAGTAATATATAATATTAATATATAGTACTATATAATATAATACTAATGCCTAATATAGTATATAATATAATAATATAAAATATAACAATACATAATATATAGTAATTATAATAATATATTAGTAATAGAAAATATCATATATGTAAAATATAGTAGTATATAGTAACATATAGTAATATATAATAATATATAGTGATCTATAGTAATATATCTAAATATATATATATGTATAGTACTATATAGTTATAATTTAATAAATAATTATAAAAATATATTATAATTCAACAAGTAATTAAAAAAATATATTGTAATTAATATATTTGTCATATAAAATACCATCCAATGGTTCGCCTCCCTCCACAGTTCAACCGTCCCAAAGAATAAAAAAAAAAAAAAACCTCTAAAAACAAACTAATAAAAAAAGAATAAAAAACAAAATAAAAAAATTAAAACTAAAAAAAAAAAAAAACAAAAAAAAGTTAAAAATAGGGGCGGTTCCACCATGCATGTGCACGGTGGAACTACCCCCTTTTGTTGGTTTTTTTTTTTCTTTTGTTTTTTTAATTATTTTGTGTTTTTATTTTTTTATTTTTTTTTATTTTTTTTTTATTTTTTTTATTCTTATGTATTTTTATCACTACTATTATATTACTATTAATTACTCTAAACTCATTCCAATTTAAATTCCTATACTTACCACTATATTTTAGTTACTATTAAACTTACCATTATCATAAAAAAAATAAAATATAAAAAAATAATAAGAAAACAAAAAACAAAAAAAAAGTTAAAAATAGCAGGGCGGTTCCGTCGAGCATGTGCGCGGTGGAACTGCCCTCTATGTTTATTCTTTTTTTTTTGTTTTTTTTTTGGTTTTTTAATTATTTTATGTTTTTATTAAATATAATTCTATGTTTTTATTACATATAATTTTTTATTTTTTATTTTTATTAAATTTGGGTATTTTTTATTAATTATAATTTTATATTTTTATTAAATATAATTTTGTGTTTTTATTAAAAGTAATTTTGTATTTTTGTATTTTTATCAAATTTGGGTATTATTTTATTATTAAATATAATTTTGTGTTTTTATTAAAAGTAATTTTTTATTTTTGTATTTTTATTAAATTAGTGTATTGTGTTTTAAATGGTGAGAGTGAGATAGAAAATAAAGAAGTAAAAAAAATAACACACATAAATCATTGTGGCATAGTGATATATATATAGTAATAAATAGTAATAAATAATGATAATATTTAATATGAAAATAATATATAGTAATAAATAGTAATAACATATAATATTAATATATACTAATAATTTGTTACGGTATATAATATAATAGATTGTAAAATAATAAATCAATATATAATATATAATACAATAATATATAATATAAATATATAATAGCAAAATATAATATTAATATATAATAGTAATGCATAATGTTAATAGTGATAATGAATATATTAATAAATAAACCAAAAATATATAATATAATATTAGTTGTAATTAATATATAGTAGTAATATATTGTAACAAATAGTAATATGTAATATATTGCCATATCTATGTCAGAATTGAATAGAATTTATGAAACCAGTATATTTAAGTAGATAGAAAAAAGAGTCAAATTGAGACTATTTTTAAATTATCTCTAAAACTTTGTCATATTTACTGATCACAAATGATAAACGTTAGAATTAAATATGTATTTTAAATACTATACAATATAAGGGTTAGCATAAATTTAGAACTTATGCAAACGGTATAATTAATTAGATAATAAAAAATAGTCATATAGAGACACTTTTCTAACCGTCTCTAAAATTTTGATATATTTACCAACCACAAATAATAACCATTAGAATTGCGTTGAACTTATGAAGACGGTATATTTAAGTAGACAGTAAAAATAGTCATATCGAAACTGTTTTCAAATCGTTCCTAAAACTCTACTATATTTACTTACCACAAATGGTAAACGTCTACATTGAACATAACTTTTAAAGTCTGTATAATGTATGAGTTAGTATAGATGTAGAATTTATGCAGACGGTATGGTTAGGTAGATAGTAAAAATAGTCATATAGTGACTGTTTTCAAATCATCCATAAAATTTTCATATTTACTGACAACGAGTAATAACCGTGATAATTCAATATCGCTTTTTACAGACGGTTGTGCTAATTTTACTGACGATTGCTAAACTTTTCCTGTTAAATAATTTTATACCATCGTAAAAATATATATTTCTTAACGATTTCATCAAAAGTATTACTATAGGATACAAAAAACCGTTACTAAAACTTACCGACAATAAATGTTACCGTCACTATAATACTTTAATTTTGTAGTGCTAGTACCTAATAAGACCATTATAGAAAGAACAATTGCTTGTTTGTTTGTTTTTTCAAACATTTTCATAAAATTAATTATTTTGTAGAATTAAGATAAATTTTTCTGAAGAAAATATTTTTAAAATATTTAAGAAAGTGAAAAATTAGAAATATAATATTTTGGTATCTACTCTACTGCCATATATATTCTAACAAAAAGAGTCAATCAATATAAATGTATTTTATAATTGTTGGCAAAAAGTTTGTGTATTAGGTTGAAGCTCTGATGATGAATGATGTAGAGTTTGGGGGGATTGATGGAGCAGAGCTTGGGTGAAGGGGAGGGGAGAAGAGAAATAGATTTCACATCACATATCATCTAATCTATTCATGACAAATATTCTAATGATTTCAATTTTTTTGTTATCTGAGTTGGACAACTTCGATTTAAACACATATATAGTGCAAGAAACTCTATGGATGCCTTCATCAAGATCAGAGCTTGTAATTCTTCCTTTATTTTGTATGATGACCCTTCTCCTAAAATGGCCCTTTTGTAACATTTTGAATTTATGAAAATTATTTTTTGATACATAAGAAGACTCAAACTCAAGACATTTATAAGAACAGGATGGTGCCAGTTGAGTTATAGCTTATTGGCGTAGTTGTCGATTTGTATCTTGAATTTCCATTTAATTAAAAGAAAATTGTCTCCAAGGGATAGCCTAGTGGTACAATCTCCTTTTCAATCCCATGATCCGAGGTTGACAAATACCATAACCAAAGAAAAAAAAAATTCCGTTGACCAGATTTTTTTTTTATATATATATATTTAATTTCCAATCATAACAAATTTTCTATTACTAGCCTCCTTTCTAATATGATATTGCATGTTTCTTACAAATACGTATCTTATGATTTTCCTTTAATTATGGAATATATATTATTGTTAATCTTCCTTAGATTAATTTGGAAAGGTATAAAGTCCTACCAAAACTAAAAATTTAAGAAATAGGCACAATGGCCTGTACTAGTATCCATATGGGACCCTAGTATGCTGTTTTCCCCCCTTATTCCTGACTTTTTCCTTTTAAAAATGTATATTAATAATTATTTTTTGGAGGAAACTTTGAAAATTTTTATGCCAACAATATGAGTGATGATAGATAAATCCAATGAATTATTAATCAAATGGAACCAAAATTTGAGAAACCAGGATGTAAGGAAAGAGAGAAACCTTTGACAGCTTTCTTTGATGGCACAGTAGCAATGACGACAACTTTCTTATAGGAGAAGTTGTGGCATAGGCGAATAGAGAAGAGAGAATAGAGAATAGAGAAGAAGAGAGCTCTTCTGTGGGTTTTAAATGGACTTTCAGACATTTTGATGCAAAAACATCAGCAAACACCAAAGTTGCCAATGTTTTTAAGTATAAATGTGAGAATCTCCCCTCTATCACTCTCAAAACTATCACTCTCTGGTTACTCTCTCTACCCTTTCCTCACATTTTTAAGAAAAAACATCATATCCCTCTCTCTCACTCTCTATCTCTAGTCAGTTTTTCTCTACCCTTTTCTGACATTTAGGCAAAACGTCTTCAAAGTTGAAAGTTTTGTCAATGTTCAGAATAAGAAACATCGACAACACCCAAAGCTTTTGCTGATGTTTAGTGCAAAAACATCAGCAAAAATTCTAACATAGAGTGTAGGCTTATTATGCGTGGTCTACAGAATGGAGAGCACCAAGTTAGGCTGGTTGCATGCAACAACGATGACATTCCACTCTTGTCAGTGGAAAGATAACAAGTTGGAGGAGTGGTGGTTTACACGTCCATCAACAGCTCTCTCAATTCGATATCCCTTTTTGTTTCCCAAATATGTTTACATAGATCCAAGTAGGGACACTTAGATTATATGCTTGAGGGTGAAGGTGCCAAATGCATCACTTATAAGATGGGGGACTATGTTACTCCCAATTGGAGGACTATCTTGTTTCTTTCCTCAACCAATTTTTATTTGTATTTGCTATCGTATCTACATAGAATCAATATGCACATGTATTGTTGTTCGTATATATCTAAACTATTTATTTGGATATGCCCATTGGTGGAGTTGGAACATAAGTTTTAGCGCCAAAGCAATGTATGATTGACATTGTAAAGGTAAAACCACTCTCAATTGATAAAAACCTTTTTCTTTTTTCAACCACTAATTTCTACATAAATCTTTTATTTAGGTTTAATTAATATTTTGATGCGTTGCTATTTTAAGGACAATTAACATTTATTTTTGATTTTATCTTTCTATTAGTGTGTCATAATATATTAAAGTACTATTTAGATACAACCTAAAATGTGAACCTAAGGTTGATTTCAAAATCATGGGTATGGAACAAAATGTATAGGGGAGTGAGAGATGAGAGAGAGTATGCTTTTTCTGTTAGATGTTTTTGCCAATCTTTTTGCAAAGTAATATAGCATTCCAGATTGAAAATATTTTTGCAAGAGTATTTAGGTGACAAGAAGGTAATTGTTGTGAAATTACAAACTCTTCGTCATAATTTTGAAATGTTGGCCATGAAAAATAATGAGTCTGTGCAAGTGTAGTTGTCTAGAGTCACGACGGTTGTAAACTTTATGAAGTCATATAGTGAAAGTGTTAGTAATAACCCTATTATGAGCAAGGTTTTAAGGATTTTGATCCCAAAATTTGATCATGTGGTTGCTGCAATTGAAGAGTCTAAGGAATTGTCTACTTACTTCTTTGATGAATTGTTGAGTTGAAAACGTTAAGGAGAAGGCTTTTCAAGTGAAAAGGGAGTCTTCTTCTAAGGAAAAAAAAAATAGGAAAGTCAGTTGGTAGAGGTCAAGGCAGAGGTGGTTACCACGATCGAGGTCTCAGTAACAACAAGGGATGAGGCCAAATTGGAGAATAATGGTAGTATAAATGCACCATTTAGTGTCATTATTGCAAGAAATTTGGTCACAAAGAAGCTAATTGTTGAATTAAGGAGAGAAATGAGTAGAAGAAAGCCAATATCACAAAGAATATTAAAGAAGAATGGTAGTGGCACATGATTTTTTTTTTGTTTTGTTTTTTTTTTTTTTGTTAACTTAACCTAAACTTTTATTATATAATTTCCTTTTAGTATTTACCGACTGATATCCGAAGATATATTTTAACTTATTAAATTCGACTATTGTTGGGTCCAATTTAGAGAGGAGCTCTCTTAATATAATCTTTTCCATTCTCAAATTTTTAAACTGAAATTTGATTAACAGACTTAGCATCCTTACCCCCTAAACCGACTGTCCATTGGTTGAACTTACATTATATGATAGAACAAGAGAAGCACAAAGTTTTGTATAGTATGGTTTATGATGAAATAATAGCATCCATATTGTTGTTATCACTCAACATGTCTCTTCCAACCTAGCTTGAAATTTCAAACATGGATTAAGCATATCCTTGTAATAACTAGCTGGTTTTGGGATAGATTTTATCCACCCTACAAAGATCATGAAGAGGTAGGTCTTAGGAGGTTTAATATTGATTAAGATCAACTAAATCCATTACTTAATTGTTTCTTTATCACACAATGCTCTAGATATGGATGTTGATTTATGTGTTCATTAAAATAAATTTTCACTTAATCACATGATGGGTATTTGGTTTTTTTCTCATGAAGAGTTGATTTTATTATTTTGCCTTCGATCTTGGATATCTAACATAGATTAACTTACCACTAGAAAAATTCAACGTAGACTTGGACCTTTCATTGTTGTCATCAACAATAAAATAGCATGGTCGAGAGAATAGTGTTTATCTCTGCTTGATCACATACATCTCTTCTAAATTTTGCTAGGATATCTTTGCCTACTCTGTCACTTTTATCGGCCCACTATGACAGACCATGGGATTTGCATGGTCGGCCCTCCAATGGATGCCCAACTCAGATTTGGATGTCAGCCTTTAAAACTAAGGACATGAAATTATGGGAGAAAAAAAATTATGGTGAAAAAAATAAGAAGCTCAGAAGCACTGATTTATCCTCTCAAATCAAATGCGTGATGGACCCACCATCACTTCTAAGTGCAATTATCTTCATTGCTTCGCCAGATGCACCAGCCGGGAATCGAACCCGGGTCTGTACCGTGGCAGGGTACTATTCTACCACTAGACCACTGGTGCTTACTGTTTGGTGTTATGGTACTATTCCACCACGAGACCAATGGTGCTTGTCAGCAAGTGCTTTGTTAGTACCTAATAGGACCATTATAGAAAAAAAACATTTGTTTGTTTGTTTTTTTATAACATTTTCATAAAATTAATTATTCTGTATAATTAAGATAAATTTTCTAAAGAAAATATTGTTAAAATATTTAAGGAAGTGAAAAATTAGAAATATAATATTTTGATGTATCTGCACTACTACCGTATATATTCTAATAAAAAGACTGGATCAATATAAATTTATTATATAATTGTTGCCAAAAGGTTTGTGAGTTAGGTTGGTGCTCAGATGAAGAATGACGTATGAGTTTAGAGTTTGGGGGGATCAATGGATTAGAGCTTGGGGGGAGGGGAGGGAAGGGGAGAGAAGAAATAGATTCCACATCGCTTATCATCCAATATATTCATCACAAATATTCTAATGATTTCAATTTTTTTGTTATTGGAGTTGGACAACTTCGATTTAAACATGTTTATAGTGCAGCAAGCTTGTAATTCATCCTTGTATGATGACCCTTCTCCTAAAAATAGCCCTTTCCTATCATTTTGAATTTGTGAAAATTATTTTTTTAATGCATAAGAATGCTCAAACTTGAATCCTTTACAATGGGAGTATGGTGCCAGTTAAATTATTGCGCATTAGCGAAATTGTGAAAATTATATATACCCTCAGTTTGTATCTTTAATTTCCGTTTAATTAAAAAAAAAAAAAAAACTTGTCCTTAAAGGATAGCCTAATAATCACAACTCCCTTCTTCAATTCCATGATCCAAGGTTGACAAATTCCATAACAAACAAAACTAGTTGAGCTGATTTTATATATATTTTTTTTAATTTCCAATCATAACATATTTTCTTTTAAAAGCATCCTTTCTAATATGTCATTGCATGTGTGTTACAAGTACGTATCTTATGATTTTCTTTTAATTATGGAATATATATTATTATTAATCTTCCAATTTAGAAAACAAACTTAGATTAATTTGGAAAGGCATAAAGTGCTACCAAAACTTAAAATTAAAAAACTAGGCACAATGGTTTGCACTAGTACCCAAATGGGACCCTTGTACGTTGGTTTTTTTTTTTTATTTCAAATTCCTCACAACTCCCTTTTTATGGTCACCTCAAAAAAATTATAAGTTAATTAGTAAAATGTATATTAATAATTTGTAATTTTTTATGCCAACAATAAATCGCATCTTTATCTTAAGTACTTATGATATGATTTCTAATTACAGAATATATGAGTTATGATAGATAAATCTAATGAATTATTAATCAAATGTTATCAATCTTACGTAATAGTGTCCATCAATATGTTTTGACTAATTTTTAATTAAATATTTATTTCAATTGATTACAACATATTCTTAATTTGATTAAAAATAGTCAAACACACATTAAACTTTTTTCCTTTTTCTCATGTAATGAAAGAAACTAGATTAATGGTTTCTAAGAAACTAGATTGCAACATCAATCTCTCGAACCCTTTTTTCCTTGCATGCAATAGCCCCAAAACGAATAAAGCTTAACTCCGTATTCTTATTGATAGCATAACCAACCAAACAAGAGACTCCATAGCCCCGTAAATGATTATCGAATAGTGATAGAATATTGACCCCTGTATCTAGCCTATTATTTAGCATAGGATATAGACTTATTTAGCGTAATAATCTGTCTTGTATTTAGCCTAATAATCAATCATGTATCTGGCCATACGTTGTGTACATGTACACTCTTGTAATCCTCTATATATATAGTGGACTGCAATTGTTTTAAGATATGATATAATTTATTCTCTCAATGAGCCCTCTTCTAACGTCGTATCAGAGCTACATTAGAAAGCCTAACCTCTCTTTTTGTCTCACCTAGCCTCTCTCCTTTGTCTCCCACAGCCAAAAAATCTTTCTAGTTCTATTATGCTCTACACTTGTCTCTTGTATGGGTCCTGTGCATTATAACGAGTCTAGTTAATTTCTTGGACATAAAGAAAAAACAAGTCTATTTTATTTCTTGCAAATGATCTGTTTTCCATTCTGAGAGCCATCACCGTCAAGAATGAACACCTTTCTCTGTCGGCAATCATTTTTACAAAACTCACAAATCTAATTCATAGAGATTCATTTCATTTTGATTTTCCATACCAACAACATCAAATTTGTTATTTGACTTTCTTCACTCTTTCAGGTACATTTATTGCTTTCTTTGATTTTCTCATACATTTGTTGGACTCTTAGGAAGATTCAAATTTTCTGCTTTTGGATTCATCATTTACAATATTATTCTCGCAACATCATCTCAAAAAGGAAAAAAAAAAAAAAAAAGAAAGGAAGAAGGAACCAAAAAAAAGGGAACAGGGTACTAAAAAAAAATAGGAGGTACAAAAAAAAGAGGTAAAAACAAAATCCTCCAATTTCATGGCACCAAACAATAGTGATTCACTACCTATCATTCTTTCTCCTATGCTTATAAAGGGGGACGGCCACATTACCCCCAACATTGCCAGGGAAACCATGGCCATGGTTGCAATACAAAAAGTGTGGATGAGGTTATGGTCCAACAACTAAAAATTTTGGATTATGGTTTAAGTCGCTTGTAACACCTTTTTGGAGTACCCAAGATCCTGTTTTGCCTACCAGAGGCCAGTCCATTAACTCAACTGGGCCTGGTCTACTGGGTAGTACAACATCATAAGTTCTTTTGGACTAGTTCGCATACTTCCTACCCTTCCTATCAATCCATAGACACAGCACAACAACTCAACTCACTACTACTTCAGTAGCCGCACGACAATCAGTGCTATGTTGACACTGGTGCTATCTCCCACTTGGCATACGCTCTAGGTGATCTTCATACTATTTTTAATAAGAGCAATATTTAGCATGTTTTTATCGGTAATAGAACCCCCTTCCTGTTTCTTGTGTTGGAAACACTTACCTAAACATATCTTCCTCTTCTCTTCATCTTAAAAAAGTGTTAGTTGTGTCTCATATTATTAAAAATATCATTTTTGTGCGTCAATTTACAAAAGATAACTCTTATTCTATAGAATTTAAAAATCTCACACCTAAATACATCTTACCTAAATCTATATTTGTCTCCTAAATGGTTAATCATAGAGTTTGGAATTAAGGTTCAGGTTATTATTGTTGTTGTTGCTGTTGGCTTCTCTGTGAAATACATTCAAATGAAACAAAACACTCTTAGTTGCAATAGTTTAGGAGATCTCTATCTCGTAACTCCTTCTCCCACTTCTTCTCCACTCACTACCTTGGCCCTTTCTTCCTCCACTACTTGGCATGGACGTTTTGGTCATCCTGGTGTACCTACCTTTCGTTACTTATTATTACAAAATTTAATTTCCTATAATAAAAACACTCCCCATAGTTTTTGCAATGGTTGTCAATTAGAGAAGCATACTATACTTCCATTTTCCACCTCACAATCTATGAGTTTTGCTCCCTTTGATATTATCCGTTCTAATTAGGTTGGAAAAAAGTATTTTAGAGTATGGGGGGATTGATGGAGCAGAGCTTGGGGGAAAGGTATAAATGTATTTTATAATTATTGGCAAAAAGTTTGTGAATTAGGTTGAAGCTCTGAAGAAGAATGATGTATAAATTTAAAGTTTGGGGGGATTGATGGAGCAGAGCTTGGGGGAAGGGGAGGGGAGAAGAGAAATAGATTCCACATCGCATATCATCCAATATATTCATCACAAATATTCTGATGATTTCAATTTTTTAGTTATCTAAGTTGGACAACTTCCGATTTAAACACATTTATAGTTCAACAAACTCTATGGATGCCTTCATCAAGATCAAAGCTTGTAATTCATCCTTTATTTTGTATGGTGACCCTTCTCCTAAAATGGTCCTTTTGCAACATTTTGAATTTGTGAAAATTATTTTTTTTATTCATAAGACGACTCAAAGTCGAGACCTTTATAAGGACAGGATGATGCCAGTTTAGTTATAGCTCATTGGCGTAGTTGTGGAAATTATATTTACCTCGGTTTTTATCTTGAATTTCCATTTAATTAAAAGAAAATTGTTCCAAAGGGATATCCTAGTGGTACAATCCCCTTTCAATCCCATGATCTGAGGTTGACAAATACCATAACAAAAAAAAAAAAAATCAGTTTACCTGATTATATATATATATATATTTAATTTCCAATCATAACATATTTTATATTACTAACCTCTTTTCTAATATGATATTTCTTGTTTGTTAAAAATATGTATCTTATGATTTTCTTTTAATTATGGAACATATATTATTGTTAATCTTCCTTAGATTAATTTGGAAAGGCATAAAGTCCTACCAAAACTAAAAATAAAAAAGCAGGCACAATGCATATGGGACCCTAGTACGCTGTCTTCCCCCCTATTCCTCACTTTTCCCTTTTAAAAATGTATATTAATAATTTGAAATTTTTTATTTATATTTTTAGAGGAAAATTTGAAAATTTTTATGCCAACAAGATGAGTTATGATAGATAAATCCAATGAATTATTAATCAAATGGAATCAAACTTATGTAATAGTGTCCATCAATACGTTTTGACTAATTTTTAATTAAATATTTATTTCAATTGATTACAACATGTTGGAGGTGGCTGATGGCTTCACTAATATCGGCTCCTTGTTGACCTGAGCGATTGCCATCAAAGGGATGTTTTACCTGCAAAAATCATCGAAGGGTACTCCGGCGGGAGGACTCTGATGCTCAAGTCAGAAAAGAGCGGTTTTCGTATGAGAGAAAAAAACAGACTGAGAGCTTGAGGAAGTGATTCCCTGTGTTCAGAGTGTCTAATGTGTAAGGCTGAGAGATCGTACCTGTCTTGGAGGGTTTTGAGATGTTTTATACCTCTGAGAGTCGTATGCCGCTGTAGTGCTTCAACCCTACCTTCCTTATTGAGCCGATCCGAAAATCTCGGGGATTCAATATTTCGAATCAACTGTGATCCTTATCTTTTGAAAACTTTCATATTCTGGAAGGAACATTTCCTTAACTAAAAGATTCTCAAGATGCTGTTTGTCATGAGAGACGGAAGTTAATGAGATATTTTGGTTTTCTTTTAAGATCGTTGGAATCGTTAGCTATCGTTTTCTGGGCTTTTCGGTTGAGGAGCTAACCATTGGATACCCGATCAGGGTGGTTATCTTCACTTGATGAATCATGTTCGATTGGCGTACGACTAAGACCCTATCATTCGGGAGATTTTGGTGACTGAGAGCTTTTGGTAGATAATCGTATTTGATCCTAAATTGGTAATTATCTTTCGTGTGCTTTTCATGTGGGTTTTTCTAAAACTGACTTATTAGATCTGATCTCGAGGCCCTGTCCCATCACAACATATTCATTATTTGATTAAAAATAGTCAAATGAATCTTTTTTCCTTTTTCACGTGTAAAGAAAGAAACTAGATTAATAGTTTCCAAGAAACTGATTGCAAAATCAATCTCTGGAACCCTTTATTCCATGTGTACAAAAGCCCCAAACGTATAAAGTTTAACTATATATTCTTATTGATAGCACAACCAACAAAACAAAAGACTCCACAACCCTATAAATAATTACCAAATAATCCCCTAAAGACTGCTTTGCCCCTGATCACCAAGAGAACTACCATCCAAGTAGCAACGGAGGAGGTTTTCAAGATACAAACTTAGTAGTCAAAGCTGAAGTAGTGTGAAGGGGAATGCCATCTCACACTCTAGCATCAAACTCGTAATGGACAGGGAGCCCTAAATCATATTGGTTGGTTGCTCACTTATGAACTCAATATTCCTCCTTCAAATTCCCCTAATAGACTTCTATCCAGACTCTGCATGAAGACTAGAATTTCAACAAATAATACAAAGGTCAATTGTGAAAAGAGGAAGTATTAGTGGCATAAAATAATCCAACAGTTTATTTTCCAAATATGGTGAATTGACTCAACAATCTGGTTACATCTTTGACAAAAGCTAGACATCTTCAAATCCCTTTCTTCCCTTAATAGTCATGAAGGAAGATGGCCTTGGGCAACAAGCCACATATAGTAAAGTTTTTTTTTTTTTTTTGGATAGATAACACCCAACTCAAGTCCAAGAAGTTATCATGTCTTCTCTTTATCTAGAAAAAAAAAAAAGAAAAAAAAAACCCTAATTTTGCTAAGTAATTATCACGAGAAGAGAAGCTCCAAAATGAGAGGGATCAAGTCAGCAGGAAGATAGGAATATAACCCATATAACTCCCACATCCCTTTAGTAGAAATAAGGCCAGCCACCCTAAAATTCCTATCTAGTATGATATCCACCTAGGTACCAGGACAAAGATCAGAACCCTACATATTAAACCAAAAAGAAATGTCCTGACCATTACTTACCCATGAGCAACATCCCTCCTTAAGGCATGAAAAACTACAATATATAGACCGCGACACAAAAGAGGTGAAAGGAGGTAAAGAAGTGAGAGAACAAATAACTTGCAGCCAAATACTTTGCCTTGAGGAGACAAACCCAAAAGGGATCTTACCCTAAAATAATCTTTTAATCCAGGCTGCCAAAGATAGCAATATTCTGGTGGTTGGCACTCGGAATACCAAGTCCCCTTTCTTCTTTGCTTATTACCATATTATCCCAATTAACTAGGTGAGGTCCTTGGCGTCTTGCATGTTGGCCCAAATAAAAGATCTGACAAGTATACAATTTCCTTTTAGTATTTATCAACCGATATCCGAAGATATATTTTGATTAATTCAATTCAAGTGTTGTCGGACTCAATTTAGGGAGGAGCTCTCCCAATATAGTCTTTTCCATTCTCAAATTTTTAACCTAAAAATTGATTAATAGACTTAGCACCCTTATCCTCTAAACCGACTGTCCATTGGTTAAACTTACATTATATGATAGAACAAGAGAAGCACAAAGTTTTGTATAGTATGGTTTATTATGAAATTATAGCATCCATATTGTTGTTATCACTCAACATGTCTCTTCCAACCTAGCTTGAAATTTTATACATGGATTAAGCATATCCTTATAACAAGTAGCTGGTTTTGGGGCAGACTTTATCAACCCTACAAAGATCATGAAGAGGTAGGTCTTAGGAGGTTTTATATTGATTAAGATCAACTAAATCCATTACTTAATTGTTTCTTTATCACACTATGCTCTAGATATGGATGTTGATTTATGTGTTCATTAAAATAAATTTTCATTTAATCACTTGATGGGTATTTGGTTTTTTTCACATAAAGAGTTGATTTTATTATTTGGCCTTCGATCTTGGATATCTAATATAGATTAACTTTCCACTAGAAAAATTCAATGTAGACTTGGACCTTTCATTGTTGTCATCAACAATAAAATAGCATGGTTGAGAGAATAGTGCTTATCTCTGCTTGATCACATACATCTCTTCTAAATTTTGCTAGGATATCTTCGCCTACTGTCACTTTTATCGCCCACTATGATAGACCATGGGATTTGCATGGTCGGCCCTCCGATGGATGCCCAGCTCGGATTTGGATGTCAGCCTTTAAAACGGAGGACATGAAATTATGGAAGAAAAAAAATTATGATGAAAAAAATAAGAAGCTCAGAAGCACCGATTTATCTTCTCAAATCAGATGCATGATGGACCCACCATCACTTCTAAGTGCAATTGTCTTCATTGCTTCGCCAAATGCACTGGCCGGGAATCGAACCCGGGTCTGTATTGTGGTAAGGTATTATTCTACCATTAGACCACTGGTGCTAATTGTTTGGTGTTTTGGTACTGTTCCACCATGAGACCACCGGTGCTTGTTGGCAAGTGCTTTGCTAGCACCAAGTAGGACCATTATAGAAAAAACATTTGTTTGTTTGTTTTTTTTTTTTAATTTTCATAAAATTAATTATTTTGTAGAATTAAGATAAATGTTTCTAAAGAAAATATTGTTAAAATATTTAAGAAAGTGAAAAATTAAAAATATAATATTTTGGTGTACTACTCTACTACCGTATATATTTTAATAAAAAGACTAAATCAACATAAATTTATTATATAATTGTTGGCAAAAGTTTTGTGAGCTAGATTGCTGCTCAGATGAAGAAAGACGTAAGAGTTTAGAGTTTTGGGGGATCAATGGAGTAGAGCTTGGGGGGAGGCGAGGGGTGAGAAGAAATAGATTCCACATCGCTTACCATTCAATATATTCATCACAAATATTCTAATGATTTCAATTTTGTTGTTATCCAAGTTGGACAACTTTTGATTTAAACACCTTTATAGTGCAGCAAGCTTCTAATTCATCATTTATTTTGTATGATGACCCTTCTCCTAAAAATATCCCTTTCCTATAATTTTGAATTTGTGAAAATTATTTTTTTTTGATACATAATAAAACTCAAACTTGAATTCTTTATAAGAAGACTAGGATATTAGTTAAATTATAACTCATTAGTAAAATTGCAAAAATTATATATACCCTCAGTTTGTATCTTTAATTTTCATTTAATTAAAAAAAATTATCCTTAAGGGACAGTCTAACAGTATAACTCCTTTCTCTAATTCCATGATCTAGGATTGACAAATAATATAACAAAAGAAAATTAGTTGAGCTGATTTTATATATATATTTTTTAAATTTCCTACAATAACAAATTTTCTTTTAATAACCTCCTTTCTAATACGATATTGCATGTGTTACAAGTACGAATCTTATGATTTTCTTTTAATTATAGAATATATATTATTATTAATCTTCCAATTTAGAAAACAAACTTAGATTAATTTGGAAAGGCATGAAGTTCTACCAAAACTAAAAATTAAAAAAGCAGGCACAATGGTTTGCACTAGTACCCAAATGGGACCCTAGTACGTTGGTTTTTTTTTTATTTCATAGTCCTGACAATTCCCTTTTTATGGTCACCTCAAAAAAATTATAAGTTAATTAGTAAAATGTATAATAATAATTTGTAATTTTTTATGCCAACAATAATTCGCATCTTTATCTTAAGTACTTATGATATGATTTCTAATTACAGAGTATATGAGTTATGATAGATAAATCTAATAAATTATTAATCAAATGGAATCAATCTTACCTAATAATGTCCATCAATATGTTTTGACTAATTTTTAATTAAATATTTATTTCAATTGATTACAACATATTCATTATTTGATTAAAAATTGTCAAACACACATTAAACTTTTTTCCTTTTTCTCATGTAATGAAAGAAACTAGATTAATGGTTACCAAGAAACTTGATTGCAAAATCAATCTCTGGAACCCTTTTTTCTTGCATGCAATAGCCCCAAAATGAATAAAGCTTAACTCCGTATTCTTACTGATAACACAACCAACCAAACAAGATACTCCGTAGCCCCGTAAATGATTATCGAATAGTGATAGAATATTGACCACTATATCTGGTTTATTATTTAGCATAGAATATGGACTTATTTAGCATAATAATCTATTTTATATTTGGTCTAATAATCACGTTGTGTACATATACACTCTTATAATTCTCTATATATATAATGGCCTGTAATTGTCTTAAGGTAGGACATAATTTATTCTCTCAATGAGCCCTCTTATAACATGGTATTAGAGCTACATTAGAAAACCTAGCCTCTCTCTTTGTTTCACCTAGCCTCTCTCTTTTGTCTCCCACCACCAAGAAATCTTTCTAGTTCTATTATGCTCTACACTTGCCTCTTGTATGGGTCCTATGCATTATAACAAATCTAGTTAATTTCTTGGACACAAAGAAAAAATGAGTCTATTTTATTTCATAGAAATGATCTGTTTTCCATTTTGAGAGCCATCACCGTCATGAACGAACACCTTTCTCTGTCGACAATCACTTTTACAAAACTCTCAAATCTAATTCACAGAGATTCATTTCATTTTGATTTTCCATACCAACAACATCAAATTTGCTCTTTAACTTTCTTCACTATTTCTAGTAAATTAATTGCTTTCTTTGACTTTCTTATACATTTCTTGGACTCTTAGGAAGATTCAAACTTTCTGCTGTTGGATTCATCATTTACAACATTATTCTCGTAAACATCCTCTCAAAAATGAAAAAAAGAAAGGAAGAAGGTATTAAAAAAAAAAAGGGAAGAGGGTACTTAAAAAAAAAAAGAGGTACAATAAAAGAGGTAAAAAAAAAATCTTCCGACTTCATGGCACCAAACAATAGTGATTCACCTACCTATCATTCCTTCTCCTATGCTTATAATAGGGGATGGCCACATTACCACCAACATCGCCATGGAAACCACGTCCATGGTCATAATAACAAAAAGTGTGGACGAAGTTATGGTCCAACAACAAAAAATTTTGGATTATGGTTTAGGTCACTTGTAACACCTTTTTGGAGTACCCAATATCCTGTTTGGCCTGCTAGAGGTCAGTCCATCAACTTAACTGGGCCTGCTTTACTGGGTAATGCAACATCATAGTTCTTTTGGACCGGTTCGCATACTTTCGACCTTTCCTATCAATCCACAGACACAGTCCAACAACTCAACTCTCTAGCAATTCAGTAGCCGCACGACAATCAGTGCTATCTTGACACGGTGCTATCTCTCACTTGGCATATGCTCTAGGTGTTCTTCATACTATTTTTAACAAGAGCAATATTTCGCATGTTTTTATCGATAATGGAACCCCTTCCTGTTTCCTGTGTTGGAAACATTTACCTAAACACATCTTCCTCTTCTCTTCATCTTAAAAAAGTGCTAGTTGCGTCTCATAGTATTAAAAATCTCATTTTTGTGCATCAATTTATAAAAGATAACTTTTACTCTATAGAATTTAAAAATCTCACGCTTAAACACATCTTACCTAAATCTATATTTGTCTCCCAAATGGTTGATTCTAGAGTTTGGGATTAAGATTCAGATTATTATTATTGTTGTTGTTGTTGGCTTCTCTATGAAAGACCTTCGAATGAAACAAATCACTCTTAGTTGCAATAGTTTAGGAGATCTCTATCTCGTAACTTCTTCTCCCACTTCTTCACCAACCACTACATTGGCCCTCTCTTCCTTCACTACTTGGCATAAACATCTTGGTCATCCCAGAGTACCTACCTTTCGTTACTTATTATCACAAAATTTAATTTTTTGATTTTTTTAGATGATTTCTCTTACTTTGTATGGGCATATCCTCTGCGTACTAAATCTCATGCCTTTGAAAAATTTTTCCACTTTTGTGCCTTTGTTTGCACACAATTCAACATTGAAATCAAGATGTTTCAGTGTGACAATGGCACAGAGTTTAATAACTCATCTTTTGTCAATTTATTTGCCCATCTTGGCATCTCTTACCGCTTCTCTTATCCCAACACTTCACAAAAAAATGGCAAAGCTGAGCGAATGTTACGTAGCATCAATGATATTGTTCATACTATTCTTTTTCAAACCTTTATACTACCATCATATTGAGTAGAAGCATTGCACATGCCCATGCATCTACTTAATATACATTCCAATAAAACACTGTTTCAAATATTTTTTCACAAATCACCACTTTATGCTCACCTTCGTATTTTTGGGTGTCTGTGTTATCCAAACATATCTCATACTGGCCCTCACAAATTAGCCCCTTGCCCCACACCATGTGTATTCCTCAGCCATGTACTTCATCATTGAGGCTGTAGATGTCTTGACCTCATAATCAAAAAGATAATCATATCTCACCATGTTACATTTGATAAGTAGAAATTTGCTTTTGCATCACATCACACACCCAAAACCACTTCCTATAATTTCCTAAATCGCATTGATACTCCTTTTCTGCACCATATCCTTAGCCCTTCATATCTCCTCTCCCTACGACATCCCAACCATCATCTCCTAACTAAACGACCCCTCCAACTTCCTCTCTTTTATCATCCTCCAAACAAGAGCCATCTCCCTCACCTAGTCCCCTCACTCCACCTCCTCCTCCTCATCCACCTCGTCATCACATGGTCACATGTAGTTAACGTGGCATATTCAAACCAAAGCAACCTCTTTCTCTTCGTACTCACACTTCCTCTTCCATTCCTCATAGTTACCAACAAGCTCTTCAGGATCCAAACTGGCAATGTACCATGCTTGACAAATATTTTGCTCTTATTAAAATGATACTTGGGATCTTAGTTTCTGACCTTTTGGGATTAATGTTGTCAATTCTCAGTGGATCTTCAGAACAAATTTGATCCACAATGCTATCTTTTACACCAGAAGGCTCGTCTAGTCGCTGTTGGTAGTTCCCAACAAGCTGGTCTGGATTATGATGAGACCTTCAGCCTCATGGTCAAACCAGCCACTGTCTGTATGGTTTTAAGCTTAGCAATCTTTAGATCTTGGCCCATTCACCAGTTGGATGTGCAAAATGCCTTTCTAAAGGGACATCTTCAGGAGAAAGTCTACATGTGCCAACCACCTAGTTTTGTCAGTAACACTCACCCAGATTACGTTTCTCGTCTCAAAAATCTCTCTACAGACTCAAACAAACTCCACGGACATGGCATCAAAGATTTGTGAGTTTTATCACTTCAATCGACTTTGTCAGCTGTTGATCTGATACATCAATTCAATCGACTTTATCAGTTGTTGATCTGATACATCAATCTTTGTGTATCATCAAGATAGGGACATAGCCATTCTTGTTTTATATATTGATTACATCATATTGACTGTATCATCCACTGCTTTTCTACACTTTATTACAATCTCTTTAGGCATAGAGTTTGCCATGACTGATATGAAGCCGCTACACTATTTTCAGGGCATCTCCGTGTCCCATGCCAAGATTGCATTGTTCCTTTCTCAACGCAAATATGCTCTAGAAATTCTAAAACGTGCTAACATGAGCTCATGTAATGCCTCCACCACTCCTATAGATACAATAGCCAAGTTATCAACTTGCAATGGCCCTCCAATCTCTGATCCATCTCTCTATCGCCGTCTCATTGGAGCTCTTCAGTATCTCAACTTTATCATACTAGATATTGCTTATGTAGTTCAACAGGTGTGCCTTTTCATTCATGATCCCTGAGAACCTCATTTTCGAGCACTCAAATATACTTTACGATATATTCGTGGCACACACTTAATCATGGTTTATAGCTCTACTCTTCACCTACTAATTGTTTAACTCTTATTCAGATGCAGAATGGGGTGGTTCTCCTGACACTTGACGTTCCACATTTGGTCATTGTGTTTTTCTTAGTAGTAACTTGATTTCTTGTCTTCCAAATGATAAGAGACTATTTTTCGTTTTAGTACCAAAGCTAAGTATTGTAGTATTGCAGTATTGCAAATGCAATAGCTGAGACTTACTGGTTATGAAATCTTCCTCTTGAGCTTCACTATCCATTATCCAAAACTATATTGGTCTACTGTGATAATATTGACGTTGTTTACTTGTCTAATAATTCAGTCAAACATCAACGCACTAAATGCATCGATTAAACACCCATTTTGTACGAGAAAAGGTAGCCTTGGGACAAGTTAAAGTGTGTCATGTGCCTTTTACTTATCAGTATGCTAACATCTACACCAAGGGTCTCCCTTCATCACTTTTCCTTGATTTTCAGTCCATTTTAAACATTTTTTCTCATAAAGAGTTGATTTTATTTATTTTATTTTATTGCCTTGATCTTGCATAGCCAAGATAGATTAACTTCCTACTAGAAAAATTCAACATAGACTTGGACTTTTCATTGTTGTCATGGACAATAAAGTAGCATGGTCGAGAGAACACTACTTATCTCTACTTTACCATTTTTTTGTAAATTTTCTTACATGATGAGCTACATCTCTTCTAAATTTTGTATGCATATCTTCGGCTGTTGTGTCACTTTTATTGGCCCAGTATGACAAACCATGTGCTTTGCATGGTCGGCCTTCCAATGGATGCCAACTTGGATTTCAATGTTAGCCTTTAAAACTGAGGACATGAAATCATGGGAAAAAAAGAAGAAATTGTGGGAGAAAAAACCAAAGTGCAATCATCTTCATTGCTTTGCCAAATGCACCAGCCGAGAATAGAACCCAGATCTGTACCGTGGTAGGGTACTATTCTACCACTAGACCACTGGTGCTTGTTGGCCAGTGTTTTGTTACTATTCCTCCATGAGACCATTGGTGCTTGTTGGCAAGTGCTTTGCTACACTACAAAATAAATGCACTACTCAAACGGTTAAAATCGTCAGCAAAATGTATTAAAACCGTTAGCAAAACTTTCTCAGACGGATGGACCATCAGTTGCATATACACCAGTCGGGATAGGTGTATCCTGATGATTTGAGTTGCCGTTGTAGCATGTCATGTATGTATTGTGACAGTAGAAAAGTAATGATAAAATTAATGGTTGTATCATCGGCTAATAGGGTGTTAGAAAAAAATAGACTTTTTATGATCGGTTGTCATATGTTATGAGATGTTACTACTTTTATCGTCGGTTACCATTGTGTTAGGAAATGTCACAAATATTATCATCAGTTATTATGTGTTACGAGATGTTACTACTTTTATTGTCGGTTACCATTGTATTAGGAAAAATCACTGATTTTATCATCAGTTGTCATGTATTATGAAATGTTACTACTTTTATCATCAATTACCATTGTGTTAGCAAATATCATTGATTTTATCATCGGTTATCATATGTTACGATATGTTACTACCTTTATCATCGGTTAGCATTCAGTTAGGAAATGTTACTGATTTATTATCGATTATCATATGTTACAAGATGTTACTACTTTTATCATCGGTTACTATTGAGTTATGAAAAGTTACTAATTTTATTATCGGTTGCCATATTTTTATCGTCGTTTACCATTGAGTTAAAAAATATTATTGATTTTATTATCGATTATTATATGTTACGAGATGTTACTATTTTAATCATCGGTTACTATTTAGTTAGAAAATATTATTGATTTATCATCGGTTATCATGTGTTATGAGATATTATTATTTTCATTATCTATTACTATTGATCATCCGTTGCCATTGAATTAGGAAATTTTGATTTTATCATGGATTACCATGGATTACTATTTTTTATCATCGGTTACTAAGATGGGGGTGCCAGTGATCTGGACTGTGCCAGCCCCTGCTTGTGCGGGTGCCAGGACCCCGCTTGGGCGGGCGCTTGTACATGGAGGCGAGCGCCAACCCCCCTCTAGCACGGGGCACCCGCATGTGGGGGCCGGGCGCCAGCCTCCCTCTTGTGCGGGCGCCTGCATATTGGGGACAGGCACCAGACTAGTCTCCGTATAAAAATGTATGTCTTATATTGTTGGTTATACAAGTGTTCCATGGTCGTTTGTTTACCACAATTACAAATGTTATATTACAACCCAGGACAACAAGCCAAAGATAAATATTGTTACAATGTAAAATATTAATGATATTAATGATAAAGAAAAAAATACAAACAAATATAAATACATTAGCAACAAAATAACAATTTTTTTTAAAAAAATCATAATAAACAAAAAAAAAAAATTGTTCTTCCTGGAAGTACCTCCATTACCTTATTTCTATTTTTAAACATGGTAACAAACTATCTGCTTCTCGGATGGTTAATGGTTGATGGTTGGACTTTTTAAGCCCTCCTATTTTTAATTTTTTTTTATTTTTTATTTTTTATTTTTTTATTTTTTTTCTGATAATGGTAAGTTTGGTTTAGGATAATTAATAGTAATATAATTGTAGTGATAAAAACACAAAAATTAAAAAATATAAAAAAAAAAGAATACAAAATATAAAATACAAAATAATTAAAAACAAAAAAAAAACAAAAAAGGGCGGTTCCACCGCGTACATGCACGGTGGAACCGCCTCTATGTTTATTTATTTGTTTTTTTATTTTTTAAATATTCTAAACTAATAAAAAAAGGATAAAAAAATAAATAACAAATAATAAATAAATAACAAAATTAAAAAATTAAAAATAGGAGGGCGGTTCCACCGCCGATAGAACCACCCTCTATGTTTTTTTTAATTATTTTAAACTAATAAAAAAAGAATAAAAATGATAAAGCATAAAAAACAAATAAAATATAATAAAATGAATAAAAAAGAAAATAAAAAAGAAAATAAAAAATTCAAAAATAGGAGGGTGGTGGAACCGGCCTCCATGCTTTTTTTGTTTATTTTAATTATTTTAAACTAATAAAAAAGGGTTAAAAGAATAACAATGATAAGAGAATAAAAAATACAATAAAATGAATAAAAAACAAAAAAAAAATAAAAAAAAAATTCAAAAATAGGAGGGTGGTGAAACCGCCTTTCATGCTTTTTTTTTGTTTTTTTAATTATTTTAAACTAATAAAAAAAGGTTAGAAGAATAAAAATGATAAAAGAATAAAAAATAAATAAAATATAATAAAATGAATAAAAAACAAAATAAAAAAAATTCAAAAATAGGCGGGCGGTGGAACCGCCCTCCATTCTTTTTTTGTTTTTTTATTTTTTTATTTATTTTAAACTAGTAAAAAAAGGGTTAAAAGAATAAAAATGATAAAAGAATAAAAAATAAATAAAATACAATAAAATGAATAAAAAAACAAAAAAATAAAAAATAAATAAAAAATAAATAAAAAATAGGAGGGCTGTGGATCTACCCTTTGTTTTTTTCTATTTTTTAATTATTTAAAACTAATAAAAAAGGGTTAAAAGAATAAAAATGATTAAAGAATAAAAAATAAATAAAATACAATAAAATGAATAAAAAACAAAATAAAAAATTAAAATAAAAAAATTCAAAAATAGGAGGGCGGTGGAACCTCCCTCTATGTTTATTCTTTTTTTGTTTTTTGGTTTTTTGGTTTTTTGTTTCTTTTGTATTTTCAATTATTTTGTGTTTTTATTATTTTGTTTTATTCTTTTTTTGTGTTTTTATTACTACCATCAATTACCCTAGACTCATAATTTATATTGTTTAGTGATTATTTTTATTTACCGTAATTTATAATAACAATTTTTTTTTCATACAACAAAGGAGAAATGATAAAAAAAAATATAAAATAATATTTTACATATATGTAAGGTATAATAGCCCAGCGACGGAGAAGTGACGGAATTATTTCCGACGGATTTTTTCGTCGCTAATTTGTCAGAAATTGTTTTTTCAATTTTTAGCGACGGAGTACCGACGGAAATATTTCTGCCACTAAAATTAATGACGGATTAGCGACGGATTTTTTTTTTACGGATTTTTCCATTGCTAAATTATCCGTCGCTAATCCGTTATAATTCTGTCGCTAATTAGTGATGGATAATAATCCGTTGCTAATTTTCGTCGCTGAAAGTGAGTTTTCTAGTAATGTATAATAATATATAATACAATAATATAAAATATAAAATATAATACTATATTATATATAATATTAGTTATAATAATATGTAACATAATACTAATCCATAATAATACTTGTTATAATATAATATATTAATATATAATACAACAAGTTATATTAGTAATATATAGTAATATATATTAATATATAGTAGTATATAGTAATAAATAGTGATATATAATGATATATAGTGATTTATAGTAATATACAGTAATTATTTTAATATATTAGCAATATATAGTAATATGTATTAATACGTAGTAGTATATAGTAATACATAGTAATATATAATAATATGGAGTGATGTATAGTAATATGTATTAATATATATAATTATAATTTAATTAATTATTAAAAAAATCTGTTATAATTGAATAAGTAATTAAAAAATTATATTGTTAATGTCATATATAATAATATACAGTAATAATATTAATATAATAATATAATAGTATAAAATAACAATAATATAAGTAATATATAATATTAATATATAGTACTATATAATATAATACTAATGCCTAATATAGTATATAATATAATAATATATAATATAACAATACATAATATATAGTAATTATAATAATATATTAGTAATAGAAAATACCATATATGTAAAATATAGTAGTATATAGTAATATATAGTAATATATAATAATATATAGTGATTTATAGTAACATATCTAAATATATATATATGTATAGTACTATATAGTTATAATTTAATAAATAATTATAAAAATATATTATAATTCAACAAGTAATTAAAAAAATATATTATAATTAATATATTTGTAATATAAAATACCATCCAATGGTTTGTCTCCCTCCACATTCAACCGTCCCAAAGAATAAAAAAAAAAAAAACCCTCAAAAAGCAAACTAATAAAAAAAGAATAAAAAACAAAATAAAAACTAAAAACTAAAAAAATAAAAAAAATAAAAACAAAAAAAGTTAAAAATATGGGCGGTTCCACCATGCATGTGCACGGTGGAACTGCCCCCTTTTTTGGTTTTTTTTTTCTTTTGTTTTTTTAATTATTTTGTGTTTTTATTTTTTTATTTTTTTATTTTTTTATTTTTTTATTTTTTTATATTTTTATCACTATTATTATGCATGGTGCTAAAACATCAGCAAAAATTCTAACATATAGTGGAGGCTTATTATGCATGGTCTATAGAATGGAGAGCACCAAGTTAGATTGGTAGCATGCAACAACGGTGGCATTCCGCTCTTGTCAGTGGAAAGATAACGAGTTGGAGGAGTGGTGGTTTACACGTCCATCAACAGCTCTTTCAATTCGACATCCCCTTTCGTTTCCCAAATATGTTTACATAGATCCAAGTAGGGACACTTAGATTATATGCTTGAGGGTGAAGGTGCCAAATGCATCACTTATAAGATGGGGGACTATGCCACTGCCAATTGGAGGACTATCTTGTTTCTTTCCTCAACCAATTTTTATTTGTATTTGCTATCGTATCTACATAGAATCAATATGCTCATGCATTATTGATCGTATATATCTAAACTATTTATTTAGATATGCCAATTGGTGAAGTTGGAACACAAGTTTGAGGGCCAAAGCAATGCATGAATGATATTGTAAGGGCAAAACTACTCTCAATTTGATAAAACCCTTTTTCTTTTTTCAACCACTTATTTCTACATAAATCTTTTATTTAGGTTTAATTAATATTTTGATGCGTTAATTTTTTTAAGGACAATTAATGTTTATTTTGGTTTTTATCTTTCTATTAGTGTGTCATAATATATTAAAGTACTACTTAGATACAACCTAAAATGTGAACCTATGGTTGATTTCAAAATCACGTGCAAGGAACAAAATGCATAGGGGAGAGGGAGACGAGAGGGAGTATGCTTTTTCCGTTAGATGTTTTTGCCAATCTTTTTGCAAAATAATATAGCATTCCACATTGAAAATAATTTTGCAAAGTTAAATTCATTTTGTTAAGCAAGAAGAAGAAGGTGGGGCACTCCAAAAATGATAAGCACCGCTGAAAGGGTATTCCCAAATTTTATTGTTAGCTTTTTGGTCACAGCAGAGTGTAGCCAAAGAAAATCAATACTCTGAGCCAAATGATTTTGGTATTCAATAATAAAAGGGACAATTTGTTACTACTGGAAAGTAAAATTTTCAATGCTGACAAACTAAAAATGGATTACATAAGATAACTTATCAACTAATTTAAGGGTAATCAATCACTATTTCATTGTGGCCAAACATTTTAGTTACGATGTTCAAAAAAAAAAATGCCTAAAAAAAGATGGAAAATCAACATTATCAAAATGAATGCAGTTTGATATTGAATTTATCCATATTTGGGGAAAAAGAGATTTTATTATATCCAGAAAGTAAAAATTTGAAAGTTAACAAAGTTAAAATTGGAATATATGGAACAAATAAACAAATTTTGTTAAACAATAGCATTTTTCTTGTGATAACAAAACATTAATGATTCAAAAACGATGTTGGGGATTTTACTCCTCCGTCCCACCTCGAGCTTGAAGTTATAATTTGAAATATATAAAAAGTAGTTGCAACTTGGATCATTAGTGAGCTTAATAACGCAAGATTATAACATATGCGGAGGCATTAAGGTTGTTGGTGCGTGGTTCAGCTCAAAAGGTCAGACGTGGGAGCAAAAATACTAGCTTGCCCAATCCAAGTAAGGAGTTGGGCCATGGGCACTAAGTGAAGGCTTAGTGTACATTGCCTATAGAGTAGAGGGCACCGCATTAGGCTGGCTTCACAGAGCAACGAGTACCTCCCGCTCTTATTGGTAGAAGGATAGCGAGATAGCGACTTACAAGTCTATCAACACCCAATGAGCTTCTCTCAATTTGACAACAACCTTTTTCTTTTCCCAAATATGTTTAGATATATCCAAGTAGGGAGAGTTGGATTATATGCTTGAGAACCTAGGTGCCAAATGCGACACTTAATAGAGTTGGGGACTATGCTAGTCCCAATTAAAGAACAATCTTGTTTCTTTCCTCAACCAACTTTTTTTTGTATTGTGGATATCGTATCTGCATAGAATCAATATGCTCATGTATGACTATTCTTATATATCTAAACTGTTTATTTAGCTATGTTAATTGGGGAGTTGAAACTTAAGTTTTTGGGCCAAAGCAATGCATGATCGATAGAACAAGGGCAAAACTACTCTCAATTTGATAAAAACCTTTTTATTTCTACATAATTTTTTTTTAGGTTTAATCAATATGTTGATGCATTAATTTTTTAAAGGACAATTAATGTTTATTTTGATTTTTATCTTTTCATTAATATATAATAATATGTTAAAGTGATATCTTGATACAACCTAAAAAGTGTGGACCTAAGGATGATTTCTAAACTGCGTGCAAGGAACAAAATGCATAGGAGAGAGGGAGACGAGAGGGAGAAAGTTTTTTTCCATTAGATGTTTTTGCTGATCTTTTTGCAAAATAAAATAACATTCCAGTTTGAAAATATTTTTGCAAATTTAAATTCATTTTGTTAAGCAAGAAGAGGAAGGTGGGGCACTTCGAAAGTAACAAGCACTTCTGAAATGTTAAGAAGTGCTTCAAAAAATAAGTAAAATATATTTCTATTTTTATTTAGATAGTTATTGATTTGGTTTCTCATTTCTAGTAGTAAGGAGTATGTGTTGGTCATGTTATCCACTTTCCTTCTATAATTGCTTATTTTTAGCTATGTTGTGATTAATGGTAAACTTATATAAGGCCTTGGTTTCTCATCAATTATGAATATGAGTGCAGTAACTTCTTCTCCTCCTTAAAGAAGCATCCCCCCCCAAAACTAAGAGTTGTATCAAAGCTCTATAAGAGAGAGTGAAAGACTCGGGCAACTCGCTATCTCTTCCAAAGCCAGGTTTGTTCTTCAACTAGGAAAAGGAAAAGTAAGAGGGAGAAAATTGATTGAAATACAACTGAGTGAAATACCAAGAGAGAGAAAATTACAATGGCAAGCAATGGTACCAATTCATCTTCGCAACCCCTAATTCCAATTTTTTAAAGGGAAAGTTATCGCTTCTGGAGCACAAAAATGAAGATGATATTCAAATCCCAAGAGCTGTGTCTTGGTGGAGAATGGGTTCGATGACATGAATCCCACCATGCACGTGGATGCAAAGGCTCTATTCTTCATTCAACAAAGTCATGATGAAGATATTTTTCCCAAAATTGTAGTAGCTAGCTCCTTTACTCAGGCATGGGAGATTTTAAAGCAAGAGTATTTAGGTGACAAGAAGGTAATTGCTGTGAAATTACAAACTTTTCGTCGTAACTTTGAAATGTTGGCCATGAAAAAGATTGAGCCTATGCAAATATAGCTGTCTACAGTTGCTAGGGTCGTAAACTTTATGAAGTCATATAGTGAAAGTGTTAGTAATGACACTATTATGAGCAAGGTTTTGAGGGGTTTGATCCCACTGCAATTGATGAGTCTATGGAATTGTCTACTTACTCCTTTGATGAATTATTGAGTTGAAAAAGTTAAGGAGAAGGCTTTTCAAGTAAAGGGGGAGTCTTCTTCTAAGGAAAAAACAAAAAATTCAGTAAGCAGAAGTCAAGGTAAAGGTGGTTACCACGATCGAGGTCATGGCAGTGGCAGAGGTTGAGGCTAAATTAGAGAATAATGGAAGTACAAAAGCACCATTCAGTGTCATTATTGCAAGAAATTTGGTCACAAAGATGCTAATAGTTGGATTAAAAAAAGAAATGAGTAGAAGAAAGCTAATTTTTCAAAAAAGATTGAAGACGAAAGTATGTTATTCATGGCCTATTTGTAATACCGAAAACTTGATGTAGAATGTTTTGTAAAGATTTCTATAATAAAATAGAAAATTTTGAAATTTTATTGATTTTCGATTTTGGGGTCTTAATTTTAAATTTTTGGTATATTTTAAATCACCGTGTCCTCGAATAGTAATAAATCTCATTTTATGAAAAATTTAAATTTTAGAAAAAAAAAGAAGGGGGTGAATTTGTATATATATATATATATATATAATTGAGTAATTATTTAAATATATATATATATTAAAACAAAAAAAAGGAAAGAGGAGATGCTGCGTTTAGGAGTGAAACGCAGCACCCCCGTTTTCCCCAAATCGATTAGGGCTAATAGCCCTAATCGAATCTCTCATTCACTCTCTGCTTTCTCTCCCTCGTCTCTCTCGCGATCTCTCGCCATCACTCTCCCTCCACCGTGCGCAACCAAACCCACCACCACCGCGACCACCGCGAACCACCACGGGTCGCCATCTCTCGGTCTCATGCCATATCTCTCTGTCGATCTCTCCCTCACAGTCTCTCTCTCGGCCTCTCTCTCTACCATAATCTCTCTTGATCTCTCTCTCGAACCGGATCTCTCCATCTCTTGCTCTCTCTCATATCCTCTCAGTCCCTCTCTTCTGCGTGCGAAAGGACCCTTAGTCTCCCTCTCCCGCACGCGAAGAGCCTTCGTTCTCCTCCCTGCTCGCACGGTCTCCTGTGAGCAGCTTCTACCACCTTGCGGAAGCCCCAATTGAAAACCCTAGCTGCGATTATGATTCGCTCTGCATAGGTAAGGATGGGTCCTAACCCTAGCTTTAGGGTTTCAAAGTTCCTTAGTAATAAGTCTGGTTTACTGAACTAAATTTCGAATTTGGAAGCCTTACAGGTCTGAGAATGGACTGAGAAAGCACCTAAGCAACGATTGCGAACTACAAAAAACCCTAGGTGAGGGATTTTCAATCCCTTCAATAATTCGAATTATTTTTGTTGAATTAAGGTAGAAATTACATCTATATATATATATTCTGAAATGTGTTAGACTCGAAAGAAATATATTTCCCTAAGTGTTTGTATGAAATTATTGAGGTTAGATCTTAGATTTTGATATAAATTGGACTGTGAAGTATGATAGAATGTCTTAGATAGTATTAGAGTTTTGTTTGATTGATTTGCATAGTTTTCCTTGAGATTTGAATTGAAATTGGCGTGAATTAAATTAAAATTATGTAATTCGGGAGAATATTGGTAAAATTGAGAAATATTATAAATTTAAAGTCGTCGGTGATTTGAAATGATACTAGATTGATGAAACGAAAGTTTAGGAATGTAATTGTGCAAGTTAAGGCTATTGTAAATAAAGAGGAAATTGAAAACCCTTTAATAGAGCTTTAATTGATAATTATTCGTGTTGATTGGTTTAGGTTGACCTTTGGAGACTCGAAAGGAGTCATTTTGGGTTAATTATGGAAATAGGGAGTGGATACCATCTCTAGAGGTGAGTGGATGGTTCATTGTGTTTATGAATGAGTAACATGTTTTAAAATTGTTTTGAAAATAATTTTGAAAGATTTTTTTTCATATTTTATATAAATTGTTTTGTGATTGTGAGCTGTCTGAACTGGATTGTGAAATATGAATGCATCCACTGTGTTTATGAATGCTTTTGTGCCATGTGATATTTGATATTGCTTTATGAACTGTTTTGGCATGAGATTATGGATTATTTGTTGGAAATCATGGCACATTATTGAGAAATGGATTGATTGAGAAATGAAGGGTGCCGTAGATGATTACAGTCATATTCCCACCACGGAGCGACCTGACGGGATAGCGTGGTTTGAGGTTTGGATGTGCGGGGGAGTTAGACGTCCCTCCCTTTGCCGAAATCATTCTATATCTGGTGCACCCCGGTGAGGTACGAGCCAATGCCAAGGAAGGGGGTTTGTTTTGAGACATTGGATAGAAAAACCCTTGGCAGGCTTTCGTCTGGATTTGGCCGCCCTAAAACGGAAGCATTTTTTGATGGGACCCCAGGATTTTCTGAAAAAATTATTGACATGGATGCATATTTGTGAAATGTGATTTATTGAAATGATTTTATGTATATAAAATGATTTACGAGATATGCTTTGACTGCTCCACATTCACCCCTTGTTTATGAACACAATTACACCATTGCACTCCACTCACTGAGTATTCCCCAATACTCACCCCCCTCTCTCCACCTTTTTCAAAGGAGACTTAGTTGGGAGACTACTCGACGGCTTGCGCAGTATTTTTACAGATTGTATAGGTATTTGGTACATGCAGGGTTACTTTTGGAGATTTATAGCTCTCAAACCATGGAAAAAGAAGTTTGTACATCCCATGCCGTGCGGATTTTATTGATACTGGCCGAGTTATTGGCAAGTATTGATAAAATCTGATGATTTTTGATTTGTTCTTTATTATTTTGATGACTCTATTTTTGAAAAACTGTTTATATCTGTACTGGGACATTTGGACTGTAAATCTTAATTTCGTTGCTTTTTCTTTGATTTTGTGAAATTCTGTACAACTCATACCATTAGAATTTTACCGATACTAGTTTGTTTTCCTCAGGTAAGTGTTGGTAAAAATTCGACGGCTATGTTTTGGGACTTCTTGTTTGTTACACGCTTTATTGTGGTGAGAATTCTAAGTGGCTAGGATGGCCACGTCGCATGCGTTCATGTACAGGTTTCCACTCCCCGTTGTGTGCTGCTGTGTACTCGTGCATGTACAGGTCCCTACTCCCCGATGTGTGCTAATGTATGATTGCATGTACAGGATCCCACTCCCCGATGTGTGTCAATGTGTGTGTTTGTACGTCCAGGAATGAGCCGGATGGGCTCCTTGCATGTGTATTGATTTTGTGATTTCTTGTTTTTGAAGAGTTTTATACTTTTGATGATTTATTGTGAATTTGATAGCTTTGCGGAATCCCGGTAGATGGGGAGGTTTTGCCCATGTACCGAGACAACGCGGCGGTTGTCGCATTGTCGATCCGAGGATTGGGGCGTGACAGCTTTATTGGTATCAGAGCACAGGTTTACGATTTTAAAAGTTTGATGATTTTGAAATGTTTTGAAATGTTTCCAAATGTCCCAAAAGTTTTCTAAAGACTTTAAAATGTTTGGTTCATTTTGAAAACGGTTTACATCTTTTAAAAAGGTATTCGGAGAATATACAGAACTTTCCATGGTTTTTCTAGGAAGTTAGGAATGCTCATTTTTAGGGGGTTAAACCCTTGGATTAGTTCCCATTTCATTTTGCTAAGAATAAACCCTCTTTGTAGAATCATGCATTTTTGATATATTTGATAAGGAGAGTTGGATATTAACCGGCTTTGCTCCAATGAGGTTGGGTAGCGAGTTTCCCCACACGTGAATCGAATACCCTGACCCACAGATCATATTGGTAGTTAAATTATGGTGGGCTTATTCAAGATTTTGTACTCTTTCATTGATATGATAATCTTTCACTAGATCTAAACCAAATTGTGAGTTTTAGATTTTAATATTTCGTAGGACTTACAAAAACAAAGTAAGTATTTGCGTATATCCAAATTGCCAGTGGTTATAGATGGCAAAAACTCATGAATCCAATTAGGACCTTTGCTTAGTTAACAGATTGCAGTCATAGGATTCTTGTATATGGTATACTCATGGATTGACAAATTCCCTTAGTATTAAATAAAGAGCACCAAATTGTTTTTTGGTCGTCAATGATATTTTATTGCTAAAGAGGCTTTAACTTTACAAATTATTGAAGAAAAATTTTGGGTATAGTAGGAAGAGATTACAAGTTTGATAGCTAGGTTTATTTTGCCTTTGAAGAGAGCAAACTATATATATTTTAGAATTTAAGCATTTCGAGGAATTCTTATATGCAAAGGTTGAATTGGTGTTGAGCATAAATAAAAAGGAAAGGATGTTGATAATAAAGGAGCCAGAGATACTTAGTATATACATATATATATTTAATTGTGATTGAAGATTTCCCTTGGATTGTTTGGTTGAATGGTGAGTACCCCTGTAGTAATTATTTTGGATTGACATTTTGATATTAAAAGTTTGATATTCTTGATTAATAGGCATGACAACAGGGAATTGCTCATGATTAAATATAAGGTAAAATATTCTTGAAAGGTTGTATTTATGAATAGTTGTTGGAGTCTGATAAATGTTTTCGTGGTTTATTTTACTTGATATAATAAGTAATTTTGAGTGGATGAACTATTGAGAATCATTAGTCTGGGAGTAGGAGTTTTATGGTAATTTATTTAAGACGTAATTAACATTTAGATTTCTTAAAATGGGCATATGAGAACGTAGCTCATGATGAACATACCTTAAGTCATAATATGGGTTTTAGGTGGATTTAAATTGTTATGGTTTTCTCTTTTATTACAAATGGTTGACTCATTTTAGATGGATTTGAGTTGTTTATTGCTTATGATGATGGACATGATGTGGGTGAAATATTTGTTTATGATTTTGATAGAAGGGGAATTGCTAGTAAAGGATTAGTGTGCTCAATTTGCCGGTTAAACAATGAGCAATGTGATAATAGTAATGTGACTTCAAGTATGTAACAATGATTATTGGAATCTTGCAAATATGTTTAGTGGTATTAATATCTTGGTGATGTTAAAAGTTCAACTATTATTGAACAAATTCGATTTGTAACTTGAAGAGGGCTGATAGTTGTCTTTAGTATTTGGGATTCTATCATTATTAAAATTCCTATTAATTTTGTTAATGGTTAAGATTTGGGTCTGGCAATCTATAAGTAGAGTTTTGTAGAGGGCTAGTCTAAAGAGAGAAGAAAGAAGGAAGAAAATGCTTAAAAGATAGGTTACAGAATGTAAGCTGTTTCATGTTGAGGTTGTTGCATACTTTATCCATATTTAGTATTTTTAAAGAAACCAACCTTGTTGATATAATTATAAATTGTGATCATCATCCAAAATATGTCCTTTATACTATTGAACTATTGCTGCTATATACAAAGGCTAGTGCAGCAAGCAATTCACTACCACAAGTACATATAAGCACAAACATTCAGTTTTTACTGTAGTGTGAATATCCCAAGTCAAATTAATGCCCTTAAGTCCAGAGGCATTAAAATTCTGGGATAATAGTTACAGCTTTAATAAGACAATTAGTGCTGGTAGGTCTGAGGACTTCTAACTGACATCATTCCATTTCAGTAATTCCCAAATATGGTAATCATAGCTTCAATAAGACAATTTTGATCATTTCTTGAGCGAATGTAATAAAATTAATGCCTGTAAGTCTAGAGCCATTAAAATTCAATATATGCACCATATTGTGACTAGTGTTAAATTTATCAAAGGTTGTCTTTTCCCATAGTTATATTACTTATCTTTCTATTGCTTTTTATAGATTCCAAACTAAGATGACACATTTGATTACAATCATTAATATCCTTACTGCAAGCAGTTTTTGGCCATATGCAAATGCTCTTATCCAATCTATAAGTGATCCATTAAAACTCAGATGAGTGGGACAATTACTTAAAAAGAGCTGCTATAAGTACTGGGTGACAACAAAATCTTTAACCATACGATGAATAGTCTAAGTAAGCATTGAATGTTTCTTTCAAGTACCTGTCATTTTATGCTTTCGATAAATATGGGAAAAAGCTTTTTGTTTCGATGGTTATTTAGAAAAGTAATATTTGTAATGGACATTGCCTTCTTTGGATGAGCAGCATCTTAGGTGATCTTGATAACAAGAAACGTTGTTGTCTAGTTTGAAAATTTGAGGATATGGAAACCAGTGGCAGCTTCCTCAATATTTGATGCAGTCACCTTGGAAAAACTAATATGACGAGTCTTTACGGGATTTATATATTGTAGTGAGATTTCTCTGATATTTCAGTCAACTGCAGTGATTTAGAGTTCCTTAGATAACCATTTTAAGTATAGTCTCTTAATTTGGGGTAGATTTATCCTTCAAAAGGAAGTATGAGATTATATAGACCATTTTAGCTTTTATAACATCGAAATAGTGAATCTTGTAAGCATTTAGGCATAAATGTTTATGCATGGTTACTTGAGCACCGTTTAGGAGTAAGAATGTCTGTAAACGAAATTTTGAGGTATATTGAATTGGTTGAGTTCAATGATAGTATTTTCAGATATTTGTGGTATGTGTATTAAAGACTTCAATTTTGATCTTCTACAATGCTTTGTAGCAGATACAAGGTGGAGGCCTGTTCCAATTATTATTGAGGAATGTGTTAATCGAGAAAGTATTGCTCCTTTTATATCCAATGTTTCAAGGTTTTAGAACAAACAAGGTGATTCAGAGACTATTAATTTTTGTGCTTTAATTGCTGCAATTTGAAAAATGAAATTAAAAGAATCTCAATCTCAAGGAATACCACCTACCAATGCTCATATTGGAATAAGACAAGTTTTTCTATCAATACTTTGGGAGATACTATAGAGTATGATAATGTATTTGTAATTCGAAATTGGTGGATTGGAGACTTTGTTATCAATATGGTGGTGAGTGTAGGTGATAAGCGTGCATACATATATACAATATATTAAGATATCATGATTTGCGAGTAAGCAATTACATAGCCGTAAATGAGAATAAGAATAGGTTTAGGTGCTTAAAGATATATTGCTTGGGGGGTTGAACAAATCAAAATGAGATATCTAGGAAATTTCAAAAGGGCAACCAAGCACTCGTACAGTTGAGACGAGAGTAATTTCCTAAGAGACTTATCACAAACTAAATTTTAGGAAATTTTGGAGACCGAAGAAACTAAAGCAAAAACAATACCCCTATTTGTTTGATGTATAAACTTTATTTTTATAAATTTCGAGGACGAAATTTGTTTTTAGGAGGTTAAGAGTTGTAATACCGAAAACTTGATGTCGAATGTTTTGTAAACATCTCTATAATAAAATAGAAAATTTTGAAATTTTATTGATTTTCGATTTTGGGGTCTTAATTTTAAATTTTTGGTATATTTTAAATCACCGTATCCTCGAATAGTAATAAACCTCATTTTATGAAAAATTTAAATTTTAGAAAAAAAAAAGAAGGGGGTGAATTTGTATATTTATATATATATATAATTGTGTAATTATTTAAATATATATATATTAAAACAAAAAAAAGGAAAGAGGAGATGCTGCGTTTCGGAGTGAAACACAGCACCCCATTTTTCCCAAATCGATTAGGGCTAATAGCCCTAAATCTCTCATTCACTCTCTGCTCTCTCTCCCTCGTCTCTCTCGCGATCTCTTGCCATCACTCTTCCTCCACCGTGCGCAACCAAACCCACCACCACCGCGACCACCGCGAACCACCGCGGGTCGCCATCTCTCAGTCTCATGCCATATCTCTCTGTCAATCTCTCCCTCACAGTCTCTCTCTCGGCCTCTCTCTCTACCATAGTCTCTCTCGATCTCTCTCTCTATTCGGATCTCTCCATCTCTTGCTCTCTCTCATATCCTCTCAGTCCCTCTCTTTTGTGCGCAAAAGGACCCTTAGTCTCCCTCTCCCGCACACGAAGAGCCTTCGTTCTCCTCCCTGCTCGCGCGGTCTCCTGTGAGCAGCTTCTGCCACCTTGCGGAAGCCCCAATTGAAAACCCTAGCTGCGATTATGATTCGCTCTGCATAGGTAAGGATGGGTCCTAACCCTAGCTTTAGGGTTTCAAAGTTCCTTAGTAATAAGTCTGGTTTACTGAACTAAATTTCGAATTTGGAAGCCTTATAGGTCTGAGAATGGACTGAGAAAGCACCTGAGCAAGGATTGCGAACTACAAAAAACCCTAGGTGAGGGATTTTCAATCCCTTCAATAATTCGAATTATTTTTATTGAATTAAGGTAGAAATTACATCTATATATATATTCTGAAATGTGTTAGACTCGAAAGAAATATATTTCCCTAAGTGTTTGTATGAAATTATTGAGGTTAGGTCTTAGATTTTGATATAAATTGGACTGTGAAGTATGATAGAATGTCTTAGATAGTATTAAAGTTTTGTTTGATTGATTTGCGTAGTTTTCCTTGAGATTTGAATTGAAATTAGCGTGAATTAAATTAAGATTATGTAATTCGAGAGAATATTGGTAAAATTGAGGAATATTGTAAATTTAAAGTCGTCGGTGATTTGAAATGATACTAGATTAATGAAACGAAAGTTTAGGAATGTAATTGTGCAAGTTAAGGCTATTTTAGATAAAGGGGAAATTGAAAACCCTTTAATAGAGCTTTAATTGATAATTATTCGTGTTGATTGGTTTAGGATGACCTTTGGAGACTCGAAAGGAATTACTTTGGGTTAATTATGGAAATAGGGAGTGGATACCCTCTCTAGAGGTGAGTGGATGGTTCATTGTGTTCATAAATGAGTAACATGTTTTAAAATTGTTTTGAAAATGATTTTGAAAGATTTTTTCATGTTTTATATAAATTGTTTTATGATTGTGGGCTGTCTGAACTGGATTGTGAAATATGAATGCATCCACTGTGTTTATGAATGCTTTTGTGCCATGTGATATTTGATATTGCTCTATGAACTGTTTTGCCATGAGATTATGGATTATTTGTTGGAAATCATGGCACATTGTTGAGAAATGAAGGGTGCCGTAGATGACTATAGTCATATTCCCACCACAGAGCAACCCGACAGAGTGGCGTGGTTTGGGGTTTGGATGTGCGGGGGAGTTAGACGTCCCTCCCTCTGCCGAAGTCGTGCTATATCTGGTGCACCCCGGTGAGGTACGAGCCAACGCCAAGGAAGAGGGTTTGTTTTGAGACATTGGATAGAAAAACCCTTTGTGGGCTTTTGTCTGGATTTGGCCGCCTAAGACGGAAGCGTTTTTCGATGGGACCCCAGGATTTTCTGAAAAGATAATTGACATGGATGCATATTTGTGAAATGTGATTTATTGAAATGATTTTATGTATATAAAATGATTTACGAGATATGCTTTGACTGTCCCACATTCACCCATTGTTTATGAACACAATTGCACCATTACACTCCACTTACTGAATATTTCCCAATACTCACCCCCCTCTCTCCACCTTTTTCAGAGGAGACTTAATTGGAAGACTACTCGACGGCTTACGCAGTATTTTTACAGATTGTATAGGTATTTGGCACATACAGGGTTACTTTTGGAGATCTATAGCTCTCAAACCATGGAAATGAAAATCTGTACATCCTATGTCATGCGGATTTTATTGATACTGGCCGAGTTGTTGGCAAGTATTGATAAAATCTGACGATTTTTGATTTATTCTTTATCATTTTGATGACTCTATTTTTGGAAAACTGTTTATAACTGTACTGGGACATTTGGACTGTAAATCTTAATTTCGTTGCTTTTTCTTTGATTTTGTGAAGTTTTGTACAACTCATACCGTTAGGATTATACCGATACTGGCTTGTTTTCCTCAGGTAAGTGTTGGTAAAAATCCGACGGCTATGTTTCCACTTCTTGTTTGTTGCACCTAAGAATGATTTCAAAAACGCATACAAGGAACAAAATGCGTAGGAGAGAGTAGAGAAGAGGGAGTTTGTTTTTCCAGTTACATGTTTTTTGCCTATCTTTCGGCAAAATATTATGGCGTTCTAGATTAAAAATATTTTTGCAATGTTAAATTCATTTTGTTGAGCAAGAAGAGAGGTGAGGCACTCCAAAAATGACAACCACTGCTGAAAGGGTTTTCCCAAATTTTATTGTTAGCTTTTCGAGCACAGCATAAAGGTAGATTTGATCTATTGAAGGATGTAAAACCTCGAAGAACCTATCAAGAATCCTGAAAAAGATCGTCCCACTTGTGGTCTTTCTCACCATCTCAACAGTGCTTTTTGCTTCATTCCTCGGCACTTGCTCCTCTCTCCAAGGAGGATCACCATCAACAAACGACATATCATCATCATCATCATCATCATTCCCTAAACAAGGTGTTGTCCAACATCCAATCATCAAGAATGCCTGCAACAACACTCTTTACCCATCTCTCTGCTACTCAACCATCTCTTCCATACCTGCTTCAAAGAATGCAACTACCTTTCACCGCATTCTTGGCATTGCTCTAAACCACTCCCTCTTTTCAGCCTTGACTTGCCAATCCCACGTCAACACCTTTCTTGGTTCCTGGCAGGACCTGAGTTTAATGCAAAAGAATGCTCTGATGGACTGCCCCCAAATGATTGACCAAACTCTCTAAGAACTTGGAGAAGCATTGGTGTCCTGCACAGTATCCCAGACCTTGCCACCCCTTTCGTTGGGAAATCAAATTCGTTTAATGACATCAAGACTCTACTAAGCACAGCCATGACTAACAGGGACACTTGCATTAATAGATTCTCTGGCCTGGAAAAAGCTGATTATCTGCAGCAGTAGAACCAAAACCATGAGGGTCTTATTCTAAGAACCTTCAAGAGAAGCTCATGCCTCTTTCTCGCATGATGTGCACTTGCCTTGCAATGATCAAACGGATGGAGATGCTGAACTTGGATATGGAATCTCTTGACCCCCAACGGACCTTTATGTAGAAAATCAAGGCAGGAGTATACAAGGAGAACATGGAGATCACAAGGAGAACATGGAGATCCCAAGGAGAAAGACTAATATCATGTTAATTGGAGAAGGAATGTAGTCTACTATTTTGAGTTATAGTATTCATTACTTCAACATGAAATCATTTTTTTTTTTTGAATCTTAGCGTAACGGTTGAGTTACTCTTTTGGTAATCTCGAGATCACGGATTCGAAGTGTGAAAATAGTCTCTTTACAAAAATGAAAAAGAAAACTGCATACATATACGCCTACTCCAAATCAACTTCAATTATTGGGATTAAGGTTTTGATTATTATTGTTGTTTTCGAGCATAGTGTGGCCCAAGAAAAACAACATTCTCCGAGCCGAAGGATATGGGCATTCAACAATAAAAATGACAATTTTATATGAGTGGAATGCAAAATTTTCCATACTCACAAACTTAAAAATGGATTTGCTAACATAACATATCGACCAAATTAAGGATTATCAGACACTATTTCAAAGTGGCCAAACATCTTAGAAACGATGTTTCAGAGGAACAAAGTACACAAAAGAAAGATGGAAAATCAACGTGATCGGAATGAATGCTGTTTGGTATTGAATTTATCCATATTTGGAGAAAAAAGTTATTAGTTTATTATGCACTAGAGGGGCATTTTAGGTAATTGATAGGGGTTAGTGGGATAACTCTCACTATCCCATAACTACTTTACACCATTATCTCTCTGGAATCCCTCCACCTAACGTGTATCAAGAATAATGGAAGGGAACTAACATTCTCTTTTTTTCTGTGGGATTCTGAATGTCATATGAGAATGGCTAGAGAGAGAAAAAAATAGAATGTTTTTAGAGTGAGAATGAGAATGAGGGCTTGAGAAAAATTCCGAGTATGGAATTTTTTCCGTCGTAACGAATCACCGGACTGAGGGTTGCGATGTTGTGATGTTACGATGGTGGTGATTCGATTAATATCGTGATCACCATCCCGATCGCGAGATCCAATCGAGGGACGTACAGTCGATTTTGAAAACTCTACACATTGGAAGGATAACGAGCTGGCGACTTACACGTCCATCAACACCCAATGAGCTGCTCTCAATTCGACAACAACCTTTTTTTTTTCCCCCAATATTTTTAGATATATCAAAGTAAGGAGAGTTGGATCACATGCTTCAGGGCTAGGATGCCAATGGGGGACTATGCCACTCCCAATTGGAGAACGATCATCTTTCCTCCATCAACCAATTTTTATATATATTTGACATTGTATCCACGTAGAATTAATATGCTCATGAATTATTTTTTCCATTATATCTTAACTACTCATTTAGATATCTCAGTTGGTCGAGTCGGAGCATTGGGGCCAAAGTAGTGCATGATCGATAGAGTAAGGGCAAAACTACTCTAAATTCGATAAAAACTATTTTCGATTCTCAACCACTTTTTTCTACTTAGTTTTTTATTTAGATTTAACCACTATATGTTGCATTACTTTTCTTAAGGGCAATTAACATTTTTTTAGATTTTGTCTTTCTAATGATATATGATAATGCATTCGAGTAATATTTAGATACAACATAAAAGTGCAAACCTAAGCACGATTTCGAAATTGCATGCAAGGAACAGAATGCGTAGGAGAGAGTAGACAAGAGGGGGTATGTTTTTTCAGTTACCTGTTTTTGACAATTTTTTTCATAATATTATGGCATTCCAGACTAAAAATATTTTGGCAATGTTAAATTCATTTTGTTGAGCAAGAAGAGGAAGGTGGTGCACTCCAAAAATGACAACCACTGCTGAAAGGGTTTTCCCAAATTTTATTGTAAGCTTTTCCGGCACAGCAGAGAGTGGCCAAAGAAAAACAACATTCCCCAAGCCGATGGATTTGGGCATTCAACAATAAAAAAAGACAATTTGATATGATCAGTGGAACGTAAAATTTTCCATACCGACAAACTTAAAAATGGATTTGCTAACATAACATGTCGACCAATTTGATGATAATCAGACACTTTTTCAAAGTGGCCAAACATCTTAGTTACATTGTTTCAGCGCAACAAAGTGCCCAAAATAATGATGGAAAATCAAAGTTATCGAAATGAATGAAGTTTGATATTGAGTTTATCCATAAAATTGGAGTATATGGAATAAATAAATGAATTTAGTCGAATGATAGCAAGGTTTTCTCTTGTGATAATAAAATATGAATGACTCGAAAACGATATGGGAGATTTTACCCCTCCGACCCACCTCGAAATCTTGAAGTTATAACTTGAAATATATAAATAGTAGTTGCAACCAGGGTTATTGTCGAGCATAATAACGCAAGCTTGTTACCCAAGCGGGCACATTAAGGTTGTTGGTGTGTGGTTCGGCTCAATGGTTAGGGCGTGGGAGCAAAAATACTAGCTCACCCTATCCAAGTAGGGAGTTGGGCCATAGGCACTAAGTGAAGGCTTGGTATGCATTGCCTATATAGTGGTTAGGCTGGCTTCACAAAGCAATGACCGCCTCCCACCCCTGTCGATGGAAGGATAACGAGCTAGCGTCTTACACGTCCATCAACGCCCAATGTGCTGCTCTCAATTCAAAAACAACCATTTTCTTTTCCCAAATATGTTTAGATATATCAAAGTAGGGCGAGTTGGATCACATGCTTCAGGATCACAATGCCAAATGCGTAACTAGTGCGGGACCAAGTCGCTCCTAATTGGAGAACGATCTTGTTTCTAATGTCAACAAAATTTTATGTGTATTTGACATTTTATCTACGTAGAATTAATATGCTCATGTGTTATTTTTCCTTTATATCTTAACTATTTATTTAGATCTGTTAGTTCGTCATCCCGGAACATTGGGGCGAAAGTAGTGCACGATCGATAGAGTAGGAGAAAATTTGTAATACCGGCAAAACTAATGTCCGATATTTTGTAAACATCTTTATAAAATAATAGAAAAATTTTAAATTTATATTAATTTTCGATTTTGGGGTATTAAATTTAAATTTTTTGATATATTTATAATGTCGTGTCCGTGAATCGTAGTAAACCCTATTTTTATGAAATTTAAATTTTAGTGAAAAGAGGGTGTGAGTATATATATATACATATATATAATTATTTATTTATTTATTTATTTGTATATTAAAAAAAAAGAAGAGGAAAACGCTGCGTTTTCCCCTCCCCCAAATCAATTAGGGCTAAAAGCCCTAAGTCTCTCTCTCACCCTTCGTCTCTCTAGCTCGCTCTCTCCCGAACCCTCTCATCTCCCTCGAATCTCTCTCCACCACCCTCTCCACCTCCGACCACCGTTTGCCGTTTTCCCCCTTTATCGTCTCTCTGTTTCTCTCTCTTTCTCCTTCGATCGCACTCTCTCTCTGTTTCACTCTCACTCTCTGTTTCTCTCTCATTGTCTACCCCCGACCACCGCACACGGTCTCTCACCCTCCGTCGTCTCTCCCTCTCTGCCTCTCTCTCTGTTTCACTCTCTGTTTTCTCTCTCTCCCTCTCCTGCACGCGTTAGCACTCTGTCTCTCCCTTTCCTGCTCTCACACGCGCGCTTTGCTCTCTCTTTTTGCCAAGAGGACTTTTGCAAGCCCAAGCCGGCAGTAGCAGTAAGCCTTTGAGAGCCCTAAACCGAATCTGCAATCATCCACCGCGTAGGTAAGGATGACAATTCTGAGTAAATACTTTAGGGTTTTTGAATATTCTTAGTAGTTGGGTTTAATTGCTGACATTTATTTCAATTTGGAAGCGTTACAGGTTCTGGACTGAAATGAATGGTGTAAGGAAGCTAGGTCCGTGAATTGCGGATATCATAGGTGAGGGAAATACTAATTCTTTCAATAAATTGAATGAATCTAGGGTTAAATCTATGGTGAAGAGATCTGTATATGTTTAGGATGTATATTATATTCGATTAGAATGCATTTTCTGACATTTTATATGTGATTATTAAGGTTATGTATAGGATTTTATATGAATTAGGTTATTTGATACAAAAGAAGCATGCTAAGGGATGATAGAATCATGTTAGGTTGAATAGAATAGTTTTCCTAGAGTTTAATTTGAAATATATATGAAAAGTATTATAATTATATAAATTCAGAAGAAAATTGGGCAAAATTGGAAATATGGGGAATTAAAGTTTATTGGAGATTTAAATAATCTTAGGTTGATGAAATGAGAGTTTAGAATCTGTGAATGTTCAAATTAAAGTTATATTAAATTAGGAAAAATTGAAAACCCTTTTATGGGAGCTTATTTGATAATAAATTGTGATATTTGATTAGGTTAATCTTTTGGGGGTTTGAAAGGAATCAATTCGAATTTGATTGAAAAGTAGAGAGTGAATACCCTCTCTAGAGGTGAATGGACGATTCATTATGTTCCTAAATAAGTAACTTGTTTTAAAATTATTTTGTAAATGATTTTGAAAAATTTTACATATTTTTTATAAATTGTTTTGTGATTGTGGGATGTCTAAACTGGATTGTGAAGTATGAATATATCCACTGTGTTTATGAATGTATGTGTCATATGTTATTTGATATTGTTTTATGAATTGCTATGGTATGAAATTGATGATTATTTGTTGGAAATTATGGCATATGATTTGAGAAATGACATGTTTGAGAAATGAAGGGTGCTGGTTGTTAATGGCTATAATCATTCTCACCACGGAGTGACCCGACGGGGTGGCGTGATTGGGGTTGGATGTGCGGGGGAGTTAGACGTCCTTCCCTCTGTCGAAATCGTGCTATATCTAGTTTGTACCCCGGTGAGGTACGAGTCAACACTAAGAAATGGGGTATGTTTTGAAATATTGGATGAAAAAAATCTTAGCAGGTTTTCGTCTAGGTTCGGCCAGTCTAAGACGGGAGTGTTTTCGATGGGACCCCATGATTTTCTGATAGAATGATCAATGTGGATGCATGTTTTGCAAATTGATTGATTTATTGAAATGTTTTTACATATATAAAGTGTGGTTATGAGATATGCTTTGACTGCCCCACATTCACCTCTCATTTATGAACACAATCATATCATTGCAGTTCACTCACTGAGTATTCCCCAATACTCACCCATATTTTCACATTTTACAGAGGATACTTAGTTCGGAGACTGCACGTGGGAGTTTGCGAAGGATTTTTGCTTATTTGTATAGGTATCTAGCAATGTAGAATTTTTGGGAATCGTAGTTCATAGAACCATGGAAAGGAAGTTTTGTACATCTCATACCGTGCGAATTTTACTGATACTGGTAGAGTTCTTCAGCAAATATTGGTAAAATCCAACGATTATGATTTGGAATTTCATTATTTTGATTTAACTGTTTTTGGAAAATGTTTTATCTTGTACTGGGACATTTAGATTGTAATTCTGAGTTTCGATACTTCTTTTTGGATTTGTGAAGTTCTGTGCATCTCATACCGTTTGGATTTTACTGATGCTAACTTGTTTTCTTCATACAAATATTAGTAAAATCCTACGACTATGATTTAGAATTTCTTTTATTTTGAATACTTTATTTGTATTGAGAATTCTGGTTGGTTGAGATGGCCACACTACATGCATACATGTACAGGATCCCATCCCTCGGTTGTGTGCCGACGCATGTGTGTATGTATAGGGATGGACCGGATGGGTTCTTTGTATGTGTATTGTTTCTTGATTTTTCTTATATTTGATGGATTTGTGTACCGAAGAATTTAATGTTCAGAAATGTAGCCTTGCGGAGTCCAATTATATAGGGAGGTTCTGCCCGTGTACCGAGATAATACGGTGATTGTTGAGTACTCAATTCGAGGATCGGGGCGTAACAAAATTGCTCACTACAAAGAAAAACATAATTTTGATTACGGATTAAGTGATAAAAATTTTAGAAAGATTCGTCGCTAATTTGTTTAGTGACGAATTTAACAATGAAAAAATTTTCGTTATTAATAATGTGTCACAAAAACTTAGCGACGAAAATCAAGAATTCGTCGCTAAATTAGTAACGAAAATTTTTTCCATCGCTAATTTCATAACTAATTTTAACAACGTATAAGAGATTTCGTTGCTAAATTTAGCAACGAAACTAGAATCCGTTGCTAATCGTAATCCATCACTAAATTAGTGAAGTATCATATTTTCCGTCACTAATATTGATGACGGATTTTATTTTCTATTTCTAAATTCGATGCAATATTTAAATCCATGCTAAACTTTTTTGATGAACTTTGTGATGAATTTTTTATCACTTATTTAACAAAGGATTTGGAAATTTGGCCAAAAAAAATTTATTATTTTTAAATTTATTTTCCTATTCAAAAAAAATGTCATGTCGAACGAACATAAATATCAAATTTAGTTACGAATATCTATTCAATAAATCTAAAAAATTTTTCAATTCAACCAACATAATAATCAAATTCCAAACATATTTTCCAAATCAATAAAATCAATATTATCTGTAAATGTTCGAGTATCCAACTAAATGTCAATAGTAGCATAATGAAGCAAACATCAATCCAATATGTAACATTCCTCATGAATAGGCTACGGGCCATCCCTTCGACCAAAATAATTGTATACAACGAAAAATAACACTTGGATGATGTGTGAATTGATATACAAAAAGGATGCTAAATCAACCTTCTCGTTGCTGTCATTCTTCTCTCTTAAGCAGCACTTTCTTAGAATCCAGCTTCTCACCCTAAGCACAACAGCCAATATGTCAAATTTATCATACATTCCAAGAGTAAAATATTCTAGAATTTAAAAAGCATGAATAGAAATACTTCAAAGTCCACCATATTTTATATAAAAAAGCAATGAATCTACCATTTTTTATATTAAAAAAATCCACCATATTTTAAAAAAAGGAATTAAATATTAAATAATTTTTTCAAATTTTAGATAATTTACAAGAAGGTGGAATTCTTGTAAGGCACGATAACATTATAAATGTTAGATTAGGAAATTTTTAAGAAGGTGGAATTCTTTTGTTAAAACTTCACGGGCATGTTCTCATTGTTAAGTCGCCTTTGCCTTTTAATAACTCCCTACTTACACAAACATGGTAGTACTATGGAGCATTAGCACCATAAGATAACCAACAAGCTAGCACCCCCATCTGTATCTATTAGGGTCATAAAATGAGTGTATTAAGAAGACTATGTGAACATAGACTTCTTGTTTTGAACAAGTTTTCAACATATCGACATAACAAAATAAAACACACTCTGCAAACAAAACAAGCTATAATACCTGAGCACAGATATTTCCGCAAATGTTACTCCTCCAATGAACACAGCCAAAACCAAGGAGCGCCTTCCATCACTTACTTTGGCATATGATCAAAAGAATCCAACATGAGATGAAGTATTATGAGGGTGATATTTAAGTAGAGGCAGTACTATCAACTGCAGTAGTGTGTACCTTGACTAATGACTGCAACAACAGCATAAGATTATAGCAACATAGAGCAATAGAAGCAAATAATATGTAGGCAAGTAGAATGCAACTCAATTTTACTCATACTCCCCTACAGTTCTTCCTAGATATAAGGGAAGCACATGATGAATCTAACCCCCCCTAGCCATTTATCTTGAATCTTTATTCTGAAAGCACTATCAACCGCAAATAAAACATCTCCACTATTTCCAAATGTAAAAATCTCCAACAATTTTCAGCAAGACTGCTGATGTGAACCCAAATCAATCACAAATATTGGCTAAGGCGCAGAGTTTGCCAAATTCTGATGAGTTTATGAAGCTACTAATGCCTTTGACTAAATATTTGGACCAGATGTGGCAGCATACCTGTCTATATTTGTTGGAGCACCCGACAATGCCAGATAATGGAGAAATTGCAAATGCACTCTGTATATCACATTAATACATCAAAAATCTTATCAGAGGTAAAATTTAACTTAAATTTTACATGATAATTTGGTACTGACCCTCTTGATCTCCGAGTGGGGTCCAGGAAGCAACTTGAAAATTTCTTCAATTGGATGCCTGAAAAGTTAGTGTAATATCAAATAAGAAAGGGAGTCCAAGGCACTAAGTAGACAATTCTGCATAGTACATGGCGACGTAATTAATCAGGAGGACTTCCGCACAAGACATCAGCAATGGTGACAAAGGGGTAAAAATGTTGTCCAATAAAATTCAAAGTCCAAGCAATTTTACCATGTGACTTCAACTTCTCCTTTCCAAACCATGTCCAAGAATGTGTGGGGATGTAGCAAAGTAGTGAACCACAGTACAAGTTATTTTATTGAAAGCAAAACAAGGTACTTCCAATCAACTTATAGCGGTTATCATTTCTGTGTAGTCCTGCTTCATTGATGTTGCCTTTTGCCGTAAAACCTGCATTCATATTGCAGATGGCAACTAAGAAAAAGAATATGCAAAATCAACAGCATGATAATAATCCAAGTGTAGTCAAGCCATAAAGCAAGCTTAAATAGGTCTTGTTGGACAAAATCACAGAGGTCAAATGGAGGAGATGAGATTTATGATGGAATTAACACAACTTGCACGATTTACTATACTATGCACTTGTACAAGCTATGGCCATACATTTTCTTTTTTTGCTATTGAAATAAGATATGCAAACAGTGTTGCTACTCCCCTGCGTCAACATAAGAGCCTCTTTCCACTATAGAATGTTCTGTTTGAATAATAATTTTTACTCTTTCAGCAAATCTGTCACCACAAACTGTAACCCCATATGATGCATATCATTTAAACTGATCCAAGATCTAGTCCCCATTGATTTGCTCATTTTTAATACAGACTGGAAAAAAGGGGCAGTCAATGTATATAATTATGAGACATTTACATTGTATTGTCCATTACTGGGATAAAAATAATTGAAAAGAGCAAGAAAAAACATGTGCAAACTACAATTACTTAGTTATTGGCAGTAATCTAAGTGTAAGATAGTCGTACCATGGTTGTTGAAACTTGAAATTTGCCGATGTCCAAGGTCAGAACACCATTTATACTTGGGTAATGTGGGATCGTGCAGTCTGCTCGTTCACGCATGTACATCTAAGTCAATTGATTTTCCTTAAAAACCATAGCTAAAGGATTGCACATTGCAAAGACCACAGAGAGAGAGAGAGAGAGAGAGCCGAACCTGCAAAACAAATCACGACGGTAGAACCTAAGAAAAAGATAGACAATCACCTACAATTGCATAAATTGGAACTAATTAGACAAATTAGGTCAGAAGGAGAATCATGCTAGAGAGAGAGTCAGAGATTTGAGATTATTATTTCAAAACCCTAAAAATTCAAATTCAAATCTAAATAGGTTGAACTTGGAAAAAAAATTGGGAATCACACTAGAGAGAGAGAGAAAGAGAGAGAGATCTTTACCTTAGGTCAGAAATTTACAGCCAACGAAGAAATGGAGAATTGACGAGAACGAGAGAGAGCAAGCGAGAGCGACAACAAGGAGAGATGGGTTTTTCTGTCCAAAAGCAAGCAAAAGTGAGAGTGAAGAGAGACACAATCTCGATCGATAGCAAGCAAGAGAGAGAGCGAAGGTGAGAGTGAGAGCGAAGAGAGCAAGAGAGAGAGAGAGATCGATCAAAGAGAGAGAGAGAAAGAGAGAGAAAATATTCTTTGAGAGAAAAAAGGTGAAAAAAAAAATAAAAAAAAAAAACCCATTTAGATTCATACTTAGTGACAAATCACAAAATCAGTAAGCTAAATTAGCGACCAATCCTGAAATCCATCGCTAAATTAGCGATGGATCCTAGAATCTCTCACTAATTTTAGTAAGAGATAAAAATTCTATCACTAAGTTATCGACAGATTTCAAAATCTATCGCTAATTTTAACAATGAATCAAGAAATTCATCCATAATTTTAACGACGAATCAAGAAAATTGTCATTAAATTTAACGACGGATTAAAAAGTCCATTATTAAATCTATCCAATTTTTTTCTTTTATTTTTAAAATCAGCATTTTACATTTTATTTTATTATTTTTTCTTTTATTTTATTATTTTATTATTCTTTTGTTTTATTTTATTATTTTTCTTTTATTTTATTATTTTATTATTCTTTTTCTTTTTATTTTATTCTTTTCGAACCTTAGAAGAGTCTGTAAACGAACGGTCATCTCTCACATTTCAATACCCTCATCCTGTGGAAACTACTGTTTGATCTACTTGCCGAAAAACATGGTTCATCGGACGTAAATGTTTGATCTACTATCTGATCATTTCGAAACCTTGTGTAAAGTTTCGATATACTATCTTCCTTATTGATGTCGGTGATGACGGAAGATGAACGGCTAAACTTTCGAAAGTGATTAAAGGGTTGATGATAGAAGCAAACGGGCGAAAATTATGAAAAACATAAAGAGTGAACTTGATAGCAACGGTTGATCGAAAATTATTTGTTAGAGATTGATTGAATTATTTATTGTTAAAAATTATTGGTTTAGCGAGAATTATAACATTCACTATATATTCAGCTCAATTTCGTTATTCAGAAAGGATAAAAAAGAGAGACACGGTTGAAAATATTTCCTAATAGAGTATAGAAGGAATTTAGCTATGAAATCAGCCACAAATTTTGAAGTAACGGTATAAATTAGAGACATATTTAGTCGCAAATATTTTTTTTGACTAATTAGCGATAATTTTAGTCACGAATATTGCAATCCGTTGCTAAATTTTATCACGAATATATTGTCGTGCTAATTAGTGATGATTTTAGCCACAAAAAATTTTTATAGTTTATTAGCGATAAATTTTATCACAAATTTCTATTTCATCGCTAAATTTAGCGATGAAAAGTGTATTCATCACTAAATTTACCAACGAATACATGATTCATGGTAAAATTTAGCCATAAAATTTCTATTTGTTGTTAATTAACCATGAATTTTGTAATAAAAAAATTTTCGTGACTAATTAGCGATGAATTTAGTCATGAATAATATATTCATAGCTAATTTATCCACGAGTTCTTTTTGTCACATATTTTGTTACAAAATAGTGATGAAACACATATTTGTCACGAAATAATGACATTTTTTTTGTTGCTAAAATCATATTTTTTATAGTGACTCTCAATTCAATAAAACTTTTTTCGTTTGTCAACCACTGATTTCTACATAGTTTTTTTATTTAGGTTTAACGACTATGTGGTTGCATTACTTTTTTTTAAGGGCAAATAACTTTTTTTAGATTTTATCTTTCTATTAATATATGATAATACATTTAATAATATTTAGATACAACATAAAAGTGTGAACCAAAGGATGATTTCAGAATCGCTTGCAAGGAACAGAATGCTTAGGAGAGAATCGACAAGAGGGAGTATGTTTTTTCAGTTACATGTTTTTTGCCAATCTTTTTGCAAAATGTTATGGCATTCCGTATTAAAAATATTTTTGAAAAGTTAAATTCATTTTGTTGCGCAAGAAGAGAAAGGTGAGGCACTCCAATCATGACAAGCACTGCTGAAAGGGTATTCCCAAATTTTATTGTTAGCTATTCGTGGGCATAGCTGAGTAGGGGTGTGAACGGTTCAGTTCAGTTTAGTTTAGTGTTCAAATTGAATCGAATTAAAAACTAAAATTTTAAAAAAATTTAAACCGAAAAAGGAACCGAATTCAATTCAGTTTAAACCAAACCGAATCGAAAAAATTTGGTTTAATTTGGTTTGTTTTGGTTCGGTTTAAATCGAATTGTTTTTTCATTTACCATTATTTTTTTAGGTATAAAGTAATGTCATTTACAATTAATGTATAAAAGACATATAAGTTTCATTTTCTCTTCTTCAAAAATAATATTTTTAGAACTATTTAGTGGTTTTAATTCTAAGAATAGTTTTAAATTGGTGTAGATTTAAAAATAATATTTTTTTATTTAAATCATATCAAGAATAATTATGAAAAAAAATATTCTTATGAATAATATTTTTTTTTAAAATAATATAACCTAATTCATCATTTGAATATTACAAAAATATAAGAAAAAAAATTAATTAAATTAGATTTTTTAATATAAAAGTATTAAAAAAATACTAATTCAATTCAAATCGAACCGAACCGATTTTAAAAAATTAAATCAAAAACGAATCAAAATAATTTTAGTTTCGTTCCGTTTGTACAGAATTTTTTTTTTTAAGAAAATCAACATTGTCCGAGCCGAAGGATTTGAGCATTCAACAATGAGAAAGACAATTCGATACAAGTGGAATGAAAAATTTTCAATACTGACAAATGTAAAAATGGATTTGCGAACATGACATATCGACCAATTTAAGGATAATTAGACACTATTTTGAAGTGGCCAAACAACTTAGTTGCAAAAGAAATATGCGAAATCAATGTTATCAAAATGAATGCAGTTGGATATTGAATTTATCCATATTTGGAGAAAAAAAGATATTTTATTATATTTAGAAAGTAAAATTTTGAAAGTTTACGAAGTTAAAATTGGAATATATGAAATAAATAAATGACTTTAGTCAAATGATAGCGGGGTTTTCTCTTGTAATAATAAAATAGACTCGAAAACGATGTGGGAGATTTTACCTCTCCGTCCCCCCGCGAAAGCTTGAAGTTATAACTTGAAATATATAAATATTAGTTGCAGTTAGGGTTATTGTCAAGCTTAATAACGCAAGCTTGTGACCCAAGCGGGGGCATTAAGGTTGTTGGTGAGTGGTTTGGCTCAGTGGGTTTGGTGTGGGCGCGAAAATACTAGCTCACCCTGTCCAAGTAGGGAGTTGGGCCATGGGCACTAAGCGAAGGTATGGTGTGTGTTGGAGTCGATTTTTACCCTACAGATATATGTTCTTCCGACTCGAGTGGGGAGCCAATGATGGTGGTGTTCGTTGGCTCTTCACGGATGAGAAATTTATAAAAACCCCACCGGAGCTGACCCAACGGGGGGATTTCAATGCTCAAGTTAATATGAATGATAAAATGAACACCGATTGTAGTCGTAGATATCATACCTCTGATCGTGTATAGAGTAAAATATGAGAGCATACCTCTAATTGTAGAAGATTAAGCATGAGATCCTAACTTTGTCGGTGTATGTAAATAGGTATGAAACCCCTCTCTAAATGACATATAGAATTAGGTATGGAGCCCCCTCTGACCGAAATATAAAATTGGGTATAGAACCTCCTCTAACTGATATATAGAATTGCCTCTTTTTTGTTTGTAAAAACTGAATCCCGTCTGAGAGTTGTCTATACTTTGTATTTATAGCATTCCCAAGGATGTAAAAAACTATAGTTTTCTTTTTGTTTTAGATCTTCCAAAATCATTGGTGCTTTTGGTGAAAGACTTTTAAAAAATTTAGACTTCTTTGGGATTTAGGAAGGTTTGTAACTTTAGGAAGATTTCCTTCCTTATCAAGAGTCCAAGAGAATTAAAGTCCTACAGAAACAAAGAAAGTTTCTTGTGTCAAGGAAATCTCCTTCCTTACCCGATGATTACAAGAGAATTGAAAATTGTTTGAACTAGGTGCCATCATTTGCCCCCACTCTTAATGATATTTTAAAAAAATGGTATTAGAAGTAAAGTTATTAGAAAAATCAAAGTGTTGGTGACAAACTATTACAATTGCTTAAGGAAAATTTTGATTTCTTACCAAGAGGCCGAAAGACTGAAAGGTCGGGAGACCGTGTGGTTGAGATATTGATAGGTTGAATGATCGAGAGGTCAAGACACCGACAAGAGATTGAGAGACCAACAAGTTGAATGCTAAAGAGACTGATAGGAGATTGAGAGGCCGACAGGTCAAACGGATGAGAGGCCGACAGACCAAACGGAGGAGAGGTCGACAAGAGACTAAAAAGCTGACAAACTGAACGGAAGAGAGGCCAACAAGCCAAACAGAGAAAAGACCGACAAGAGATTGAGAGGCCGATAAGCCGAATGAAAGAGAGGCCGACAGGATGGAAGAGAGGTCTACAAGCCAACGGAGAAGAGGCCGACAGGCCAACAGAAAAGAGGCGGACAAGCAGACGAAAGGGAGGCTGATAGGCCAAACAGAGGAGAGACTGACAAGAGATTAAGAGGGTGACAGACTGAACGGAAGAACAGCCAACAGGCCGAACGGAGGAGAGGCCGATAAGAGATTGAGAGTCTGATAGACCGAACGGAAGAGAGGTCGAGAGGAAACTGAAAGGCCGACAAGTCGAACAGAAGAGAGACCGATAGGCTGATCAGAAGAGAGACCGACAAGATATTGAGAGGCCGACGGGCCGAATGGAAGAGTGGCCGACAGGAGATTGAGAAGCTAACAAACCAAACGGAGGAGAGGCCGACAGGCCGAACGAAGGAAAAATTGACAAGTTGAACAATCAAGGACAGCATAGGCCTGTTCGGGGATATAAATCCCAACAGTAGATAAGGGTGATATAGGTCCATTGGAGAAGATAGATTCTATCGGTAGATCGTGACGGCATAATCCCATTCATGGAGATTGATCTCATCAGTAGATTGGGGCGATATGGGTCCGCTCGAGGAAATAGATCCCATCGGTAGATCAGTGTGGCATGGGCCCGTTCGAGGAGATAGAACCTGTTGGTAAATCGGACAAGCATGGACCCGTTCGGGGAGATAGATCCCATCGGTAGATCAGGACGATATAGGCCCGTTCAGAGAAATACATCACATAGGTAAATCAGGGCGATATGAGTATATTCAGAGAGATAGATCTCATCGATAGATCAGGGCGGCATGGGACCGGTTCGGAAAGATAGATCTCATCGATAAATCAGGGCGACATAAGCCCGTTTGAGGAAATAGTTCCCATCGGTAGATCATGGCAGCATGAGCCCGGTCAGAGAGATAGATCTCATCGATAGATCAATACGACATAGACCCATTTGAGGAGAAAGATCCCATCGATAAATTAGGGCGACATGGGCCTATTCAGGTAAATAGATCTCATCGTTAAATGGGGGCGGCATGGATCCGATTGGGAAGATAGATTCTATCAATAAATCAGAACAGTATGGGCCCGTTCGGGAAGATAGATCCCATCAGTAGATCTTGACAACACGGGCTCGTTCAGGGAGATAGATCCTATCGGTATATCAGGGAGGTATGGACTCGTTCCGGGAGATAGATCTCATCGGTAGATCGGGGCATATGGTTCCATTCAAGAAGATAGATCTCATCGGTAGATCAAGATAATATGGGCCCGTTCATTCGATAATGTATCATGAGACAGATGGTCAACAAATTATCTATACAAGGCCGAGAGAATGAGGGCGAGAGAATTACCTAACGAGGGGTACTCCGGACTACCTTGTCTCGATTGTCACATAGTCGAATGAACTTAGACAGTCGAGAAGAAGTGAAGCAAGGCTTGAAATTTCTACGACTGGTCAATCATTGTTTTCACAGACGGCGTCAATCTGTTGGAGTTGATTTTTGTTTCACAAATACTTGCTCTTTTGACTCGAGTGGGGAGTTGATGATGGTGGTGTTTGTCGATTCTTCACGAATGAGAAACCTACAAAAACCCAAACGGGACTGGTCCAACGAGGGGACTCTAATACTCAATTCAATATGAGTGATAAAATAAAGATCGATAGTAGGCGTAGATATCGTACCTCCGATCGTGTATAGAGTAAAATACGGAAGTATACCTCTGATAGTATAAGATTAAACATGAGACCATACTTTGTCGGTGTATGTAAATGTGTATGAAAACCCCCTCTCAATGACATATTGAATTGAGTATGGGACCCCCACTCTTACTGATGTATAGAACTGGGTATGGAACTCTCTCTGACTGATGCATAAAATTGTCTCTCTCTCGTGTATAAAAACTGAGTCCCTTGTGAGAGTTGCATATATTCTGTATTTATAGCATTCCAATGGGTGTAGAAAACATTAGTTTCCTTTTTGTTTTAAATCTTCCGAAATCGTAGGTGATTGTAGTAAAAGATTTCTAAAAGATTTAGACTTTTTTAGGATTTAGGAAGGTTTAGGATTTTAGAAAGATCTCCTTCTTTATCAAGAGTTCAAGAAAATTAAAATCCTATAGAAATAAGGAAAGTTTCTTATGTCAAGGAAATCTCCTTTTTTATCGGATGATTAGAAGAGAATTGGAAACTATTTGAACTGGCAATGTGCATTGCCTATGGAGTGGAGGGCACCATGTTAGGCTACATTAGGCTGGCTTCACAGTGCCGCGACTACCTTCCACTCTTGTCAGTGGAAGGATAATAGGCTGGCAACTTACACGTCCATAGACCCCTAATGCGCTGCTCTCAATTCGACAGCAAACTTTTTCTTTTCCCAGATATGTTTAGATATATCTGAGTAAGGAGGGTTGGATCATATGCTTGAGGGCCAGGGAGCCAAGTGCGTCACTTATAGAGTGGGGGACTGTGTCACTCCCAATTAGAGAACAATCTTGTTTTTTTGTTCACCAATTTTTATTTGAATTTGATATCGTATCTGCGTAGAATCAATATGCTTGTGCGTTACTGTTCCTTTATATCTGAACTGTTCAATTAGATGTGTCAATTGGTGGCCTTTGAGCACTGGGGCCAAAACAATGCATGGCCGATGGAGTAAGGGCAAAACTACTCACAATTCGATAAAAACTTTTTTTCTTTTTTCAGCCACATATTTCTACATTGTTTTTTTTTTTTAGTTCTAACTAATTTGTCGTGTGTTGCTTTTTTTTAAGGATAATTATCGTATATTTTGATTTTTATCTTTCTATTATTATATAGTGGTACATTAAAGTAACATTTAGATACAACCTAAAAGTGTGAACCTAACATTGATTTCAAAATTCCGTGGGAGGGACATTGTGTAGGAGAGAGGGAGATGAGAGGAAGTATGTTTTTCCCATAAGATGTTTTTGTCAATCTTTGTGCAAAATAATATAGCACTCCAGATTGAATATATATTTGCTAAGTTAAATTCATTTTGTTGAGCAAGAAGAGGAAGGTGGGGCACTCCAAAAATGACAAGCACTACCAAAAGGGTATTCCTAAATTTTATTGTTAGCCTTTCTGGCACAGCAGAGTGTAGACAAAGAAATTCAACATTCTATAAGCCAAAGGAATTGGGTATTCAATAATTAAAAAAAAAATACAATTTGATATATGATTGAAATGTCAAATTTTCAATACTGACAAACGGAAAAATGGAATTTATAAGATAAAATATCGACTAATTTAAGTATCATTGGACAATATTTCATAGTGGCCAGAAGTCTTAGTGATGATGTTTCAATAGAAAAAAGTACCCAAAAGAAAGATGGAAAATCAACGTTATTGAAATGAATGCAGTTTGTTATTGAATTTATCCATCTTTAGAGAAAAAAGCTATTTTATTATATTTGGAGAGTAAAATTTTGAAAGTTTACAATGTTAAAATTGGAGTATATGGAATAAATAAATGAATTTAGCCAAACGATAGTGGGTTTTCTCTTGTGATAATAAAATATTAATGATTCGAAAACAATGTGGGAGATTTTACCCCTCCCAACCACTACGAAAACTTGAAGTTATAATTTGAAATATGCAAAATATTTGCTGCAGTACAATTATTGCCGAGTTTATTAACACAGGCTTGTAACTTAAGTGGGGGCATTAAGGTTGTTGATGTGTGGTCCGACTCAATGGGTAGGGCGCGGGAGCGTAAATATATAACAACCCGTTGTAATCAATCTTGAAAATAACGACTAAGAAGGAAGCAAGCCAAATATTGTTGTGTCTCCTATTCTCTCTCTCTCTCTCTTTATACTCTTCTCTATTTCTCTCTCTTTCTTCCTTCAGTTGCATTACACATCCGTTCCACCTACGGTTCCTCCATTCCCCTTTGACACTCATAAAGGATCCTTCGGTTCCACCGCCTCCCCTTTGACATTCATAAACAAAGTCGTAATAAATTGGTATCAAAGCGTTATATCCTCAGCCAAAAGAGAAATCAATGGCAGAAGCGACTTGATAGAAAATTTTAGAAGAGCAACTTAAGAAATACAAAAATAAAATGCAAGAATTATCACACAAGGCTAAAGAACACCATCTCCAAGTCAATAAATAGATGGAAGAATTTTGTCTAATGATGAAAGAGCAATCCCAAAGATTAGAAACCTTCATGGCCAGCATCGACAATTGGTTCAATGACATTAAAAAAATGTTAAACAAGGATAAAGTGTAGATCAAGAGATAGAAAGAATAGTAAGATCACCAATCCTTCCTACTCCTACTAAAGGATGAATCAGAGTAGAAGAAGGACCATTTCCCATAAAGAAGGACATTAACTGGCAGGGATCACTACAAATCTGTCCGAGAATTGAACTTCCCATATTCATAGGGGACAATCCACATATATGGTTGTGAAAGTGTAGCAACAACAAGTACCTGTCCAAGTATATGTAGAAACCATTGAAATGTATTTGGATGGAAAGGTCGTGATATGGTTTTAAGGCCTAAAATGAGCTAAGAATGAGATTAGTTGGGAAGAATTTTCTAATCTCTTATGTTAGCACTTTGAGTTGAAAGGCGTTAGAGATAAAGTCGATGAATTTAACAAGTTGTAGCAAGTGGGAACAATGGTAGAATATCAGGAGAAATTTGAGGAGCTGTGGTACATAATGCTTCACAAGAACCCCCCCTCTCACCGAGTCTTACTTCATGTCAAGTTTTATTAGTGGCGTAAAAGAAGAAATCAAACCCATGTTAAGAATGCTTAAACGCAATACTCTACTTCAAACATTTGAAATAGCTATTCATCAAGAACAATCTATACATTTGGCCAGACAAAAGAGAATTGAAGAAAACAAGAGTTGGGATCTTGGTGAAGCAAGAGCAGGTGGAAACAACTCCACTCACAAAATTGTCACAACTAAAGGCCAAGATTGGTCAAATGGCATTGGTTCAGAGGATAAGATAACTAGGATATCAGCATGGGAGATGTAACACAAAAGAGCTAACAATCTATGTTATAGATGTGGAGAGAAGTATATCCCAGGGCACCACTACAAATTTAGAACTCTAAATTTGATTGTAGCTACAGAAGAAGTGGAGGAATCATGATACAGACAAGCAAAGGAATTGGGAGAAGCATCAGGTCACTATGACCACTTTGCCTTTGGGGGAGGCTGACAAACAAAATCTACTAGAGTTAAAAGCAGTCAGTAGGCTAATAATATAAATTAGCTAAACAAGCCTGAATCCAAAAAAAAAGAAAAAAGAAGTTCCATCCGAGAGGGCATGGCTCAATTTCCAAGTTATCAACCTTGAGGGCAAGATGGTTCTTTAAAGGGGAGGGAAATTATAACAACCCGTTGTAATCAATCTTGAAACTAACGGTAAGTATATGAGATAAACTTTTAGAGTTAATTGATCAACCAACCAACTGAAAGTGGTTAGAAGAGCTAGATCAGCTAGGAAGGTCAAGAGGAATGTATAAAAGGGTGTAACGTCAAGAAGAAAGCAGGCTGAATATTGTTGTGTCTCCTATTATCTCTCTCTCTCTCTCCCTTTCTCTTTCTACTCTTCTCTATTTCTTCCTTCAGTTGCATTACACATCCGTTCCACCTACTGTTCCTCCATTCCTATTTGACATTCATAAAGCATCCATCAGTTCCGCCACCTCCCCTTTGACATTCCTAAACAAAGTCATGACAAAATACTAAGTCACCTTGTCCAAGTGCGAAGTTAGGTCATGGACACTAAGCGAAGGTTTGGTGTGCATTGCCTATAAAGGGCGCTGTGTTAGTGTCACGCCCCGACCCACACCCGAGCCGGGCACGCGACCAGCCCGCCGCGGCACCTCGATGCACGGGCACCACGTCCCACACATCGAAGCACCGTAAGGCTGTCGACATTCACAAAATCCAGGTTTCCAAATCACAGAGATCCCCAAGAAATAAAAATAATACATGTATGCCTCAATGCAAATTAAAACAAGTGAGAGTTAACCTTATACAGACAAGAAGAATTATAAATACAGTCATCCCAATTTAAACAAATACAATGGTCATCCTAACTTCCTCAAAATGATACAATAACCTCAATACATAGCGGAATAGCGGGTAGTCATACCCCGGCCCAGTAGTCTCCAAAGAATGTCCAATACAATAATGCGCACAAATCTCTCAGTCTGAGTCTACACCTATAGGAGGGGAATCTGAGGGGTGAGTACCGTAGAGAGGGGGGTTGGTACTCAGCAAGTCGGGGGGATGACATGCTACAATTAATTTTTGGGTGAATTAGGAGTGTCAAAATTATGTCCTAATAAATCCATGGTATGCAAAAATATTATGACATCTCAATAAATCATTCACGGCATACGTATCAAATCAAATATGCATCCATTATGCATGTCCGTCATATCATGTAGAGCCGGCCGAAAATATCCCGACAAAGGCCAACCATGGCCAAGGACGGGCAACGTTGGGGGTTTTCATGGTGCAAGTAATAAAATAAGGCTCTCCACCCCAACGTTGGCCACAGACTACTCCAACTAGCCTGTATATATATATCGCACACGTATCAAGGATCAAGTGTGTATGGAAACCCGCCGGTGCTAGACCTACCAAGGTCCTCCCCGAAGTGGTTCAACCGACGACTGTCCGTACAATATGTATGACAATCTGGCGGATACCCCCTGCAGAGGCGTATCCGGGCACAACAGGTGCCTCTACCAAATGTCCTTCGTAGCTACGGAATGCCATAGGAAGCATATCATCATCATCACAGTATCCACAGGGGCATCCAGCCCAAATCACATATCTCAAGCCAAATCTCAAGCCATAACATGTCAAAATCATGTGCCAATATGCAATGGAAGTATAAAATCATGTGGATATATCAAAGTGTGGCACAATCATCAAGTGTCAAAATCATGGATGCATATCGATATAAACAAGTTGGGACACTCCATATATCACAAAACATTTTCATAAATCCAGGGAAATAAGTCAATCATACCATTTTAAATCATGCCTTTGAAAACTTTTTAAAACACAGTATCAATTAAAAGTAGATGTCAAGTCCCACTCACTGTTAGGGGAGGATAATGCACTCCCCAATATTTCCACAAAGCGTAAATCAAGTACTCCCTCCGTTCAACTCAAATAACTCTTAGGGAGACAGTCTGCAGATTTTTTTTTTAACCTGCGCAGTCATGGAAAATAGACTATAACTTTGGCTATAACAGTCCAAATCAGATGATTCTTATCTCATTTTAAAGCTAAGAGATATCACTATAACTTTCATTTTGCACACTTCCTCAGATTCAAATCACAGAATTCCCGGTAAGCCTCATTTTGTTACTGTCATATTTAAGTTTTGGATTCTGTCCAGTTTTTGTACAGAAGCCATAACTTTCATTCTACTCACCAAAGTCTAATGAAAGTTTAACATGTTATAGCTAAGATGTAGATCTACAACTTTAGTGTTTTGAGTTTTATCCAAATATGCCTGGAAGGGGTTCAACAAAATTCATGAACAAGACTGATACGTTTTAGTGAAACATAAAGTTTCTGTCAACACAGTTTTAAGGAAAATTGTATAACTTTCAATTTCCTCGTGCGAAATGGCTGAAATTTTTATATGTTATAGCTAAGAAGTATATCTATAACTTTCATGTTTTGTGTTTCTTCAAAATAAGACTGTAGAGGGGTCGTTTTTACTCACTACTGTCAAGGTTCGAAACTGGACACTTCTATGTCGAGTTTCAGGAAAAGTGCCATAACTTTTGCCACAGGCATCTGATTTTGGTGATTCTTATCTCGTTGGAAAGATAAGACTTTGATCTACAATTCATATAACTAACACATTTTCAAAATCTAGCTCTAAGATGTCTTAAAACAGAGATGAAATCACGGACAGAAATAAAATTTAAAGTGAGACAGGATAAAATTTCTTACCTCACTTTCTTGGTCTTCCTCTCTTGCTTCTCTCCTTGTTCTCACGAATTTGGAAGAATGAACAAGCATTCTAAGGCCTTCTTCTTTTATTATTGTGTTAATAACTCACCACCCTAGGATCAAATCTCCAATTAATCTAAACCATAGGATCATTTTGCTATTGCATGTGTTCTCATTGGTTTTCATGTGTATGTGTTCTCATTGGTCCACCTTGCCTTTCTCATCTCCATTTGGCCAACACTTGTCCTCCTCACTATAACACTTGTTCAATACAAGAATACACTTGTCACATTTCATTTAAGTTTTGTTAATTGCTAACAAGTCCTTTGACTTATAAAAATTCTAATTTGACCCCTAAAATTTCAATAATTACACACTAGGCCCAAAATCTTATATTAGACCTAATTAAATTTATTTAATGTGAAATTAAGGTTTTGAATCTCTTTGAGTCAAAATTGATTCGATTTGTATTTTACCGTCAAATATCTAAGGTTGATTTACTAGGAAAATTTTCTTAGTGAAAATTCATTAACATAGTAGTAGAAACATTATATATATACATATATATATGAAATGGGATTCACTATAGAATACACCGAGAGTCGGTGTTACATTTTTCTAACCCCCTAAAAACAAGTTTCGTCCCCGAAACTAAAAGAAAACCATATAGGAAAAGGAAAATTACTCGGTAAATAGATGAGGGTACTGTCCCCTCATAGTCTCCTCGGGCTCCCAAGTTTCCTCCTCGACCTGGTCGCTACGCCACAAAATGCGTACCAATGAAACATCCTTGCTTCGTAGTCTACGGATCTGTTGGTCAAGGACTGCTACGGGCTGTATAGGTAAACTCAGGTCCTCCCGTAGCTCAACTGGTGGAGGTTCTAAAACATGAGAAGGGTCAGGCATATATCTCCTAAGCACCGAGACATGGAACACATCGTGAATACGTGCCAACTCCTCTGGCAGCTCCAATCTGTACGCCACACTTCCGATCCTCTCAAGAATACGGAAGGGCCCAATATACCTGGGGCTCAACTTGCCCCGCTGTCTGAAACGGATCACCCCTTTCCCGGGTGAGATCCTCAAGAAAACCATGTCTCCCTTCTGAAACTCCAGTGGTCGCCGCCTACGGTCTGCATATGCCTTCTGTCGATCCTGGGCGGCTCTCATCCTCTGTCGGATAATCCTGACCTTCTCCCTCGTCTCCTCAACAAGCTCCACACTGTTGAGGTGCCTCTCACCGACCTCGTCCCAGCATAAAGGTGTGCGGCATCGCCTCCCATACAATGCCTCGTATGGAGGCATCCCGATACTCGCCTGGTAGCTGTTATTATATGCAAACTCTACAAGTGGTAAATGTCGATCCCAGCTACCATGAAAATCAATAACACAAGCCCGAAGCATATCCTCAAGTGTCTGAATCGTACGCTCTGACTGGCCATCTGTCTGAGGATGATAGGCTGTGCTAAAGTTCAGTCTAGTACCCAATGCCTCCTGCAACCCGGGCCGAACCTAGACGTGAACCTAGGGTCCCTGTCTGAAACAATCGACACAGGCACCCCGTGAAGTCGTACTATGGTGTCCATATAGAGACGTGCCAACACCTCCAAGGAGTAGTCACCACGGATGGGGATAAAGTGTGCAGATTTGGTGAGTCAATCGACAATCACCCAAATCGCATCATGCTGCGTGGATGTCCTCGGTAACCCCATCACAAAATCCATGGTAATATGTTCCCACTTCCACTCAGGAATGGGAAGCGACTGTAAAATACCTGCTGGTCTCTGGTGCTCAGCCTTCACCTGCTGGCACACCAAGCACCGTGCTACAAACTCTGCTATCTCCCGCTTCATGCTCGACCACCAATAACTGCCTCTAATGGTGCGATACATCTTTGTACCCCCGGGATGCATAGCATAAGCCGAAGAATGTGCCTCCTCAAGGATAGCACGTCGAAGCTCAACATCAGCTGGAATACACACTCTGTCTCTGAACACCACGAGTCCATCAGCACGGACTCGGAAATCCCCGCCCTCTCCGCGGCGGATCCGATCGTGAATAGTCTGGAGCTCGTATCTGCCAAGCTCTCTGATGCGGTCAAGTAGTGTAGGCCGTACCTCAAATCTAGCTAGCAGTGTGCCCTGCTCATCGTTGGCCAAGCTGACTCCCAAAGCTCGAAGTCCTACCAAGCAGGAGATGTAGGCTCTCTCTGCTGCCTGAAAAGTGGTAGAAGAAGATGACTTCCGGCTCAAGGCATCTGCTACTACATTTGCCTTACCTGGATGATAGTCAATAACCAAGTCGTAGTCTTTCAGCAGCTCTAACCATCTCCTCTGTCTTAGGTTTAGCTCTCTCTGAGTAAATAAATACTTCAAGCTCTTATGGTCTGTGAAGATCCTGCAGGTAACTCCATATAAGTAATGCCGCCATATCCTCAGTGCGAAGACTATGGCTGCAAGCTCAAGATCGTGAGTCGGGTAGTTCGCCTCATGCTTCTTCAACTGTCTCGAAGCATAAGCAATCACCCGTCCATCCTGCATCAATACGCAACCCAGCCCCTGCCGGCTGGCATCACTGTACACAACATACTCCCTGTCGCTTGTAGGGAGAGCCAAGATAGGTGCTGACGTCAGTCGCTGTTTGAGTTCCTGAAAACTCGCCTCACAGCGATCATCCCAACAGAACTTGACGTCTTTCTTCGTCAATCGAGAGAGTGGAGCAGCAATCCTCGAGAAACCCTCTACAAATCGTCTATAATAACCAGCAAGTCCAAGAAAACTCCGGACCTCAGTAACGGTCTGTGGCTGCTCCCACCTCAATATGGCCTCTACTTTCTGCGGATCAACAAAAATCCCCTCCGCAGAAACAACGTGGCCCAGAAATCCAATTTCCCTTAGCCAAAATTCACACTTGGTGAATTTGGCATATAACTGCTGCTCACGGAGAGTGTGTAAGACCACCCTCAGGTGCTGTTTATGCTCCTCATCACTCCGTGAATATACCAGGATGTCATCAATAAATACGATGACGAACCGATCCAGGTAGTCGTGGAAGACCCGGTTCATTAAATCCATAAAAGCCGTTGGAGCATTAGTCAACCCAAACGGCATCACTAAAAATTCAAAGTGACCATAGCGAGTGCGGAATGCAGTCTTGGGCACGTCCTCGGCCCGAATCCGTAACTGGTGATAACCAGACCGCAAATCGATCTTCGAAAAGACCCGTGCACCCTGAAGCTGGTCAAATAGGTCATCAATACGTGGCAGAGGATACCGGTTCTTGATGGTCACCTTATTTAACTGTCGGTAATCCACGCACAGTCGTAGGGTCCCGTCCTTCTTCTTTACAAACAACACTGGAGCACCCCAAGGTGAAGTGCTCGGACGGATAAAACCCTTGTCCAGTAATTCCTGCAGCTGGACCTTGAGCTCTCTCAGCTCGGTGGCGCCATTCCCGTATGGCAGAATAGATATAGGAGCGGTTCCCGGAGCTATGTCGATCTCAAAGTCAAACTCCCGAGCCGGTGGAAGGCCGGGTAGCTCCTCAGGGAAAACATCTGCAAACTCCTGTACTACAGGGACATCCTCATTCCTCGGTTCCTTCATAGTAGTATCCACAACGTGGGCCAAGTACGCCGTGCAGCCTCGGCGTATTAACCTCCTGGCCTCCATCACCGAAATAACACAGCGAGGCAATACTCTCCTCTTGCCAGAAAACCTCAAAGCAAGTCCCTCCGATCTACGGAACTCAACCTCCTTAGTGAAACAATCAACGGAGGCTCTGTGTCGCTGCTCGGCCAATCCATGTCAAGGATGGCATCAATATCGGTCAAGTCCAAAGGGATCAAATCGCCTCAAGTATGGTGTTTCCAATCATGACCTCTGTCCCCTATGACCGAATCTCTCAAGAGCTGTTCATCGAGAGGTGTGAAAACCAATATCTCCTCTCCAAGTGGCGTTAAAGGCTTACCCATCAGGTGGGCAAAGGACGCTCTCACATACGAGTAGTTCGACCCGGTGTCAATAAGGACACGGGCGTCGACTCCATAAATCTTCATAGTTCCTAAATGTGGGGAAAATAAAGAGATCAATTTAGATAAAGGTGGAAATAGATGCTCATCATATATATCTCAAAAGTAGGTACAACCAACATAGTCAAGCCTCTAATGCTTTGGCTTATGATGAGTCTCAAAATAAAAGTACAGGGGAAATCTCTAAGTGTGTGAGTCAGAAGGGGGAGTACCAATAATGACATCGGGATTCGTCCGCGCATCCTCCTGCGTCATCGCGTATACTCGGGCCTGAGTCCTCGGCTGCTGCCGCGATGGTCCCGGTGCCATACTACTCCCAGCTACTGCTCGTAGGGCTATAGGGCTAGAGTGTGCTGGTGCTTCCTGCTGTCCCCCTCGTGGAGCACTCGACTGAATAGAAACTGCCTGACCTCCTGCTCCAAGATCAGGGCACTGGCTCTTAATGTGCCCCGGTCTCCCACACTGGAAGCAAATCACTGTCACCCCACAAGCTCCGAAGGGGTGATGTCTGCCACATCGACGACAAAAAGGGTGTCGTCGGGCTGTAGTCTGAGTGAAGGCACTCGGGGCTAGTGCTCTAAACCCCTGGGACTGCGATCCCTGCCTCTGAGAAGGGTCCCCGCGAAACCTTGAGGTCCTCCCCTTCTTCGAACTCTGGCCCTCAGAAAACTCATGCCTCTTCCTCCTCTGCTCCCTGCTCTCTCTCTGTCGTCCCTCAGCATGGACGATCTCCTCAGCCCGGAGTGCTGAGTCTACTATCTCTGGAAATGAGAAGTTAGGGGTCACCGTCATATACCTCCGGATGTTCAAGTTGAGGCCATCCTCAAACTTGAACCTCAACTGAATGGGTGTGGCTAGGTCCGGAACAAAAGCGGCCAGTCTCCTCAACTCGGCCTCATACTCGGTCACAGTCCGAGTCCCCTGCCGCAGGTGGTGGAACTCCGTCCTCTTCCTGTTCAGCTGGAACACTGAAAAATATCTGCGGTTGAACTCCCGCAGAAAGTCCTCCCAACTCCTGGGCTCCGCTGCATCATCACAAACTGCCTCCCACCATGAGAGGGCATCTCCATCCAATAATCTCTCGGCCACTCGGAGTCTGAACTCCTCACTCAGGCCAAGGTCTGTCAACACTCGGCGGGTGCGGTTGATCCGGTGCTTCGGCAGCAGTGGAATCACCCACCCCAGAGAACTCGGTACAGCCTAGCTGTCTCGCCTCCTTCACGAGCTGGGTGAGCTCGTGAATCCGTCTCAACGTCGAAGAAGTATCGTCGCTGGGTCTAGAAACTGCAGATGGACCGACAACCGGTGAAAGCTCCGGTGCGACTGGTCGGGGCACAGCCATAGGGGTTGGCTCGGCCATCGGTGGTGGTGGTGGTGGTGGCATCTGAATGCCGTGGGCAGTGTACCACTCGAACACCTGTCGGTAGGCGTCCAATGGTGGCGGTGGTGGTAGATCTGCGGCCGTGGTGGCCGGTGGTGTAGGCACTGAAGGAGAACCGTGTGAGGAAGACACGTCCTCTGGTACACTGGGGGGCTCAATAGGTAAGAAGTGGGTACCTCGCCTAGTCGTCATACTTCTGCGAAGAAAAAGGCACTAATCAGGCAGATATATAAGAATTAGGGTTAGTTATGGAATAACTAACCCCCTAAAAGAAATCAACTTGGCATCGGAACCAATGGATAAGGTATACTAGGTTAGATATGACCCGTATCTAATCCCCTAAAAATGGATGAACCCATATGCCTATGACCATGTACTGGGATTTCATGACTGTACTGTAACTCTCACATGCATTGAGGACTTTCAAAATCAGATTTACTTGGGGATATTTTCGAAATCAGTTTCTCACACTTAGCTCTAACCTAGAGCTCTGATACCAACCGAGGCCTGTCACGCCCCGACCCACACCCGAGCCGGGCACGCGACCAGCCCGCCGCGGCACCTCGATGCACAGGCACCACGTCCCACACATCGAAGCACCGTAAGGCTGTCGACATTCACAAAATCCAGGTTTCCAAATCACAGAGATCCCCAAGAAATAAAAATAATACATGTATGCCTCAATGCAAATTAAAACAAGTGAGAGTTAACCTTATACAGACAAGAAGAATTATAAATACAGTCATCCCAATTTAAACAAATACAATGGTCATCCTAACTTCCTCAAAATGATACAATAACCTCAATACATAGCGGAATAGCGGGTAGTCATACCCCGGCCCAGTAGTCTCCAAAGAATGTCCAATACAATAATGCGCACAAATCTCTCAGTCTGAGTCTACACCTATAGGAGGGGAATCTGAGGGGTGAGTACCGTAGAGAGGGGGGGTTGGTACTCAGCAAGTCGGGGGGATGACATGCTACAATTAATTTTTGGGTGAATTAGGAGTGTCAAAATTATGTCCTAATAAATCCATAGTATGCAAAAAATATTATGACATCTCAATAAATCATTCACGGCATACGTATCAAATCAAATATGCATCCATTATGCATGTCCGTCATATCATGTAGAGCCGGCCGAAAATATCCCGGCAAAGGCCAACCATGGCCAAGGACGGGCAACGTTGGGGGTTTTCATGGTGCAAGTAATAAAATAAGGCTCTCCACCCCAACGTTGGCCACAGACTACTCCAACTAGCCTGTATATATATATCGCACACGTATCAAGGATCAAGTGTGTATGGAAACCCGCCGGTGCTAGACCTACCAAGGTCCTCCCCGAAGTGGTTCAACCGACGACTGTCCGTACAATATGTATGACAATCTGGCGGATACCCCCTGCAGAGGCGTATCCGGGCACAACAAGTGCCTCTACCAAATGTCCTTCGTAGCTACGGAATGCCATAGGAAGCATATCATCATCATCACAGTATCCACAGGGGCATCCAGCCCAAATCACATATCTCAAGCCAAATCTCAAGCCATAACATGTCAAAATCATGTGCCAATATGCAATGGAAGTATAAAATCATGTGGATATATCAAAGTGTGGCACAATCATCAAGTGTCAAAATCATGGATGCATATCGATATAAACAAGTTGGGACACTCCATATATCACAAAACATTTTCATAAATCCAGGGAAATAAGTCAATCATACCATTTTAAATCATGCCTTTGAAAACTTTTTAAAACACAGTATCAATTAAAAGTAGATGTCAAGTCCCACTCACTGTTAGGGGAGGATAATGCACTCCCCAATATTTCCACAAAGCGTAAATCAAGTACTCCCTCCGTTCAACTCAAATAACTCTTAGGGAGACAGTCTGCAGATTTTTTTTTTAACCTGCGCAGTCATGGAAAATAGACTATAACTTTGGCTATAACAGTCCAAATCAGATGATTCTTATCTCATTTTAAAGCTAAGAGATATCACTATAACTTTCATTTTGCACACTTCCTCAGATTCAAATCACAGAATTCCCGGTAAGCCTCATTTTGTTACTGTCATATTTAAGTTTTGGATTCTGTCCAGTTTTTGTACAGAAGCCATAACTTTCATTCTACTCACCAAAGTCTAATGAAAGTTTAACATGTTATAGCTAAGATGTAGATCTACAACTTTAGTGTTTTGAGTTTTATCCAAATATGCCTGGAAGGGGTTCAACAAAATTCATGAACAAGACTGATACGTTTTAGTGAAACATAAAGTTTCTGTCAACACAGTTTTAAGGAAAATTGTATAACTTTCAATTTCCTCGTGCGAAATGGCTGAAATTTTTATATGTTATAGCTAAGAAGTATATCTATAACTTTCATGTTTTGTGTTTCTTCAAAATAAGACTGTAGAGGGGTCGTTTTTACTCACTACTGTCAAGGTTCGAAACTGGACACTTCTATGTCGAGTTTCAGGAAAAAGTGCCATAACTTTTGCCACAGGCATCTGATTTTGGTGATTCTTATCTCGTTGGAAAGATAAGACTTTGATCTACAATTCATATAACTAACACATTTTCAAAATCTAGCTCTAAGATGTCTTAAAACAGAGATGAAATCACGGACAGAAATAAAATTTAAAGTGAGACAGGATAAAATTTCTTACCTCACTTTCTTGGTCTTCCTCTCTTGCTTCTCTCCTTGTTCTCACGAATTTGGAAGAATGAACAAGCATTCTAAGGCCTTCTTCTTTTATTATTGTGTTAATAACTCACCACCCTAGGATCAAATCTCCAATTAATCTAAACCATAGGATCATTTTGCTATTGCATGTGTTCTCATTGGTTTTCATGTGTATGTGTTCTCATTGGTCCACCTTGCCTTTCTCATCTCCATTTGGCCAACACTTGTCCTCCTCACTATAACACTTGTTCAATACAAGAATACACTTGTCACATTTCATTTAAGTTTTGTTAATTGCTAACAAGTCCTTTGACTTATAAAAATTCTAATTTGACCCCTAAAATTTCAATAATTACACACTAGGCCCAAAATCTTATATTAGACCTAATTAAATTTATTTAATGTGAAATTAAGGTTTTGAATCTCTTTGAGTCAAAATTGATTCGATTTGTATTTTACCGTCAAATATCTAAGGTTGATTTACTAGGAAAATTTTCTTAGTGAAAATTCATTAACATAGTAGTAGAAACATTATATATATACATATATATATGAAATGGGATTCACTATAGAATACACCGAGAGTCGGTGTTACAGTTAGGCTAGCTTCAGGGAGTAGTGCTGACAAGGCATATGTCATGTTAACTTACTTGTCAAAACCTAGTATTAAGTCAACAAAATGCTCATGTGGCATATACCTTATCATTCTAGTTGGTTAACTTTTTACCACAATAGCAGGTAGCTAAAACCCATCTTTCACTCTCTCCCTCCTTCCTTCAAGCCCCTACTTCACTACCAATAGCCACTACAATTGCTGTTGGATTGCAAAATAGTGGGATGACCATTAGTCTCTTGGCTGTCATAGACCATTCCCTTCCATTAAGGTGGTCTCTATCCGCCTCAGGTGGGTAGAGAGAAGCCTTTAGCCTAAGCAATACTCGCGGCTAGGCCTCTCTTTCATTGGGGAAAGTGGCAGCCACAATGTGGTGGAAAGTGGCAGCCTTACTGTGCCAACTACCACAATAAAAAAATTTCCCTTTTCAATTGTAGTTCTTCTTCAATTTCATCTTCAATTTCCAATTTTTAGTCATCAACAATCTTCAATTTGCCATCACATAACCCTATCTTTGTTCGATTCTGCACTGGATTTCAGATCGACTTCATAATCATTCATCCATGTTTGCTTTTATTTTGCCATCCGCTAATCGATTTTGATTCATCATTACAATTCAGTTTCTCATCCACCATTCTCGATTGCAGATTCTCATTAACTTAGCCCCTAGTTTCTTTGATTTCACTAACACCCTTGATTTATTTGTCTTCATCTCCAAGCATCACTTGCTATTCGATTTTTGCCTTCTATCTTCAATTGCTTAATGTAGTTTGTTCATCACCTTTTCTTAAGCCACCATTGCTTCTTTCGATTGAGAGTCACCGATCACTATCACCACCAGTTAGCCTTTGAATTTTTCTATATTCATTGTATTTCTTGCCCTTGATTCTATCACATGTTCATTGTCATCATCTCTAGTCATCTGGTATGTCATTCATCTTCTTTGCCATCTATTTCCATCGATTGCAAAACCTAGTTAGTCATTCCAATCATTGAGAAATTTGTGCCTTCATATCACAGTTTAGTTTCACCACTGACTTTGATTTCTCCACCTTCGAGCTTGCCAATCGCATATATTTTTCAATCGGGATCGATCAGTTCTTCAACATTCACGGTGGCCGTAAGCAGCGAAGTTGAGTCCTGAAGGAAGAAGTGGGAGAGAGGGAGGGGGAGAATTTTTTTTTTTTTTTCCTTTAACTTCAAAACTAAAAGTTGACCAACTTGGTATGGCATTAGCATTTTATTGACTTGTAACTCATATTTTGGACTTTTTATCAAAGTAACGTATTTTTAATATAAATTATTTAAATAATATTTTTTTTTCTTTTCAAAAATAGTGATATCATGGTTTCAAATCATAACATTTGCCGTTCATGATAGGGTTTAAAAAAAAAATATATTTCATGATCCGAGATCGCGACACTCATGTCACGGTCTTTCACTCTCTCTCTCTCTCTTGCATGAACACCCTTTCTCTGCAACTGTATATACTTCACTCTGACACTTGTCCTCTCTCTCTCACCCCCTAAATGCACTAAGAAAAACCTCACTTTAGTTATCTCACCACACCTTGTTCAAAACCTCCAGCACCATTAACCCAAAAGTCAGCTCTTAAACTGAAACCCCGAGAGAAAAAAAAAAAGGCTATTAGGCTATGGAAGAAGAAGACCTAGATATGGAATGGGAAATTGTAGAATACTTGGATTATGAATCTAGCAAAAAAGCAAAATGAGTTGGCTTTTTGAGCAAAGGCCTGAATTTGAGTAAGAAACTTGTGGTCACTGGTATTGTTATTTCATCAGCCCCGGTACTTATTCCTTCACTTGTTGTCTTTTCTGCACTTGGGATTGCATTTTCCATCCCTTTCGAGTTTGTTTTTGCTACTTATACTTGCACCGACAAGATCATGAGTAAGTTGCTATAGCACTACACCTTCACTTCCTGTGTTGGAATGTGGGACTGTTGTTTGTACCAATGAAGATGTTGGTGTTTATGACAAGGAAGAAGAAGAACAAAAGGAAAATCTTGTGGAAGTTGGATTTGGAGGAGAACTGAGACATGACACATTACATTTGATGTCACGGTCTTTTTTTGTGAAAAATCGGTTATGAATCACTATTTTTAAAAAGAAAAAAGTAATACCATTTAAATAATTTAAATTAAAAAAATAACATTATTTGATAAAAAGTTCTTCATATTTTAGACAAGAGGAAATTATATGTCAAGTATCTGAACTTTATCCCTGGCTGCCCGTGAACTTCAAAATGCAACAATTCAGGACCTAAACTTCAAAATTCATGACTAGTTAGTCCCTCTATTACTAACAGTGCCAAGCTAACCATTAAATGTTGACCTGGCTTTTGACATGGCTTCCATGTGGTAAGGATTGTTGACATGCCATATGACACGTCAGCACTATAGACTCAAAAGTGTGCCATGTCAGCTTTTTTGCTGACATGGTAGTACACATTAGTAGCATTCCACCATCAATGAAGTGGTAAGACTTGACAAAACTTCATCTAAAAAATAAATAACAAAAACAATTGAACTTCCATAGGTGGAGAGAGAGAGAAGCCAACAGTTTGAGAGTAAGAGAAGATTTCAAAGGGGATGCAAAGTGATTAGTGAGTAGGGATTTCTTTACTATGTTCGAGGGAAAGCAATATTTGAATTTGGGTTTTGACAAGGTGTTGCTATTCCTTTTAAAAATTAGGCTTGTGGTTCCAAATTCTTGGTTCGTGGTCACAGATTCAAGATGCGGTCCTTATAAGGTATGAAATCTAACCTTTTGAATTACTATTGTTACAATTTTAACTGTTATTGTTTATGTTTAAGTTTTGTTAAAAATTATGGTTTGAAAAATAAAATTAGGGCTTGAAATTAGGGTTAAAAAAGTTAGGGTGTCTTTAAAATTGTTGATTAAATGTGAGTAAATCGGAAATTTGTTATTATATTGTTACAAGATCTATAAAATTAGGGTTCGAAATATTTTAGGGTTCGTTAGGATTTCATATTAGGCTTCAAAAAAATTAGGGTTTCTTTAACATTAATGATTAAATGTGATTAAATCTGTAATTTGTCATTATATCATTACAAGATATATAAAATTAGGGTTTGAAATATTTTAGGGTTCTTAAAAATTAGGGTTTAAAAAATAAGATTTTAAATTAGGGTTCAAATTAGGGTTTCAAATTAGGATTTCAAATTAGGGTTCTGTGATTGAATCTATATTCTATTGCTATAATTTCAATTTAGATTTGAATAATTGTTCACTTAACTATATTATGTTGAGATTCTTTAAATGTTGTGGGTACAATGTCTCAGCATTTTCCAAAATTTTTCTTTTCTTAGATATGGATTTTAGAAAATTCACAATTGCATTCCATCATAATGGTAAATTTGTAGGAACAAATGGTTACAAAGGCGGTGATTTAATATATTTTGATAATTGTGATAGTGATAAAATATCAATATTTGAATTAAGGCATATGGCAGCAGAGTTAGGTTACAAAAACTATGTAAGGTCATGGATACCTTCACCTGGAAATGGTATTATTCCCATATTAACTGATTCTATATTGTTATGTTATTTGGATAAAAGGGAAAAAGATGAAGATGTTCATTTTTATATAGAATATGGTGTTGATGATACTTGTGTATTAGAGGATGATGTGATTTGTTTAATGAAAGTGATGAAGAGAGTGAGGAAAGTGAAGGCTTTAGTGCTAAGATTTTGATAAGTAGTGATACTGAACAGAGTGATAATGACAATCCAAGCCAAGAAAGCGAAGTAGAGTACGTTGTAGTCTCTAAAGAGGAGGAAAATAGAAATGTACATTTCTCTGATTGGGAGGCAACAGATGAGGAGGATGAGTTAGAATATACAATGAGAGAGGATGATGGTGACGATGAAGGGGTTGAGGTTAGGAAAAGATAAAAATATGAGGAGTTCAAAACATATTACAACCCCAGATTTATTGAATTCAAGCAAGGCAAGATTTTTGAAAGTTTGAAATTTTTTAAAGAAGTATTGAAAGAATATGTTATCCACGATGGAAGAAATATCAAATTTGTTAAAAATGACAAGGATAGAGTGAGAGTTAGATGTGTTGACGGCTGTGAATGGTTGGTTTATGCAAAAAAGGTTCATGGTCATGATAAGACAGCAATGGTAGTGACATATAAGCTTGAATATAGTTGTGTAAGAAGTTGAAATAATAAGTATGCAATAGCAAAGTGGCTTGCAAGAAAATGGGTGAAGAGTGTCCAAAGTGATCCTACATAAAACTGTGTACTCTTCAACTGTGGATGAATGAAGACTTGGAGGGCAAGAGTTATAGCTAAAGAGATTGATAAAAGTAAGGATAAAGAGCGATACTTTTTGTTAAGACCATATTTTGAAAAGATTTTAAGAACAAGCAATGGAAGTACTTATAAAATAGAGAGTTATCTACCTTGTTGTGACGAGTATCCCTTATCCATCCAAAAACCTCTAACTCCAACGTTCAAAAGATTGTACATTTGTCTAGAGGTTTGTAAGAGGAGATTTTTGGTAGCTTGTAGGCCATTTATTGGATTAGATGGATGTTTTATAAAATCTACCTATAGAGGACAGTTGCTAGTTATGACTGGGAAAGACCCAAATGATAGAATCTTTAAACTAACTTTTGCAATTGTAGAGTTGGAGAACATATATTCCTAGATGTGGTTCCTATAGTATTTACTTGGGGATATCGAAGATGACAGAAAATGAACTTTCATGTCATACCCATAGAAGGTATGAAATTGGTTTATTATGTTGGAACCTTTGGCTTTTTTTCTCATACGAGGACATTGCAATTGTATTAACATGCCTTGTTTAATGCAAGGATTAATTAACGCTATTTCAACTTTGTCTCCACATTCCGAACATAAAATATGTGTCTAACATCTCTACAATAATCTACACAAGAAGTTCAAAGATTTGGAGTTGAAAAACAAGTTTTATGCTGCTGCCAGGGCCACGTATGAGGCTGAGTTCATTCGAGTGATGAGAGAAATTCACACAATAGATGCTGGGGCCTATGCATGGCTGATGGAGAAAGATACCCAAACATGATCACAGTCTGCATTTTCTGCTTATAGTAAGTGTGACTTGCTAGTTAACAATATTTGTGAATCATTCAATTCTAAAATTTTGGATACAAGAGACATAACTATTATCAGTTTACTATAGGTGATTAGGTCTGCATTGATGTTAAAATTCTCTGAAAATAGGAGCAAAATATCATCTTTCAATGGTGATATTTGTCCAACCATTCAAAGGAAACTTGAAAAACAAAAGAGACTAAGTAGACATTGGTTTCCAACCTTAACTGGTGGTGGGATTTATGAAGTGTCATCATTTTTCAATATATTTATTGTTGATTTAGATAATAGGACCTGCACTTATAGAGCATGAGAATTATGTGACATTCCTTATGCCCATGCAATTAGTTGTATATTCGTTTGTAGAGAAAAAGTAGAGAAATATGTATATAGTTGTCATAGTTCAGCCATCTATGCGGGTGCTATGCACCTATTGTTTACCATGTAATGGACCAAATATATAGGAAAAATATCTACTCCCAAGCTTGTTACCTCACAACTATAAAAGAAAAGTAGGAAAGCCAGTAAGAAAAAGGAGAAAGGAGCCAACTGAAATCCCACCTAAAAATCCACATTCACTTTCTAGAGTTAGAACGACCATCAAGTGTACTATTTGCAAGCAAACAGAACACAACAAGAAATCATGCGGCTCAAATGCAAACAAGGTTAATAATGTTATTTGGATATATACTATGCTTGTAGCTATATTTGGATCAATAACTAATGCAATAATTCCTTGCAAGGTCAAGCATGTAGTAGTTTAGAACCACAATCACAAGTGTCCCAGCCTTCATCTCAACATCACAAGAGTTCAAAAGCCAACCTTCATCATAAGCTTCCCAAGGGAAAAGGAAAACTAGAATATCTGTGTTCTAGACTTACATTATTTTGATGTATTGAACTTTCAAACTTGTGTTGATGTTGTATTATGAAGAAGTGCAAGTGTTTTGTAAGAACAAAAAAACTTGATGTTCTGTTGAGTTGCGCATTATATTCTAATGTATTGAAGAGCAAAACCTTTGTTCAAAAATGTAAAAATTGTCTTTTGTTCAGAAGTTGGATCATTATGTTCAAAATAACAACTTCTCTTGGTTGAGGCTTCATTTGTTTCAAAGATGTTCTATGGTCAGAATAACAATGTTTCAAAATAATTTGTGTTTTATGTTCATTTGCTTTAGCGTAACAGTCTTTTTATGTTCAGAATATCAATATTTTATATTTAGCTTGTCTTGGTTAGAATAACAAGTTTTTTTTGTTAAGGCTACATCTATTTCAGACTTCATTTGTCTTCATTCAATGTTTTATGTTCAGTGTAAGTCAAAATAACAGAAGAGACAAGTTTTAACATTAATGCAAGCTGGAAAAGATTACATTGATGCAAAATGAAACCATATCATCTAACAACAGAATTTAACATAAGCTTACAACGGACTTCTCAACTTCTAAACCCCCTAACCAACCTTATACATTACTATAACAAAGACAACTCCCATTGACATGATTCCACCTAAGCGCATAACATCTTTCCAAAGTGTAATACTGAAGTATTATAAAATTTTTATTTAATTATTGTGCAAAAAAAGGGATTTATAATTAAATTATATATATATTGAACACATGAAGTGGCCTAGTGGTAGAATTCTTTTTAGCGAAATTTTTTCTACTTGAGGTCAATTCTCGTTGGAGACTTGATGAAAAGGTGCATTTGTGAAAATTTTGTGTGTGAAGGTGGAGCCGCCGGTGGAAGAAAATGGAACCGTGAGTGTGTGAGTGTGGAGAAAACCGTGAATGAGAAAAAAATTAAAATTAAAAAAAAAAATTGTGCACATTGCTCATGCGGTGGAACCGCCAGTGGAACCGCCTAAGGAGAGAGCATGGCATTCACGGTGGAACCGGCGGTGGAACTGTTGAGTGGCAAATGACCAAAATAGCCTCCAAACCTTTATAAGAACTCGAAACATGAGAAGGGGAAAAAGGTAATTTCACTTTCCCACTAACTTCAATTAACCCCAAAATTCATTTTTTTTTCTCATAGTTCGATCCATTTCCTCTCCTCTACAAATGCGAACTCTCGCTTCTCCGTCTCTGCATCCTTATCTCTCTCTATCACTATTGATTTATCTCTCTAGAAATCAATTTGTGCTTTCATTAAATCACTCCTCCAAGTGTCGATCGTGCGGAAGAGAAGATTGAAAAGAAAGAAAAGAAAAAACTAGGGTTTGTTAAATTCAACCTTCGAAAATCCAACCTAACTCTAAAATCGAAGTAATCTCTTATTCTTAACCTTGAATTTAGTTATTCTCATTGTAGATTTACATTTATTACTGAGAAATTTATAGAATTTCGTTGGTGAATCAAAAACTCAAGTCTGTGAATAGTGAAAATTCGAAAAATTGGAGAAATTTGTCAGAGAATAGGAAAAATCTAAGAGAGTTGTGAATAGAAATTTTATAATGATGCAAATGACGACAAATTGATAAAATGAGAATAAGAACAAGAAAATATTTGAAATTAGGGTTATGTTAATTCGGAAAAATTAGGAAAAATTTGTAAACTCTTGAATTTGAGAAGAAATGACCCGAAAATTGTTATTATTGGTTCAGGACAATCAATTGGAGTTTGAAAAGAGATTTGTTTAGAACTGATAGTGTATAGGGAGTGAATACCCTCCCAAAAGCTCAGTGGATGGTTATGTTTCATATGAATGAGTAAATTATTTTCAACTATAATTTATAAATTGCATTTTGAAATGAAATTTGAAATGAATTCAAAATATTTTGTGATTATGGTGTGCCTAAAATGAATTTGTGAAATATCCATGACTCTTGAATTTGATTATTGAATCATTTGGATCATGTTACTTTGGGTTACTCATATAAATTATGAAATGTTGCTTCACCTTATATTTGAGCATGAATTCATTGATAATTGAGCATGGTAACATAGTGTTGGGAAAAATGACTATAGTCTAAGTCTTGCCACAGACTAGGCCAGCGGGGCAGCATGGTTAAGGCTGATTTAAATTGGGCTTGGCGGTAGGTGGGTGGGAGGGCCTCCTCAAGCCACCGTGATAACGTGGTAGCACCCCACGGAGTTTCGGGCCAATGCCAAGGTGAAAGGGATTTTATAAAATTGTGAAAGATCACTTAGCGGATCCTACCAACGGCCACTGGTAGGTAATTATTTTCGTCAAGCCCCAAAATTGTGGAAATGAAAGCTAAATTTGCTAAATTGCATATTTGAGTCATGGTGGTTTGATACAAATTGTTATATGCAAAAGATTTCATTTATTGTATTGAATTATATTTGATACATGTGTTTGGCACCACCACCCTCACCCCTCATTTATATGTTACATGCCACTGCACTCCACTCACTTGGTACTTATAATACTCACTAATCTGTTCTAAATTTTTCAGAGGAAGCATAGAATTGGACTAGTGTCGACTGTTTGGAAATCTTTTGGTGATCCACGATAGGTATTGGTAGTGAATCGTATTTTTGGGATTTAATATAGTTCATCCATGGAAGGAAAATAATTGTACTATTCTTTTGGTTTAGATTCGATTGATACTTGTCCTATCTCATAGGTCAAGTATTGATAGAATCCATACTTGATTATTGTGAAGTTTATATAATTTTATTTAAAATTTATTTTTACAAAACTTATTGTTTCCATTTGGGATATTTGGATTTTTATTTAGGAACTTTGAGATATTTTGAGTTGTAAATTGAGATGATTGTTGGAAACTGTTTGGAAGGCCGGGTTAGCCAAAGTACATGTGTGCATGAACAGGAACGGATCATGGATGGATCCTTGATTTGTGTGCTAATGCATGTTTTTTATACTAGATGATCTGGGATGGTCTTTAAAATGATGTTGAATTGTTTTCAAACAGGTTGAATGCCTTGGTTACCCCGGTATATGGGGAGACGCTACCCTTATATCGAGATAACGTGACGGTTGTTAGATGCTCGACAGGAGAGTCGGGGGCGTGACAATTCTATTGGTATCAGAGTTTAGGTTCACGATTTTAAATATGTAAAGGTTTGAAATGTTTTCAAATGTCCCTAAAGGTTTTCCAAAAGTTTTAAAAACATTTTTCTTTTGAAATTTTAGATTAAAAAAAAAAAAAGAACTCAAGAGATGTACAAAAACCTTCTATGGATTCTTAAGGACTATAATCAATTTTATTTTTAGGGGATTAAATCCCTAGTCCAATGCCTAATCTAGTAAGCTAAGTATAGTGCTTCTTTTCATAGGAATCATGCCTCCTAAACGAAGACTGAGGAATATAAACGGGATTCCTCCTTTCGAGCACAAAGATAAATCATCCTCATATGCTCCAACTTCTCCTCCAGCAGCTACTAGCACTCACCTGGTGCCTTCAACCGGGATTCCCCCACCACCACTTGATGCACTCTAACAATGGACTGAATGGTGGAATACTTATAGCACTCGTCTCTAAGCCCCTCCACAAGCACCAATACCTCCTCCACCATATCCAGCCATTTCACCTACTCCTCCTATAGTGCCAAATGTTCCTACCACTTCAGTGACTACTCCAATCACCTGTTCAACCTTTGAATTGTCCAAGTTGATCAAAGAAACCCGATAATTTGGGTATGTCACTTTTATGGGGATAAGTGATGCCATGATGGCCAGGAATTGGATTAATTAGGTTCGGGAGACGGTGACTAACATGAGACTTGATGATGAGTTAAAACTCTTAGTAGCCGTAAAGCTATTGGATGAGGATGTTAGATCATGGTGGGATAGTCTCAAGGAGAGGACCCTAACACCTATTTCATGGAGCGAATTCCTTAGGGAATTCGATAAAAAATACTATACTCAATTCCACCGAGACTTGAAGAGGAAAGAATTCCTTCACCTCCGCCAAGGCAGCAAGTCGGTGGCGACATGTGAGGTAGAGTTGAGAAAATTGTCCACATTTGTCCTGGAGTAGGTGATTTTGGATGAGTACCTGTGCTTCAAGTTCGAGGAAGGCCTAAACTTGTCTATCTGGGAGAAAATGTCGATGACCTCAGTACACACTTACAAGGACGTTTTAGAATTAGCTCTAAGGGCTAAGAAAATAGTTGAAGAAAGAGGAAGGATAAGAGAAGGGCAGAAGAAGAAAAGAAGGTCTGAGTTTATGTCGGGCCAAAGTTCAAAGCAGAGTAGGAACACAGGTTCCTACGGTGGAGCCTCTGTTACTAAACTAGTTGGCATCCCTCAAGGCTAATGCATATCTCAATTTGGGAACCTTGCTCCCAGTGCATCCTCGGAAAGCAAATCAACGGGGAATACAAAAGAGAAATGTAGAAATTATGGCAAGTTCCATTTTAGGGTTTGCTAAGCACCCAAGAGATGTTACCACCACAGAAAGGAGGCCATTTTCGTAATGTTTGTCCGGAGTTGGGATGAGAAAGCCAAGCAAGTTAAGACCGTCCTAGTGGATCTAGAGGCGGCCAAACCAACATTCCTGCTCCACCTCCAAATGTCACTCCACGGACAGGGACTGGTAGCAGCATAGTGGCTGCTCTACCCCAGTGTCCACAACCAAGGGCTCAGACTAGAATTTATGCAATGACAAATGAAGATACCCAAAATAACCCCGACATAGTCACAAGTAAATTTCCTAGAACCTGAACTTGATGGATTAGAAATTAAATATAAACATTGGAGATCGTGACTACATGACTTTGAATTTAAGGTATATTAGAGATATTGCTTGATATTGAGGTGATTGAAAATGATTTTGATTATTAATGATAATTTTGTTGGCATGGAGAACTTTAAATTTCAATTATGTTTGATTAGATCGAGAGTTAATTTTTATCCTTTGGGTGTATATAGGTATGAAGAAAATTTTTGGGGTTGACACCCGTATATTGATTAATACGGGGTCTAACAATTCCTTTGTGAGCACGAAATTTGCCAAACACTCAAATAAACCTTTGGTCCCACTTAAAGAGAAGTTATTGGTTATCACCCCTTTGGGGGAACAGATGAATAGAGATATTGTATTTAAGGCATGTGAAGTGGCTGTAGAAGGTGAAATTCTCAAAACAGACTTGATTTCATTGGAAATGGGGGACTTTGACATAATATTGGGTATGGATTGGTTGTACCCTCATAAAGCATCAGTGAATTGTTTCACCAAGGAAGTGGAGTTCCATGGATCGGGATGTTCTCCACTTGTATTCACTGGTGAATGGCGAGTCTTACCGAACTGTGTAATCTCGACATTAGAGGCATGAAAACTAGTGCACAGGGGCTGTGAGGCTTACTTAGCCTATATCATCGACGCCACTATGCAGAGTCTAGAATTAATGAATGTTCCAGTGTTAATGAGTTTTTGGATGTTTTCCCGGATAAGTTACCTGGTTTGCCTCTAATTCGGGAGTTCGATTTCGCTGTCGATTTAACTCTCGGCATTACACCTATTTCCATCCCTCCCTATCAGATGGCACCTGCAGAGTTGAAAGAATTAAAGGTCCAACTTCATGAGTTGTTGGATAAGGGTTTTATCCGACCGAGTACCTTACCTTGGAGTGCTCCGATTCTGTTCGTGAAGAAGAAAGATAGCACCCTCCGGTTGTATGTCGACTACTGGCATTTGAATAAGGTGACCATTAAGAACAAATATCCTTTACCGAGGATTAATGACTTATTTGATCAACTCCAAGGAGTTAGTGTTTTTTCAAAAATTGATTTGAAATCCGGCTATCATCAATTGAGGATAAATGATGATGATGTCCACAAGACTACGTTTAGGACATGATATGGACACTATGAATTCTTGGTGATACCTTTTGGTTTGACGAATGCTCCTGCAGCATTCATGGACCTCATGAACTGAGTTTTCCATTCCTACCTCGACAAGTTCGTCATAGTATTCATTGACGACATCCTTGTGTACTCCAAGAACGATGAGGGACACTCCGAACATCTTCAGATTGTGCTACAAACTCTCCGAGAGAAGCAACTATACACCAAGTTCTCCAAGTGTGAATTTTGGCTAAGGAAAATTGGTTTCTTAGGGTATATTGTATCCGGGGAAGGGATATTTGTTGGTCCAAAGAAAGTAGAGGCAATTCTGAGATGGCAACAACTTAAGAATATCACTGAGGTGCATAGTTTTCTCGGTTTGGCAGGGTATTACCGAAGATTTGTAGAGGGTTTTTCTAGAATTGTAGCTCCGCTATCTAGTTTGATGCAAAAGGAGTTAAATTTGAATGGAGTGATAAGTATGAGCAAAGTTTTCAAGAATTGAAGAAGAGGCTCACGTCGGCTCCAATACTTGCTCTTCCAATTAGCGGTGACGACTATGTGATTTATAGTGATGCCAATAAATAAGGGTTGGGATGTGTTTTAATGCAAGGCAATAGAGTCATCACCTATGCTTCTCGACAGTTGAAGAAGTATGAATTGAATTACCCTACCCATGACCTAGAGTTAGTCGCAATTGTTTTCGCATTAAAAATTTGACGACATTATTTATATGGAGCCACATGCAGAATCTTCATCAACCATAAGAGTCTCAAGTATTTGCTCACTCAGAAGGAAATTAATTTGAAACAAAGAATGTGGTTAGAGCTGATAAAAAACTATGACTTAGTGATTAATCATCGCCTGGGCAAAGCCAATATTGTTGTGGATGTTTTAAGCCACAAATCCTCTTCCTCTTCATTTTATGAGAATTATTACCTCTCATGTTTTCTAGGACTCCGTACATTAGGAGTCCAGTTGGCCAGTGATGAAAACGGTGCACTATTGGCCAAGTTCGAGGTACGACCAACCCTAGTGGATCGTATTACAGAACTCCACCCACTAATGAGGAGCTAAAGGCGATTATGGAAAAGGTACACCAGGATAAAAGTGGTGACTTCCATATCCGAGAGGATGACACGGTGATATATAGGAAATAGGTATGTGTTCCTAAGAATAATAAGTTTCGAAAGACTATACTAGAAGAGGCACACTTTTCGGCTTATGTTATGTATCCCGAAAGCACTAAAATGTATAGAACTATCAAGGAAACTTATTGGTGGTGGGATTGAAGCGGGAAATAGCAGAATTTGTGGCAATGTATCTTGTGTGTCAACAAATCAAGGTCGAACATCAGAAGTCGGCCGAGCACTTAAACCCTTGCCTATACCGGAAATGGGAGCCCATCACCATGGATTTCATACTGGGATTGCCACGTATTCCGAGCCGTCGTGATACTATTTGGGTGATAGTTGACAGACTCACTAAGTCGGCACACTTCCTTCCAATTCAGAACACCTACTCTTTGGAGAGGTTAGCCAAATTGTATCTTGATAAAATTGTCCAACTTCACGGGGTTCCAGTATCGATTATATCAGATCGTAATCCTCGATTCACATTCCGATTTTGGCCTAAATTACAGGAGACTTTGGAAACTAAGTTGAAATTCAGCACTGCATTTCACCCCTAGATGGATGGACAGTCCAAGCATACCATTCAAATGTTGGAAGACATGCTGAGAGCATGTGTTATGGACTTTCAAGGGAGCTAGGATAGGCACCTCTCGTTAGTTAAATTTGCATACAACAATAACTATCAAGCTAACATTGGGATGCCTCCCTATAAAGCCCTCTATTGAAGAAAATGTAGGACTCCACTATGTTGGGATGAGATAGGAGAAAGAAAGATTGAGAATGTGGAGTTAATTGAGGTAACTATAGAAAAGGTGAAGGTGATTCGGGCAAAGATGAAGGTAGTTCAAGATAGACAAAATAGCTACACTGACAAAAGAAGAAGAACTTTGGAATTCGAGGTCGAAGATATGGTTTTCCTGAAAATATCACCCTCGACGGGTGTAATCCGATTTTAGAAGTAGGGGAAATTGAATACTCGGTATATTGGCCCGTTTAGATTCCTTGAAAGGATTGGGAATGTGGCCTATTGATTGGAGTTACCATCGGATTTGGAAAAAAATTCATGATGTATTCCATATCTCAATGCTAAAAAAATATTTGTTAGATCTCTCTCACGTAATTGAAGTTCTTCCGATAGAGTTGAATCTAGACTTAAGTTTCAAGGTACAACCAGTACAAATTCTTGATCAACAATATAAGCAACTAAGGAATAAGCAAATCCCAATGGTGAAAGTGTTGTGGAGAAACAACCAAGTGGAAGAACAAACTTGGGAAACTGAAGAGTCAATGCAGAAGTAACACCTGTAACTTTTTTATGTATAAATTTCAATTTAAATTTCAAGTATGAAATTTGCTTTCAGGGGGTTAAGTATTGTAATACCGAAATATTAGAAAATTTTTATTTAATTATTGTGCCAAAAAATGGGATTTATAATTAAATTATATATATGTGCATTGAACACATGAAGTGTTCTAGTGGTAGAATTCTTTTTGGAGAAAATTTTTGAACTTGAGGTCAATTCTCATTGGAGACTTGATGAAAATGTGCATTTGTGAAAATTTTGTCTGTGAAGGTGGAACCGCCGATGGAAGAAAATGGAACCGTGAGTGTGTGAGGGTGGAGAAAACCGTGAATGAGAAAAAAAATAATAAAAATAAAATTTGCACATTGCTTATGCGGTGGAACTGTCTAAGGAGAGAGCATGGGATTCACGGTGGAACCCGCAGTGGAACCGCTGAGTGGCAAATGACCAAAATGCCCTCCTGAGTGGCAAATGACCAAAATGCCATCCAAACCTTACTAAGAACTTGAAACATGGGAAGGGCAAAAAGGTGATTTCACTTTTCCACTAACTTCAATTAACCCCAAAATTCATTTTTGTTTCTCATAGTTCAATTCATTTCCTCACCTGTACGAATGCGAACTCTCGCTTCTCCCTCTCTGCATCCTCATCTCTCTCTATCACTATTGATTTTTTACTTTAGAAATCAATTTGTTCTTTCATTAAATCACTCCTCCAAGTGTCAATCGTGTGGAAGAGAAGATTGAAAAAGAAGGAAAATAAAAATCTAGGATTTATTAAGTTCAACCTTCAAAAATCCAACCTAACTCCAAAATCGAGGTAATCTCTTATTCTTAACCTTGAATTTAGTTATTCTCATTGAAGATTTACATTTATTACTTAGAAATTTATGAAATTTCGTTGGTGAATCAAAAACTCAAGTCTGTGAATAGTGAAAATTCAGAAAATTGGGGAAAATTGTCTGAGAATAGGAAAAATTTAGGAGAGTTGTGAATAGAAATTTTATAATGATGCAAATAACAAAAAATTGATAAAATAAGAATAAGAACAAGAAAATATTTGAAAGTAGGGTCATATTAATTCAAAACAATTAGGAAAAATTTATAAACCCTTAAATTTGAAGAGAAATGACCCAAAAATTATTATTGTTGGTTTAGGACAATCAATTGGAGTTTGAAAATAGATTTCTTTAGAACTGATAGTGTATATGGAGTGAATACCCTTCCGAGAGGTGAGTGGATAGTTATGTTCATATGAATGAGTAAATTGTTTTCAATTATAATTTTTAAATTGCATTTTGAAATAAAATTTGAAATGGATTCAGAATATTTTGTGATTGTAGTGTGTCTGAAATGAATTTGTGAAATTTCTATGACTTTTGAATTTGATTATTGAATCATTTGCACCATGATATTTTGGGTTACTCATGTAAACTGTGAAATATTGCTCTACCTTATTTTGAGCATAAATTGATTGATAATTGAGTTTGGTAATATGGTGCTGGGAAAAATGACTATAATCTAAGTCTTACCACGGATCGGGCTAGCAGGGCGGCGTGGTTAAGCCTGATTTAAATTGGGCTTAGGGTAGTTGGGTTAGAGAGCCTCTTCAAGCCATCGTGATTATGTGGTAGCACTCCACGGACTTCTGCGCCAATGCTAAGGTGAAAGGAATTTTATAAAATTGTAAAAGATCCCTTGGCGGATCTTACTAATGGCCATTGGTAGGTAATTGTTTTCGGCAAGCCACAAAATTGTGAAAATGAAAGCTTAATTTGCTAAATTGTATATTTGAATCATGGTGGTTTGATACGAATTGTTATATGTCAAAAATTTCATTTATTGCATTGAATTATATTTGATACATGTGTTTGGCACCACCACCCTCACCCCTCATTTATATGTTACATGCTACTGCACTTCACTCACTAGATATTTATAATACTCACTCCTATTTTCTAATTTTTTTAGAAGAAGCGTAGACTTGGACTAGTGTCGGCTGCTCGGAAATTTTTTTGTGATCCACGATAGGTACTGGTAATGAATCATATTTTTGAGATTTAATATAGTTTCATCCATAAAAGGAAAACAATTGTTCGATTTTTTTAGTTTGGATTCGATTGAAACTTGTCTTATCTCTTAAGGCAAGTATTGGTAAAATCCATACTTGACTATTGTAGAGTTTGTATAATTTTATTTAAAATTTATTTTTACAAAACTTATAGTTCCCTTTGGGACATTTGGATTTTTATTTGGGAACTTTGAGATATTTTGAGTTGTAAATTGAGGTAAATGTTGGAAATGTTCGGAGGCCGGGTTGGCCAAAGTGCACGTGTGCATGAATAGGAACGGATCAGGGATGGATCCTTGATTTGTGTGCTAATGCATGTTTTTGATACTAGATGATCTGGGATGGTCTTTAAAATGATGTTGAATTGTTTTCAAACAGGTTGAATGTTTTGTGCTATCTCGATATATGGGGAGATGCTGCACGTATATCGAAATAACGTGACGGTTGTTACGTGCTCGATGGGAGAGTCGGGGGGCATGACACAAAGGGGTTTTAATTTCTTCTCCTTCATCTCCTATATACCGAATATCTCTTCCTTTAATGACACATTGGTTTCCTCCAGTCTTGAACACAGTGGACCAGACAATTGTTCTCTTCCTTCAGCCTGTTGATAGTGTTTTTTGTAGTCTCCATTCTCAATGTCTAATCAGCTATTGTAGAGTTGCATAGAATTTTCTGCTTGTCCAAATTTTTTTTCAACCCATGTATGACTTCATTAGCTCAAGGGTAGAATGGTGAATCATACCATTCAAAAAAATTACAGCCATTACCATCCCAAAGCATTAGCATTTAGGTGGATTTAGGTGCAATTCATGAAATGACCAACAATAAAAAGATATTTAAATTAGGATAAAAGCATTACACAAAAATTAGGGCAATCATAAAATCTTCTTGCTAGATTTCGTGCCATCCATGAAGTTATCAGCATGGCGTTAATGTTACATCTATACTTCAATGTACCTTCTTGGTTGTGGCTACTTGATGACATTTGTGGCTACTGTTAAGGTGAGTGCCCAAACCCTAACACTGAACCTTCATATGGATGTTGACCACACCCTCAAAAGCTTCTCTCTCAAGCCACGAACCTTCATGTTAATGTTGCCCAAACACTTCATATGCATCTTGCCAAACTCTCTCTCAAACCCTTGAAATATTCTCTCTCTCAAACCACTTTGTCAATGACTTGGGTTTTCTCTCTCTGTATATCTCCCTCGAAAGTTTCTCTTTCTAATCCCAAATCCACTCTTCTTTTTATAATATATTTTAATTTCTTATTTAGTAAAAGAATGAAAGGAAAATGATACCAAAATGCTGACATGTGCTACCACGTCAACAAAAAGCTAACGTGACACACCTTTTTGTACATAGTATGTTTGTCACATGGAAGTTATGTCAGTCAACAAAAAGCTAACGCGACACACCTTTTTGTACATAGTATGTTTGTCACATGGAAGTCATGTCAATATTTAATGATAAGTTTGATATTATTAGTAATAGAGAAACTAATTAGTTATGAATTTTAAAATTTATATTTTGAATTGTTATATTTTATAATTTAGTAATTAATTTGTGATTCAGGATAAAATTCACATATTTAATATATAATTTCTCATTTACCGATTGATGTGATATGCATCACGTCATTATTTTAATAATGTAATGTGACAATTGGTTTCTTTGAGGTAACAAATGTCATGTAAGCTTGTTACTCCTTTTTCCATATCATATCATGTCTAGAAATTTATTTCACATGTCATATCATCCCAACACAATAGTTAATAGCATGTTCGCTAACATGGATTTGATTGTAACATTTTTAGTAGTTTGAAATCTTTATTGAGCTAAATTAAAATTTCGAATACCAATTGCAATTTCAGTATAAAATTAAGAGACTGACATGTATTTACCCAAAGTTTGAATCACCTTGTATTGGTTATTCTTTGGACAGAGAACATAATCCTTGTCAAGATTTGGAGATTAGTAAAATAAGGATGTGAGAGTATGTTCTAAAACCCAAGAAACTAAAATTTCTTAAGCAGTTCTATATACGTTGGGATGCATTTCTATTAAGTAATTAATTTCTATTATGCTGTTCTAAAATCCATGAAACTTAAATTTTTCATCGAACATTTAAATTACTATTAATTTGTATATTAAAATGTCAAGCCAAGCCTTTCCATTAACTCCGCATGGGATGGACATATACTGCAAGAGATTAGCATTGCATGACTGGTAGATCTGACCCATCTGCTTCTTTGTTTCGACTACCAGGATAACTCACTTTTTTTTTTTAATTTCTTTTTTATGACGTGGAGAAAAATGAGGAGTGCAATATCACCGGCACTTTCCAACAGCTCACCCATCCCGAATGCATTATCACCAGCACTTCCTAAGAGTATTCTACTTATTCTAGTCCTGGCACGTTTGACTACGGATTCTGCTCCTGCAGAGCTGTGATGGGTCGATTCTACTCTTGTTCTTGTTCAAGCACAGCTACCCTTATTCTTGTTCAAGCACGTTTTAACTGCGACTCTGCTCTTGAAGAGCCCCGATGAAAAATCACCCATCCTCATCCAAGGACGTTTAATCATGAGAGTTGTGGCGGTGGTATCTACTAGTGTGATCGCACCCCAAAAGTAACTCAATTCTCTCATATTAAGCAGGTGAAAGAGGTGGATTTCGCATCTTTAAGATCAAAACATCCGCATAATGTAAGTTGATGAGAAACAGGTGTATGCGAAGTCATGAACCAGAACATTAACATTTCCCATCCGTTTGAAGTTTTTACTGAGGATTTCCAAATATACAAACTAAATAACAACATTTGACTCATTGTGAGCTAAACCAAGTTACAAGAGATCTGCGACCTTGTTTTCACAAAAGTGACTCAAAAGAGAGACTAATCTACTCTTCGCCACCTTTCCTGCCCCTGCTTAAGGCACAGACTCAGACCTACATGTCTTTAGGTTCCTTTCAGCGAGGCTGGTGAATGCGACGAGAGGCTGGCTTTGGGCTTAAACGTTGAACTGGCTTGTCATTGTACTTTGCAGAGAAAATTGGTGACTTTGGGCTGCCTCTCACATTGGGAGATTTGCATTGGTTCAGGTTCATCATCATTGCTCCCACATCCATTTCCAAACCTGCTTCACAGGAAAAAGGGCAATAAAGCTTAATACCAATGGTCAAGAGACTTGTGCTGGCTTAGCTTACGAAGTAACAAGTAACTTGACAACAAATCTTGCTTTTTGTAAAGTCACTGAATCATGGATAGGTTCAAAGTAAAATCATAATTGCTCAAAACCCTAACCCCACCAGTACAAATAATCTCAACCCGGTTCCATGATTTTACCCAAAGTCAAGTAGAATCCCAGTTTTTGCAAACTTGTGATTGGAATAGCAAAATGCAAACAGCTTATCACATATCAAATACTTTAGTGATGGGCTATCTCATACATGATAATGTTCAATAAAGTATCAGAATGGGAAATTTTAGAATACCATTCAAGGGCTTCATTTCTCTTAGCGAAGCATATAGAGCAGACCCCATTACTTGTTTAGCACCATAGGGCCAGTAAGGCTCCACTGACTGAGCTTCAAAATTATGGATATCCTCATCAATGCCGAGATCATCAGGAAGCAAATTGGCAACATCTTCTTCATCCGAAATGCTATTTCCATCAAAGTTCTCTTCCGGGTGTTGGCTCATCCAGTAATCCCTGTACCATTTTGAAGTCTGCACCAGTTCCCACCATTCTGGAGAGAAATCCTCCACTTGCCGGAGAGCAGCCGGAATGAAAAGTGGCGCATCAGGGTTCAACCTAGACCTTCCTCCGGATACAAGAGCCATTCCCTTCTATCAACCAAACGGAAGCCAAATTTTAGAATCACTGCAAAGACATATACATACACATACATATTGATGGATCCTTTCCAAAAATTCAGAAATTAAACAACAACTCAATTTAGTAGCCCAAGATCACATGTGGGGAGATCTCATCAGTGAAAATTCACCACGTTAATGAATCTTCTGGTTGAGAGAAATTATGATTGAAAATTCTTGGTCTATACAAAAAAGTGAAGAAACACAAGGTTGGTTTATCCGAGACACATCATAGACAACCTTATTTGAGACTAATAAACATCTACAGTCAAAAACAAAATAAGCCAACTATAACAATAGGTATAACCCTAACTACTCAATATTATAAATCACAAACAATACCTAATTAAACATATAAACCAGTAAAAACGAAACAACCTAACATGGGACAAATGATTGTCCGGAATCATTAAAGTCAAACCTCTTTTAGAGAGAGAAACCCAACTTGAACTCCATCCGATCACTAAATCATGAATTTCCCAATATCCCAAAAACCAAAACATCATTGACCTACACCTCAACAGAAACATAAGACCTTAACAAATACGAGAATTAGCCATCACCGATAAAATAATTCAAAACACAAAACATAATCGAAAGATAACAAAACAAGTCATTAATCACCCAAAAAAAAAAAAAACTCAACAGTTAAACATCATAAAAGAGATAGCTTTTTGATACGAGAACCTCAATTTTGATGAAGAAAAACCAGTCAAATGATCAAATATTTGAAACAAAACACCACAATTGAAGACAATTCAGTAACATCATACAAGATTGGCACATCAGAGGCCTTCATATTCTCAAAATCAAGGCGAAAATCAAAAGACTTTTCTCTCTTACCTTCACAACTCAATCAACGGCGAAGCTCGGGTCGAGATATTTTAGAGAGAGAGAGAGAGAGAGAGTGAGAGATAACAAAGAACAGGACTGAATGTAAGAGACTAAAAATACGCGTCAAATAGGCAGTGAAGGCTGAACCAAGACTTCTCCAAGCCTACTTGGTTCGGTCTTATCCCGAACCTAATTTCACCTCGAACGCGGAAAAGAACGTTGTTTCCTGCGAAAGCCAACACTGACTTTATCAGCGATCCAGATCACATCCCGTCTATGACGTGTCATGATCGGAATGGTCAGTAATTTGATGGGGGAAGTTAATTGAGTTCGAGCGGAGTCTTCGTGCCGGTCAGCAGCCCGTGGTAAGTGGAGGAAGATTATGGAGTGTGGGTCCCAGTGGTGATGTCACTAGGGATGAGATCAACGGCGCAGATGGTTCGATGAATTGAATGCTGATAATGATATATCTACAATTATTAGTCCACCAAAACTGCTTGCTTACCCGGTGGTCGGCAATTATGGGATACAGCACGCAGAATCATGCTGCTGCCTCTTCTTTCTAGAACTTCAAACATGAACAATGGCTTTTTTTTTCTTCATTTTTGTTTACTTACTTTATTCACTTTTATTTTACTGTATTTGTTTTTGAATTTTTGTAAGATTAGATTAAAATTTAAATTTGAGATTTAAATCAGAAATCATTATATTTTAAAAAAATTATAATTATTAAACTGTGAGTTTTTATTTTATTGTTTGCATTATAGAGATTTGAAAATGTTAATATTATAGGACTATTAATATTTTTTTAATTTTATTTTTAAAATTATTCTATTGGATTTTTTCTTTTTCAATTTGAAAAGTCGAACAAGTGAAGACACATATGGCAATTAAAAAAAAATAAATAAATCTAATTAAAGCACACAAATTTAAAAAAAAAATCACCTCCCATCCAACACCATGTCAAAAACCAATAATAAAAATCATTTAAAAAATCATAAAAATATCTTAACTACTATTTCTGTCGATATTCGCTATTAGATGACAAGAAAGTGGCGACAAATGCACCACGATGAGTTTTAGTGTCGAACCACCAACACCCTTGGGATAATTGAGCCAAAAGACCATAAATCACTGACCTTTCGAGATTCTTCCGATATGCATTCACAACACCAGATCAAAGGTACATTAGGTCTTGTTGGCATTCTTCACATGGGTTTTCAAATTCATCACAACATAATGAATCAAGAAAAAAATCACAATAGACAAAAATATAGAGGAAAAATTAATTAAGAAAGAAAATATAGAGCACAAGGAGTAATATTTCTCCCTCCCTCAACTTCCATCTTTTTTTCTTTCTTTCCACTTTCCTTCTTGATGGGACATAATCCAATATTCATTTCGAAAGGTCAACACTTGAAAGGTCCACACATGAGACCCACAAAAGATATCTACCAACAGACGGGCGAGTATAGCCCAATATTATCCAATAACTATTCTCTATGGCTATTCAACTGAAGGACCTTATTCATCCCATCCCCTGAACGATAGGGTCTTAGTCAACCCGCCTATCGAACGAGATTTGCCAAGTGAGATTTATCTCCCCGATCAGATACTTAATCCATGGTTCACTGAGGGAACAAGCCTGAAGGCTCAGCATTGGTTAAATGAACGTCCGGAGGGCAACGACCTTATTGATCCTACGGAAAGGTCAAAACACCCCAACGACTCTGATTCCCTACTGAAGAGCAGTATCTTCAAAATTTTTCAGATAAGGAAAGGACCCCCCGAGTAATGAAACTACCCATACAATAAAAATTACAAACGTTTCAAAATATTTAACTTCTGAAATTTTCGGATCATCTTCATAAGGAAAATAGGGTTATAATACCCCGAAAACATACGAATCTATCAGATATAAGAAACCCTCAAGTCTTCTAAGTCAGGTATGTTCTCTCGCCCTTACACATTGGGCACACTAGTCACAGGGAAGCTCTCCCTCTCAAAAGCTCTCAGTCTATTTCTTTATACTCAAAAACCGTTCTTTTTGAGTTGAGCATCGGAGCATCCTCTGCCGGAGCACCCTCCGATGGTTTTTGCAGGTCTCACATCCCATCGATGGCAACTATTTAAGTCATCAAGGAGTCGATATCTATGGAGTCACAACCCACTTCCAACAGATTAATACCATCCGTTAGAACAGACTAGAATAATTCTTGCAAAACTGACAAATTATTGCATAATCATGCCTCTAAGAACCAAAGCATCCTCGAAAACCACCCCCACTGTAGATGTGTGCACTGCAATACCTACCGAAACCGTCCTTTCTATGGCACCCGATCACTCAATTCATGATCGTATGATTTCTCCCCGACCATCTCATCCGGAGTAGGTCCTACAACCTGCAATTCAAGAATAGCCAATCATGGCCCCTGCGCCAGAACGAGTTAGTCATCCCCAGATAGAAAGGCTAAAGTCAAAACTCCAAAATATGAGTAAACAACTGGAAGGACTTAATTGAGCCCTTGGGCCAAACTGTCAGTCATCCGCAACGGACTCTGAACATGAATGTCTCCCGCGACAAGCACCTCCCATGAACTATAAACCGTCAATGACCTCTCGTCACGACCTAGAAGATCTGAGAAAACAAATCGAACAACTTGTAACCACCGAGTTTAGAAAAGTAGGTACAAAAAAGGACGACAGTCCCCTCCACTCTTCGGGAGTATCGCCTTTCGACCCGAAAATATCCCAGGAACCAATGCCAAGAGAAGTCCTTCTGCTTCCCATAGAGAGGTATGATAGAACAACCAATCCCCATGATCATGCTGCCTACTTCATAATTGTTATGGTCTCCAGGGACCTGTCTGATGCGAGTACATGCAAGCACTTTTCCACTACGCTCAAAGGTAATGCCTTAGTATGGTTCAACTCTCTCATGTTGTTCAATATCAAGAGTTTCACACAATTTTGATAGCAGTTCGAAACTCATTTTATAATCAGCCGAGGAGCCAAGTAAAAGTCCACCTCCTTACTATAATTACGACAACGGGAAGATGAGCCCCTGATGAAGTAGAGATGTTAAAGATTCCAGCTCTGCACCATTCCATTGCATTAGCGTCTCTCCTAACGGACCTGCGCCCCCTCCAACATGAAGACCTCCATTATTAAAACTCCCCCTTTAACCATTCAAGAGTTTTACTCCCGAGCCAAGAAATACATTGCGGTAGAAGAAGAGGAGACGTTCGATCAATGAAAGACCTGCTCGAACAGAAAAGAATGCAATCGATCGCCTCGTCAATCTTTACCAAAGAGGAGAAGACCAAGGCCTCCACCCCTATGAAGGTTCAACGTCTACACGTCGCTGAACGAGACCCCGAGTCGAGTCTTATAGCAAATCAAGAACAAATCGTATATTAGATGGCCCCCTCGTTCCGTAGAGGGGGACCCCAAGAAGGATAAATTCAAGTACTGTCACTTCCATCAGGATTACGGTCACATGACCGACGAGCGCAAGAGGGTCAAAGATGAGTTGGAATTCTTGGTTCGTAGTTGTAGACTGTAGAGATTCATCAGTACGGAAGGGAGGAATTTACCTTCCCCAAATTGACTTAATTTACCACGAGAGAATGACTCGCCTAACTGACCGAACCCTAGGCCGCCGCATGACGGACCAGAAGGGGTGATCCTACAGATTCATAGGAAAAGCATCTAGTATGAATCTTATGTTCCCACTAGTGCTTGTCCAGCGTATGATCTGGATTTTCCTATGCTTTTTCCATGAGAAAGAGTCCTGCTCCTCCTCATCGTTTAGTGATCATTATTATGACGGCTCGTGACACATGATCCTCAGTGATTTACAGAAAAATCGCCTCTAATCTAAGATTTCTTATCGAACGAATGTGTCATCAAAATGGGATAAAACTCATCGAACAGATGGACACGGTCCTAATATCAATTGTTCCCTATCGAACGTTGGGCCTAAGTTGTCGTAGGCTTACCGAACGAACGTGTCATTAAAATGGAATGGAACTCCCTGAACGGATGGACACGGCTCTCCTATCTAAAGTTTCCTACCGAACGAACGTACCATCAAAATAGGATAGAACTCCTCGAGCGAGTAGACACGGCCCTCCTATCTAAAGTTTCCTAACGAACGAACGTGTCATCAAAATGGAATAGAACTCCCCAAACGAGTGGACACTGTTCTCTTATCTAAAGTTTCCTACCGAATGAACGCGTAATCAAATTGGGATAGAACTTTCCGAACGGGTGGATACGACTCTCCTATCTAAAGTTTCTTATCGAACGACCGTGTCATCAAAATGAGATAGAACTCCACGAATGGGTTGACACAGCCCTAATATCAATTATCTCCTATCGTACGTCGGGTCTAAGTCACCCTGATCCTACCGAACGAACGTGTCAACAAAACAGGATGGAACTCCCCGAACGGGTGGACGTGGCCCTAATATCAACCGTTCCCTATCAAACATTTGGCCTAAGTCCCCCTAGATTTACCAAACGAACATGTCGTCAAAATGAGATGGAACTTTTCGAACAAGTGGACAGAGTTCTAATGTTATTTGTTTCCTATCGAGCGTCAAATCTAAGTCACCCAAATTCATATCAGAGAAGGAACCTAACTTTCCGAACAAGACATGGCACTGTAAAGATCTCATTTGCGAAAGGTCATTACACTTTGACGGAGTATTAGACAAATGGATCGAACGACACACTCGGACAAATACTCACAAATAAGAAAATATTTTCATTATCAAAACAATATAAGATTACATACGGTCAGAAGGAATACTAGAGGCCACTTGGGTGGGGTCCCGATCCGTTATCACTCTCTTGACTGAACCCTCAAGAAGAGATAAAGCCTCATATCTGCCGACCTATCAAAGAATCTCCTCAGCGCACCTCAAACACTCGAGCAATCTACGCTGAGAAAGCTGGAGGTTAGCAGCATCATTGGCAACAGATATATTGAGGTCAGCCATCTCTCGCTCGACATTCTGAAGGGATTCCTCTTAGAGATGAGCTAACGTCTCGGCAGCTGCTATTCGCTTCACGAACGCGTACCTCAGCTTCCAACTTCTCATAACGCTCTTGGGATAAGGTCAAGTCCATCTGAAGATGTTCAATCTGCGTGTCATTTTCCCCTTCAGTGTCCTTTTCCTTATTTTCTATAGCATCTTTTAGTGTCAGCACCTGGTTGTTCAAACGGATAAGTCGCCCCTCGAACTTTTTTCTCCGTTGCTTTTGGAATTCGGTCAAGGCCGCAGTTTGGGAAGACATACGCTTGACAGTCAGAATTATGTAATAACGAATATACACAGAGCTTGAACAAAAGAACACTTACCGTTAGACAGAGAGAGTGAAGAGCTTTGTCGACATGATCTGAAGATATTGTGTGGAGCACGAAGATATTGTGTGGAGCACGAGCTCAGGGGGAAACTTGAATTGTTCGACCAATTGTAGCGCCTCTCTCGAATTGATAAAGTTATACTGATGGTCCCTCACACAGACCTCTACCGACCCTTCCTTTAGATTATCCTCATGTCCATTAAATGACTTAACCAAAATAGCAGGCGAAAGACCAACCTCATCTCCCCTACTATGCAAAGAACATTGGAATACTTGGAGAGATCGTTCGGACGCCTCCCCCAAAATAGGAGCAGAAATGTTTGGCCTCATCGAAGTTTCCCCCTTGCAGCCATGGATTCGGAGCAAGAGTGCCCTCCGCCGCCTCAGGGACTTCCTTGTCTGGAGCATTCCCCTCATTGCCTCGGGTTGGTGTACCAACGATCGTCATCAAAGTAGTCGATTGGCTCTCCATTGGTTCGACATGCTCTTGAGGAGACTCATGTTCTCCGGTTTTAGCTGGTCCCTTTTTGCTAGCAGGCAGGCTAGATGATCGAACCCTTGACCTCTTCAAGTGAGTCTTGGGAGAAATTTCAGCTGTCTTCCTCTTTGCATTTGGTCGCACCTCTCGATCAGTCGAAATATCCTCTAGAAGGGAAGCATTCACAGACGACAAAAAATCAACCAATTCCTTCTTTTTCTGCTTCAATAAGAGAGGTCTAGTGATCTACCTCGTCTCGTCCATCAGTAGGCCAAACAATAGCAATGTATGGTCTTCTACTAAAAAAATTACCTAAATGCTCTGCTAAGTAGACTCATAATAACATCCAACGAATCGTAAAAAGTAAGAATGGAAAAGGAGGTCCGGGACTTTCATATTCAATAAAGGTACTTGATCAGCATCTAGAAGTACCGGAAGAAGATTTTTATTCAAAAATCTCATATAAAAGAACTTCTGTATCCAGTGTTTGTCTTGAGACTCACTGTAAAAGAATTTTTAGCGAGACTCCTGATGGGTTTGTAGTTTATACCAGCCGTGGGTAGAGCTTTGGACACTGCACCGTACTAAGGAAAAAATGTCCCTCAAAATCTTCAAATCAAAGTGAATACGAAAAAACTTTAACAAAGAAATCAAGACAATCACAAAACGCCAAGCAATAGGGATGAGCAACGAGGGGTAGACATTCCAGTATCTCAGACCTCTGCTAGTAGGACTATGTATGGGACCTTCAAACCATACTTCATACATTGCTTATACATTGGGACACAGCCCTCGGGGGCATGGTTCGTCCGGTCCTCTTTGCTAGACAACACCAGTTTGAAATCGCTTCCAAGAAACATGTTCCTCCAGACTTCTTGTAATTCTTCTTCAGTCATTGTACTCCGTATGGTATCTATGCCTTGTGACGAAGGAGTACCTTTCGATATTTTCTCAGAGAGCTTTTCACAAAGGATCAAAAGAATTGCAGGAAAAAAATATAGAATATGTGATGTCCTGACAGATGTGTATCCTTATAAAGCTTACAAAAGATGAGTCCCGAAAATCGAAGCAATAAAGCCTCGTGTCTTTTTCGATGACCATACCTCCTGTCGCCTTTCCCAAGGAAAAATGTCATGAGTCGGGGGAAATGATGGAACATACCCCAATACCCATTTCGAAGGGTTAGCACTTGAAAGGCCCACACATGAGACCCACAAAGGACAGCTATCGACCGATGGGCGAGTACAGTCCAATATTATCCAATGACTACTCTCTATGGCTATTCAATTGAAAGGTCTTAATCATCCCATCTCCCAAACGATAGGGCCTTAGTCGTCCCGCCTATCGAACGAGATTTGTCAAGTAAGATTTACCTCCCCGATCAGATATTTAGCCCCTGGTTCACCGAGCGAACAAGCCCAAAAGCTCTGCATCGGCTAAATGACCGTCCGGAGGCCAACGGCCTTATTGATCCTACGAAAAGGTCAAAGTACCCCAACGACTTTGATTCCCTATTGAAGAGCAGTATCTCCAAGATTTTTCAAATAAGGAAACGATCCCCTCAAGTAACGAAACTTTCCATACGATAAAAATTATGAACGTTTTGAAATATTTAATTTTCGAGATTTTCATATCATCTCTATAAGGAAAATAGGGTTGTAACACCCCGAAAGCATACGGCTCTATCAGGTATAAAAAACCCTCAAGTCTTCTAAGTCAAGTATGGTTTTTTAGCCTTACACATTGGACACACTAGTCATAGGGAACCTCTCCCTCTCAAAAGCTCTCAGTCTGTTTCTTTACACTCGAAAACCGCTTTTTCTAACTTGAGCGTCGAAATCTCTTCCGCCGAAACACCCACCAGTGATTTTTTAGGTCTCACATCCCGTCGATGGTAACCGTTCGAGTCATCAAGGAGTCGGTATCTATGGAGTCATAACACGCCTCCAACACTTCTCTCCCACTCTCCAAGGTTTCCCCTTCTTTTTTTGTACAAAGATAGGAAGCCTCGAGGGGAAAGCCCAGGAACAGAAGCTAGGCAGGACCAGGGCCCAGGGCCCAACTTAAATTCCTTGAAATAAGAGTGCCATTTTCGTCTTCAAGCAGCATGACAAGCAAGCTGACTAGAGGAGCTTAGTAGACATGAATTCCATGGGATTGAGAGTGACCCAGTCTAGCTAGGTGGTCAGCGCATCTGTTGCATTCCCTGAAAGAGTGCTTTATCACTGGAGAGCTAATGTTGTCCATGAGAGAAGGTTTCCCCTTGTTACTCTACAAAGGTTACTCTCTCTCTCTCTCTTTCTCTCTCTAAAATAAGAATAAAACTCTCTCTCACACCTTTTTTTGGGTGAAAATCTCTCTTACTCCTTATAATATATTAGTAATGGATTAGTCTCATAATAGGTTCTTTCCACATAGGAGGGACTTAACCTAACAATCTCCCTCTCACAATAATGTGGAGAGAGTTTTCCTCACATCATTTGGATTTGTGCTCTACATATCTCAACAATATCGGAGAAGCTCACTTTCTTCTTAGGTTTCTTAACTTCGATGCTTTGCATCTTCCTTAGAGGTGAATGTCTATCTAAGTAACAAATATTCTTCTGATTATTCTTCCCTGGAAGAATTAATTTGTTACTTTTGTATACTTTTCAGCAACTTACAACTCTAACATTTTTGTATCCACGTGATGTCAATTCACCCAAAGAAATAATATTAGCACCACTCAAAAGTATGCATCTCACATTACACAAACATTCCCAATGCCTTCAAACCTATCTTCTCTTGGTTATCCACAGTCATGTGTCCAAACTCTCCTTAAGTGTGCAAAAAATTGAATATTGCCACATCTCTATAAATACGTTCCGAAACTATAGAATCTAATACCCAATTTGATTTCGTCTCAATGGAATTGTCACTATTAGTGTCATCCCTTGCTGCTAAGATGAAATCTCCATATTCTCCCTCTATCACATTGTATTGGAGGTATCTTCAATCTTTATCTTGTCTTTTATCTTCTTTTGTAGATGCTTAAGCTAATTTAGATCTTCATTCACTTTTCGGCAATGATTTCTCACATGGCCAATCTCACCACAAAAGTGACACTTCACATCTTTCATGTCTTGAGACTTTAATCTTCTGTGTGGCCATTTCTTCTCTTTGATTGACTCCTCCCTCTCTCTAAACACTTTGCAATGAACACTACATCTCCCTTAATTACATTATTGTTATCCATTATCCATTCATCCTCTTAGCATTAAGGTGACCTCATCCATCATCAACTTTGACTTATCCACCAATAATGTCTAAACCAATGATTTGTATGATTTAAGTAACAATCCCACCAAGATTAGCATTTGCTTTTCATCCGTTATCTTATCACCTGCATACAACAACTCATTAAGCTAATGAGTTTATGGTGCACTCGACCATATAGTACTAGAGTCCTTTAAATTTCAATCTAGTGGCTCAGATTAAATCAATCTTAACATAAAATCAACAACTTAGATTTGTGTGCAGAATAAGCTTATCATATAGGATCTTTTCTATGCCAAATGAATCCCACTCTCAGCTAGATTAGAGGCGACGAGTGTGCTTCACCTCGATGGAATCCAACAATCATATTCGATAGTCTCACAAATCCTGAGGCGCTCTTTCCAAATCCGGTGTCAGTTTTTCGAGAATCTTCGCATAATGCCTAAATATGGCAGTCCAATTCAGAAACTTCTCTTGATGAATGTGGAATCCTCAGTGTCGAAATCCAATGATCTTTCCACCAAACTATCGGTCTTGACTCATAGAATTCGGATCTAACCTCGGGTTGACCTAACTCCCTCTAGAATACCACGAACACCTCAAAGAATGACCCTTTTGCATAAACTGAAAAAAGTTGTTCAAAACCACCATATATAGCTTAACTCCGGCTCTAATATCACTTGTTGGGACTCTTCACATGGGTCATCGGAATTTGTTAGAAAACAATGAATTAAAAGGAAAAAAAAAAAGCCCACAACAATACACAAGAGTACAGAGAAGAAAAAATATCACTAAGAAAGAAGATACAGAGTACAAGAAGCAACCTATTTTCCTCTCTCAACCTCCCTCTTTCTTTTTTTTCTCACTTTCGTTCTCTCCCTCCCTCTAAGGTTTTCTTTTCTGACTCTACAAAGGTGACTCTCTCTCTAAATTAAGAATTACACTCTTCTCACTTTAGGGTTTCTGTAACACCAAGTTTTTGGAAAATATTTTCATAATATAAAAAAAAAATTAATTTTTATTGATTTTCGATTTTCGGGTATAAATTTTAAATTTTTAGTATAATTGAAATGCCGTGTTGCAAACTCATAGTGCAATCTATTATTTGTAGATTTTGAAACTTTAATATAAGGAGAGCATAAGTATATATATTTATATATTTTTTTTATTATTTATTAAAAAAAAAATTGGATAGGAGTTGCAGCGTTTTGCCCAAAACGTTGCGTCCTCCCCCTTTAATTGAAATTAGGGTTAAACCCTAATCTCTCCTTCACTTCGTCTCTCACTCCCAATAGCACTCTCTCGCTCTTCCTCTCGCGATCTCTCTTCGTCTCCCTCTCCTCTGCCGCGCACAGCCGCACTCCGACCACCGCAAGCGGCGGTTCTCCATTTCACCGTCTCTGTATCTCTATCTCACCATTGCTCTGTCTCTCTATCACCATCTCACTGTCTCTCGCTCTCTCTCTCGCGAGCACTCTCTTTATCTCCGTCGCACTCTCTTCCACTCTCCATCTCCGACCGCCATAAGAGACAGATCTCCACCGTCTCCCTCTCTCTGTTTCTCTCTCTTTATTTCTTCTCTCGCGTGACAGAACTCCCCTGCCTCTCTCACTTTCGCGCGACAGAGACCTCGCGTTTTCTCCCTCGCTCGTGTGATGCTCTGTGCGAGCATCCCTCTTCGGTAACCTGTCCTAGATCAGTGCTCAATGGACATCTGAAAACCCTAGCTGCGACTGTGATTCTTTCCCTGCGTAGGTAAGGTCCGATTCCTAACCCTAGCTCTAGGGTTTTTAATTTTTTTAGTAAATAACTTTAGATTACTGAAATTTACTTCAAATTGGAAGCTTTATAGGTTTCGGAATGAACTGAGAAAGGCATTCGATGAAGGTTGCGAACTGCGAAACACCCTAGGTAAGGGATTTCCAATCCCTTCAATATTCAGACTATTTTGTTGAATTAGGTTGAGAATAAGTGTAGATACATTCTGAAAATATGCTAGATCCATAAGAAATGCTTTATTCTTGAGAGTTTGTATGAAATTATTGAGGTTAGGTCTAGAATTTGATGTAAATTGGACTGCGAAGCATGATAGAATATCTTAGAGAGTATTAGAGTTTTGTTTGATTGATTTGCGTAGTTTTTCTTGTGATTTGAATTGAAATTGACATGAATTAAAATAGGATTATGTAAATTCGGTAGAAAATTGACAAAATTAAGGAATATTAAAAATTTAAAGTCATTGGTGATGGAAATGATCCAAAATTGATGAAACAAAAGTTTACGAATGCGGTTGTGTAAATTATGGTTATTTTAAATAAAAGGGAAATTTGAAAAAAAAAACCCTTTAATAGAGTCTTAATTGATGATTATTTGCGTTGATTGGTCTAGGTTGACCTTTGGAGACTCGAGAGGAGTCGTTTTGAATTGATTTCAGAAATAGGGAGTGGATACCTTCCCTAGAGGTAAGTGGATGGTTCATTGTGTTCATGAATGAGAAATCTGTTTTAAAATTTGCTTATAAATGATTTTAAAAGGGTTTTTGTATATTTTATATAAATTATTTTGTGATTGTGGGCTGTCTGAACTGTATTGTGAAATACGAATGCAACCATATTATTTACGAATGCTTCTGTGCCATATGCTATTGGTATTGTGATATGAATTGATTTGGCATGACATTGTTGATTATTTGATGAAAAACTATGGCATATTGTTTGTGAGATGGATTGATTGAGAAATGAATGGTACTGGATTGTAAATGGCTATAGTCATTCCCACCACGGAGCAATCCGATAGGGTGGCGTGGTTTGGGGTTTTGGATGTGCGGGGGAGTTAGACGTCCCTCCCTCTGCCGAAGTCGTGTTATATATAGATTGCACCCCGGTGAGGTACAAGCCAACGTTAAGGAATAGGGTTTGTTTTGAAACATTAAATAGAAAAACCCTTTGCGGGCTTTCGTCTAGGTTTGGCTGCCCTAAGATGGAAGTGATTTCGATGAGACCCCAGGATTTTCTGAAAAGATGATTGATATGGATACATATTTTGTAAATTGTGATTTATTGAAATGTTTTATGCATATGAACTACTATTTATGAGTAACGCTTTGACTGCCCCACATTCACCCCTTGTTTATGAACACAATTGCACCATTGCATTCCACTCACTGATTATTCCCCTATACTCACCCCTCTCTCCACCTTTTTCAGAGGAGACTTAGTTGGGAGACTACTCGACGGAGTTAGCACAGTATTTTTACAGATTGTATAGGTATTTGGCATATGCAGGATTTTTGGAGAATGATAACTCTTAGTATCATGGAAAAAGGGAAGTCTATACACTCCATACCGTGCGGATTTTATTGATACTGGCTGAATACTTGGCAAGTATTGATAAAATCCGATGATTTTTTATTTGTACCTTATTATTTTGATTGCTCTATTTTTGGAAACTGTTTTGTTCTATACTGAGACATTTGGATTATAATTGTTGGCTTTTGCTAGTTTCCTTTGATTTTGTGAAGTTCTGTACATCTCATACCGTTAGGATTTTGCCGATACTGACTTGATTTTTTTGGGTAAGTGTTGGTAAAATCTGACGGCTATGTTTTGGGACTTTTTGTTTGTTAAATGCTTTATCTATGTTGAAGATTTTGGGTGGCTAGGATGGCCACATCGCATGCGTGCATGTACAGGTTCCCACTCCCCGTTGTGTGCTGATGTGTACTCGTGCATGTACAGGTTCCCACTCCCCGATGTGTGTCGATGTATGATTGCATGTACAGGATCCCACTCCCCGATGTGTGCCGATGTGTATGTTTTTACGTTCAGGGATGAGCCGGATGGGCTTCTTGCATCTGTATTGTTTATATGATTTCTTGTTTTGAAGAATCTTATGCTTTTGATGATTTATTGTAAATTTGATAGCTTTGCAGAGTCTCGGTATATGGGGAGGTTCTGCCCGTGTACCGAGACGATGCGACGGCTGTTCCGTACTCGATCTGAGGATCGGGGCATAACAGTTTTATTGGTATCAGAGTTCAGGTTTACGATTTTAAATGTTTAATGGTTTTGAAATATTTTCAAATGTTTCCAAATGTCCCAAAAGTTTCAAAGGCTTTAAAATGTTTTCTTTATTTTAAAAAAGGTTTGCATCTTTTAAAAGGTTTTCGGAGATTATACAGAACTTTCCATGATTTTCTTAGAAAATTAGAAATATTCTTTTTAGGGGGTTAAGCACTGGGGTAAGTACCTATTTTAAATTGTAAAGTTTAGACCATCACCGTAGAGTTTTGCTCCCTATACGAGGAATAAGGAATCCGAATGAGATATTTTCTACTTCACTTTTACAACCTAAGTGATGTATCACTTTATGAATAGTTTCTCAATTGTGATTGAAGGTTTCCCTTGGATTGTTTGGCTAAATGGTGAGTACCCTTGTTGTAATTATTTTGGACTAACATTTTGATATTAGGAGTTTGATATACTTGTGTAATAGGCATGACAATATAGAATAGCTTCTGATTACGAAGCAGGTATAAGATAAAGATATGCGAATGGTCAGATTGAACACATTCTTTTTTAGGGACCTGATGTGGGCGGAATGTTTATTTATGATTTTGATAGAAGAGGAATTGCTAGTAAAGGATAGTGTGTCCAATTTGCCAGTTAAACAATGAGAAGTGTGATAATAGCAATGTGACTTCAAGTATATAATAATGACTAATGGGATCTTGCAAATATGTTTAGTGGTATTAATATCTTAGTGAGGTTAAAGTTCAACTGTTGATGAACAAATTCGATTTGCAACTTGAAGAGGGCTGATAGTTGTCTCTAGCATTTGGGATTCTATAATTATTAAAATTCCTATTAATTTTGTTAATGGTTAAGATTTGGGCCTGGACAGTCTGTAAGTAGAGTTTTGTAGAGGGCTGGCCTGAAAAGAGAAGAAAGAAGGAAGAAAATGCTAGCGAATTGAATGAAAAATTCCTCTATTAAAAGATAGATTACAAAATGTAAACTGTTTCATATTGAGGTTGTTGCATACTTCGATCATATTTAGTATTTTTAAAGAAATCAGCCTTGTTGCTGATATAATTATAAATTGTATTCACCATCCAAAGTATGTCCTTTATACTATTGAACTATTGCCTTTACATGCAAAGGCTAATGCAGCAAGCAATTCACTACCATAAGTATACATAAGCACAAACATTCAGTTTCTCATTGTAGTGTGAATTTCCAAAGTCAAATTAATGCCTATAGGTTTGAATACTTCACACTGATATCATTCCGTTTCAGCAATGCCTAAAGATGGAAATCACATCTTAAATAAGACAATTTTGATCATTTCTTAAACAATTGCAATAGAATTAATGCCTGTAAGTCTAGAACCATTAAAATTCAATGTATACCATATTGTGACTGATATTAAAGTTATCAAAGATTATCTTTTCCAATAGTTATAGTACTTATCTTTCCATTGCTAATAATATTATTCCTTTGACTCTATAGATTCGAAACTAAGATGACACATTTGATTATAATCCTTAATATACTTACTGCAAGCAGTTTTTGGCTACACGCAAATGCTCCATCCAATCTGTAATGGATCATTTAAAACTCAGATGAGTAGGACAAGTACTTAAAAATGAGTTACTATAACTACTGGGTGACACTAAAAATCTTTAACCATACGATGAATGGTCTCAGTAGCATTAAATGTTTCTCTCAAGTAACTATCATCTATTAGCATTTTGGATTCTTTACCAGGCTTGGTTTAGGTTCTATTGAGCATACAAGTTTTTCTTTCAATGAATATGTCTAGTTGACCGTACTTCAGTAGGCTTCTTAATCTAAATCCAAGTATTTCGCACTTGTTTATGAGTTTTTACACTTTGAAAAGATTGACTTATGCTGATTTGGGAAGTTCTTTGTTAGTAAAGCGGGTTGAATCTTCAAGTTTTTGTTGCTATGGTCATCTTCTTCAATATACTGTAAATATATGTTATACATTTGCACTGTGAGGCACTAGGAAAAATGATGTGACTATAAGGTACTTTAGCTAGCTATGGTTGTGGGCAAAGCACATAGGGATGGTTCTTTCTCTTAAACCTTTCATGTATATAATGTAGCATTTTTGACAATTGTAGCATATGAACTGGTAGTTGCTTCGATGGTTATTTAGGAAAATAATATTCGTAATGGACATTGCCTTCTTTGGATGTGCAACATCTTACAGGAGAATTTTAATCTTATTTGAGTTTGATAACAAGGAACTTTGTTATCTAGTTTGGAAATTTGAGGATATGGAAAACCAATGGAAGCTTCCTCAATGTTTGATGCAGTCGCCTTGGAGAAACTAATATGATGAGCCTTTACGGGATTTATACATTGTAGTGAGATTCTTCTGGTGTTTCAGTTAGCTGTAGTGATTCAGAGTTCCTTAGATAACCATTTTAAGTAAAGTCTCTTCAATTTGAGGTAGATTTATACTTCAAATGGAAATATGAGGTTATATGGACCATTCTAGTTTTCACAACATTGAAATGGTGAATCTTGCAAGCATCTAGGCAGAAATGTTTATGCATGGTTACTTGAACACCATTTAGGAGTAAGAACGTCTGTAAACAAAATTTTGAGGTATATTGAACAGGTCGAGTTCAATGATAGTATTTTCAGATATTTGTGGTATGTGTATTAAAGATCTCAGTTTTGATCTTTTGCAATGCTTTACAGCAGATACAGGGTGGAGGTCTGCTCCAATTGTTGTTGAGTAATGTGTTAATCTATAAAGTGTTACTCCTTTTATATCCATAAGTTTCAAGGTTTTAGAACAAACATGAAGATTCAGAGATTATTGATTTTTGTGCTTTATTTGCTGCAATTAGAAAAAGGAAACTAGAGGAACCTCAACCTTAAGGAATAAAACCTACCAAATGCTCATATTGGAATAAGACAAATTTTCTATCATTACCTTGGGGAATTTTCTTTCCTTGAGGGAACCAAAGTATCAATTGTTTATTATTAATTTCTTTCTTTTATTCTATAAATTGAGATTTTGGAAAATCATGGTTTCAATGGAACCACTAGTGAGTTTGATGTTTTACGTTATCGTTCCTGTCAAATTTCTGGCCGCTTAGTTGTTAAGTTATTATATATATTTAAAAGTCTTGGTGGAGTTCTTGTGTATATTAAAGGTCAAGGTAGAATAAGACATTTTCAATTTCGGTTGAGCAGCCCAAATATAACTCACTTCAAATAACTTGGAATCAAGAAAATAATAGGTATTAAAACATCTTGTGGAACTCTATGGAGTATTACCCAAAGCTTGTTGGTCCTAGAGTCTCCAATTATATTTCTAGTATACTTTTATTCATAATTTGGGATTTGTCCATAGCTTAAGAGGGTGGAGAGGATATCCTTAATGTGCTAAATATACTTGAGAGTTATAAGGAATTTTGATTAGGGTAGATAAGATCAGTAGTAGATTAAATGAATGCAAAGCAAATTCTTATGATGTATTTTTTGTGACTATATAAATCGTAGTTGTAAGATGGCTTATAGGAGGCATTGGTTCTAAAAGAAATTTTTGAGTTATTATAGAATGAACAGAAACTAGAATTATAGTATTGATGCGAGAGAATTGGTATTTTTTTTTTTGAAAATATTTCTTTGGAAAGAAGTAATCTGGTTTCAAACGCAGAGAAATTTGCATATTGGCTAAGCCGATCAATTCGAGGTTTTTAAGAGAATAGGAAAGTTGTATTGAAAGTACTATATGCAGATGGGAAGATTGTAATATCTAAAGTGCAATAGTGATAAATATAAGAGGCACTAGAAGTGGTTATTACTTTGATGATTTGGGGGGTATTAATGCAGACACTGGGTGATATGCAAATATATGTACTAGATTTAATTTGGATAGAATATTAGTGATATTGCATGATATTAAAGTGATAGAGAATGATCATGATAGAAATACCTTGATTAAAAGAGTTATCTAACTAAGGATTGGAGATTTAAAACTTGGAAGCATTTAAATATTATCAGTGGATTAAATTTCCTCCCTTAGTCTAGGCCATATTGAGGTTAATTTACATTTCGTCATACACAAGTTTGAGGATATAAGGATTTTCTCTATCTTTGGATCTGCAATTGATATGGACCTAACATAGTAGTGGACATTTCTTATTTAAGGTCTCTTTTGAAAGATAATTTAAGGAATTTTTATAGTTTTGGAGTCTTGATAGCTTAGTTGTTGATTCTGAAGTTAAAATATATCAGTCCTAACATATTTTAAGAAGTATTTGCTGGATCCATTTCATGTGATTCAAGCTCCTTTGACAAAATGGATCCAGATCTGAGTTACAAAGTGTAACCCATGTTAATACTAGATCGACAGTTCAAACAGTTGAGAAATAGGTAGATTTCTATGGTTTAAGTACGGCGGAGAATATTATCAAGTCGGAGAACAAACTTGAGAGATTGAAGGAACAATGTGGAAACAACACCCACCATTTTTTATGTATAAATTGTATTTTGAAATTTCGAGAACGAAATTTGTTTTTAAATGGTTGAGAGTTGTAACACCGAGTTTTTGGAAAATATTTTCATAATATAAAAAAAAAATTTAATTTTTATTGATTTTCGATTTTAGATATAAATTTTAAATTTTTGGTATAATTGAAATGTCATGTTGCAAACTCATAGTGCAATCTATTGTTTGTAGATTTCGAAACTTTAATATAAGGAGAGCATAAATATATATATTTATATATATATATATTTTATTTATTAATAAAAAAAATTTAGATAGGAGGTGCAGCGTTTTGCCCAAAACGCTTTGTCCTCCCCCTTTAATTGAAATTAGGGTTAAACCCTAATCTCTCCTTCACTTCGTCTCTCACTCCCAATCGCACTCTTTCGCTCTTCCTCTCGCGATCTCTCTTCGTCTCCCTCTCCTCCGCCGCACACAGCTGCGCTCTGACCACTGCAAGCAGCGGTTCTCCATTTCACCGTCTCTCTGTCTCTATCTCACCATTGCTCTATCTCTCTATCACCATCTCACTGTCTCTCGCTCTCTCTCTTGCGAGCACTCTCTCTGTCTCCGTCGCACTCTCTTCCACGCTCAATCTCCGACCGCCATAAGAGACAGATCTCCACCGTCTCCCTCTCTCTGTTTCTCTCTCTATTTCTTCTCTCGCGTGACAGAACTCCCCTGTCTCTCTCACTTTTGCACGACAGAGACCTTGCGTTCTCTCCCTCGCTCGTGCGATGCTCTGTGCGAGCATCCCTCTTCAGTAACCTGTCCTAGATCAGTGCTCAATGGACATCCGAAAACCCTAGCTACGACTGTGATTCTTTCCCTGCGTAGGTAAGGTCCGATTCCTAACCCTAGCTCTAGGGTTTTGAATTTTTTTAGTAAATAATTTTAGATTACTGAAATTTACTTCAAATTGGAAGCTTTGCAGGTTTCGGAATGAACTGAGAAAGACATTCGATGAAGGTTGCGAACTGCGAAACACCCTAGGTAAGGGATTTCCAATCCCTTCAATATTCAGACTATTTTGTTGAATTAGGTTGAGAATAAGTGTAGATACATTCTGAAAATATGCTAGATCCATAGGAAATGCTTGTATGAAATTATTGAGGTTAGGTCTAGAATTTAATGTAAATTGGACTGCGAAGCATGATAGAATATCTTAGAGAGTATTAGAGTTGTGGTTCATTGATTTGCATAGTTTTCATTGGGATTTGGATTGAAATTGGCATGAATTAAAATAGGATTATATAAATTCGGTAGAGAATTGATAAAATTGAGGAATATTAGAAATTTAAAGTCGTTGGTGATGGAAATGATCCCAAATTGATGAAACAAAAGTTTAAGAATGCGATTGTGTAAATTAAGGTTATTTTAAATAAAAGGAAAATTTGAAAAAAAAAAAAACCCTTTAATAGAGCCTTAATTGATGATTATTTGCATTGATTGGTCTAGGTTGACCTTTGGAGACTCGAGAGGAGTCGTTTTGAGTTGATTTCGGAAATAGGGAGTGGATACCCTCCCTAGAGGTTAGTAGATGATTCATTGTATTCATGAATGAGAAATCTATTTTAAAATTTGCTTTATAAATGATTTTGAAAAGGTTTTTGTATATTTTATATAAATTGTTTTGTGACTGTGGGCTGTCTGAACTGTATTATGAAATACGAATGCATCCATGTTGTTTACGAATGCTTCTGTGCCATATGCTATTGGTATTGTGATATGAATTGATTTGGCATGATATTATTGATTATTTGAAGAAAAACTATGGCACATTGTTTGTGAGATGGATTGATTGAGAATTGAATGGTGCTGGATTGTAAATGACTATAGTCATTCCCATCACGGAGCAACCCGACGAGGTGGCGTGATTTGGAGTTTTGGCTGTGCGGAGGAGTTAGACGTCCCTCTCTCTATCGAAGTCGTGCTATATCTGGATTCCACCCAGTGAGGTACAAGCCAACGCTAAGGAAGGGGGTTTGTTTTGAAACATTTGATAGAAAAACCCTTGACGGACTTTCGTCTAGGTTTGGCCGCCCTAAGACGGAAGTGATTTCGATGGGACCCCAGGATTTTTTGAAAAGATGATTGATATGGATGCATATTTTGTAAATTGTAATTTATTGAAATATTTTATGCATATAAATTGCTATTTATGAGTAATGCTTTGACTGCCCCACATTCACCTATTGTTTATGAACACAATTGCACCATTGCACTCCACTCACTGAGTATTCTCCTATACTCACCCCTCTCTCCACCTTTTTCAGAGGAGACTTAGTTGGGAGACTACTTGACTGAGCTAGCGCAGTATTTTTACGGATTGTATAGGTATTTGGCATATGCAGGATTTTTAGAGAATCATAGTTCTCAGTACTATAGAAAAAAGGAAGTCTGTACACTCCATACCGTGCGGATTTTATTGATACTGGCTGAGTTCTTGGCAAGTATTGATAAAATCCGACAATTTTTTATTTGTACCTTATTATTTTGATTACTCTATTTTTGGAAAACTGTTTTATTCTGTACTGGGACATTTGGATTATAATTGTTGGCTTTTGCTATTTTCCTTTGATTTTGTGAAGTTCTGTACATCTCATACTGTTAGGATTTTATCGATACTGACTTGATTTTTTCGAGTAAGTGTTGGTAAAATCCGACGGTTATGTTTTGAGATTTATTATTTGTTAAATGCTTTATCTATGTTGAAGATTTTGGGTGGCTAGGATGGCCACATCGCATGCGTGCATGTACAGGTTCCCACTCCTCGTTGTGTGCTAATGTGTACTCGTGCATGTACAGGTTCCCACTCGCCGATGTGTGCTGATGTATGATTGCATATACAGGATCTCACTCCCCGATGTGTGTCGATGTATGATTGCATGTACAGGTTCTCACTCCTTGATGTGTGCCGATGTGTGTGTTTTTACGTTCAGGGATGAGCCGGATGGGCTCCTTGCACGTATATTATTTATATGATTTCTTATTTTGAAAAATCTTATGTTTTTGATGATTTATTATAAATTTGATAGTCTTGCGGAGTTTTGGTATATGGGAAGGTTCTGTCCGTGTATCGAGACGACGCGGCGGCTGTCGCGTTTGATCTGAGGATCGGGGCGTGACGGTTTCCCCCTCTCTCTCTCTACAAAATGAAAACTCACACACAACTCTCACACTTCTTCACCCTCTACACACACATCATATATAATATATAAGTAATGAGTTAGTCTTATATTAGACTCTCTCCACATGGAAGGGAGCCAACCCATCGTTAGAGACACCGAGTACTATTAGGAACGGAGATTTTAAAATTCGACCATTGATAGAGTTCTAAAAGACTCCACAGGTGTCAAGTACCACTGGATCATGATCAAGCCATTGGTTACCACACCTTCTCTTGAGGCCTTTTACTCTTCCCCAGTTATAAGCATTCTAATAATGATCACCACTATCAAACTCTTCTGCACGAGAGCTAATTGAACTAAAAGATCATCAATCACTAACCTTTGCAAATTCTTCCGAAATGTGCTAAAAATATCAGATTGGAAGTGCACCACAAACACCAAAAATCAAGAGTGACTTGGATTTTTACAAGAAAAAATCCAGCTATCACCAAAACCCAAAAGGACCCAATGGGTATCAACCACTACTAGACCATGTTTAAGCCATTGATTACCTCACCTCTTGTTGAGGCATATCATTCTTCCACCAAAATTGCGACCGTGCAGTGGATGATCACCACTATCAAACTCCACTGCTGCCAAGCATGGTGTAAGTTAAACAACAAAAGTGGAGGGAGCGGAAAGAGGAAAGCAAGAGACTGTTATAAAAGGTTTTGTAGTTTGCTTGTTTAGTGAATGGTCCCGAGTTTACCAAGCTAGAAGAAATTTCTTTTTGGCTCAAATTATTGGTAAAGAGTCCTCGTTATTAATGAGTCTTTTAGAAGAATTAAAAATAAAAAACCCTAAAATGCATGTAAAAAAATCAACATATTCAAATAAAATCTAAGTAAAAAATAAGTTTACACAAATAAAAAGAAAACGTAGTAAAGATTACAAGTGTAACTTGTTCTCTCTAATTTCTATCTCAAAAAGATACCCAACACTACAAAATAAGAGCGCTATGCTGATGATAAAAAATCGTTAACAAAAGATCAAAAAAGTGTCAGTAACACTTTCTCCAACGGATGAAATATCAGTGGATTATACACCAGTCGGGATAGGGGTATCCTGATGGTTTGTGTAACCGTTGTAGCATGTCATGGATGTATTGTGACATTTTAAAAAGTGTCGGTAAAAATAGTTTTTTTATCGTCAGGTAATAGGTTGTTAGGAAATAGTAAGATTTTTATTATCGATTACCATATGTTACAAAATATTACTACTTTTACTGTCTGTTACCATAATTACCATAATGTGAAGAAAAATCACTAATTTTATCATCGGTTATTATATGTTATGAGATGTTACTATTTTTATGTCGGATACATTGAATTAGGAGAGGTTACAATTTTATCATCAGTTATTATATGTTACGAGGTGTTACTATTTACATAGTCGGCTACCATCATGTTAAGAAAATCATTACTTTCATCGACGGTTATATTGAGTTAGAAAAACTAATTGATTTTATCATCGGTTACCATATATTATAAAATGTTACTATTTTATTGTCAATTACCATTGTTAAGAAATATCACTTATTTTATCATCGATTACTATTCAATTAGGAAATGTTTCTGATTTATCATCGGTTATTTTATCGTCGGTTACTATTGAGTTAGGGAAAGTTACTCGGTTACATATTTTATTATCAGTTAATATGTTACGATCATCCGTATTCGTTACCATTGAATTAGGAAATTTTAATTTTATCATGGATTACCAAGTGTTATGACATGTTACTATTTTTATTATTGATTGCGCAAGTGATCTGTGTGGCCGGGCGCCTGTGTATGGGGGTGGGCACCAGGCCTCTACTTGGCCGGGCACCCGCGTATGGGGGGCGGGCGCCAGGCCCCCATCTTGGCGGGCGCCCGCTTGTGGGGGGCGGGCGCCAGGCCTCTGCTTGGTCGGGTGCCCGCGTATGGGGGGCGGGCGCCAGTCCCCCTCTTGAGCGGGCGCCCGCCTATTGGGGACAGGCATCAGACTGGTCTATTTTTTTATTCTGGGTTATACAAATGTTTCATGGTCATTTGTTTTCAATCATTACAAATATTATAAATATTATATTACAATCAAGATAACAACTCGAAGATAAATATTGTTACACTCTAAAATATTAATTATATTAATGATAAAAAAAATACATACAAATATAAATACATTAGCAACAAAATAACAATTTTTTTTTTTAAAAAACATCATAATGAACAAATAAAATTGTTCTTCTGGGAAGTACCTCTTTACCTTATTTTTATTTTTAAACCTGGTAACAAACTATCTGCTTCTATCTGCTTCTCGGATGGTTGATGGTTGGACTTTTTAATCCCAAAATGGTTGCTCATCTCAACAGAGTGACTTCTTTAGACTCAACTGGATATTTTGAATAGGTGACAAAACTTTACAAAGTTTCAATGAAAATATAGTATAGAGTTCAATTGAGTGAAAATTTTGATTGAACAAAATTTAGTTGAGTGATAGTTTTTTCGATAGATTTTGAGAGTTTGGAGAGCAGATGAGAGTTTTAAAAGGAATGAAAGGAAATCAGAGAGTTTTCATGGTTTTAAAGATACTCATCGTCTTATTTTCATAAAAATTTAAAAACCCGCTCTTTTTTTAAAATTTTATTTCCCTCCATTTTTTGGGCACTTTTACCCGCCTACAGACGTTTAGTTTTCTTTTAGATTATTTAAAAATTCACACATGTCACATTTAAAAATTATATCACCAATTATTTTAATTTTAATTTAATATTATTAATAATCAATTATTATTAAAAAGGTAAAGTCAAAATATTAAAATAAATTTTTGATATTTTTTAAATAAAAGAAAAGAATGTAAATTATATTATTATAAATAATTTTTTTCCCAAAAGAAAATAATATTGTAAATTTTTAATATTGTAAATAATGAGAATGTAATGGTATAATTAATTATATTAGTACAATTAATTATGTTGATAAATTAGTTTTGGATTTTATATAAAATTATATAATATTCATATTTTTATTACTTATTGTTTTGTTGTAATTTACTTAAAATTATATCATATAATTAATTTTTAGAATTTTCCTTATTAAAAACATCTATATAACGGACGCACATCCTTGCGGTCGCCCACTAGATACCACTACTTACCACTGTTACACGGGCGTTACCACAGATTACCACTCTTACTACCAGTTGCCACATTGAATATTACATAAAATTATAAATATTAATCTTGAAAATGGAGATGGAGGAGATGAATTAATACATATGAATGAATGAAGATGATGAGATTGAATTAATCTATTGTGGTTTTAGAATAAATTAAAAAAAAAAGGGCTAGCGCCAGGCAGGGCTGGCGGTGCCTGGAGCCCGCCCTCTATTTTTGCAAATTGCCCTAGGCGGGCGCCAGGCATCCCCAAGCGGGCGCCCGCCCTGTTATATGCCAGAAAAAAAATATGAGAACCCATTCTAGTTGGTATTCTTTCCTTTATTCCTTTGTCTCATTGAGAAAGGAAACATTCCCTTTGACTTCAGATTTATTGTTCATCAATAATAAATGTTGCAATGAGAATAAAATAAAGTTCCAATGCGTGCATAAAAGAATGGACTTTTTATATTATCTCTAAAGGGTAAATATGATACTCAGGGTAAGCAGCCAATGGGCATGACCACAAATTCTTTTATTATCTCTATTTACGATAAATGATCCATTTGAGAGTCATCTATCCCCTGTAATGCAATTTTAATATTTGGCATCTATCATTTGTTACTATACTCTATCATACTCATAACAATACTCATCCGATATTTACTCATAACAATGTTCATCCGATATTTAGTTTATCCGTTGTGTTAAATTAACAAAATGAGGGTTGAAAAATTTTTGATTGAGTTAAAGTCTATTTGAGAGTTTTGAAAAATTTGTATTAACATTGAGGATTTTGAGGAGAGCATTGAGAGAAAAGTTTTATGAAGAAGAAAAATTTTGAAATTACCAATTTCAAAACCCGCCATTTTTTTCTAATTTTTTTCATATTTTTGCCTACTCTTTTTTCGAGTGCTTTTTTTCATACTTTAACCGCCTTTTTTATATTACAATCCATACAATTGCCAATCATTTCATATTTTTTATATATTTTTAGTCATTCACGTATTTTTCCTTTAATTTTATAACATGTAATTTTGTATAATTTTTTTAATTTTTACTATATTAAAATTTAAGATTTATAATTAGGTTATTTTCATCTACCATAGCAAATGGATTATTTTGATAAATAATTATTAGTTAATTATGTAATACTATATTGTATAATAATTGTTTAAATATAATACTATGTTATAATATAATAATTATTAACAAATGACCTTTAAAGGTAAAACAATTAAAAATAATTAATTTATGTAATTAAATATAATTATTTACTTAATTACTTTATATTTAAAAATATATTGAATTAATATATATTATAGAGTAACAATTATAATATAATTATTTATACTGTGATTATATTAGATGTAAAAAAAACAAAAAAAAAAAACAAATAGGGTGGGCGCCAGGCAAGGGCTGCCTGGCGCCTGCCCTTTGTGTTTTGCAAATGAGAAGGGCGGGCGCCCGCGTATGGAGGTGGACGCCAGGACCCCCCTATGGCGGGCGCCAGGTGCTTTCATTATGTTATATATCATTGGTTACTATATGTTACTATATAGGCTCACAAGCTGTTGATTACTATTGGTTACTATATATTACCATATTTACTAAATTTATAATATTTGTTTAAAATATTATCCCAAAAAATTAATAGGATATAAATAAAAATTAAAAAAGTAAAATATGTTTTTGGCTCCAATTTTTTTGTCAAAAAATTATTAATTAAAATTATTATTGTTAATTATTTTTTAGAATTTATATAAAATAAAATAATAATGATAATTAATTTTAGAATTAGATTTTTTTCATATAATTATGTATATAGTGAAGGGCGGGCGCCCGCCCTCTTTTTTTTTTCTTTTATTATTTTCTATTTTTAATTTTAAAAATTAATATATAAAATAATATATAATTAAAGATAAATAATTATTAATTAATTATGTAATAATAATTGTTTAAATATAATACTATGTCAAACAATAATTGTTTAAATATAATAATTATTAACAAATGATTTAAAGCTAAAATAATTAAAAATAATTAATTTATGTAATTAAATATAATTATTTAGTGGTTTAGATTATATTAAAAAAAAAAAAAAAAAAAAAAAAACAAAGAGACAGGGGCAGGCGCCCGCCCCCCTTTGCAAAAAACAAAGGGCGGCAAGCTGGCCCTTAATCTATTTTGTTTTTTTTTTTCATTTTTTTAATTGTTTTGTCAGAAAAAATGAAATATTAAATCGCTGTAAAATATATAATATAATTAAAATTATATTATAATTTAATAAGTAATTTATAAAATATATTATAATTTATCATAATATAATACATTAGTATATAATTTAATGTTAATGTGTTAAAATATAATATAATAATATGTAATACAATAATATAAAATATAATACTATGTATATAATATTAATATAATAATAATATTTGTTATAATATAATATATTAATATATAATTTAACAATAAGTTATACTAATATATTAGTATTATATAGAAATATATATTAATATAATAGTAATTATTTTACAAGTTAGTCTAAATGTCTCAACTAAATAATATAATAGTAATTATTTTAAAATTTTATTTATAATTTAGAATGTAATAGTGTAATTAATTATGTGATTATGTGAGTATAATTAAATACATGATATTTAATATTATTTAATTATATTAGTTTAATTAATTATATTGATAGATTAGTTTTGGATTTTATATAAAATTATATAATATTTTCATTTTTTATTTGTTATTTTTGTTGAAATTTATATAAAATTATATCATATAATTAATTTTTAGAATTTGATATAATTAATTACCACATGGTCACTGCATTACCACTACGTATTGCTAGTTACCACTACTTACTACCTGGATATCTGCATTACCACTACTTGTCACCAATTATCACTACTTACCACTACCACACTACTACTTATCATAAATTATCACTACTTACCATTAGCACGCGGTGCTCGTGAGGGTGCACAGACACCCGCATTACCACAAATAATTTCTTTCTTTATTTCTTAACATATATAATATTATTCATAATATTAATAATAATATAATTGATTAAATAAAATCAGAAAATTTATAATATAACGTAACAATAACTAATCATATAAAAAATTAATCTAAGTGAAGAGATATTATAATGTACCTCGAGGAAGAAGTAAACTATTTTATACCGGCTAACTATGCTAACTAATTTGATAAAATTCAATCGGATAAATCACATTTTATTGTCTTAACCAAACTTTAAAATGGATGGATATTGGATATTGATTATTAGATTATATAATATTGATAATTACTAATTTATATAATTATATAGTATTATTTAAATTACTAATACTACTAATATTAATTTTCATTACTAATTTTATCTAATTACTAATATTGAATATCATGTACTATTATTTAAATTAATAATATCTAATTTATTAATGAATTGTGTAAGAATTGTCAAAGTAAGACTATATGTTATGTATTAATTAGTTACATGATTTCATATTATAATAGTACTCCACAATGACACGGTACTATTGAGTTTATCTTAAATAGCATTACATATAATAATGTAGTAATGTAAAATCATATTACGTTAATGGTGTTTTTGTATACCACAAAAACAACCCAAATTAGTTCATTTCTCCTATTCAGGTATTAATTCTTAATTATATAAATCTCATTTCAACCGATGGTGGACAAACTCTCTATTTTCGATCCAATGATTGGGAGGTAATTAGAACGAACTCTTAAATTGATATTTAGGATAAACAATAGGATGAATTAGAATTAGTGGGGATTAAAGGTGGGAAGTTATGAAGAGCGAAAAATTATGTAGAAAAGTTAGGTTTTGAAAGAGAAGAGAGAATCGAAAACGGAAGTTATGTTTTAAAAAAAAAATGTGTGACAATTTAAGAGGGAATCGAAGGCGGGAAGCGGGAAGCGGAAAGCAAGAAGCGGGAAGCGGGAATCGAAGGCGGGTAAGAACAATTTAAATTATCACTATATATTACTACTAATTACTATTACTATTAGTTACAACTATACACTAGTTATTATAAACTTACTACATTTTACTACTAATTACTACTATATTTCTATTAGTTACCATTATATTACTATTAATTATCATTATATTACTGCTGATTATATTATATCACAATTTAAGCTTACCACTGATTACTATTAGTTATAACTATATTACTACTAATTATAAAAAACTTAACACAATTAAAATTATTACTATATTACTATTAGTTATCACTATATTACTACTATTTAACATAAACTTAACACAATTTAAATTACTACTATATTACTATTAGTTATCTTAAACTTATCACAATTTTAGTTATCACTATATTATTACTAGTTATGAACATAATTTATTATAAAATTACAATATTACCTCTACCTATAGTGTTGACGATAATTAATAATTATTTTAATTAAAGATTCCTTTTACAAACGGTGTAATAATTAGGTTAGTATAAGTATAAATTTATATCAATGATATGATTTAACCGTTACTAAAAAAACTCATATAGTAACTTTTTCCAAACCATCACTAAAAATTGTCACATTTGTCGATGACAAATGATAACCGTCTGAATGATAGATGACATTTACAAACGGTAAAATATATTAGTCAGTATAGATAAAAAATTTATACAAACGGTATTGTTAAGTGACAGAAAAGAAGAATTATATAGTGATTGTTTTTAAATTATCTTTATACACTACTATATTTAAGGACCACAACTACTAGTCATCAAAATTGAATATCAGTTTTTATAGACGGTTTTGCTACTTTACTAACGGTTGATAAACTTATTATGACTGACAATTTTATATCATCAGAAAATGTATACATTTCCTAACGATTTCGTCGAAAGTGTCTCTAAAAATCATAAAAAATCGTCACTAAAATTCACCGATAATAAAAGTCACCGTCTGTATATTGCGTTAATTTTGTAGTGCAAAAACAACTTCTCTACTCGAACAGCGAACTAAGGTTGTTCGGAATGGAACTAGGGTTTCCTTACATAGTTGGGAGGAGATTGATTATAATGCAAAAATTGAAGCTGATAATGCCTACTCTGAAGCTTTGCAAATTTGCCAACCAAGCCCTAAAGTTTTCTCCACATCTTCCTTATATCATTTATGGAATTGAGACCGTATCTAATTTTGTTTTCTTTCTTTAATTCCTGATCTTTTTATTTAATTTTTTATTAAAATATATTTTATTTATATTTAATTTGTCAATATTTGTCAATATTTTTTATTTTCTTTATATTATTTTTATATTTTATTACATCTTCCAATATATTTCACATTATTACATGCGAAATTTTTATTTATAACAATGCACAAAAGCCAATTATAAAGAAAAAAAAAAAAAGAAAGAAAATTGTTTAATGTTTTACTGCTTCACGTGAAATTTAGAGACAAAAATATGGCTTTTTTTGTAATTTTACTAATTTAATAACTTTGTTACAATAAATAATATTGTTAACATGAACACAGGCATTTTGAGAAATGAACTCCATTGGTCATCATCTATATTTATAATAATTTGTCTTCTACCATTTTCAAGGCCTACTAGATTTCTTTGATGGGCAAGGGACTCTCTTACACCTTTGTATTTTGGCTGTAGCTTTGCAAGCTTGTGTTAAAGCCACCAAATTGATAGAGCAAGATATGTCAAACGAAACAACATATGTTAATGTATCTTATTAGAAAATGGTCACAGTTCAAACCAAACTAATTGTCTATATATAGTTTCCATCCTTCACCTTCCAGATATAAATCTAAATTGATTTTCAATCATTTTGGTCTCCTTCCATAATTTTCTTTCAATCACTCTTTTCCAAAATTTCATGGTATGATTCATTAATTTAATACCCCTATAATTTGCATAATTTTGTATGTCGCTATTGTTTTTAAACAAGGATATTAAAATACTTTCTCTCCACTGATTAGGTATTTTTTTTGTCTTCGATATCATGTTAAATAACTTCATAAGTCATCCAATACCTGACTTTTTCAAGGACTGCTTTTCTATTTTTCATCCTTTTTAATGCCTCTTCAACTTCTAAAAGTTGAATTCTCAGGGAAAAATTCATAATTTTATATTCCTCTGACTTACTTAGTACACAATTGATAAACATACATTTTCCATTGCTCTTTTATTTCTCCATCATTCACTAATATCTTATTTGATTTATCTTCAATACATTTTATTTGTGGAAGATCTCTTATTTTCATCTCTCTCCTTTTAGCTATTTTATAAATGTCCTTTTTTTCCTTTTCTGTATTAAGTCATCAATAAAAGTCTTTGAAAACTTTATTTTTGGCTTCCCTCATCACTCTCTTCGACTCTTTTTTGATTATTGTGTACTTCTCTAAATTTTTCCCATTCTTAGTAGTATAGGTAATTTATAGATAGGTTTTTTCATATTTACTTTTTTTTATAATTTCTTTTTCCAATATCAAGATCTTTATTTAGAGTTACATATCCTTTTGACTTACCAAGTATACTTTTAGCCACCATTTTCACATGAAATGTCATATTCTCTCATTTCATATTAAAGTCACTTAAGTATTTCTCCTAAGATTTGTTCTCTTACTCTCTCTTAAAGTTGTTTTGTTTCTCATTTTTTTAAATTCCACCATTTAATTTCAGGGATTTATCAACACTTTCCTTTTATAAATACTATATTTGATACGCATATCCAATATCACTAACCTATGTTGGATGGTTAAACTTTCTCTCGAGATGACCTTGCAATCCTTACAAGTTTTTTTATCTCTCTTTTTAACCATAAGAAAGTCAATTTACAACTTATTATTCCTGCTCTTAAAAGTAACCAAATATTCTTCTCTATTTTTGAAAAACATGTTGACTATGATAACCTCATATGCTGCCACGAAATCCAAAATAGTTTTTTCCTTTCCATTTCTTCCTCCATGACTATAACCCCCATGTATCATTCCATATTCCTCTTCTCTCTTTCATACATGCCCATTTAGGTCTCTACCTATTAAAATCTTCTTACTTTATGGAATTCCTTGTACTACCTCATTTAGATCTCACTACAACATTTTTAACGATAGAATTTAACGACGAAAAAAATTCGGCACTATTTAGCGATGAATTTAGCAACAAAAATCAAATTTCGTCGCCAATTAGCGACGGATTTATTTTTCATCGCTAAATTTAGCGACAAAAAACAAATTCGTCGCTAAATTTCGTGACGAAAATTGAAATCTGTTGCTAATTAGCGACGGAAAATAAAATCCGTCACTAATTAGCGTTGAAAATAAAATCCGTCGCTAAATTTAGATACGAAAATAAAATTCGTTGCTAAATTTAATCACGAATTTTATTTTCCGTCACTAAATATAATTTTAAATTTTTATTAAATATAATTTTATGTTTTTATTAAATATATATTTGTAATTTATATTTTTATTAAATTAGGGTATTAATTTTTATTTAATATAATTTTATATTTTTTAAATATAATTTTATGATTTTTTAAAGATAATTTTCTAATTATATTAAATATAATTTTGTATTTTGTATTTTTGTTAGATTACGAAAATATATTTTTAATGGTAAGAGTTAGAATAAAAGTATAGAAGTAAAAAAATATATATATTGGTTAAAAGCGTTTCACATAACTCTTTAAATCCAGGTTCGAATCTGGGCAAAAAGAACATTTTCTACAAAAAAAAAAAATAAAGCAGCAAAAGGTGGTCATGCGCGGATGGGCAAGGGCTGTCGGGATATGGGCATGGGCGGGCAAGCAGCAGGGGCTGGGAAGTGGTGGGCAGTGGCCGACGGGTGGGCGGACAGGTTCTACAAATAAAAAAATTAAATGTGAAATTTAGTGACGAAAATTGAAATTCGTCGTTAATTAGCGACAGAAATATAATCCGTTGCTAAATATAGTAACGAAAAAATTTTGTTGCTAAATTTAGCGACGGAAATATAATCCGTCGCTAAATTTAGCAACGGAAAAATATTTTGTCGCTAGATTTAGCGACGAAAAAAAAATCCGTTGCTAATTAGCGACGAAAAAAAAATCGTTACTAAATTTAGCCACGGATTTTATTTTTCGTCGCTAAATATAATTTTTAATTTTTATTAAATAAATTTTTTTATATTTATTAAATATATATTTATATTTTATATTTTAATTAAATTAGGGTATTAATTTTTATTAAATATAATGTTATATTTTTTAAATATAATTTTATGATTTTTTTAAAGATAATTTTGTAATTATATTAAATATAATTTTGTATTTTTATTAAATATAATTTTGTATTTTGTATTTTTGTTAGATTAGGGAATTATATTTTTAAGGGTGAGAGTTAGAAAAAAAGGTATAGAAGTAAAAAAAAAAAAAGTATATTAGATAAGTTAATGTGTCATAGTGGTTAAGAGTGTTTCAGATAACTCCTTAAACCCAAGTTCGAATTTGGACAAAAGCATATTTTCTATAAAAAAAAAATAAAGTAGCAAAGGTGGTCATGCGCGGGGGGGAACGGGCTGGTGGGGTGTGGGCATGGGTGGGCAAGCAGTAGGGGGTCAGGGCGGTGGCCGGCTATGGCCGGCGAATGGCCGAACGGATTCTACAAATAAAAAAATTAAATACGGAAATGGTTTTCATCGCTAATTTTAGCGACGGAAAATGATATTCGTTGCTAAATTTAGTGACGAAACCCTAAATCCGTTGCTAAATTTTTACGACTCAATATTAGCGACGAAAATTTTTTTGTCGCTAAATTCGTCGCTAAAAGTTTTAACGACGAATTTTTTTAAAATTTCCGTCGCTAAACCCTTATTTTTTTGCAGTGTCTTTCCAAAACTTTTTTGTTTAGTAGTTTCATTTATTCCTACTTGAGGTGTATATTAATAGTTTCTTTTGCTATAATTATCCTAAAAGCTATAATCCATTCTCCTTTTCTAACTACTACTATTTTACTCCCTCAATGAACTATTTACAATAATATCTACTCCATTTCTTGTTTTGGTCTTTCATGTGTACCACAACTTAACCCCTCAATTCTCTAGCTTTTTTGTCTTATCACCTACCCATTTCATCTCTTGTAAGCACAAATATTAAATTTTCTCCTAATTATTTTATCTACTACCTCCATGGTTTTGCCAATGGGGGTTTCTAAATTTCAAGTTCTAAATCTAATTTCATTCCTAGTTCTATATTGTCTTTTCTTATCCAACTTAGAACGTAAGAACTCTTCCTTATTTAACACTACATTCAAGTTCCTATGGAGATGTAGCAGTCCTTCCCTAAATATCGTAGGTAGACCTTATAGACATGAGTACCCTTGAGTACTTAACACTATACCTGAGTTCTCACAGAGACATCCTTGTCGAGAATTGAACACAAACAATTGATACATGATATATATACAAAATTACAAATTATAACTATTATTACCAAACAAAAATAGAGAATAATGCACGTGAACTACAATCACAAAATAATTTCTTAGGCCCAAAATTTAACCTAATTAGGGTTAAGGTATTTCAGCTTTTGTCTCATGGATTGTGTTCAAATTGACTAGATAGCTTGAGAATGCCATCACCGGAAAACAAAAAGTTTAAACCATTAGGTCGAGAAAAATACTATTAAAGGGTTGTTCAAACCTTGAATCAATTCTATCATGTTTTGAAATGAGATAATTTTGTTCTCAAATCATTTATTGTATTTGTGTGTGTGTGTGTGTGTGTGTTGCAAAATTTGAATAAATTTGAATAAATTATCATATTATAAATCTCTAAAAAGAATAGGCACTTGAATCAATCAAATAGCTCTTGAAATTTACCAAGAAACTGAGAAGAGACCCTAAAGAATAGAAAATGAATTTTATTACCATGCTTAAGAGGCCTATTTACAGGAATAAAACTTAGCAAATAAATCAATACCAGGCCAGTTAATGACATATTCTTTTGCCACGCATTCTACTTTTTGAGTAAAATTTCCTATTATCCTCTACAATAGGAAAGTTACTATATTACAGATAGATTCTCTAAATCATTTTTGACTAGTTGCCAATATTTTCGTTTTCAAATTTTTTCTTTCTTTTAAAAAAAAAAAAGAATTTGGGGTATATGGCATTTTGTATTGTTAATTGAAGTTTTTACTAATAGAATAATAATGTTGTGCCCTCCAAAATAACAACAATAACTAAACCTTTATCTTACTAAGATGGTATTTGGCATTATTTATAAACTGGTTATAAGTCAAAATTAAAATTATAATCGTTTGCTAAGTAAAATTTGTAAAAGTGTTTATAAACCCAAAAAGTACTTATAAGCTAAAAAAACAATAAATTTCCCCTACCAATTTTTTTATTTTGTTACTTTAAGTATAACTAAAATAAGCTACCTTGACCAAAAAAAGTATATTTTTACCCTTTTGTATTTAACAAAAATTACAACCATACTATATCTTATATCCAGTATGGTCTTTTTTCTATTCTATATAATTTATAAGTACTCATTTTATTAAACAATTAACTGTTTTTAAATAATATTTATCCAAACAAATAACAACTTACTTTTTAAAAAACTAAAATAGGTTTATAAATTAAAAAACTACTTATAAGCACTAAATATTTATAAGTAATATTTTTTAAACAATCTCAAACGGTCTCTAAGTAAAGTCGCCAATATGAATCTTTTTACGCCATTATACTTTATTTCATATCAACAAATATATCCATATAATTGTTTTTTTTATAGGACAACAATTATCGGGTTTTTTTTTTTTTTAACTAAATAAGTTTGACAATATAGATAATTTTACTTCATTGTACTCTATTTTATATCATATTTTTATCTATATTTAAATAATTCATATAATATTTTATTAACACTATTCAAGTCTTCTTAGATTTCCCTCTCTCTTAGTTAATATGAGTATATTTGTCATAATTTCGCACCGCCTAACCGAAACCTCTATTGGTCATCTATATACGTGTCCATATTATCTAAATCATACTTCTCTTAATTTTTTCTCGATAAATGCAACCCCAACTTTCTCTCTCACAACTCTCATATTTTGGTTCATTGCCTAATATTCAGATCCATTCAACAAAGCAAATCTAATCGTTCTGTGAAACTTCACTTTAAATTTTAGAAATATCTTTCAATCACATAGAATACACAATACACATCAAACTACTTTAGGTTGAATGGTTGGACATTTTATTCTCTTAACCAGAGGTTTTGAGTTCGAACCCTAGAAATAGAGAAAAAAAATTTGAAAAACCCAACCCCTTAATGGGTCTCAAGTACTTTGACCGGATTAGTTGAGCGAAATCCGGATATTTGTTGGTAAAAAACCAAAAAAAAAAAAAGAATACTCAACGCACTTCTTCATTTTAACAATTCTACTTATATTCTATATGATATATCTTTGTCAATCCCTTCGGTTTTTTTTGGATAAAATTGATTCTAAATATTTAAAACTTTCACTTGTACATAATTCATCATCTCTTATTTTAAACATTACCTCACTAATGCTAATACTACTAAACTTAAATTTCATATATTCTATCTTTATGATACTAATTTTGAATTTTCCACTTTCAATGTTTCCCTCTAAAATTCAAATTTAGTATTTACTCTTTCACGTGTCTCATCCATCAAGACAATGTCATCTATAAACAACATGCACCATAGTACCATATCCTAGATGTATTCGGTAAGTTCATCCATAACTAGTATAAAAAGATGGGAGTTAACACTAACCCTTAATGTAACCCTATCTTGATTAAAAACTCTTTAGTTAGTTTGCCAGATATTCTCAATTTTGTCGCCACATACTTGAACATATCCTTTGTCACTTCAATACACACTATATTTACATTCTTATTTTCTAAAATACTCTACGTAATTTCTCTAAAAATTCTATTATATACTTTTTCGAAATCGATAAACATCATGCATAAATTCTATTTCTCCTCCCGATACTTTTAAAAAAGGAAAACAAAAATAAATGAATATGAAATTAAGAAATTTTTTCCAACTCCATGGCTTTCAAAATTGACCTAGATCATACTCGCACTATTTCTATTAGGTCAGCACTACAAAAAAATACAAATTTAGCAATGGATTTTAGCGACGAATAATGTTCGTAGCAAATTTGTAACAAAATTAGTGATAAAAAAAGATGCCATCATTGATTAGAAACGAATTTAGGGACAAATTCAAATTCGTCGCTAAATTAGCAATGACAAGATACTTCATTGCCAGCCATGAAAAAAATTTCATTACTAAATTCGTCGCTAATTAGCGATGAAAATGTTTTTTGTCATTAAATTTACGACAAACGTGGATAATCATCGCAAAATTAACGACGAATTCATTATTCAGTGCAAATTTTGTGACAAACATTGTTCGTCGCAAATTCTGCGATGAACTTCGCTATTTGTCATAGATTTTGTGACCAACGGGATACTTCGTCACAAATTTTGCAATGAACATCCTTGTTCGTCGCAGATTCTGCAATGAACGTCCCTGTTCGTCATAGAATTTATAATCATTCATCGCTAAATTTGTTGCTAATTAACCACAACCTATATATTCATGATTAAATTCATCGCTAATTTGAAATTTTGTTTCAAATTTTGTAATTAAATTCCTTCTATGTGCACTTATATAACCTTTTCCAATTGTTTCTGTTTTTTGACATTTTTTTAAGTAATAAAATCGGGTTGAATATGTTAAGATTCTTACTAAACCAATAACTTTTGGTAATAAATAATTCATTCATTTTCTATTTATATAAAAAAAATGATAATTGAGTGTTATCTTTTACATGGTAAAGTTGATTCATATAAACATATGAATGTACATTTATATAAGTCAAAAACTTGTAAATTTGATTAAATATTCAATTCATTGCCTAAGTATATGAAATAGAAATTTTTTTTATTAATAATCAATATAATGAATATTTTTTTTGTCTATAATTTTATTGTTGTATTCATTGAACATAAATATCGTTAATAGTTTATCTCTAAGTTCGCAGTTTAATACATTGAATGAATTTTTTATCACAAAATTCGTCACAAATTGTCATAATCGTTGCTAAATTCGTGGTAAATTTGTGACGAACATTAGAGTTCGTTGCAAATTTTATTACAAATATCATAGTTCGTTGCAAATTTTGCGATGAATCTTACTGTTTGTTGTAGAATTTGCGACGAACACCACTGTTCGTTGCAAATTTTGCAACCAACATCTTTGTTTGTCGTTGATTTCAGCGACAAAGGTGTTGTTCGTCGCTTAATTCTGCGACGTATGATGATGTTCGTCGCTAAATTTGCAACCGACATCTCTGCTTATCGCAAATTCTGTGACGAACATGTTGTTTGTCCCTGATTTCAGTGACGAAGACGTTGTTCATCGCAAAATTCAAATATAATATTAATAAATCATAATTAATTCATCTAAATCTATCATTTAATATGAAATATTATTCAAATATATCAAAATCTAATTCAAATAATTGGATTAGAAAAGGATAACAAAAATGACCCAAGATGAGGAAGGAAAAAAAAAAGGTGAGAGTGAGAAAGAGAAAAAAAAGGCGAGAGTTGAATAGAAAGAAAGGAAGAGGAAATCATAAAAAAAAAAAAAAAAACCTCACACAATATATTGTGGTTTAATGGTTGTCACAACTCAAACATTGGTTAAAGTTTTAGGTTCGAACCCCCTGTGCTAGCACTTTTCGCAACAATTTGCAGGGCATGCGTGGTGCAATGGAATCGCACTGCCCGCGCGGCTCTACCGCATAGGCAAGCGTGTGGCACGGGCATAACCGCACTGCATGCGTGGGGTTCTCCGCACTGCGTGGGCATGCACGGTGCGGTGGAACCGCACTACCCGCGCAGGCAAGCCCGAGGACATACGCAGGGTCCCTCGCTCGGTGCGGGCATGCACAATGCGGTTCCACTACACTGCCAACGTAGCTCTACCACACAGGCAAGTGCGGGTCCCTATGCATGCCCGTGCGGTTCCACCCCTGCCCGCACGACTCTACCTTCTGGGCAAGCGCGGTCGCGTGGCCTGCATTGAACACCATATTATTAATTTAAATTTTTAATATTATTAATTTAAATAATATAATGATATAAAATTAGTAATTTATATAATATAGTACTATGATATATTTTTAATTATTAGATAATATAGTGTTATAATATGAAATTATAACAATATTCCATTAATTATTAATATTATATAATTTTATATAAATTCTAAATAAAACTATTAACAATATTAATTAATTTTAAGATATTTAATTTACAATATTTATCACATGACCTTTTTTTTGCACCAAAAACAATTTTCTACTTTTGGCGCCAATTTTCTACTTTTAGTATGTTATGATATACTAAAAGTAGAAAATTATTTTTGGCGTCAATTAATTCAAATTTTGCACTAAAAACATTTTATTTCTTTATTTAGCGCCAATTTCTTTATTTATCACCTAGTGTTCCCAACCCAATCCAACTCAATCCTAAACTTCATCACATCTCATCATTTTTGTTTGGAAGACGCTCTCTCTTGAGGTTTCAAAGACTCACCTCTACGAAGACGAAGACTGTCTCTCTCTTTCTCCATCTTGCTCTCTCCATTTGCGCTCAAATTGGTAATCTCTCTCTTTCAAATCATTTGATTTCTCAAATTTGGTATGTTCTATGTCATGGAACTAGATAGATACTATTTTGTGGATTTCAAATAACCCATAATCTTTCATTGGATGTGTTCGAGAGTTTTTGAACTCAAAAAGGATGACTGAAACTAGCCCACTTGACTTAATTAATGATGAGAATAGTGATGCAAAAGAAGGCAAGGACAAACAAACTTGGAAAAGTTGGGGTATGATTTGCCAAGAGCCATGCCCAATAGAGGAAGGCCCATGATTCGAACAAAATGCTTGAAATTTGCACCCACTGGCCGGAGTTGGGCAGCAACAATAAAGAAGGGTGTTCTAATTTATTCCATTGATGGCTCATTTATGTTTGATTCAACAGATCTTGATGTTGATGTTACGCCTGAGGTATGTAACCAAATGAAAAGTCTCTCTTGTATCCTGAGCTTAAGTTAGGTTGTTATGATTTTTATGGATCATCTTGATCTTATCTAGGCTGATGACAGAGCATTATGAAGATCAGCCGAGAAGAGGACTGATACTAATCTCTGTTGGCATGCAGATCGAGTTCTCTACTCTAGGGATTCTAATGTTGCGAGATTAGATGATGATGATGATGCAAATGGGAACCCGGACCATGCATAACCACTTGACTATAGTTTGTTGGGTCCCATCTCATTCTCTGTTGTTTATTGATGTATGCTAATAAACACAAACTCATGTTTCATTTATTAATGTCTATTTATTGACCGGATTTTTATTCGACTTTGACTATAGATATTTATGTATTTTGGATTTTTTTTCTTTTGTTTTTGTAGTTCCGACTATTGTTAATGAATGTTTATTCATGTTGATGCATTCTTTAGGCTTCCATCTGGATGATTAAATTCTTTTTTGTTTAAAGCTTTTCGTCTGGATAATTAAATTTAATATTAAGGCAGGATTTCGTTTGAACGATTAAATTCAACATTGCAAATTTTTTTTACCAAATTTAAAATTTGTGACAAAATTTATGTTGCACGGTAAACAATCTATCACTAAATTCATGGTAAAAAATTTATCACTAAATTTATGACAAAAGTTTTGTTGTTAAGGTCGTGGCAAAATCTTCATTGCTAAGTTTCTGTGACAAAATTTTCGTCGCTAAGTTCATGACAAAAATGCCATCTTTAAATTCGTGGCAAAATTTTCGTTGCTAAATTTATGACAAAATATCCGTCGCTAAGTTTGTGACAAAAATTCTGTTGCTAAATTTGTGACCAAATTTCCGTTGTTAAATTCATGCAAAACATCCGTCGCCAAATTCGTGGCAAAACTCTATCGCCAAATTCGTGGCAAAAGAATCCGTCATTAACTTTTTATCATATTTTCGTCGCTAATTTGTGACGAATTTAGCGATAAAAAATTAATATTTTCGTCGTTAAATTTTGCAACGCCATATTAATCATGGGTTTTTTTTCGTCGTAAATTTTTTTGTGATGAATTTTATTTATTTTTTCGTTGCTAAATCCGTGACTAATATGGTGTTTTTTCATAGTGTATGTTGAAGGGGTATTTAAAAAAATAAAATAAAATAAGAGAGAGAGAGAGAGAGAGAGAGAGAGAGAGAGAGAATTTGGGCCTTGAACCAGAGCCAACTCTGTCCCAGACCTGGTGGGTCAATACTTTAGTAAATAATTTTCGGGTCTGACCTAAATTTCAAGTCTTACCGTACCAGCTCCCTGGCCCAAAACCATCATGAAAATGCATCTACGCAGAATGCGATTCGTCGTGGCAAGAAACGGCGTCGTTTTTGTTGACAGATGGCCCTCTGCGCAAATCTCTCTCCCTTCTGTGTTCCTCTCTCAATAGACTTTACTCCTCATTAATTACACTTGGGTAAGTTTGGTATACGGATATAGAGAAAAAGGAAAAATTTTATTTCTGAAAATAAAGTATTTTTTTAATTTTTGTTTGATAGAGATAAAAAAGAAGAAAATGAATAATATTTTTTTGTATTTGGTTGGAATGAAAAATGAAAGGAAATAATAGATTATTTATTATTATATTCTTATAAGATAATATTTTTAATATTTTTTATCATATATTTTTTTTATTTTTTTAATTTAAAATATTTTTCTAAAAAAATAATTTCTTCTAAAAATAATTATTTAATATATTTTTCTTAATTTTTTATAAATTATTTTTATTATTATTTTATATTAAATAAAAATAAAATATTAATATAAAAAAATAAAATGATAAAATTAAATAAAAATAATAATTTATCTAATAAAATCGATGAAAAAATTAAATTTTATCATTTATATTAAATAAAATTATAATAATAAAAAATAATGAATAAATTTATAAATATAAAAAAAAATGGTAAGAATAAAATCATTCAAAAATTTTTCTTTTTTTCATTGATTGATGAATATAATTTCTTAAAACAAAAACTTCCATTTTACTTTTCTCTCCTTGCCAAACCAAACGAGTCATATCTTCCATTGCCCTCACTTTTATTTTCCCTCATCACTTCTTTCTGCTTTTCACCCCCAATCAAATTATTACTCAGCGTTATATGGAGGATTTGAAAATGGAAGGAATTTTCGAAAGTAGAACTAGAAATAGTATGGTTTGATTTGATAGACGAAATCAATCATTCTAAAAAGAATGTGGGATTAGAAGCTCAATTTTCCAGGTGGCCGATGTCATGAGGGACACAGGTAGACTCAGTGATGACGATGAGGAATCTGTTCTTCTTCTTCTTCCCCGTTGCTTATTTCCGTACTCTTTCCCACCACAAATCTCATCCAGTTTCAAGAATTAGCAGCTCAGAAATCTGGTTTGTCAAGGTTGTTTCTACACTTTTTGTCCGTACAAATTCATCGGATTTGGCTGATTATCATAGAGTTTATCTGAGCAATTGTTTGACCCCTTTTATTGCTTTTCACGTCATTACGAGTTTCAGTAGCCCTAATTTAGGTTTCAGGTTCTTCGAATTTAGTAAAACTGTTCAACTCTATCATTCTTTTGGGACTTATAATTACTTGTTAAGGTCATTGTGCGAAATGGGTCTTCATGATTCGGCGAAAATTGTTGTTGGGTATATGGGGAATGATGGGCATTTGCCTGACAATTCACTTTTGAATTTTTTGGTGCTTTCCTTTGCGAATGCTGGAGATTTTGGGATTGTTAAGAAGTTGATTGATCAATGTAGGTGTAGTGAGAGAGTTGGATTGAGTTCTTATGTTTTTAATAGCTTGCTGAACTTGTTGGTCACGAGTAATAAATTAGATGAAGCTGTTTTATATCTGAGAGAGCAATTGCTACTGAATTCTCGGATTGAGACCTGCACATTTAATATCATTATGCGGGGTCTTTGTAGAGCAGGAGAGGTAAATAAGGCTTTTGAGTTTTTGAGGGAAATGGAAAAGTCTGGTTGTTTTCCTGATTCGATTACCTATAATACTCTCATCAACGGATTGTGTAGGGTTACTGAAGTAGATAGAGCATGTGATTTTTTTAAGGAAATACAAATTAGAAGTGAGTTTTTGCCAAATGTTGTGACTTACACAACGCTTATTGCTGGTTATTGCAAGTTGGGTAAGATGGAGGAGGCTACTATTGTTTTTAATGAGATGGTAGGCTTTGGAATTAAGCCCAATACTTTCACTTTTAATGTTCTTCTAAATGGATTTGGTAAGGCGGGTGACATGGATGCTGCCGTGAACACATACAAGAAGATGCTTGCTAGTGGTTGTGCTCTTGACATCATAACCTACAGTTCTCTGATTAATGGTCATTGTAGAAAGGGGCAGGTAGACCAGGGTTTGAAGCTTTGGCATGAATTGCAAGGAAGGGAGTTGTCTCCAAATGAGTATACTTTTTCAATTCTCATTTATGGTTTATGCAGAGAGAACCGGCTTAATGAAGCCCGTGATTTGTTGAGACAGTTGAACCATAGGAATATTAATCCCAAGCCATTTATGTACAACCCTGTGATTGATGGGTTTTGCAAGGCTGGCAATGTTGATGAGGCCAATGTTATTGTTGCAGAAATGGAGGACAAAAAATGCAAGCCTGACAAACTTACATTTACTATTCTAATCATTGGGCACTGCATGAAGGGGAGAATGTATGAAGCAATCAGCCTTTTTAATAAGATGCTGGAAATTGATTGTGCCCCTGATAACGTCACTATAAGGTCTTTGATATTTTGTCTATTGAAGGCTGGGATGGTCAATGAAGCGAACGAGATTAGGCGAATCGCATCAGAGAACTTGAACTTTGGTGTATCACCTTTTAGAATATCTGTTCCATTGAGAACCAATTTGGATATTCCAATGGCTGCATAATGGATGAGTCAGGGAATGGTTGCTCTCAGTTCTATGGACTTTGCAGCTGTTGGACAGGGCCATCCAGGCTGACATGGGGCATGAAGCAGAATCTATCTAGCCTGTGGCAGAGAAGACTGTAAGTATGTTTTCCTACTATGCTCTGACCATATATGCACAATTTCTGACTTTTTTTGGCCACATCAAACACTGAAAAAAATGTAACATGCCCTTCTGCTTCTTGATGGATTTCCATCCTGTTGCATTTAAACTGAACCTGGAAGAATGCTTGCAACTTGAAGATTTATATCAATGTTCTCAAATATAGGGAAAAAGGGCTTACTTGGGGCTGATATTTAGCAAAGTGATCCTCATGTACTGTGATATATACAAGATAGGTACAATTGTATGTGGCATTGGAATGTTAGGGATGATTTATTGCTTGATTTTTGATTTGGCCTACACCCAACTAGCTGTCCCACTTGGTCTGTTCTCTATCAATCAAAATGTCAGACCCTGTCAATGCTATATTTCTATGCTATCCAATCTCTTATACCTTGAATTGGCAGGTCTATTGTACTGTACACTTGTTTTTTCGTTTTGATTTGGTCCTGAACTTTTGATGTTTTAATTTGGTCCAAAGCTTGCACTACCTCTTCCTATTTAGTCCTATGACTAGTGGAGGTTAACTCTGTTTTTTGCATTGTTCGGTAGCTTTGGAATTTGGAACTACCTTTTTAATATTAGTGATAATCAGTCGGTTTGTCCAAAAGTCTCTGTAATATGCTTTTGACAAAGTTTAGACTTTGAAGGGTTGAAAGATACTTTTTTGCTTTGGAGATGTGCTATGAAAATACTTTAACTTTTAGAAATCAGACTATTTCAGGCTCCTTTCAAACAAGATTGTTTTTGATACTTATATTTGGGCTCATGCTTTAGGAGTCTATGAAGATTATAGCCTAGAGGATTTGAAGAGGGATTGGCAAGGAGTCCTTCATGTTGTTCGTGTTTTACTTCTGTTGGCTTTGAGGATTTTTCACCCTTTGAGCTTTATGTATATTCTCCCGCTATTTGCTGCAATTCCTTTTTCTATATTTATATATATAGACCAGGTAGTTGTTCTCTCGATGGAAAAGTTTATAAGACAAAGATGTGGAGTGGCTCCATTGTCTCATGCGTTCCTCTTTGTCAAAATGTGTAGAGAGGATCCCAAAGGGCAGAGCAATCAATAAAGGTTTGGAAATAAATGAGCATATGTTTATTCATTTCCAAGCAATAAATTTGTATATGAGGGTTTTTTTGGTAGGTTTTTGAGCTGGAATGGCATCCCCAAAATGTTTGATTATATGCTCGAGAAGAGTTTGTTGTCTTCAACTGTTATGTAGCAAATCTGGACTGGTAGATGAACCATAATAGTTGTTTGATGAATTGTTTGAGAGAGATGTATCTAAGAGTAATATGAGTATACACATGGAAGCACTTATGAGTCTTTGTTTCTTTTTTTGGGAGGTGTTAGCTAAAAGGGAAATGGTTAATGAAACAACTCTTATATTCTTGCAGTGAAATTTGTGATTTAGGGTCTGGAAAATGGGTCCACTTATACGGTATCTTCATCAAAATTAAATTTCTCACTGGTCTAAATGGATCACATCCTTAAAAGAGACAGCCCTTTTGGAAAGTAACGGAGTGTCCAGGGCTGAGAATGAAGCAGGTTCACTTTTTCTGGAGCAGTACTAATTAAATCAAATTAATCTAGTATGAAGTCTAATTAAGTAGGATTGGGGGGTGAACCTCCATCCGACCCCCGCCCCTTAAAAGGTCTCATCACATCTATGTGATAAATGCTGGCCTTTGGTCCTCACGTGTTATTTTGGAAGCATTCTTGGATTGTGGACTCACCGTTGTCCATTTTCTTTCCTCACTTTTATAGACTATTTATTCTTTTTTTTTTAAAGACTATTTATTCACTTTACTCCTATCAAGGATTTCTATATTTTGGAGGGACATTTGTCTTAATGGGATTTTCATTTTTTAAAAAATCTTAGTGATAGAAAATCTGTTGAGTTTTCTTATTTGATATCTCTCCTTCAAGGTAATGAACCTTCTCTTCATGTTCATGGCATTAGGGCTTGAACTCTTGATTCTTCGAGATTTTTTATTTCTATATCTCTCTTTCATAGTCCTTTTAGTTTTCCTAAAATCCTTCTTTTCAGTTAAATAAATTTATTTGGAAGGTAAAGGTTCCTACCAAAGTTTAGTCTATGGTGCTTAATAAAAGTAATACCAATGACCTTTTTCAAAAGAAGAGACCTTATAAGATTATTCGCATGGATGTATGTCATGTGCTACACTTGTGAAACTATAGAATGCTTACTTTTATATTGCTTTATTGCGAGGGGGATATAGAAACACCTCTTGGTTGTGCACATTTGAATTTGCCCTATGAGAGTTCTTGATTTGATTCTCACGAAACTTACAGATGGAGAAAAAAAATGCTTGATTGTTATGGAAATGCACATTTTTGGGTATAGATATGACCATACAACAATTCTCCATAACAGGATACAACTTTAAATTTACAAATATAATTTATTTTTGTTGATTAAGTTTTACTATGTTTATATAATTTTATTTTAAATAAGTATAGTTTGGCAAATTAGTAATTAAATAATTAAAAGGATGTAAATGAAATATAGCAAATAGGTATAGTAGTTGTGATTTATTCTTTCATATACGATGCTTGTAAATGTTATTGTCACAAAAAAGTCCATGTTAGTATCAATATCCACATGGAATATCCACACATATCCAACGAGTATCCATCAAATATCATATTTTAAGGTTTCCAACACAGATGCTACTTCCGTTTTGAAGTATTTGTGCTCCCTAGAAGTTGGGAAAGCACAATACTCGGGAACTTCATTCACATTGTTGATCTAAAAATGCTAGAGTAATAATATAACCTTGATAAGAAACACAATTATAGGAAAAATTAACTTATTAGCTGTCTGAACCTTTTTGTTGAAGAAATGCTTTAATTTTGTCATATCTTTGAGTATTGGTATAGTGATACCGATTTTCTATTTGTAGATTGATATTAATATATGGTCCTTTTGATTTTTCAGTCTTTTGTGTGTAATCATGCTAAAATTGGTAAAGTTACTAATGGGTAATTGGAAAAGCCATTTATCATTTTTTTATTCGATATTTTTATGCGGATATCATTTTGTTTTATCTATTTATTTGATTTTTTTTTCCAGATGTAGCCATATTCTTCTTCTCTAAAGTTCCTTGCTTCATATGGTGCCATTGCTGAGACAAATTTCAGCAAGGGTATCGAATTTTGTGAAGGCATTTAGGCATTTAAGTGTTGAGGCCCAACACTGGAACGTATGCGATGAGGATTACATTCTTTTAGGTAAGTGATGCATGGCTTGTCTTAATGGAGGAAGACGAAGTTCTTACCCTTGTATTGGGTTGTACCAGTGAATTATAACTCCATGTCTTGTTTTCTAAGACTAAGCTAATCTCCATATTGTATGATGCATTTTGCCCCTTTTGTGGTGACCAAATAGCTTTTTTAGCTGTCGTCAGTGGTTAGTCTGTGGATATGTAGGAATTTAATGGAAAAGGATAGTTGTTTGTACATGGAGATCCTTTTTTGGCACTTTGAAAGAGCTTTCCATTAAGACTTCAATTAATAGAACTAATTCCTCATTTTAGTACTTCGATGCTCCAGTGGCGTTATGCTTATATAAGATATGACCATGAAAGATTTAGGCACGGATTTTAGATAGATTTAAGGCCTGATGATTACAAACTCTGGTTTTCCGGTATACAAGAGATGCATTGGATGAGTTGAGTTTGGTGAATTTTTTGGACAGATAGCTTGTAATTAGTAAGGGTCCCCTTAATGAATCTCTTCTCTTTTACTGATTTAAAAGGAAAAAAAAAATGTGAAGATTCCACCATGAAAGCATAACAAAAATGTGTTAATTGTTCTCTCTCCAGATACCAACTCATTCTCTCCTTAAAATGAACATAATATTGATATCTTATGGTCCATGGTGCTCATCTGCAAAATAGTGTGTTCCTACTTTATACTGATTCTTAGAACGATTTTTTGGTATTCTATGCCTTTTTTTTCTTACGATGACAAGTCAATTGATAATATTTTTATTCTTTATTTGTCAGTGGTAGAATTTGACAAATGCGGACAAGGTTCATGCTGCTATGTGTCTTTTGTAAACTTGGGTTGGAAGATTGTTTTTTGGGAATTATTTGCTTTGAGACCTTGGGTCCACATCCAACTCACAAGAGCATCTTTTATCATGATGAGGATGACATTGTCTTTCTGGGGCTTAAACCTTTTAGTACAACTTATTACATTTACATGTTCTCAACACATTTTGTCTGTTGAAAGTGTTTATAGTTAAGCTTGTCTCTTTTTTCAATGAACGTTCTTATATTAGATCATACATAAGCAGGGCAACTGAGCCTCTTTGACTGTAGGTACTCTACTTGTTTCATTTTTCAGTAATAGGCTTTGTAGTTAGCAGCTCATTTTTAGCATCAATAAAGATTTACTTTCTAATGCCAAAAAAAAAAAAAAAAAAAGGTCTCTGGAATCAGATTGTCAGATGCCCTCCAGTTAGACTTTTGATCTTCTTTTCCAATAAATTTAAGAAAAAGTGGATGAGGTTTAGGGGGAAGGCGGATATAAATTGGGAGCCTGTGGAGATTTCCCTGCAGCACTCCACAAGGGCGGGCAGTAACCTTCGACATAAGAACTCAATAATTGAGAAAAACAAGAGAGCTACTGATTAGAAAGCCAAAAAGAAGTGGTTAAGGGTCAAACCCAATTATAACATTTTGGAAATAAACCAAAGTTGAAATCCAGAAAAAGCAAATTATATTTTCCATAAATTATTATTGTCCAGTGTCCTTTGCTATATTATCGCACAATAAGCTACATTCAGCTTCTAAGACTATGGAAAATGATATGCAACCTAGTATAGCTACGAAGAAAGTTATGCTGAAGTTAATCAAAATGTACCAATGTCCTATGGGTCTAGTGACGGGGCATTAGACCCTCTTAACCAACATCTTCAGTTCGAGTCTTGAGATGGAAAAACAGGCACTGGGAGAGCCAGACCCTAATTAGGCCTCACAAAACTCGAACCGGATTAGTCTCGTAATCCAGATACCAGTTGATCAAGACCAAAAAAAAGAAGTTAATCAAAATGTTGTGCTAGCATTAGATAGAGAAAACTTGTTGGATGGTTACAATAGTGGCTACAAGGACTCTGATGCTTGCTTGGCAGATACATGTTGTGGAAGAGCAGTGTCAAGAAACCTTGCAAGTTAGCAAGTATAACAGTGAACTGAATTGCCTTGGTGAATGCAAATTGGCTTGTAAAGCAGTATAGGGATAGGCTAAGGCAAAATCCTTATTGTACGGAGTTTGTTGAAGCTGTAGAGGATCACAATCTTACTGTTACACAAAGTCTGTGTTGGAGGCTAGGAGCATTTGCAATGTGGTAAACTGAGGGACTACGATGAAGAGCTGCCAAGGACAAACAAAAATATTACGTGTCAATGGAAAACTGAAACATATGCTGAAATTGGAGAGAAAATTCATATTTTCTTTGATGCCCTTAGGATGGTGGGTTTTTGGCTGATGATAGAGCCATAAATCAGATGGCTGTTTATGAAACGATTGGCCCAAAGATGGCTATTATGCCATAGGAAGAGATGGAAACAGTGGAATGTTTCCATTTCCATGGGCAGTTGTAATGGTGGTGAAGACAATCTTGGGAATGGTGATGGAGGATCTAAGTTCAATTGATGGGACTGGGTACACATTCATCTCTGACCAATAAAAGGTAGTCTTTTTATTTCACTGATATTCATATTTCTAATATACATTCTCATCCTGAGAAAAAAGAAAATGTGCATCCTACAATTACGTATCTATATTAATTTGAATCTACATCTCATCTATTATTATAGAGACTCAAAACAATAGTCATTATGACATATGCACAGTAACTGGAGGAAGAATGGGAAGGGCTTCCAGTGCCAGGCCCTGTTTCGGAGAGCAGCTGAGTTATATTGAGGCCTACTATGAAAATAAATAAATAAATAAATATAGGAGTTAGGGGAATCATACAATCGAGCTATGGCTGATTTAGTGAGAATTGAACCAAAGTTTTGGTGTAGCACTAATCGGAACATATTCCTACTTGTAACATCATTGACAACAACTTATGTGAGCACATGAAAGTTCTGTCACCCATTTTGCAAAGGGGACAAGGCATCCAAGTTCTTTGTGAAGGTAGCATGTGGTGTGTAAGGCTCATTCCGAGAAAAATATTAAAACATGCATTTTCATATTTTACTGAATGCACTTGAAATTATGGCATTGCACCATGATAAAATTCATGAATTTTTATGTGCGATGCATGCTTTATTTTGTTGTGGTTTTAATTATAGATCATATATATTAAAATTGGTATAGACTAGCGGTACATACCAATGAATAAGAATGATCAGGAAGAGAATCGAATTAGGGTTTGGTGTGGGACCCACAATGGACACATGTCACATTATTATTGAGTATGACACTAGACACATGGCACCTCCTCACTAACACTTGGCACTTAAGTCTTCAACACATCACAATGCGTGGGCCCCACAATCCACTTAGAGTTGTAAAGAGAGATGGAAAGAGAACGATGTCTCTCATTCTTGAACACTATTCCCGTCTTCCTCCTCTTCCTCCCAAAAATAAAACCCTAACCCCGTGAAAAGTGCACTTTAAGCTTAAATCTAGCAACCTCCATCCAACTACTAAGTGTTCCTAGCACAAAGAAGAGTAGAAAACTGGTTAAACAAGTTGAAAAACACATGAGGAGCTAGGGATTTGGAGGAAGAAGCACATAGGAGATCAAAGCTTGTTCTCAAGCTTAAAAGGGCAAGTACCTTGCATGTATTTGTTAAATTGATGCCTATTAATTCTTTAGGACATGTTTTTAGTTAGAATCATGTTGCTGGAATACAGATAAAATGAATTAAAGAAAAGAGAATTTCGTTCTTGGATGAAACCGTAAAAATTCTGTATGCTGGATAGTCTGACCAGTTTTCGGTTTTTAATTTATAGCTTTCTCTGCACAGCTCCAAATCATGTGAGGTTTTGTCCCGAAGAAACTAGACTTCTGTAACTTTAAAATGACATAATTCGTATGATTTCATCAAGAAATGGATTTTTAACAAATTTTCAAAGTTGCATGTTTCTGCAAAGAAACTACCCTGTTTTTTGCCCTATTTATGTGCTGATCTTTGCTGCGATTTTTAACTGCCTTCTAGGATGAATTAGGCTGGGGTCTGAACATAGAAATTGTAACCCTATCTCTTATCTTTAAATGACCACCGGAATCACCTCATTCGGATGTGTGCAGAAGAAGTTATATTACTTTTTCTATGATTGCGCAAGAAGCATTGTAAACAGTGAATTGCAACATTGTTTGAATTGGTTCTCTTTGTGTAATTGGAATTGAATTTAGCTATGAATATGAGAATTGTAGTCCTAAGTCTTAAGTTTGTGTGGCAATTGGATTTATCTCAATCCTGGTATTGCAACTCAAGATATGATAGTTTGATTAAGACTTGTTTGTGATGATAACTCATTGAAATAGCCTAATGGAATGCTATGAGTGGGCTAACTATACAAATTGCTTATTTGTGATGTTTGGCTGTAAAACTAGTGTAAATATTTTGATAAATGATAGTGATTACCTTATAAGAAATATAAAGAAAAGTAAAGAGGAAATGATGGCATGAAAAATTCCACCGAAAGCTTGTGCGAAGCTTGCGGGCAAAGTTTAAGGAATGCGGATTGTATATAAAGTTTCAAAACTTGTGTGAAGCCTGCAGGCGAAGTTTGAGGAGCTATGATTGTATCTCTTCTCCCTACAATGGTAGAATTAGAAGCAGGTGAAGTATTTGAGGTGTCTAATTCAAAAGAACCTAGATTTTATTTAGAAATATCAAAATTTGGCTTCTTCTTCCAGACCTTCATACACTAATTTGGTTTGAAATTCTATTCCTTTCTTTAATTACTGAGTTATTTGGAACACTGAATATGGAAAAAAAATGGTACCTCTATAAATAACAATCATATTGTTTTCTTAAGAATGCTGGTGATTATATGTATTTCTTGTACGTTTGCTAAGTTTATATTGTTGTACGATGATGTTGATATCTTGATACTTACTTGCTTGTCATGCATGCCTTTGGTTCCCTCTGTAGTTGCTCAGCTTAAACTGACCCTAATATCCTTGTTTTCAGATGAACTGGGAGATGAGAGGGAAGCTCAGGGTAGAGACACTTGAGTTGTGAGATTTAGATCTCTGCTCATCTTCGACCTTTGTATCTTGTTGAGGCAGTAATTTGTGATCTTTTGAATAGTCTAAGTAATGTAGCACATATAAACATATGGTTTGGTACAGAGGAACCTTATCTATAGTTTGGGGCTAAAGTGTTTATATATTATAGTGTGTTGAGTTGGGCGGCCAGGTGGGTCATTGATGCCAGCTGGTTGGATATTAGAAGTGTTAATTTGGTTTTTATCAGGTTCTCATATTAACCCCAGGTGGCTAACAGTTACTTAATAGGGGAGACGTTGTCAAATTTTCATTTGAAAGATCAAAAAAATAGTTTTTTTTAAATTTAAATCTCATTCCATGTTATCACACACGGGGAGTGATTGTCGTGACTCTGGACGTTGTATTTAAAACGTGTTTATTGCTTCCACATTATGCATCTCTATTTCTTTCCGCTAGGGGGTGCGACGTCTGGATAGCAGGTTGTCACAGTTGGTATCAGAACCCAAGATTTTGGGTAATCTACACCTAGGATTTGAAACCATAGGTATAGGTTCTAGATAGAGGGAGGTTTATATCATGAGTGACGTTTGTCATTTTCATTCATTAGGTTATTAGCACGCGGAATGGTTAAGACCAGGGGACTAGGTGAAATACTTATAAGGGAGAGCATAGGGATGATGAGTAGAGGCTGGAGCCTCCATTCCAAGCACTAGGTAATCAGAGACCAGAGGTGCCAGACCTGCAGCAGGCCTTAGCTGCTTTGATGGCTTTGGTAGGTACTATGTTAGGAGACATTCGTAGACTAATAGAGAGACTGTCTCAACCAGTTATAAGGAGTGAGACTGAGACGTCTCTCCAGCCACTCAAGTTACCCCTACTTCTTTAGCTATGTCAGTTTTAATGACTCTAGTGATATCAGTTGATTCTAAGTCACGTCAGATTAGATCAGATAGAGATCGAACCACTGAGCATGGAGAAGGGCAGGAAGATAAAGGAAACACATGTATACCTAGAGAGGATCGGAGATTCCAAAAGCTAATGACCGAGTTTAGAAAAATGGAGCCGATAATCTTTTCAGGGAATGATGATCCTCAGGTGGCAAAGACCTGGATTGTAGAGATGCAGAGACTCTTTTCTGAGTTTATGGTTGCAGGGGAGTATAAGGTCAAACTGACTACCCATTATCTAAAGGAAGCTACATATGATTGGTGGAGTTCGGAGTTGAGACTCCGATATGGAGGTGACTTTCGATATGTGAGTTGGGGTGATTTTCTTCAGATATTCCACGAGTGATATGTACCTACATTTATTAGAGATCAGAAGATGTCGGAGTTTTTGAATTTGAGGCAGGGCAATCTGACGGTTAGCCAGTATGAGAACCGTTTTGCTAGATTGTCGATGTATGCTCCAGAATTAGTTGATACAGATGAAAAGAGAGCTATGAGATTCATAAAAGGTCTGTGATTCTTCTTCCAAAGGTATCTAGTAGCTCAGCCTTTTACGACTTATCAGGATCTTGTGAATAATGCAAAGACATTGGAATTGGTTACTGAGGACAAACAAGAAAGGTTCCGGGGAAAGATGCCTACGGAAGTCCAAACTCCAACCATGAGGAAGAAGGAAAAGAAGAGGCGTTTTGAGCGGGGAAAGGGCTCTCATAAGAGGCCGTCTTGTCCTACTTGTGGAAATCTCCATACAGGGCCATGTGAAGGAGGAACCAGACTTTATTTTATCTGTTTTCAGTCAGGATATTATGCTTCACGTTGTCCCCTTAGGTCCGAGCTGCCACAGCCTACCCCTTTACAGCATATTCCACCACCTAGACCCTTACCGGCTCAATAAGTAGCAACTCCTCCAGTTCCATTGAGGCCAGGACCACCTAGACCAGTCCTACCGCCACGACCACAACAAAGGCGACCTCAGGGCATGCCCCCAGGCTCAGGAGGTTAGGCTAGAGTTCATGTGGTTACTGCTAAGGAGGCTCATGCATCACCTGATGTGATTACAGGTAGATTGAAATTATTTTCTCATGACGTTCGTGTCTTGATAGATCCGGGTGCCACACATTCATTTATTTCCTTAGCATTTGTCATACATTTACCACATGGGTTTGAACCTCTAGAGCAGAGATTATGGGTTGCTACACCACTTAGTGATGAGGTTTTGATTACTGAGATTTATAGAGGCTACGTTGTGAGTGTCCAAGGACATGACTTTAACATTGATTTGCTGCCCTTGGAGTTGATAGATATAGATGTAATTCTGGGTATGGATTGGTTATCATCTACTTATGCACTAGTTGATTGTCATCGAAAGATTGTTTATTTTTCCTCACCTGGACGGCAGCAGATTTTGTTTATCGGTAATAGATTTATCAAAACTCCAGTTATATCTTTTGTTCGAACAACAATGATGCTTTCCAAGGGTTGTCATGGGTACTTAGCTTATGTCATTGAAGACAAGAAAGAAGAGCTTCAATTGCTTGACATACCTGTGGTTCGAGATTTCCCGGATGTATTTCTTGATGATTTGTCAGGATTACCTTCCGTCCGAGAAATAGAATTCCCTATTGATGTGATGTCAGATACTATTCCTATTTCTATGGCTCCATATAAAATGGCACCAGCTGAGTTGAAGGAGTTGAAAACTCAGTTATAAGAACTTGTGGACAAGGGGTTTGTTTGTCCAAGTGTTTCTCCTTAGGGTGCATCGATGTTATTCGTAAAGAAGAAGGATGGTTCCTTGAGATTGTATATTGACTACCGGAAGTTAAATCAAGTTACCATCAAGAATGAATACGCCTTGTCGAGAATTGATGATTTGTTTGATCAGTTGAGAGATGTCACAGTTTTCTCTAAACTGGATCTCAGATCAGGCTATCACCAGATTAGGGTCAGGAATGAAGATATATCTAAGACAACTTTCCGTACCCGATATGGCCACTATGAGTTTCTAGTGATACTATTTGGGTTAACTAATGCTCCAAAGTGTTTATGGATCTGATGAATCGTGTTTTCAGACCCTATCTAGATGAGTTTATTGTGGTGTTTATTGATGATGTTCTAGTGTATTCCAAAGATAGAGCTCAACATGAGCAGCATCTTCGCATGACTTTACAGATTTTGAGGACCGAGAAATTATATGCCAAGCTAAGTAAATGTGAATTCTGGCTTGGCGAAGTAAACTTCTTGGGTCATATTGTCTCTGGTAGAGGGTTTTCTGTAGATCCAAAGAAGGTTGAACCGGTTCTCAACTGGTCCACACCTGTTACAGTTACAGAAGTGCGTAGTTTTCTGGGTTTGACAGACTATTACTACATATTTGTTAAGGATTTCTCTTCGATAGCTGCTTCACTTATGAGATTGACTCGTAAGAATACACCTTTCTACTGGGATGAACAGTATGAAACTAGTTTTCAGACACTAAAAGATCGTGTCAGCCCCGGTGTTAACGTTACCGGTCAGTGGATAGGGATATGTGATCTTTAGTGATGTATCTAGGACCGGTTTGAGTTGTGTATTGATGCAAGGGCAGAATGTGATAGCCTATGCTTCTAGGCAGTTGAAACCTCATGGGTGAACTATCCGACACATGATCTAGAACTTGCAGTTATTATCTTTGCTTTGAAAATTTGGAGACACTATCTATATGGTGAGCATTGTGAGATATTCACCGATAATCAGAGTCTAAAAGTATCTATTTATTCAAAAGGAATTGAATTTGAGGCAGTGTAGATGGCTAGAATTATTGAAAGATTATGATGTTACTATTCAGTATCAACCCGGTAAAGCCAATGTTGTTGCAGATGCACTCAACCATAAATCGATAGTGTCTATCGCGTCTCTACGGATGAGAGAGTATTAGATGATAGCTGAGTTTGAAAAGTTAAGGATTGATGCTAAAGTTACCAATCAGGGATCTCTTTTGGCTTGGTTTATGGTCCGACCAGATTTATCGGATCGCATTAGGGATGCTCAGCAAACCGATGAGATGACGATTAAGCTCAAGAGAGATGTTCTAAAAAGGGGGAAGCCCGAATTCAATATATTAAGCGAGATAGTTAGATTTCGGAATAGATTGGTAGTTCTGGAAACTCAAGGATTGCCGAGATTGAATTTGGAGGAAGCACATAAATCATCCTTTTCTATTCATCTGGGATCCACCAAAATGTACAGGGATTTGCGTCAATCCTTTTGGTGGCCTGGTATGAAGAGAGACGTTGCCAAGTTTGTATGAAAATGCTTGACATGTCAACAAGTAAAGGCTGAACATCAGAGACTAGGGGGACTACTCAAGCCACTCTCTATTTCTGAATGGAAATGGGAGCATGTTATCATGGATTTTGTCTCAGGGTTGCCTAGGACTCTGAGGGGATTTAATGTTATTTGGGTTATTGTGGATCATCTCACCAAGTCAGCTCACTTTCTCCTGGTGGCAGTGATTTATTCCATGGAAAAGCTGGCTAAAATTTATATCGATGAGATTGTGAGATTGCATGGCATATCAGTATCCATTGTCTCTGATAGAGATCTAAGATTTGTTTCCCGATTTTGGCGGAGTTTTCAGACCAGGTTAGGAATTAACATTAATTTCTCTACAACATATCATTCTCAGACAGATGGTCAGTCAGAAAGGATCATACAAACTCTAAAAGATATGTTGAGCGCTTGTGTTATAGACATCTGTGGTAGTTGGGCTGAACATTTAATGTTAGTAGAATTTATTTATAATAACAGTTATCACTCCAGCATTGACATGGCACCATTTGAAGCACTATATGGGAGAAAATGTAGAACTCCTCTTTGTTCGGATGAAGTAAGAGAGAAACAGGTGCTTCAATATGAAACAGAACCTGTTTATTTGCAAGAAACCATAGAAAAAGTTCGAATCGTTCAAGAAAAGCTCAGAACAGCTCAATCTCGCCAAAAGAGTTATGTTGATCAGAGGCGTAGAGAATTGGAATTTGATGTGGGAGATAAAGTTTTTTTCAAGGTTTCTCCAATCAAAAGGGTGATGAGGTTTGGAAAGAAAAAGGGAAAACTCAGCCCTAGATTTATTGGTCCTTTTGAGATTCTAGCAAGAGTTGGGTTATCTGCTTACGAGTTGACTTTACCTCTGGCACTTGAGGAAGTTCACTCTACCTTCCATGTTTCTTTATTGAGGAGGTATGTTCATGATCCTTCGCATGTGGTCAGCTATGAACCACTTCAGGTTGCGGAAGATCTTACTTATGTTGAGCAACCGATCCTAATATTAGATTCTCGAGAACAGAACTTAAGGAGAAAGATTATTAGATTGGTAAAAGTTCTGTGGAGACACCATACCTCTGATGGAGTCAGAAATGAGAGAGAGGTATCCCTATCTTTTAGAGCACGAGCGGCGATCCGGAGGACCGGATCTTTAAAGAAGAGAAGGATGTAAGGCCTCATTCCGAGAAAAATATTAAAACATGCATTTTCATATTTTACTGAATGCATTTGAAATTATGGCATTGCACCATGGTAAAATTCATGAATTTTTATGTGCGATGCATGTTTTACTTTATTGTGATTTTAATTATAGGTCATGTATATTAAAATTGGTATAGACTAGTGGGACATACCAACGAATAAGAACGATCGGGAAGAGAACCAAATTAGGGTTTGGTGTAGGACCCATAATGGACACATATCACACTATTATTGAACATCACGCTAGACACATGGCACCTCCTTACTAACACTTGGCACTTAAGTCTTCAACACATCACAATGCTTGGGTCCCACAATCCACTTAGAGTTGTAAAGAGAGATGGAAAGAGAAAGATGTCTCTCATTCTTGAACACTATTCCTGTCTTCCTCCTCTTCCTCCCAAAAACAAAACCCTAACTCCATGAAAAGTGCACTTTAAGTTTAAATCTAGCAATCTCCATCCAACTACTAAGTGTTCCTAGCACAAAGAAGAGTAGAAAACCTGTAAAACAAGCTGGAGAACACATGATGAACTAAGAATTTGGAGGATGAAGCACATAGGAGATCAAAGTTGGTTCTCAAGCTTAAAAAGGCAAGTACCTTGCATGTATTTGTTAAATTGATGTCTAATAATTCTTTAGAACATGTGTTTGGTTAGAATTATGTTGGTGGAACACAGATGAAATGAATTAAAGAAAAAAGAATTTCGTTCTTGGATAAAACTGTAAAAATTCTGTATGCTGGACAGTCTGACCAGTTTTCGATTTTTAATTTATAGCTTTTTCTACACAGCTCCCATGTGAGGTTTTTTTCTGCAGAAACTAGACTTTTGTAACTTTAAAATGACATATAATTCGCATGATTTCATCAAGAAATGAATTTTTGTCGAATTTTCAAAGTTGCATGTTTCTGCAGAGAAACTACTCTGTTTTCTACCCTGTTTCTGCGCTAATCTTTGCTGCGATTTTTAGCTGCCTTCTAGGATGAATTAGGATGAGATCTGAACATAGAAATTGTAGCCCTATCTCTTGTCTTTAAATGGCCACCGGAATCACCTCATTCGGATATGTGCAGAAGAAGCTATGTTACTTTTTCTGTGACTGCGCAAGAAGCATTGTAAACTGTGAACTGCAATATTGTTTGAATTGGTTCTCTGTGTAATTGGAATTGAATTTAGCTATGAATATGAGAATTGTAGTCCTAAGTCTTAAGTTTGTGTGACAATTGGATTTATCTCAATCTTGGTCTTGCAACTTAAGATATGATAGTTTTATTAAGACTTGTTTGTGATAATAAGTCATTGAAATAGCCCAATGGAATGCTTGAGTGGGCTAACTATACAAATTGCTTATTTGTGATGTTTGGCTATAAAACTAATGTAAATCTTTTGATAAATGGTAGTGATTATCTTATGAGAAATATAAAGAAAAGTAAAGAGGAAGTGATGGCATGAAAAATTCCACCGAAAACTTGTGCGAAGCCTACGGGTGAAGCTTGAGAAACTATAGTTATATCTCTTCTCCCTATGAGGATAGAATTAGAAGCATGTGAAGTGTTTGAGACGTCTAACCCAAAAAGGTCTAAATTTATTTAGAAATATCAAATTTTGGCTTCTTCTTCCAGACCCTCATACACTAATTTGGTTCAAAATTCTATTCATTTCTTTAATTACCGAGTTATTTGGAACACTGAATATGGAAAAGAATGGTATCTTTATAAATGATAATCATATTGTTTTCTTAAGAATGCTGATGATTTTATGCATTTCTCGTACGCTTGCTAAGTTTACATTGTTGTATGATAATGTTGATATCTTGATATTTACTTGCTTGTTATGCATGCCTTTGGTCCCCAGTGTACTTGCTCAGCTTAAGTTGACCCTGATATTCTTGTCTTCAGGTGAACTGGGGGACGAGAGAGAAGCTCAGCGTAGAGACACTTGAGTTGTGGGATTTAGATCCCTACTCATCTTCGACCTTTGTATCTTGTTGAGTTATGTATATATTTGTGATCTTTTGAATAGTCTTGAGTCATGTAGCTCATATAGACACATGGTTTGGTATAGAGGAACTTTATCTATAGTTTGTGGCTAAATTGTTTATATATTACGGTGTGTTGAGCTAGGCGGCCAGGTGGGCCATTGATGCCAGCTGGATGCCAGCTGGATATTAGAAGTGTTAATTTGGTTTTTATCAAGTTCTCATGTTAACCTGATGTGGCTAACAGTCACTAAATAGGGGAGACGCTACCAAATTTTCATTTGAAAGATCAAAAAAATGGTTTTTTTTTTTTAATTTAAATCTCCTTCCGTGTTATCACACATGGGGACTGCGATTGTCGTGACTCTGACGTTGCATTTAAATCGTGTTTACTACTTCCGCATTATCCATATCTATTTCTTTCTGCTAAGGGGTGCGACGCCTGGATAGCGGGTCATCACATGGTGACTAAGCCAAAGATGTAAATTTACAAATTGGATTAATAATAGTAAAAATTAATCATTTAAATAATATGATTAACTAATTTGTGTTGTCCAATGCAACAAGGCCAAAGGTGCTGCCAAGGCTACAATCTGTCCATAGCACTATTACAGTTCCTTACCGTACTGGATTTATATTTGTACTGAGAAATCCTTTGCTAATTTTCAGGATAGTGGGTGAAGGAAACTTGAAACCACAAATGCATCTACAATTTAAAGAAATAATTTAGCAAAGGACCAGGGGAAGACCCCCTTTTCGGTAAATGTTGTTAATTTGTGTATAGTTACTGTAAGTGAATTGTGCTATACTTCAACCTTATGTTCATGAGTTTCTGCAGGTTGTACGTCGCAATGAGATTAGGGGTGAGTCTCTACTACAAGATGAAGAGGTGAAGAAAGCAGAGGAAGGAGTGGGGTAAACAATGGAGGAAGAACGGTAACAACTTAAGTTGGGGATTTGTCATGTGGCAATAAGAGAAAGTTCAAGACCATGGAATGGGTGTTTTCATCGATCCAAATGCAGGATACACATTTGTTTTGAGTTGCAAAAGATTACTGCAACAATAAATAGGACCTAGTCTTACCTTATTGCCATTCTAAAGAGGACAGGTACATATTCACCTGTGTTATTTATTGTGCAATGAATTACCAATGTTTTTCTCTAACATTTACTTTTTATTTCCTGTTGATTCACAGCTTTCTCCGAAGATGCCAAAGAGGAGCCTAACTCATAAGGGGAGTGGTGTTGCACGTGTGGTCACACCAGAGACTGCTGTAAGTGATTATGGGGAATGTGAGAACTAGTGTTTTATTTATATATTTATCAAAATCATCTTTAGAGCAATGTTGAAGTATGGAAACAATATAATAGTAGTACGTACTTGCTGAAGTATATTTTTGCCCTGAACAATGATGTAATGTGAAAGTCCCCTTTTGCAAGAAACCATTTTGCTTCTTTTAGTTGAAGGGCAAATCATAGATCTGTCTAGTCATTTGCATTGACATCATTTTTATTGGGCAAATGGACAGGTTTCTGAGGAAAAAAGGAGCTGAGAAGACTAGATGGCAAGCTTCTACTTGCAGAATTGGTTAGTTCAGAGTAATCTCCATTTCTCCCTGAGAAATCTTCCTAAGCTGAAGGCTGCACCCACAGCTGCAAGAACTGCGACCAATGCCATTTACATGCCTCCAGCTCCGCAGGGCACCATAGATTTGCAGAGTGAGATTCTCCATGCAGAAGAGAAGGAATATAAAACTGTTTACAGCTGTTTCTTTGAAGCATTTGAAGTTTTCAGTGCACTAGACGATTCCCGAGCTGCATTTAGTCTCACATACATGTTACTGTGCAAAATCTTGGTGAGTCAGGCCAATGATGTTGCAGGAATAATGTCATACAAAGTAGGATTTCAATACCTCGGGCCAGAGCTTGATGCAATGAAAGCCGAGGTTGATGCCGACTCCAAGTGCTCGTTGAAGCTCTTTGAAATTGCTCTTGGTGATTTGAAGGCCCAGCTAGAGGCATTCTAATTTGTGAATTGAGATTGCCCATATTGCAGAGATGATTGAACTGCCACTACATTGTGGAGATCAAGCTGTCTCGGATCATTTTGGATAAGAAAATTGCAGGGACTTAAGAATTTTAGATCAGGGCGCTGGATGCTTGATTATCTTCGGCAACCTCAAGACATGCAATCTACTCAGCAACTCTGGAAACAATTTCCAATTTGGGAAAGATCATGGACAGCGTATATGTGAGGTCTGCCAGGATAATGGCCTAAAGCAATGGGGGACATGTTTATGGGCTGCAGCATTCTCATCCCTGCGAGTTGCAGTCATCTTTGTTTCCTTCTTTTGGAACGCATAAACAAAAGGTCATAACCTTTGAAGAAGTTAGAAATGTTAAAATCCTTTTGAGAATAAAACCAAACAAACTTATTGTTTGTTGCTTAAAATCTATTTCCAATTCTGAATTTTGTTGCTTAAAAGAAAATTGTGAAATTCAGTTCTAACTCCACAAAATGCATGGATTTTCAAATCAGCAAAATTTATAAATAGACCCATCAAAAGAGGAAAAACAATTGGATTCTCCCAATAAGTTTGGACATAAGGGAGCATTTGGTACAGAAATTTTTGGTAATCGGTGATGATTTAAAATTAGAATGGTTGCAATTGAATATTAGAAATTATGAATAATAGTGTTACTAGTTTTGTTTAGTATTTTCACATTCTTTTCGCACGGGTTTTGAGTCAAGAATTTTGATGTTGGTTTTTTCTTAAATTTTTTTATTGTTATATTGGGATTTAAATCAAGAATCACTGGGCTGGGAAAAGAGGTTTACGACCACTAAACTGTATCTTTGTGACTTTTTTAAATATTGTAATGAAAATCTCTATTTTGATTAATTTGTAACCATATAAAGATTTTGTTTTTAGTTTTCAATTTATAATGCTTTTTAAATGAAGAGTGTAGAGTAATTTGACAAATATAATCTTAAATTTTATTGTTTCAAGCAGAGGAGTTTGAATTTTGCAATTTAGGGGTGTTAATACGTTGGATTTTTGAATTCTTTAGTTAATTTCGGTTTAGGCTTTTATAAAAAAGGGAATTAAACCAAATTAAATTTGATTAAATTCTAATTCAATGCGGATCGAATTCGAATTCGGTTTTCAATTTGAATTTGAATTAAACCGAATTCAAAATTCGGTTTTTAATTTGAATTCAAATTCGTATTAAGCCGAATTCGAAATTTGATTTTCGATTTGAATTTGAATTCAAATCAATTATATGCTAACATGGAATCAATACCCCACAAAAAAAAAAAAAAAAAAAAATCAAAAAAGAACAAATTCAGAGTGATAGACCAGAAATACGATTGAATGAATCAGGTGGTGTAGGGGTACAATCTTCTGAACATATGTCTCGTATGGTGCAAGCATAAGGTCTACAGTGATGGTTGTTATCCTATGAAGTAAACAAACATTCGTGCACCCACATCAACCAAATACAAGGTCATCAACCAAATAGTTGCTAGGAGCGGCTGCTTTCTGCAAAACGAACAGAACAGATCATCAACCAAATACAAACATAAGGTCTGCAGTACATAAACACAACCACAGATCATCAAAAAAAGCACATTCGTATACCCACACCTTCCTGTAATGTACATAAACAAAGGCTGCTTTCTGCAATGTACATAAACACAACAACAGATCAACAATAGCTGCTAGGAGTAGCTGCTTTCTGCAGTGTACATAAACAAACACAACAGATCATCAACCAAATACAAGCATTAACTGCTTTCTGCAATGGTTGCTATCCTATTAAGCATCTTCATGTGACCAAAAGCACATTCGTACACCCACACCTTCTCGGAGCACACACAGAGCAATGCTGCATTCTGGTTGAACATAACATCCATATTAGGTGCAGTACTCTTAACAAACAAAACAATAAATTAGCAAGCTGGAGCAGTACTCTTAACAAACAAAACAACATCATCAAGGCACTGATGAGGAACAAGAAGATGTCTCCCATTTCAGATTTGCAATTTGTGCTGCAAACAAAATGTTGAAGGGGGCTACCAAAGAGCTACATAAACTACTGGGAAAAATGTACCCTAAGAAATTGTGAACTAAAAGGAATGATGCCTAGACTCAAAATAGCTGGTCTTGGGGTCATGCTAATGAGCAATTAATAGGCAAACTTAATTGAAATACACTAATCAACGCAACCAATATTATTAGATTAATATCCATTTGTAGGAACAGGAGCTGGGGGGAATTAGAGGAAATATCCAATGAAATATGAGAAAGTTAAAGTCCATGAGTAACTTGCCTTCGTTTTGTTTCTGGTTGACATTTTACCCAATAAATGTTTTATTTTCTGCAACAGGAAGAAAACCACTTCAGTCCGAAAATCATTACTCTATCACCAAATTTCTTGTCTAATAAATGGCCATTGTTTCAAGTCAGGATAGCCATCTCTATCACTAGAGTGTCAATCTCACTTTTAAATAATCAAAAAAAAAAACTTTTTTCCACTTTCTGTTAGTTCCAATTTGAAAGCCTCAAAAAGAAACTATGAAGCCAACTATTCTCATTTTTTTTTTTTATTATTTTTAGTTTTGCTCAATTTAAGGCATAACTTGAATAAGCTTGCTAAATATCTCACTTTCTGTTAGTTCTATTAGTTCCACAAAAACACCAATGTGATCACTAGAAATCACAACCATGCACAAATAGAGAAAAGGTATATGAACTCTCTTACTTTATTATCAAAAAAGATACCATGGCTTTGATAAGCTTGCAGCTCTGCTTTACAACTTTCAATCACTTCAGGACTGTAATACTTTTTTAAAACTTCAACATCACCTTGCAAACATAGTCAACAAAAAGAAGAAGTAAGACATCTTCCAATCAGTAGGCAGAGAAGACCATGCAAACAAAATGCAGACCCTATTCTTTGTTGTCAACAAAAATAGAGCTTGCCAATAAAAATGTAACAGCATCCACCAACAGCAGTAGTCTATGTCTGAATATTGTCAACTCAATTTAACTTAAGCTTAAGAAAGAGCAAGTTACAGCTACCAAAATAAGCTAGCAAGCAGTAAAGTTACAAAAGAAATATATCACATTTGGACTGCTCACCACTGGTGCTAAATATCAGCAACGGTTGATTCATTTGCAATTGATTGAAAAAAAAAAACGTTACTTCTGTATTATATTGATTATTTTACTTCTGCAATAAATAAAAGCGTTACCTCGTTCGAATTTTTCAAGATTCTCAATGTTTTCTTCCATATTAACCGGGGATTCATCTGAACGGAGCCAATTTTGGGTACATATTAATGCTTGTACAATTTTAGAAGTTAAAGAACTCCTAAAACAATCAAGAACTCTTCCTCCAGTAATAAAAGCAGATTCAGAAGCAACCGTTGAAATTGGAATGGTTAAAACATCATGAGCAAACAAAGACAATATAGGAAATGCTGAACCCTTTTTCTTCCATCAGCCCAAAACAGTAAAGGTTGGAGTCTCAAGATTTTCTTTGTCTTCTTCATTATTCTCAATCAAATATCTATCCAACTCTGACTTAGAGTTCTTCATAGCACCAGAATCTAGCTTTCTGCTTTTCAATTCAGCCATATGTTTCTCTTTTATTTTTCGTATAGGATCACTATCACTAATATTGATGCACCAATATGTATCTACTGAACTTGGACCCAAGGAAGTGGAAGACAACGATGATGAAGATGAAAATGCAATACACCTAGAAGGATGATCCAAATGAATTCTCTTATACTCATTAAACAACTTATACAATACATCATTTACTTTTTCAACTAATTTTCTGTCATCTTCATTACCATGTATATTATAAAGTACAATATCATAATAATCAAATTTGCTCCTAGGATCAAGTATACAATCAATGAAAACCAGCAAATTAAACTTTTCAATCTTTCCCTAATATTTTTCAAATTTTTTCTTCATTTATGATGACATGTTTCTAAAATGATCATCTTTAGTTGAAAGACATTCTTTCAAAATTCCATAAATGTAACTAATTTCATCTGAATAAGAGTTTGCAATAATATTTTTTATACCGGAAACTCTTAAAGTGAGAATATAAAAATGTCGAAGGAAAACAATCAATCTTTTGAGATTCTCCCAATCCAAAAATGTTGGAATTCCAGGTTTAGAGCCATGATTTTCAAGATCCTCCTGGAAAGAAGAATTCTCCATATCTAACCTATCAAATATCCTCTTATACATCTGAGCCACACTCAACATCAAATAAATAGAGTTCTATCTTGTTGTGACATCCAACCATAAAAATTTACTGTAATCATATTTTTCTAAATCAGCAAACCCCATGAACTTTTTCATCTTAGCAAGTGATTACTTAATATACCTAACTACTACCCAAACACTTTCAACTAACCCACCAAGGTCCCTTAGGCCATCTTGAATAATTAAGTCAATAATGTGAGCAATACACCTAGCATGCATCCATTTTTCTTGTGAAATACATAGTTCTCCCCAATTGACACACTTTTTTTTAGATATTCAAGTGCTACATCATTAAAACTTATATTGTCAACTGTAACAGTGAAAACAATTTACAAACCCTAATCAACCAAACACATTTCAACAACCTTTCCAATGTCTTGACTCTTATGACTTGATATAGGACAAAAATTTAATACCTTTTTTTGCAAATTCCAGTCACTATTAATGAAATGAGCAGTGGGGCATATATAATTAATTCTTTGCAAAGATGTCCAAGTATCAGTGGTTAAGCAAACTCTGAGAGCTGTATATTTGATTTGAGTCTTAAGTTTTGTCAACTGATAACAATCCTTTGTTACTGTACTTCTAAATGGAATCACAAGTGCAAATTGAATTGCTTTCATACAATGCCTAAAACTCACATTTTGTACAAACTTAAATGGAAGTTCATCAATAATAATCATTTCAGCTATAGCCCTTCTAACAACTTGTTGATCAAATTTTCATGCCACTAAATTAACCTTTGTCTCCCCAGTGTCTTCATTTGTGGAAGTGTTATGAGACAATTGAGTTTGGTTTGAAGACTAGTTGGTAGGGCTTAAGGTGCAAATTCTCATGTGATTCAACAAAATGGAAGTCTCACATGACTTGGACGTACAATTATACTCTCTACCACAATAATTACATGTGCATTTTTTCCTACCCTTAGAATCTACAAATTCAGTGAAATGTTACCAAACAACTAATCTCTTATTATATTCTTTGCATTTTTCAGCACACTTCAATATAGTATTGCTTCCTGTCGACCCTTGGCTTTCACCTTTGGTGCTTTTACTTTGGCCTTGGCGTGTTTGAAGCATAGGATTGAACTCATTTGATTGAAACATCTTGACCACCACCTACATCTCTACAATACCTAAAAAAAAATGTTATCAGAATCTGTCAAATGCAGAGTGCAGAGAGTGAAATCATTCCTGATAGTTGAGTTGATATGAGAGCAATGAGTGCAGAGAGTGAAGAGGAGACAAAGGTCGAAGATAAGAGTGCGACGACAGATGTAGAGAGTGAAGAGTAGATGCAGACGAAGGTCAAATTGAAGAGGAGACGACAGATGAAGACTGAAGTGAGTTTGTGAAGGGAAAAAGGGTTAAGATTCATGAGTTCATGAAGGGAAAAAGTGAGTTCGTGAAGACAAATTAGAGTTAGGGTTCGTGAGTTCGTGAGGGTTAGGGTTAGGGTTAGAGGAGACGAGACAAAGGTCGAAGTCATATGAGAGTGAAGATGAGAGTGAGATGAAGATCGAAGAGCAGATATAGAGAAGATGTAGATGAGATGAAGATTGAAGTCAGACGAAGAGTTCGTAAAGAGCAAATGCAAACGAAGATTGAAGGTCGAAGATGAGAGTGAGACGACAGATGCAGAGAGTGAAGACTGAAGAGCATATTAGGGTTAGGGTTAGAGAAGATGAAGGATGAAGTTAGATGAGAGTGAGACGAAAATCAAATAGCAGATGCAGAGAAGATGCAGACAAAGACGAAGATCGAAGATCGGAGTCAGACGAAGGGTTCGTAAAGAGCAGATCCAAATGAAGATCGAGATTAGATGAAAACCAATGTGAAGATTCAGACGAAGATTGAGATTAGATGAAGATCGAAGTGAAGATGCAGATGAAGATGAAGATCAGATGAAGATACAGATGTGAGATGAGAGTGAAGAGGTGAAAAAGGGTTAGGGTTCGTTGGTTTGATATTGGGAAAGTGAAATTCTTTTCTTGGTTTGATATTCGTAATTCGACAATACTATCATCACACCAGTGTTTTGTTTTGTTTTCCTTTTTTTTTTTTAAATATCAAATTCTAAAAAGACTTTTATACCCTTTAACATTTAACTCAATGAATTAATTTTTGAGGGATTTTTTTGTACTTTCGCAAGTATAGAAGGAAACAATAATTCAAATTTGAATTCGGTTCAAATAGTAATAGAAAACTGAATTCGAATTTGAATTCGGTTTTCGGTTCGAATTTAAAATAAAAAATCTTAATTCGAAATTTGATCCGAAAATTGATTTCGGAATTTATTTTTAACCGAAAATCGATTCGAAATTTGAAAACATAATTTGAATTTATAAATTTGAATTCAATTGAATTCGATTTGATCGGATATTCGGTTATAACCGAAAATTGCACACCTCTATTGCAATTTACTCTCTTATTGTATCACAGATTTCATTTTAGGAGATTTTTATAAGTTCCAAGCAAAAGGTAAATAATTCTGGGAGACCCCATGATTGGATATGTGAGCAGGGCCGATGATGGTCCGGAAAGTGAGTTGTTTAGTGGAATTTTAGTTATGAATGCAGGAACAAGAAAGAGAGTAATGAACACTTTAGCAGTTATCAGAGTAGATGGTATTATGTATAGCATCTCTCTCTCTCTTTCTACAATGAGAATCTCAGTGAGTGCAAGGGTAAAATTACAAGCCATGCACAGCGCAGTAGCCATAACCATTGTACAGGCTAGCATGTTGGATAGAGTTCATCAAAATGGTTTTTGAAGTTGAGATATTGGACCTCGGAAATAGATTCATGGTTGAGTTGGAGATCATTTGCAATTTAATGTCCTCGCAGGCATTATAGAGCTTTATTGGAGACTCTTAATTCAAACCTGTGCTATAAAAAAGGAGAGAAGAAAATAGAGAGAGAGAGAGAGATAATAAGATAGCCAGATAGGTCTACAATGTTATTTGATCTGCAGATGCGGGTACCCTTCACAGCTGGTACATTACAGAATTTATTAATTGTTAGTCATCTCTCTCTCTCTCTCTCTCTCTCTCTTATTACGGCTACATAGCTGAACGTTACTAACTTCAGGGTTGCAGATGATTTGCACCAGCTGCAATGCTAGGAACAGTATAACCTGAGAATAACAAAAGTAATCAAATTTACAGCCACCAAATGACTTCAAAACTATGCTTGCAAACGAAATCAATAGTTTTTGTTGCATTCTTATCTTTGATTAAAATCACTTCATATCATATTTTATTTATTATTTATTTTACTTACTTCCACATTTCATGCCATGGCTAAGAGGCCTGCCACAGCACTGAGCAACATACACAACCTTCGCCATGCTCACCGCCTCTTCCACTGCCTTGGTGACGGATTTGCAGACACACGACACATTGACCTTCTTCACCACAGTGCAGCACGCAGGGGATGGCTTCTCTTTTGGCCCCGTCTTTTGAACATACGTTGCACATTGTTTTACTAGGCCTTCCATGTCCCCTGTACAATCTTCGCCATACACAGTTTTGGGGATTGAAATTAGAATTCCAGCTAATGTAAAGATAGCTAGGATGAGGAACTGAAAGTTCACCATTCCCATCTCTCTCTCTCTCTCTTGTGGGTGTGTTTTAGTGAATTGGGTATTTGGGATTTATATCGAGCAAATGAAAGGGTGAACACCTCCGATCTGATGGAAAAGAAATGATGTGGGGATTGATTTGGATTTACGTTAGTGTTGTGGATATTGATTAGTAAATACAACGTGATGATCACGTTTTCTGCTAGCTCACTTCTCCATGAGCACTATTTCCGCATTGTAATTTACCCTTTTGTTTTTCTAAACTTGCTTGGGGTTTTACAGTAAACCTATTTCAAATGGGATTAACTCACTTGATTTTTCTATTTTTTAACCAAAAGTAAAAACCTTTTAAATTAATGGAATTCATTTCGCCTCCATAAAACAATATAATCTTAAAAACTTCAATCTAATCAATTTAGTTTGATTTTAAAACTTTAGAATTAATCAAATTCTAGATTCAAAACTTAGAAATAAAGAAAAATATACTCAAAGAGCCATCCATAAATAGGATCTACAATCAAACTAAATTAATCAAAATATAATTCTGAATACCGATACTGTATACTCATGGACCATACTAAATTAGTTGAAAATTTGCGGCTTTCAATGTCCGATTTGTCGAGACTCCAAATGCAATTAAGACTTTGATTGTAATCTACTCCACATTGTATTTGTTTTTCCCTCAATCTCTTGCAAAATCTAGGTATTAGATGGCGTATCTTACCTAGATTAATAAATAAATAAAAAAAAAAACATTTCTAATATAATATATATAAAATATCAAATTTGATAAAATATATAAAAAAAAAATTAAGCAAATCGGCAAAACTGGAATATTATATTAAATGGATCGTACAAAGTTTTACTATTTTTTTAAATTTATTTTTTTTCAAATTCTAAAATTTAAAAAAAAATGAACTAATGAATGATCACTTCTTGTATTTTATTTCCTTCAATTAATTAATAATATCTTGCCTTATCCTTCGCCCTCCCCTACTTTTGCCTTTGTTTTTTTTTTTTTTTTCATTTGTTTTTTTTATCCCTTCTATGGCGTGCAATAATTATAATTATAATTATGAATAGATATTACCATTTTTTGTAATTTTAAAATAATTATTTATTACTTATTATATTTGCATAACTAGTTAAATTGGTTAAATAGCATTACCACTTACCTCATGAAAATGCATTCTAGAATTTGAAACATTCGCTAATGTTTTATAAACATAAAAGATATTTAACATAAAAGATTATAAACCATGTTTTATTAAATTAGTAGATACAGAATACTTGTAATTACATTTATTTTAATTTAATGCTAATATATTTATCTTGTTCTTGATTTGTAGGTGTTTGGTTTTAAAATGTGATCTTCAGTTAGTTCCTTTTTTTTTTTTAAAGAAACTGAATTGACATACTATTTGCACATTACTAATTAAATTTGGCGTACAATTTAATTAATTATTCGTGCATTACTAATTATGAGCACACTCCATATATAGGAGAAAATAGAACAAAGCAAAAGTTGGATGTATAATAAGAACTTACCCGGATGCCGAAGGGTTGCATCTGAATTTGTTGCTAGCATGCAAGAGTTTCTCACATTTGAAATTGTTGGAGATGGGTTGCGACTCCACAGATACCGGCTTCTTGTTGATTCGAACGGTTGTCGTCGACGGGATGCAAAACCTGTAAAAACCGTCGAAGGGTTGTCCGGCGGGGAGGTTCCGACGCTCAAGTCAGAAATAGTGATTTTTAAATGTAAAAGAAACAGACTCAGAGTTCCAAGAGAGAGAGGTTCCCTGTCATTAGAGTGTCCAATGTAAAAAACTAAGAGAGCGTACCTGATTTGGAGGGTTTTTTGATGTCTTATCCCTATAAGAGTCGTACACCATTGGGATGTTTCAACCCTATTTTTCTTATCGAGCCGATCTAAAAATCTCAGGAGTTCTATATTCTGGATTGATCGTGATCTTCATCGTATGGGAACTTTCGTTTTCTGAGAATATCTTTTCCTTAACTGAAAAATCCTAAAGGTGTCATTCTTAAGCAGGAAATCGAAACTGTTAGGGTGCCTTGACTTTCCTTAAGAATTGTTAGAGTTGCAAGTTATGTCACGCCCTGATCCTTAAATCGAGCACGCAACAGTCGCCGCGTAGTCTCGGTACACAGGCAGAACCTCCCCGTATATCGGGACTCCACAAGACTATATTCTTGAATAACCAGATCTCCAGTACACAATTCATCACAAATAAGGAAAGCATGTAACAATACACATGCAAATGACTCCTCTGGTCCATTCCCTATACACACAAGCATGCGTCGGCACACAATCGGGGAAAGAGCTCCTGTACATGCACGCATGCGATGTGGTCATCCTAGCCAACCAGTATAAATAAAGCATTTAAAATACAAGAAGTCCTAAATCATAGTCGTAAGATTTTACTAATACTTGCATGAAGCAATCAAATTAACATCAGTAAAATCCAAGCGATATGAGATGTACAGAACTTCACGAATTCAAAAGAAAGTATCGAAATTTAGAATTGCAATCCAAATGTCCCAGTACAGATAAAACAGTTTTTCCAAAATAGATCCATCAAAATAATAAAACACAAATTAAAAATCGTCGGATTTTACCGATACTTGCCAAAAACTCAGCCAGTATCAATAAAATCCGCATAGTATGGGATGTACAAATTTCCCTTTCCATGGTTTTGAGAACTATGAATCTCCAAAAATCCTGCATATGTCAAATACCTATACAACCAGCAAAAGTACTTCGGAAGCTCCGACATGTAGTCTCCTAGCTAAGTCTCCTCTGAAAAATATAGAGAGAGGGGTGAGTATTGGGAAATATCAGTGAATGGAGTGTAATGGTGTGATTGTGTTCATAAACAAATGGTGAATATGGGGCAGTCAAAGCATATCTTATAAATATCATTTCATATACATAAAAACATTTCCAATAAATCACAATTTACAAATATGCATCCATATCGATCATCTTTTCAGAAAATTTTGGGGTCCCATCGAAAACACTCCCATCTTGGGTTTGGCCTAATCCAGACGAAAGCCCACCAAGGATTTTTCAATCTAATGTTTCAAAACATACCCCCTTCCTTGGCGTTGAGTCGTGCCTCACCGGGGTGTATCCAGATATAGCCCGACCTACAGCAGAGGGAGACACGTTTGTCTCTCTCGCTAAATATAATCCAACCCTCAACTACGCCATCCCGTCAGGTCGCTCCTGGGAAAAATGACTATAGCCATTAACAATTCAGCACCATTCATTTCTCAATCAATCCATTTCACAAACAATGTGTCATGATTTCCAACAATTAATCAATAATCTCATACCAGCTCATGCCAAAGCAATTCATAGAGCAATATCAAATAACACATGGTACAGAAGCATTCATAAACACAGTGAATGTATTCGTACTTCACAATTCAGTTTAGACAGCTCACAATCACAAAACAATTTATATAAAACATATAAAAATCTTTAAAAATCATTTATAAAGCAATTTTAAAATATGTTATTCATTCATGAACACAATAAACCATCCACTCACCTCTAGAGAGGGTATTCACTCTCTATTTTTTAATTAAATTCGAATTGATCTCTTTCAAGTCTCCAAAAGTAACCTAATCAAATATCACAATTTATCGTCAAATAAGATCTCATATAGTTATAATTTGCACATCTACAAATTCTATACTCTCATTTCATCAAACTAAAACCATTTATTTCACCAATGAACTTTAATTTCCAATTTTTCCAATTTTCTTCCAAATTCACATAATTATAATACTTTTCATGCATATTTCAAATTAAGCTCTAAGGGAAACTATTTTAATCAACTCAACTCGATTCTATCATCCTTTCGCATGCTTCTTTTGTATCAAACAGCCTAATTCATATAAAATTCTATACTTAACCTTAATAATCGCATATACAATTTCAGAGAACACATTCTATTCTAATCTAACATACATTCTAACACATATACAAAACTCTTTACCCTAGATTTACCCTAAATTCATTCAATTAGTCGAATGGATCAGAAATTCCTCACCTAGGGTTTTCACAGTTTGTAGATCTAGCTTCCGTGCGCCATTCAACTCATTCCGGGACCTGCAATGCTTCCTATTTGAAATAAATGTCAACTATTAAACCCAACTACTAAAACATTCAAAACCCTAAAGTATTTACTCAGAACTGTCATTCTTACCTTTATAGGGGATGATTGCAGTAAATCGTGACCTATGGTTTTTCGAGCAGAGGGTAAGGTTCAGTCTTAGCCTTACGGTTTTTCGAACAGAGGATGCGCCACAGAGGTTGCAGGAAGATCTCTCGACAGAGAGAGATCAGAGCACGCGCGAGCAAGGGAGAGTGTGTGCTATTCGCGTGCGAAGAGAAGAGGAAGAGAGACCTTCGTTCGTGTTCGGAAGAGAAAGAGTAAGCAGAGAGAGAAACAGAGAGAGTGACAACAAGCGAGAGGGAGAAACGGTGGAGAGTGAAACAGAGAGACGAGTGAGAGATAACGAAGGAAAAAGAGAGAGAGAGAACTGAGAGAGGGCGATCGAGAGAGAACAGAGAGATCGTGAGTTAGAGAGAGAATGATGGTGAGTTGAGAGAGACACAGAGACGATTGAGAGTGAGAGAGTGGCGACGAGCAGTGGAGGAAAGAGGCCGATGGTGGTGGTGGTGTGCAGTGGTGACAGTGGAAGACGGTGGCGGAGGGAGAGAGAATCAAGCAAGAGAGAGACTGGAGGGAGAGAATTCGAAAATTAGGGTTTGTAACCCGAATGATTTGGGGGAAAAGGGAAGCGCAGCGTTTCGGCGAAAACGCTGTGCTTCCTTTTTTTTTTAGTAATATATGTAAATAAATAAATAAATAAATATTCATATATATATATTTATTTTATACCCACTTGTCACTAAATTTTAAATTTCATAAAAATGGGGTTTACAACGATTCGCGGATATGACATTTTAAATATACCAAAAATTTCAATTTAATACCCCAAAATTAAAAATCAATAAAATTAAAATTTTTCTATTATATTATAAAGATATTAACAAAATTTTTAACACCGAATTTTCGGTGTTATAGGTTATCGGTCGATTATTTGGCCAATGAAGGGTTTTCGGAGTTTGTTCGTTCGTGCGATGAACCAATGATTGAATACCCAATCGAGGGGTTACTCCCGTTTAATAAATCTCGTTCGGTAAGCGAGACGACTGAGACCCTATCGTTCGGGAGATCTGAACGACTAAGACCTTTCGGTAGATGATCGTAGTCGCTCGTGCTTGTTCATCGATCGATAACTGTCCTTTGTGGGCCTCCTGTGTAGGCCTTGATTAACGTTGACCCTTTCGAATTGGACCTAAGGCTACGTCACGTTATTTGCCCACGACTCATGGGGCTTTTTCTTGGAAAAAGGTGGCAAGAGTTGTGACTGTTGAAAAAATGCACAAAGCTTTTTAACGTGACTATTGTCATTTCAATTTTCGAGAATCGTCTTCTGTATACCTTATAAGGATTCACGTTCGTCAGGAGATCGCATACCCTAACATTCTTACCTGCTACTCTCTTAATCCTTCTTTGAAAAATTTTTCCTGTAGACAAAATGTTGAAAGATTCTTTGTAACACCAAAAATCTGGTGCTAAGAATTTTGTAAATATTTATATCATATAATGGAAAATTTTAAATTTTTTTCATTTTTGATTTTGAGGTTTTTAATATAATGTGGGTATAAATATATATGAATATATTTATTTATTTATTTTTTTATATATATAAAAAAAGGGGGGAGAGAGAGAGGAGGCGCAGCGTTTTGGGACAAAACGCTGCGTTCTCCCCTTAATGAAATTAGGGTTAGAAACCTTAATCTCATTCCCTCTCCCCTTCGTCTTTCGTCTCTCACGATTTCTCTTTGCCTCTCACGGAAGCGCGCTCTCTCCCCCTCTCCGTCTCTCTCTCTACCACTTACCGGTGGTTCCACCATCGCCACGTTCTCTGTTTACAAGTTGTGTATACCCCGAGCGTTGTAACCATAGTTTTCTTATTTAACTGTCCTAAAATCTCATAACTTTATTAGTCAAATATTCCCAAAAGATTTGAAGTTCTTATCGTTTAGAAAGTTTGTCGTGCTAAGGAGATTCGTTTCTTATCGATTAGATTCCAAAGATTTCCTTTTTTATCTAGGAGAAGTACTTTGTGATGAAACAGGAAACTAATGTCGATACAAATCTTAGTTAAATATTACCTCTAACCGGTGAGAGTCGAACGATCAATTCTCTAGTGGCCAACCGGTCTTCGGTTAAGAAAAGAAGAGCATCGATTTGGGGCCACCGAATGCCTTCTACGAATTGATTGGAATACCATTGTTAGGAATTAACCAAGAAGTCAATCTATGTTCATCTTTCAGAAAGGTAAATCCCTTGACATGGCCATACCGAAGTGCTTGTCGGATCGTGGGCCTTCTGGCCTTTGGGCACTACCCCAATGGGCTTTTGAATCATGTCACATCATAATCAATGATAACTATACTAAACAATATACCCAAAATAAAAGTACAACAATGGTCAATTAATAAAAGAGGAACGTGATCTAGTATCCCATTGTTAGTGAATTTCTATTTACCCCTCCTCACTCCACTCCACCTCCTAAAACACCTGAAATCATAGGAATCTTGGTTATCCAGACCATCAGTTAGCAAGTAATCCCAACGGGAAACGGGAGGAAAAACATGCACAACATGCACCAAACATAAAGTAGTTATTACGAATGAGAACATGGGACGTTAACGATAGTAAATGAAAGCAACACTCAACAATAGAGTACATATCAAATCCATTCGCAATGAGCAATGACACACAAGGTGTTACTACAGCCATCAAAAAGAGTATGGTAATGCCAACAACTGCGGCTACAACTCAGTCGTTAACAAGTTATCAGTTGATGGAGGTGAGTTTTGACTCCTTAGATACCAGCTCCTTGTTGACTCAAACGATTGCTGTCGATGATGGATATACCTACAAAAACTGCTGGAGGGTGCTCCGGCGAGGAGACTCCGACGCTCAAGTCAGTAAATAGCGGTTTTTATTTGAAAGAAACAGACTGAGAGTAGAGGGATAGTGGTTCCCTGTGATCAATGTGCCCCCTGTGTTAGGTTTAGAGAGCGTACCTAATGTTGAGGGTTTTGAGATCCTTTATACCTGCTAGAGTTGTGCGCCGTTGAGGGATTTCCACTCTACTTTCCTGAACTGATCTCGAGAATCTCGGAAGTCAATATTACGAATTGATCACGATCCTCATATATCGGGAAACCTTCCTCTTCGGGTGGGATGTTTTCCTTATCTGAAAGATCTCGAAATTGCTATTACGAAATCAAGAGAGTTCTAACCTTCCTTTTTTAATTGATAGTGGTGTTGTCCCTCATTCGGTTGCTTTCCAATAAAAGGTCTTTTAATACTCGTCCGGTTAGAGGACTGACATTTGCTTAATTGGAAGAGGAGACTGTCTCTGATCGGTTGACGAGATAACTGAGGACTTATCATTTGGTAGATCCGGGCGACTAAGGCTTTTCAGTAGAATGATTGGGGCGACTATGGCCCTTTGGTAGATTGTTGTTGCGGATGTCAGACACTGATCGGTAGGCCCCCTTTTTGCGGGCCTTTTGGGAATTGACTTTTTTGGACTAAGTTTTGGAATATGTCCCACCATTTGCCCCTGACTCATAGTCTTCTCAGAAGAAGAAGCGCCATGAGTGATAATCCTCAAAAAGGGATGTCTCTTTTTATTTTGAAATTCGCCGCTTTGATTTCCACGAACCGTCTTATATACTCTTTGTAAGAGTCTTCGTTTTAAAAAGTACCTCTTCTCCCTTTTTCTCCGTGAAGCTTTTTCTTTCAGCGAAAAAATGCCGACAGACGTTCTTTAGCACGTAGCATAGACAACATTCAAAGTATTATGACCGAAGAGGATCTGATAGAAGTCCGGAAGGAAATGTCGCTCGAAAGTGACTTCGAGTTTGTGTTGTCTGGCGAGGAGGATAGAGCAAGTTTTGCCCCCCAGGGTTGTGTCCCTATATATAAACAGTGCATGAAATATGGTTAGAGGATTCCCTATACGGGCCCACTGACGGAGATCCTGAGGTATTGGAACATTCACCCTTCGCTGCTCATTCCGAGCGCTTGGCGATTTGTGATTGCCCTGATTTATTTGTTAGGATTTCTTCGTATTCGTTTCGACCTGAAGATTTTTGGGGCTCTGTTTTCCTTGGGGCGATGTAGCTCCAAAAGATCTACTCACGGTTGGTACAAACTCCAGACTCATCGAGAGTCTCGCTGGAGGTTTTTCTATAATGAATCTCAGGACAGGCACCGGATGCAGAGGTTCTTCTTCATCAGATTTTTGAACATGGATTTTCTTCCTACATAACCAGTCACCTTTCTTGAACGAGAAAAATCCATCCCTCATTCGACACTCCTGTTTTCTGCGTGCAGTGGCCCGTTATTGTAAGGCTAGTTGCATGAGCTTGTGGGTGGACAGCTTTGTGAGAGACGACATGTTGATACTATCTGGTCTCCTCATGGATGAGTCAATCCAAATCACCAAGCCCCTCCTGCTGGAACAACGGGGAAAAGACTTTGTCGATACTGTGCTGGACGTTGATGTCCGTCTTCTTGATAAAATTTCTATTGAACGGGAAATGTGTCCCATGCAAAGAGGAAGGCGATTGATGCTTCTCCTGAGTCCCAACGAAAAAAATCTAAGACTAGGCCGTCTAGTCTACCTGTTGGGGAAGGAGAGCAAACCGAATACAGAGGGCATGTGCTGTCCCACAAACATTCTGAAACCGGAGGGGACCATTTAGTTGGCGAAGCCTTTGGTGAAGCTTTTGGTGCGTCGACTGGGGTTGGAGAAGGAGATGGCTCCGGTGAGGGATTCTTTGAGAGGACTGAGGGCAATCCGGTTCGAGAGCAAAGATCGAAGGAGTCTCCTATTACGCAACCTTCCGCTTCCATTCCTGACGATATTTCGGGACAGTCCCATCGGGGGTCTAAGTGTCTTTTGGTCGATGTACCAGATAACTATTGTACTCCTCTACCTATTTTGACTAGAGAAGGACGCAGTGCCGAAGAAGGGTCAGTGCCAGTTTTTATGGGGGGTCACGATTTTAATCTTGTTGATCCCCATGAGGGGTCACAGTTGGCTGAGTGCTTTCAACTTCCTTCGAGGTCCGCCCTTCGAAAGGTGCCTCTTGAGTGTACCGACAGGATTATTCAATCTCTTTGCATTATAGTAAGTATTTTCTCTGTGTGAGTCGAAACCAAATCTTTACTATCTCGTGACTCTGACCATTGTGTCTTTTTTTCCAGACTTCTGCCTTAGCTGAGCTTCAAAGAAGGTTGAGGGCTAAGCGGGATGAACAATTCTCCCGCATGAGCGATCAAGTGTTGGCACTGAAGGATGCCTTGGAGAACCAAGAGAAGTCTATTGGAGAGGCCAAAGACAGGCAGATCAGGCATTTTCAGGAGGACCTTGTTTCCATTCGAGCTCGTTGTAAGGAATTGGAAGCAGAGGCATGTGCTCGGAAAGCGCGATTAACAGCCGTTGAAACGTTAGCTCGTTTGCGAGAAGAATCCCTTCGAAGGGCTGAACAAGAGATAGCTAACCTCAAAACTTCTGCTGTCAGAGATACTGTTGCCTTACAATTTTCTCAGCATAAGTTGCATGAGCGTCTGAAGTATGCCGAAGAGATTCTTTAAGAGGTTGGTCGGTACGAGGCTCTGCCCCCGCTTGAAGGATCAGCGGATTCGAATTCTGCCCCTGCTGTTTCTTGTGCTCCTTCTGTCCTTTTGTAGTTTTGTGCCATGAAGATTTTTTATCCCCTGATTCATTGGAATGTAATAATTTTCAAAAAACTTTCGATATTTTTACTGATCAAGCGAGATCGGGGGGAATCTCCTCTGATGATATGTTCATTCTAGCATGCTTCGGTATTCTATTAGGAGGTCGATTCGGAGGTGTTTCTTTGGAAGGCCCGAGCGACGGAGGTCTTCCGACCGATTGGAGACCTTAGAAATCTGGGCCGTATCCATCCGTTCGGGGAGTTTGATTCCATGTTGGCGACATATTCGCTCATAAGATCTGGGCGGCTGAAACCCTACGATCGATTAGAGACTTTAGGAGTCAGGGCCGTGTCCACCCATTCAGAGAGTTTCTTCCCATATTAGCGACATATTAGTTCGGAAGATCTGAGCGGCTGAGATCCTACGGTCGGTTCGAGACTTTAGGAATCAGGGCCGTGTCCACCCGTTCGGGGAGTTTTATCCCATTTTAGTGACACATTTGTTCGGAAGGTCTGGGCGACTGAGACCCTATGGTCGGTTAGATACTTTAGAAATCAGAGTCGTGTCCGCCCGTTAGGGGAGTTTCATCCCATATTAGTGACACATTCGTTCGGAAGATATGGGCGGCTAAGACCCTACGGTTGGTTAGAGACTTTAGGAATCAGGGTTGTGTCCGCCCGTTAGGGAAGTTTCATCCCATATTAGTGACACATTCGTTCGAAAGATTTGGACGGCAGAGGCCCTACGGTCGGTTAGAAACTTTAGGAATCAGGGTCGTGTCCGCCCGTTCAGGGAGTTTCATCCTATATTAGTGACACATTCGTTCGGAAGATCTGAGCGGCTGAGACCCTACGGTCGATTAGAGACTTTAGAAATCAGGGTCGTGTCCGCCCGTTCGGGGAGTTTCTCCTTTGAAGGTAATTTGAAGTCTCGGGCTTATACGTAGTCAATGAGTAGTAACAAATATCAAAATCTTTATTAATGGAAGAGTGCCGGGAAATTCGGATCATATGTTGGACAGACGCTAACGAGAACATAAAGTTCGTGCCAGGCATCTCTATGGTGGACTTGGAGGATCACCCCTCCTGGTTCCTCGCGCAGTGGTCTGAGATCTGGCCTATGAAGTGGCTAATTCTCCTTTGGTGCGTCACGCCTATTTGGGGAAGGCAGATCTCTTCCTTCTAAGCTGATGAATTTCTGTAGTTTTTCACTACGGACCAAGAATTCCAGTTCGTCCTTGAGTCTTTTATATTCATCAGTCATGTGGTCGTAGTCCCTATGGAAGTGACAATATTTAGATTTGTTTTGTTTAGGATCTTCCTCTGCCGGACAAGGGGGTCATCTGACATATGACTTATTTTTAATTTGATACAAAACCTGGCTCGGGGTTTTGCTCAGTAGGGTGTAGATACTAAACCTTTGCGAATGTGAAGTTCTTGGTCTGCCTCTTTTCGGAGAATGTGGGCGTGACGACCAGCTGCGTTTTTTTCTACTATGGTGGTCTTTTTGTCGATCAAAGGCCTCTGCTTTTTCTGCAACAATATATTTTTCTGCTCGAGAGTAGAATTTTTGGATAGATGTTGGAGGCTTTGTGATGGAGACCTTCATATCAGAGGAGCGCAGACCTGTTAGGAGCGCTGCCAAGGCGATATTATGGTTCAGATTAGGGACTTTTAATATTTATGACTTGAATCTCTCCATGAAGTTCCTGAGAGATTCCTCTTTCCGTTGGTGTAATGATAAAAGGGATGTTGATTTCCATTTAGCCCCTCGGCTGATTACGAAGTGGGTCTCGAATTGTTATTGGAGTTACACGAAACTCTTGATACTGAGCGAAGGGAGAGAATTAAACCAGCTTAGGGCATTACCCTTAAGGGTGGTAGGGAAGTGCTTGCATATCGCGGTGTCCGAGAGATCTCTAGAGACCATCACCGTTATGAAATGAGCAGAATGGTCGCGGGGTCGTTTGTCCCATCGTACCGCTCCATGGGAGGCAGGAGGATATCTCTCGACGTCGGTTCTGACAAAATCTTTGCATCGAATGGCGATTCGCCCAGGGAGCATTGAGAATCTTCTCTGTCCTTTACTCCTGCTCGTTTTAACTCAGTAGCCACGAGCTGTTCAGTCTGTCTTTTTAGGCCTTGAGGTCGTATTGGGAGGCCGCCGATGGTTCCGGTAATTCTCATGCAGGGGGTTGTTTGTATTTAGATTCTGTGACAGATGAGTGGTTTCCGGTACAAGGGCTCGACTGAATCCTTCCAACTGTTTGCTCATTCTTTGAATTCCAGATATCAATCTCTCCATTTGGGGTTGTTCTGCCTGTTCTAGTTTTGGGGTCATGATTTGTTGTCCTTGATTTGCATATCGCAGAATTTGCTCCGGATGCGACAGTCGGGGAGAAAATACAGGATTATGGATTGGAGGATTTGTTATCGAGGGAACGGCTGGTTCGGCAGACATAGGGATGTTCCCTTCTACAGCGGGGGCGGCTCTAGAAGACGCTCTAGTTCTTGGAGGCATGGTTATATAGACTTCTCTAGTCTGTTCTCACGGACGGCACCAATCTGATAGAGGTGTGTTTTAACTCCTCAGATATCAGCTCCTTGTTGACTCGAACGGTTGCCGTCGATGATGGATACACCTGCAAAAACCACCGGAGGGTGATCCGACGGGAAGAATCTGACGCTCAGTCAGTAAAAAGCGATTTTCATTTGAAAGAAATAGACTGAGTAGAGGGAGAGTGGTTCCCTGTGATCAATGTGCCCCCTGTATTAGGCTTAGAGAGTATACCTGATGTCGAGAGTTTTAAGATCCTTTATACCTGTGAGAGTTGTACGCCGCTGAGGGACTTCCACCCTACTTTCCTTATCGAACTGATCTCGAAAATTTCGGAAGTTAATATTACGAATTGATCACGATTCTCATATATCGAGAAACCTTTCTCTTCGGGTGGGTTACTTTCCTTATCTGAAAGATCCAAGAATTACGAAATCAATGGAGTTCTGACCTTCCTTTTTTAATCGATAGCGGTGTTGTCCCTCGTTCGATTGCTTGACCGATGAAGGGTCTTTTGAGACTCGTCCGGTTAGAGGACTGACATTTGCTTAATTGGAAGAGAAGACTGTCTTTGATCGGTTGACGAGACAACTAAGACCTTATCATTCGGTAGACCCAAACGACTAAGGCTTTTCAGTAGAACGATCGGGGCGATTATGACCCTTCGGTAAATTATTGTTACGGATGTCAGACACTGATCGGTAGGCCCTCTTTTTATGGGCCCTTTAGAAATTGATCCTTTTAGACTGGATTTTAAAATTTGTCACATCATCAGTGATGCCACTTGTGGCACACGCTGCATCGCTCATCAATAAATTGACCCAAACAAGGGTGTCACTGAGGTCATCAAAAAGAGTACAGCAATGCCAACAGCTCCGACCACAGCTCAATCGCTAACTGGCCGTCATTGACTCCAGTTGTGACACTAGCTACGATGTTATTTTGCAATGCATATTGTGACGCCAGCGACATTGCAGGTATAGTTGTAGGTCTGCGATGCCAGTTGGTGACATATATTGTGACATTTTGTGTCACAAATGGCGTTGCTAAATTCACGCCCTCTTAATTATCCTTCACATTCTCTCTATCTACATGAAAATGCTCTCTCTTACTTTTCATCTCTCTCTCTCTCTCTATCTGATATCTCTTTCTACTCTTTCATGCTCTCTATCTCTATGTGACTCTTCGTCTCTCTCTGCACGACGAAAATCCTCTCTCTTTCTCTAACTCTTAACCTCCCTCCCTTTATCCACCCTCTCTCTACTCTTTCATACTCTCTCTATTCAAACATCCCTCTCTGTGTGTTCTCTCTCATCATGTCTCTTCCTCCCTCAATCTCTATCTCTCCCTACCCGCATTCGGGGGTGTTACCTGTCTCCGTCTCTGGTACTACAACAATGAGCAATCTTGATCAGGTTTGAATCCCTTTCTCTCTCTCTTTTAAATTTTATTCTCTTTTAATTTTATTAAATTCGTACTATAATTTCTAGTTTGCCTTACAATTTTGTTTAACTAATTATTGTATAAAATTTTAAGAATGGCAAATGAACTATTTGTAATGAAATCATAGTTTTTTAAATTTTAGTGAATTAGAAATTTTTTAATCTTTTGTGAATAATATGTTATATTACATTCTTCTATTTAAAATAAACATTTGGCCTTAAGTATTGTTTATATAGCAATGAAAAAAATTACTTTTAGTATTTAGAATTTAGGGTTCAGGGTTAGTAAATTAATTATCCAAGAGATTCACTGTTTCTCCATTTGGTAATTGTGACTTTTAGTCATTTGATTGCACTATGTTCATGAAGTGGATTGTTTAATTTTCCTTTTTTTGGATAGATATTTTTTAACACAAAATTTAACACAACCCCTTATCGATAATATTTATATATAACGCGATAAATAGAATTAAAACAATAAATAAAAATACTTTGGGATTTTTTTTAAATATTAAATTAATGCCAATTCGACTCATATAATATGATTAATAATATATTATGCACAACCTCAAGTTTTTGACACGAAAATTTGGTTCTTTATTAACAATCTTAGGACAACCACTTACGTTGATAATTTGGTGAGGGGTTTAGCATGCCAAGGGAGTGGTTATGCTAAGATTGTACGTTTGAAGTTGCTTATATTGTCAAATTCATATTATTTTCGTTTTCAGGATCTTTACTGAAAGGTGGTCATCATTTCTTCATCATACCTTCCAGCAACAGGATGACTCCAATAAACTGGCATTAGAAACCCAAAGCCCATCTGAGGCCATCCCCATCCTGTACTTCATATTTGATGATCCTTCATCTTCTTGTGAAGCCCGGCGCTTCAAAGAGCAGGGCATAACAAATTGGTCCGATCTTCTTAGGTAAGAGGATAGGGCAGAGGAGCTTCCAAGCCTTCTGACCCAAGTTTGAGACGCTTTCTCTCTTTTGTCAACAAGTTGAGGCAAGACTGGCTGCTCTTTTAATGGAACACAATGAGTACTCAGAAGCATTAAACCACATTTTAGGCCTTATTAAGGAGTTGAGAAGACTAGATGACAAGGTTCTAATTGTGGATAGCCACTTGGTGACTTCAAACGCATTTAATTAGTCTTTGTTATCCTAAGATTGTACGTTTGAAGTTGCTTACTTAATATTAAGATTGTACGTTTCTAGGAGCTTCAGGGATTTAACAATTCCCGAGCTGTATTTAATTAGTCTCAATACATATTTGCCATAATTGTGGCGATACAAGGCTGAATAATATCATCCAAAGCAGGGTTGCAATGCTTGGGCCCAGAGCTTGACCCGGTGAAAGCTCCTCGAAGCTCTTTGAGACAGCACTTGGTGACTTCAAGGCCCGGCGAGATGAAGACTCTATTGTCCATAGCATAGGCACCTCTCTTCATATGTGACATGCTATTAGCGTAGAATCTTTGCAGGTTGATCGTGCTTTTCTTGAGGATTGAGATTGCCCGTATGGCAGAGCTGATTGAACTGCCTTTGGAAAGATCGTGTGGAGAAGAAACTGTCTCTTGGATAAGAAAATTGCGGGGACTTTAGATCAGGGCGCTAAATGATTGATTATCATTGAGGAACCCAAGACAGAGATGCAGTCTAACAGGCAACTGCAGAAACAATTTCCAATACTGGAAAGGTCATGAACAGTCTATAGATATGTTGCAGTCATATATGTTTCCTCCATTGGCATGCATAAACAAGGTCATAACCTTTGAAGAAGTGGGAAATTTTGAAATCCTATTCCAAGAGACCCCACGATTGCTTGTATATTAAGCAAGGCCTCTGATAGTTTGGAAACTGAGTTTGTTTTGTGGAATTTTAGTTGTAAATGCGGGAATTCCACCATGTATAATTATAATCCGAAACTGTACCATGGGAGGAGGGAAGAAAGTGAGCAATGAATAGTTAGTAGCTATGAAAGTAGATTATATACACTTTCTTTACATACTATGTCTTTATATAATATATTCAAAAGTTACACATACTATATTAGTATATTAGATTAGAATATATAATCTAATATAAAATATAATAAAACCTCATTTTTGTTTCCCTTGTCATGTTTGACAACCAATTCTCTCTCTCTTTCTCTGAGTGTGTTTTATAACAGTGAGAATCTGGAGAGTGCAAGAGTAAATTTACAGGGCATGCACACAGCAATAGCCGTAACCTGTGTGCAGGCAGGTAAGGATGTTGGGCAAAGCTCATCAAAATAATTTTCCAAGATATATTGGACCTCAGATGGAGAGATGCAGAGTTATAGATAATCTGCAATTTAATGTCCTTGCAGGCATTATTGAGCATACCCGGAACTATTAATTTAAGAACTGAATGTTAGGGAAAAGGAAATTTGATAGTGAGAGAAGAAAGAGAGATGATGAGAGATAGATCCACTATGTTATTTAATTTGCAGTTGTGCAGGTACTCTTCACCTCTGCTACGCTTACAGACTTTATTACTTCTTGGTCACCCTCTCTCTCTCTCTCTCTCTCTCACACACACACACACACACACACATTACTTGTATGTAGTTGCATTACTGACTTCAGGGTTGCTGATGATTTGCACCAGCTGCAATTTTAGTCTTTGGTCGTGTCATTGGAACTGTAAAACCTGAAAATAACAAAAAGAAAACACATTTACGGCACATTAGTCAGACTTTTATAGTTGCACTCCTTTGGATGCAACGACTAGCCTTCTCTTTGATTAAATTTAATCATTTGATATTAATTAATTATTTGTTTTACTTACTTCCACATTTTGCGCCATGGCTAAGAGGTTTGCCACAGGTCTGAGCAACATAGACAACCTTCTCCATGCTCACCGCCTGCTCCACTGCCTTGGTGACGGATTGGCAGATGCAAGGCACATTGGCGGCCTTCACCACGCTGCAGCATGCAGGGGATGGCGCAACTTTTGGACCTGCCTTTTGAACAAACCTTCCACATTGCGTTACTAGGCCTTGTATATCCCCTGCACAGCCCTGTCCATTCACGAATTTGGGGCTTGAGATTAGAATTCCAGCTAATGTAAAGATAGCTAGGATGAGGAAATGAATGTTCACCATTCCCATCTCTCTCTCTCTCTCTCTCTCTCTCGCTCTCGATCTTGCTGTGGGTGTGTTTAGTGAATTGGGTATGAGGATTTATATAGAGCTTTCCTTATCGGATGGATGGCCACTCACGTGGGGAGGGATTTAGATCTACGTTACTATTGTGGATACTGGATAATGGTGTTTTGCATGGGGGTTTTGAAGCCAATGCATGTGTGATCACGTTTTCTGAAAGCTTACATCAATGTCTGCACACTTTCCACATTCTATAGTCTATGGCCGAGGGGGTGCCCCGAATTTTTTGATTAAAGAAAAAACTTTTGTTATATAAAATTATAAAAATTATGATCCAAACTAATATTTTCTAAAAATTATAATTTACGACAATAACAGTAACAATAACAACAACTAAACTTTTATCTGAAATGAGATCGATTATATGAAATGTTATACGCCATTATGCTCTATTTTAAAAATTATAATTTACAATATTAAAAGTTTAAAAAATAAATTTGCTGAAAAAAAATATTTCAAATATTATTTTCCTATAAAATTCTTTACTTTCTAAATCATTAAAGGGCAAGTAAACAAAATTGTCATTAGAAGTTTCAAATATTGTTGTTTTCACAACAAAACCGAGTTCAAATGGGATTGACTCACCGGTCTTTTAAGCATTTTTATCCAAGTTTATCATTTTAGCCGCAAATAATATCTCCTTTATTCTTAAATTACACTAAATTAGTTGCTTTTAATGTTTAATTTTGGAAAAATCGCAATGCAAAGACTCTAATTGTTATATTGTTGAGGTCTTATTTGGTTTCTCCTCAACCTCGTGCAATACACTAATAGGGAAAATGCAATACACTACGGGGCCAATGAGTTTTGGTTCAAGCAGTACCTTTCCCCTCCTTCATATAATAGATTCAAGTTCAAAACCTAGTATGTATCAAAAAATAAAAAATACACTACAAAGAAAACGTAGTAGAACGGGAAAAGAGAAAGCATCTCTCTTGGCTCACTAATCAAAACAAGATCCTCATTACTCTCTCTCTCTCTTATTTTTTTAATAGTTAATTAATATTCAAAATCATATTTTGATTGATTCAATTTGAGTATTATCAAATTCAATTTTAAAAAAAATCTTCCAATATAATATTTTCTACTCTCACTTTCGAATCCAAAATTTAAATAAAAAATTTAATATCGTTATTAATTAAATCGACTGTTTGTTGATGCCCTTTAAAATAGAAACCCTATGAAGCGGATTGAACAAATTTACCTGCCGAGCACGCACATGTTTTGTGAAATGAAAATTTTGGAATTTGCATCAACGAATGATTAGCCGCAATCTGGGGAGGGAGGGAGGAAGGGAGGGGAGAGAGAGAGAGAGAGAGAGAGAGAGAGATTTTATAATTAAAAAGGCCAAATTACACGAGTCTCCAAATTACAAAATTATATTTTAATTTAGTTTCTAAAGTTTGATTTATAATGTAGAAGTCTTTGAAAATGGTATATGAATAGTATGATGGTGGAGGAAAACTGCCAAAGCGGACAGCAGCGTCCAATGTGACAAATAGCATCATTTCCCTTCTTTCCTCCCACGTGAGAGCCAACCAGACCATCTTTCAGCTGTCCCCTTCCATTTTTGCTGTTTGCCTGCAAAAGCCAATTTACACCTCCCCATAGTCCACGTGACGCACAATATGCCCTCCAAATCAAAAACTGCTCCAATTGAGCAGACATCTGAGTAACACTTTCCATGCATGAGCATATATAGAGAGTTAGATAATGGTGAACATCAGATACAAAAGAACAAAAGGCTTCTCTTCATATCTAGGTTTTAGGGATCACACGGTAACGTTCATACAGCAGCTGATCCAACTTGGTTACCTACCGATCAAAGTTTTTCCGCCTTCCACCTTCCAATCCCTCGAAACAAATTTAAAGTTCAAGATATCGAAGTAGCCAGGATCAGCAGAAAATAAACTTTCACCAACATCCAGCCAAGTCAAGCAGTTGATCCACCAATACCGAGTGTGATATAATATGTGGGGCAAAAAAATATCAAGAAAGGCCATCCTAATAGCACAGAGCTGGCGGGGGGGGGGAGGATGGGAGAATGCCCAAAAGTATGGGCAGCTAAAGCATATGGTATCTCAGAGCAAAAGGCTGCAGAGATACCAATCCAAAACAGCAAACAAGCATCCACAGTCAAAATATCCCAACTTTCTTTTCCCATACAACACCACTATCTTCCCATACTCACATTACACAAGAGTCATGCAAGAGGTTTTCGGGACATGACAATGAAATAATAAACTCAGAGTGCAGTTTACAGGGATGAACATCTCAGATACTACTTATATCACTGAGCACCAATGAATAAAACTACAGCAAATCCATGACGAGTCTCTATTCACCCCTTTCCTAATATAATACCACAATATTTACATAATTCAATGTATTAAAAATCTTAATAAAGTTTGAATGATGATAGAGATTTTATTAACATTTTCAAAGAATTCCTTTTAGGCAAATTCCGGCAGAGATACTGTCTCAGGAGTGGAACCAGATTAGTGAGAAACTATGTTTTCACACAGTAGCAACACATCCTTAACATCAACTTAGCTTTTACAGAATTGGATGAAAACTAATAAAGTTTTGTTTATCCCATTGCAGCAGTATATGTGATTGCAGACTGGAGACACTAGAAACCGAGACGAGAAGCATAGAATTGAAAAAAAGAAAACAATGGAAGGGCGTAGATGTCAGAAACAGAGGAGACCATCATAGGAAGAAGACGAGGAAAAAAAAAAGCAGAGAAGCAAAGAAAAGGTAAAACAAGGAAAGGAGCAGCTATTAGAAGAAGGTGATGTACAAAGATTGGAAGCAGGACTCTTTCTTGGAGATGAACTGTACAAGGGACTTGGCGCTTCTTCCTCTTTGGTAAGTTTATGTTCATCCTTACTAAGAGATGGCATCCTATATGTCAAAATTGTAATGCTGCAAAAGGACTTTCTAAAGCTAAAACGCAACAATTATTAGCAAAAATAGCTTAAGTGCCTCTTGCCTGGTGCTGCGCTTAGGCAAGAAGGTACTCCCCTCACCTAGAGCTCTCCAAGGAGCTAAGACTGCACCTCGCCCTTCCTGAGTTCCTAAGCAAGCCAGGTGCTTGCCTTTGACAACACTTTACAGATGATCAAGAAATTGGAAATACAGTTGGTGTAAATTCACTAAAGTATAACCAAGTACTCAGCAAAATATCTGGTTTAGTTGACAAAGGATTGTAGAAGAGAAATATTTTTCAAAACCATGTCTAGTTCTTTTTCTTTTTTGCTAACCCAAATTGTTTCTAGTCAAATGGTCAAGGTTTTGCAATAATTCTGGATTACCCATTACACTTCTAACCATGCTTATTAGTACCGCATGACTCGTGATTCAAACTGTGGAATTCAATTTAATTCAAATACAACTAGATTCGGTTGGGCTGATGAATTTGGAAATATATAAGAATAGGAAGTAAATAGCATGATTTGTTCTGAAACGTGCCGAATTGAAAATCTTGTAAGATTCCATAAGTTGCTAAACAAAAGGAAGAAAAAAGGGGGGAGGGAGAGAGGCTGCAAAAACTATGAAACAACTTGCTTTGGAGCAAATAACCAATGGAATGGACACCGGAAAGGCAGCACATGTGATTCACATGCCGACCAGAAAACAAGTGAGAGCAAGTGCTAGGTGGATTCTGGCAACAAAACTTAGAGAACAGGCCAGTTGGAAGGTTCTAAGGTGGCTGGTCATCATCCTTTGCTAATCAGAGGTGAAGAAGATGTTGAGCAAAAATTACAGTTGACAAAGGCTGAAATCATTGACTTAAAAATCCTTCACCTTTTGCATATGCTATTTCTTTTAATAACTTCTCAAAAGGTACCAACATGCATGATGCAGGATCTTACCATCTAAGATCCAATTCTATTCACAATTTAAAAAATGAGCTTTTCCATTCACAATTTGAATCTCGATTTGATAACCATGCTTCTAACAAATTTTTCATAACAAACCATTCTAAATTACATCCAAATGTCCAAACAAAATTTCAAGCAAAAATAATATAAAAAATTTAGAGAAAAACAAACCCAGGAAGCAAATTGATAATCCAAATAGTACAATTATTTAGTACTAAAGATTAAGCCCAGCATCATACACACAAACTTTCAAGTGTAACATCAATGGAGTATCACATCAATCCCCACCATTATAACAACATCATATTCTAATCATCAAAAATTACCTTTGAATTCACTGCCCAGCTGCACCGCCTGATTTGGCATCCCCGCTCTTCACATCAGCACCACCCGAACAGCATCCACCTCCATGATGATGATGGTGATGATGTCCATGTCCATGAGCATGACCATGATGATGATGATGATGATGTTGCTTTCCCTTCAGCTGCTTCCTCATATCATACGCATCTTCCCCATCCGCATAATACTTAGCTTCCACATCATGAATCTTATACCCTAGGGTTTCGGTATACAAATTAAACGCCGCACGATTACTCTTCCTGACATGAAGAGAAACGTACTCAGCTCCGAAGACTTGTTCCATGGCATTTTGAGCGGCGTTCATGAGTTTGGTGGCGAGTCCAAGCTTGCGGTGAGTGCGGAGAACGGCGAGAGAGGTGATGTGGCCATGGCATTCGGAGCTCTCCTCTTCCATCTTGGCCAAGACATAGCCGACGATCTTACCGCCGTAGTCTTCGGCGACGTAGAGAAGTTGAGGCCATGAGAGGATGTGGTAGAGGTAGTACTTCATCTGGTAGTTCTCCGGAAGGCAGAGAAGGTTGCAAGCTTGCATTGCCAGGAGATCGTCGATCGTCGCTTTGCGTATGCACACCATTTTGGGAGATTTTCTGGTTAGGGTTTGAGAAGTGAAGGAGGAGGAGGAGAAGGGTTTGAGGATCTTGAGATTTTTAACAGCGACCCCTTTTGGGCCTGGGCCTGGGCCTGGGCCTTTAAATATAGACACCTCTATCTCTCTCTCTCGTCCCTGGGGGTTTGTTTAGTCGATGGCGAAGTAGGGTTCCTCTCTCTCTCCTCTATTTTCTCTCTCTAGGGCTTTGTTTAGTTTATAGTGAATTAGGGTTTATACGAAAATGGCAGAAGGAGGAGGAGAAGTGGTGGAGAAGAAGACGAAGCACAAGGGTAAGCATGACAAACGGAAGCCATGGCATGATCCAAGCATTGACCACTGGAAGATTAAGAAATTCGATCCTTCTTGGAATGAAGGAGGCATGCTTGAGATTAGTTCGTTCTCCACTTTGTTCCCTGAATATCGAGGTACTGCTCATTCATTCATTCTCTTCCCCCAATTCAATTGAATTTTTGTTGAGTTGTGCTGTTGGATGAGCTCAAATCTACTAGGGTTGTACTTGATGAGAAGTAGAAGCTCTTTCTTCATTTCCCCCAGTAGCTGTATTTCACTAGGGTTATTTAGGGATTTTCTTTAGCAGGTCATCTCTTCACAATCTGAATGACTTAGCTGTTAGCATCACAGATAGCTTATTGCTTGGCTCTGATAAACTCCCCAGTGACTTGCTCTCTGTTTACCTACACCTGCCCATCTTGCTGACTGTTGTAGCTATCAATAAAACCCATTTTTTTCACTAGTTTAGCCCAAGTCTGGGAAATATGTCCGACAAGAGAATGTCATGGTTGATTATTAGTTTGACTCGTTGTAGTCAGAGAGAGAGAGAGAGAGAGAGAGAGAGAGAGAGAGCTGAAAAAGGACTGTGAAGAGCTTTTGTTAGGCTTCCCAAACGACATGTAAGTATTTTCCAGTGGTGAGATGTGGGAAATTAGAAAAACTCATGTTTTAGGTCTTTTTCTTCCATTGAAATTAGTGTTGGATTCAACCTTTATGAAATATTTGGAATTAGATTCAATTAAATGGTCTCATCCTTGGTGTTAATGATTTGCACATTGGTATTAGGTTGTATTCTATAACTGTTAGAATGCTAGGGAGGTTTTTTCTTTTTTCCTTTTTCTTTTTTAATTGAGAGAAGTGTGTTGATTCAATTTTTATTAGAATGTAGCTTTCAGCAAGATTATGCATTTATTTTGATGGAATGAACAGTATTACTGTCTTGTTGCATGCATAGATTTATTGAAAAGTTATGGACCTGTTCCCTAGTTTTTGCTATCTAACTTCCTATCAACTTGTTGTATGTTGTTAGAGCTTAATTTACAAGTTACTATTTCGTTCTATCCCCATAAAAGTATTTGCAAGAAGCTTGGCCGATTGTAAAAAGTGCACTAAAAGAATTTGGAATTTCAGGTGAACTGAATATGGTACATTCATTATTATTTGAGACAAATTTAAAATTCTATACTTTGCCTTTGAATTTGTTTAATGGATTCTGAATTCTACATTTCCCTTTTTAATTATTTTCATAAATTTTCTTTTTAATTTTAATTTCTTTGTATTTCAGTGTTAAAATATAATTAGAATCTGCATCATTTGGTCCCCTAGCATCTATGTGATTTCTCTCTCTTTTATTTATTTATTTATTTATTTATTTATTTTTACTTACTTTTGGTTCCCTTGTGTTATCCTAAAGGGGCCATTACCTAGTTTATTTTGCTACTAGATGCTTTATAAGTATATAGGATAGGCATTTTGCTAACAGTCGATTTTTATCATTGCACCATGGACCAGTATCTTTCTTTTTTCCCCGAATTGTTTTAATTTATTAGTATTTTGTTGCTATGCATAAGGAGATACATTGTACAGGTGTTTCCATTTCCCCCCAAACATTCCAAAGCATATGACATTGCTGAATTCATGCTTCCCAACATCCACAGAATTCGCTTCGAATTGATGGCCTTTTTTTAGTCATTCTCATGTATAAGATACTCTTTCCTGAAGGAGCCCTTGATCTGGACATTTTTCTCCTATAAAATTTATGAGATTTTCCTGTCTTGCCATTCCTAATCTTTTTATTTTGCTTAGCCCACTGGGGCTGGCCTGGCGGAGGGACTCCGACGCTCAAATCAGTATGAATGATGAAATAAAGACCGATAGTAATCTTAGATATCATACATTCGATTGTATATAGAGGAGAATACGAAAGCATACCTCTGGTCGTATAAGATTGATCATGTTACCCTACCTTTGTCGGTGTATGTAAATGGGTATGAAACCCCGCTCTGAATCACGTATAGAATTGGGTATGAAAGTCCCCTCTGAATGACATATAGAATTAGATGTAGAACCTCCATCTGAATGATGTATAGAACTGTCACTCTTTCATGTGTAAAAACTGAGTCCCTTCCGAGAGTTATCTATGCTCTGTATTTATAGCCTTCTATGGGTGAAAAAAACCCTAGTTTCCTTTTGTTTGAAGTCTTTCAAGATTGTTAGAATTGTAATTAGAGATTTCTGAAAGATTTAGAATTCCTCAAAATTTAGGAAAGTTAAGAACTTTAGAGAGATTCCTTTTCTTTATGAGAGTCCACGAGAATTATGACTCTGCAGAAATATGGAAAGATTTGATATTGATGGTAATTACCTTCCTTATCAGATAACTATGCTTTGGAGACCTATTAAATAGGGTACTATCATTTATCCCCACTCCTAATTGCATTTTAAAAAAATGATATTAGGAGTAGAGTGGATTGTAAAAGGTCTCCGAGAAGACCGAAAGGTGAAGAGATCAGTAGGTCAGTAGACTGAGAGATCAAATGATCGACAGATCGAGTCATTGTGAGACCGAGTCATCGGGTGATCGAGAAATTGGCAGATTGACAGGTTGAGTGATCATGAGATCCAGAGGTCGAACGATCGAGCGATTTCAAGACCGAAAGGTCGAACGATCGAATGATTGGCAGATCGATAGGTCGAACTATCGAGAGATTATGAAACCAACAAGTCGAACGATCGAGAGAATACCAGACCGACAGGTCGAACGATCGAGAGAATAACAGACTGATAAGTCGAATGATCGAACGATTAGGAGACCGATTGGTCGAACTATCGAGAGATTATGATACCGACAGATCGAACGATCGAGAGAATACTAGACCGACAGGTTGAACGATCGAGAGAATAACAAACTGATAGGTCGAATGATCGAACGATTGGGAGATCGATAGGTCGAACGATCGTATCGAACGATTAGGAGACCGATAGGTCGAACAATCGAGAGATTATGAGACCGACAGGTTAAACGATCGAGAGAATACCAGACTGACAGGTCGAACGATCGAAAGAATATCAAACTGACAGGTCGAGCAATTGAGAGAATAACAGACTGACAGGTCGAACGATCGAACGATTGGGAGACCAGTAGGTCGAATTATCGAGAGATTACGAGATCGACAGGTCAAATGATCGAGAGAATACCAGATCGACAGGTCGGACAATAGATCAGGGCGTCATAGGCCCGTTCGGGGAATTAGATCCCATCGGTAGATCCGGGCGACATGGGCCCGTTCGGGGAGTTTCGTCCATTATTGATGATACGCTCGAACGATAGGATCTGAGCGATTTAGATTTACCGTACGATAGGAAACTTTTAGATGGAGGGGCCGTGTCCACCCGTTCATGGAGTTTTATTGATGACACGATCGAACAATAGGATTTGGGCGAATTTAGACCCACCGTACAATAGGAAACTTTTAGATGGAGGAGCCGTGTCCATCCGTTCGAAAAGTTCCATACCTTATTAATAACACGTTCGAATGATAGAATCTGGGCGGTTTAGACCTGTCGTACGATTGGAAATTTTTAGATGAAGGGGTCGTGTCCATCTATTTGGAGAGTTCCATCCCTTATTGATGACACGTTCAAACGATAGGATCTGGGCAATTGAACCTCATCGTATAATAGGAAACTTTTAGATAGAGGGGCTGTGTCCACCCGTTCGGAGAGTTCTATCCCTTATTGATGACACGTTCGAACGATAAGATCTGGGCGATTCAGACCCGCCGTACGATAGGAAACTTTTAGATAAAGGGGTCGTATCTACCCATTCGGGGAGTTCCATCCATTATTAATGACACGTTCGAACGATAGGATTTGGATGACTCAGATCCGTCGTACGATAGGAAACTTTTAGATAGAGGGGTCGTGTTCACCCGTTCGGAGAGTTCCATCCCTTATTGATAACACGTTCAAACATTAAAATCTAGACGACTTAGACCTGCCGTATGATAGGAAACTTTTAGATGGAGGGGTCGTGTTCACCTGTTCGGAGAGTTTCATCCCTTATTGATGACACATTCGAACGATAGGATCTGAACGACTTAGCCCCGCCGTACGATAGGAAAGTTTTAGATAGAGGGACCGTATCCACCCATTCGGGGAGTTTCATCCCTTATTGATGACACGTTCGAACGATAGGATCTGGCGACTCAGCTCCGCCGTACGATAGGAAATTTTTAGATAGAGTTGTCGTGTCCACCCGTTCAAAGAGTTTCATTCCTTATTGATGACACATTCGAACGATAAGATTTGGGCGATTTAGTCCCGTCGTACGATAAGAAACTTTTAGAGAGGTTATTTTCACCCGCTTGGGGAGTTTCATCTCTTATTGATGACACGTTCGAACAATAGGATTTGGACGACTCAAACCCGTCGTACGATGGGAAACTTTTAAATGAAGGGGCCGTGTCCACCCGTTCGGATTGTTCCCTCCCTTATTGATGACACGTTTTAACGATAGCATCTGGACAACTCAAACCCGTCGTACGATAGGAAACTTTTAGATGGAGGGGCCGTATCTACCTGCTCGGGGAATTCCTTTCCTTATTGATGACACGTTCGAACGATAGGATCTGGACGAATCAGACCCATCGTACGATAGAAAACTTTTAGATGGATGGGTCGTGTCCACCCGTTCGGGAAGTTCCATCCCTTATTGATGACACGTTCGAATGATAGAATTTGGATGATTCAAGCCCACCGTACGATAGGAAACTTTTAGATAAAGGGGTCGTGACCACCCATTCGAGAAGTTCCATCCCTTATTGATAACACGTTTGAACGATATAATTTGGGCGACTCAGACCCATCATACAATAGGAAACTTTTAGATAAAGGGACCATGTCCGCCCGTTCGGGGAGTTCCATCCCTTATTGATGACATGTTCGAACGATAGGAGACTTTAGGTTGGGGGCCCGTGTGACTGGGAGTTCAGGTGAGCAGTGGTCAGGAGTACATAATGCTTGTGCTAAGAAAAGCAAAAGTAGAAGATCTGAAGATGGACCTGGAATCTGTGTTCTAATCGAATGATGTAACTCAGTAAATGCGAGAGGGTAGAGACCGATACGAGAGAATAGTGCCAAGCTTTGCATTCATGAGTGCTGGCTTATTGTCGAAGGCGTTATAGCCAAGAGAATATACTGAAGCAATGTTGTAACTAGTGTGATGCAATTTCGAACAAAAAGGGAGCTGAATCTCATCCGGAGGTTAGAGCTCGTAAGTAAAAAACCGAGAGAAAGTAGATGCAGAACCCATGTGAGACGTATGATTACAAGCATAAGTTATATGTTTTCGGCTGGAAATTGTATCCGAGAGAGTTCCATTGAGAGATTTCAATCAAAAAAGTGGGTCAGATTTGTCCGTCAGGGAGATACATCCCTAATGATAAGCTCTGTTCATGAGGACATATTTGAAAGATTTCGTTCAAAAAGATGGGCTATGTTTGCCCGTTCGATGAGATAAATTCCTAATAATAGACTTCGTTCAGGAGGACTCGTTCGTTCAATAGATTGGGCGATATTTGCCCATTCAGGGAAATACCGACGGGTCGATTGATCAAATGATAGAGAGGTGATTAGGAGACCGACAAGTCGAGGGATCGGGAGATTGACTGATTTACAAATCGAGTGATCGAGAGATCAACATCACGAGGTTGAGTAGTCGGGGGATCGGGAGATTGAGATACTGAGAGGTCTGAGTGATCGAGAGATTAAGATATGGAGAGGTCGACAGATCGAGTAATCAGCAGATCAGATGATCAGAAGGTTGAGAAATCGATAGGTTAATAGATCTATTAATCGAGTGACTGAGATATCGACGGATCGATAGGTCCAGTGATTAGCGGATCAAGTGATTGGAAGGTTGAGATACCGACGAGTTGATAGATTCATAGAGCGAGTAACTGAGAGATCGATAGATCAAACGATTGGGAGACTAGCAAGTCGAATGATAGAGAAATCGATAGGTTTAGAGATCAACAGGTCGGACGATTCGAATGGCCAGGAAGTTAAGAGACTGTCAAGAGATTGAGAGGCCAACATGCCGAACAGTGGAAAGATTTACAAGTCAAACAAACGAGGGCGATATAGGCCCATCAGGGAAATAGATCCCGTTGGTTGGATAGGGCGACTGAGGCCCTTCGGGGAGATAAATCCTTTCGATTGTTCAGAACGACTGAGACCCTTCGGGGTGATAGATCTCTTCGATAGATCGGGGCGATATAGGCCCGTTCGTTCGATAATGTACCATAAGACAGATAGTCAACAAATTATCCACACGAAACCGAGAGGATGAGGGTGAGAGAATTACCTAATGAGGGGTACCCCCGACTAACTCATCCCGATTGTCGTATAGTCGAATGAACTCAGACTGTCAAGAAGAAGTGAAGCCAGATTTGAAATTTCTATGACTGGTCAATCAGTCATTCTCACAGATGACGCCAATCTGCTAGAGTCAATTTTTACTCCACAGATACCTACTCTTTCGACTCGAGCAGGGAGCCGATGACGGTGGTGTTTGTCGGTTTTTCACGGATGAGAAACCTGCAAAAACCCTATTGGGGCTGGCCCCGCGGAGGGATTCCGACGCTCAAGTCAGTATAAGTGATGAAATAAAAATTGATAGTAGTCGTAGATATTATACCTCCAATTGTATATACAGTAAAATACGAAAGCATACCTTTGGTCGTATAAGATTGAGCATGAAACCCTACCTTTGTCGGTGTATGTAAATCGGTATGAAACCCTCCTCTAAATGACGTATAGAATTGGATATGAAAATCTCCTCTGAATGACATATAGAATTGGGTATAAAACCTCGTGTGAATGATGTATAGAACTGCCTCTCTTTTGTGTGTAAAAACTATCCCTTCCGAGAGTTGTCTATGCTCTATATTTATAGCATTTTAGGGGTGTAGAAAACTCTAGTTTACTTTTATTTGAAGTCTTTCAAGATGGTTAGGATTGTAATTAGAGATCTCTGGAAAATTTAGATTTTCTCAAGATTTAGGAAAGTTTAGAACTTTAAAAAGATTCCTTTTCTTTATGAGAGTCCACGAGAATTATGACTCTGCAGAAATATGGAAAGATTTGATCTTGATGGTGATTGCCTTCCTTATCAAATGACCATGCATGATTTTGGAGATCTATTAAATAGGGTAACATCAGTTTTGTTTTCCATATTATATTTACCTTGGCTTAATATGACTTGGGTTCTTATTCTCTCTCTTTCTTTCTGTTTAGTTGTTATTAAGACGTCAATGCAGATAATCAAAAATATCTTTTCATATATTGGTAACTGCACCCTTACATTGAAATTCATTATTTTCTCTTATAATTTTCATTGGCTTGATGGAAACGCTTATTTGGGAAACTTAAATTTTATTTTCTTTACACTCATTTTCTTAGAACTATGTGGTATTTATTTATTTATTTATAACTGATTCAAATCCTGCTTGTTGATCAGGTTGAGGGAACCATGACTGTATCAACTACTAGAAAGACCAGAGATCCTTATATTATTGTAAAAGCAAGGGATCTCATTAAACCGTTGTCAAGTGTTCCTGCACCTCAGGTATGGGGCCACCATTTGTCATGATTTCTTTCTCATATTTCTTGATCTGTATCGAGAAATCTTCATCAATCAAGCATAAAAGATATCCACAAGAGGGGCAGGGGAATTTTTGTTTTCTGACTCATCTAAAAGGGTAAAGGCAAATATTGGGATGGATATGAGGATGGATATATAATACCATAACGCCCCACTACAAAGTTTACTAATCGATTTTGGTGTGGGTAGTGGGGCGGGTATTAGTCAATGTATTGACCACCAAGCCATTATGGATCGAGGTAGTTCAGATGACCTTTGTTGTGGGTTAAATTGCCATATGTAGTCATGTTGTTTCTGTAGTTGTGGGTGGGGCTAGCATAGCAGTTCCTTTACTTGTATTGTGTTGCTTATGAATTTTCAATTTCAGTAGATTTCTTCACGTCAAGATCTGTCCTATTACCTACAGAAAGGTTTTTAAGCATTGTTTTTTCTTTCTTTTTGTAGGCTATCAAGATCCTTAATGATGAAATGCAATGTGATATCATCAAGATTAGAAGCTTTGTCCGCAATAAGGTTTGTATCCTCATTAACTGCTCCACTAATTATCACTAGTGGCTATCCAGTGCTATCATTTGCCGTTGTCAATGCCAGTACAGCACAGGAAACTCATGACTATTTTTTTAAAATCCCTTTACAAAGGTATTTGATGTTCAAGAAAAAATTGGTTTAGGGATGTGCATCTATGTAATTATTCATTTTTTTCGTTTCCATACCCTGCCTAGGTTTTCAAAGACGTGGTTTTTATAGTACATTAAAGTTTAGTATGCTGACAAAGATTTCCATCTGATTTGCTCAATGGCTATCTGATTTTTTTCCCCATAGTTCTTATGTATATCCCCACAGAATATTAAAGTCAATGGCTGTATAGTGTAATGCATTATATTGCATGTGAATTCCATCTTTTTAATCATTTATTTACCTTTAGAATATAGGGAATGTTCAAGTGGCTACTGGAATTTTCTCAAGTGTTTTAAGATTCTTACAAATTGTGAAGAGATGGATTTGATGTCTGCTCTTTAACAAATTGGAGCATTATTTTATGCAGGAACGCTTTGTCAAGCGTAGACAGCGTCTTGTGGGTCCAAATTCATCCACCTTGAAGGTTTGTGCAGGAATTTCAAATATGGTTTTCAAGAAATTATGCGTGAAGTACTAAATACAAACGGTATGTCAAGGAAGAAGACTTGCCATAAGAAGAGGGTTATTGATTACTATGAAAAGAGAAATGAGAGAAAGCTATCTGTCGCAGGATTAACATGATTAATGAATAAAATCTAAAATACAAGAAACAATCAAGTGAGATCCTCTAATTTTAGTAAAGTTCATAGTTTTAACTTGAAAAAGATGTTAGGCAAAGAAAAAAAATGAAATAGTCTCGAAAATAGGGTTGTCAATTGAAAGAAATTAAACTAGTGCCCATCATTGATTTTAGTTGATTTCAGTTACAGATCCCTCTTGTTTTGGAATTGAACTCTGCAGGTTTAAACATTCAACCACAAACAGTATTAAATTTCAATTTAAATCCTTAAAATAAAACAAAATAAAGCGAAATTCATTTGATTCCTAATAGTGGGTGAGAAAATCTGTCTTACACATAGTTTACCTCTTCAAGTTACTTTCTAACCACTTTCATTTGTTCTTACTGAACCTTTTCACATGTACAGGCACTTGAGATCTTAACTGGCTGCTATATACTTGTTCAGGTGCCTTAACCACATCAACCGTCTAATTGGAGGTTTTCTGATCATACAGCATATATTTTTCTTTTTTATGAAGTGAAAGGCCAACTCTTAAATGCATTTGTTATGGTTAGGGAAACACTGTTGCTGCCATGGGTTCATTCAAAGGTCTTAAACAAGTGAGGAGGGTTGTGGAAGATTGCATGCAGAATGTAAAGCATCCTGTATTTCATATTAAGGTAAGCTGGCATCTTTTGTTCTTCTGTAACTGCTATTTCTATTTGAAATGAGCTGATATCTGGTCTTTATGTCCTATGATCAGACACTCATGTTGAAGAAAGAACTTGAGAAAGATCCATCACTTGCTACTGAGAATTGGGATAGGTTCCTTCCTAAATTTAAAAAGTATGGTATCTTTGCTTTGCTGCTTGGGTTTCTGTATATTCATCTGTTTGCAGCATTTACTGCTCTGTTATGGTTCTTATTGGCATTACTCATCATGCAGGAAAAATGTCAAACAAAAGAAGGTTAAGAGTAAAGAGAAGAAAGAATATACTCCGTTCCCTCCTCCACAACAACCGAGTAAGGTGAGATCTCAGTTACTTGTCATGGGTATGAAGTACTTCAGATTCAAGTAGCTCCTTTGATTTGTAGTAGTATCAATGTTCCTATTTCACACATGTTTCAAGTAGAAGTTGTTTTCTTTAGCTTAATTTAAAGTACTAACTTAGGGAGCTTTCAGTAACATTTCTTCCCATTTTCCACTTCTTGCTATGAAAAACATTTTGGTTAAGAGTAAATAGAAGAAAGAAAATACTCCATTCCCTCCTCCACAACAATCTAGTAAGGTGAGATCTCAGTTACTTGTCATGGGTATCAATTACTTCAGATTCAAGTTGCTCCTTTGCTTTGTAGTAGTATCAACGTTCCTGTTTCACGGGTTTCAAGTAGAAGTTGTTTTCTTTAGCTTAATTTAAAGTAGTAACTTAGGGAGCTTTCAATAACATTTCTCCCCATTTTCCACTTTTTGCTATGAAAAACATTTTTTGACTGAGTGTTTCGTTCCCTTTAGACAACATCCAGAAAAAGCATTTCTTTTTGGCAATCATAATTTCTCTTGGTAGCTATGACTTGTTCTTAATAGCTCCTGTCAAATACTTTTTATATAAAATGTGTTGCAAGATGACAACACAGGTAGTTATGTTAATTTTAATTGGTTATCTAACTTTGTTCTTATAATATGGACAAGTACCCTAGTTAAGTGGATCCAGCAACAGACAAAAACATTTGCCCCAGTTGTCCATAATGCCAATTTCATTTAATGTATTTCCGTTTTGGCTGATGCGTTTGTATCAAATTTGCACGACTCAAACCCATTGTCTTAGTTGTTGTCTTTTATTTTATTTTATTTATTTATTTGTTTGTCTGTTTTAAGGAGATTAGGGAACCACAAAGTGGATGAAGATGAGACTTTGAATTTTTCTTTCCCACTTAAGAAATGTGATAAGTTGGGGATGATTTGTAAGTCTTTTTGTATTGCTTGACCAACATCGGATTTGATAACTGCTCTATATCTGCGATAGCTGCTTTTCTTTCTGTTCTGATGCTGCTGATATTTTTCTTTCTTTTTCTCCCTAATTTATGAGTTTATTACTCATTAGGCAGATTCTTTTTCTTGCCTGCCATGGCCAGTTTGAATGGAAAAAGTATTTGGATTTGAAATTGTTGAATCTCAATGTCTTTTGTTCTCAGCTTGAGTACTCCGTATTCTACCTTTTCCTAAATGTGGAGATGTCTTTGCAATTATTAGGTTGATTTACAACTTGAAAGTGGTGAGTACTTCTTAAGTGACAAAAAGAAGTTCGCAAAGAAGTGGCAAGAGAAGCAAGAGAGGCAGGCTGAGAAAGCAGCTGAAAACAAAAGGAAGAGGGAAGCAGCTTTTGTTCCTCCAGAGGTTTGTATTTAGGATATTTCTATTTCTACATTGTGGGCATCTGAGATCCAAAGTTTGTATTTGCTTCTCCAGTCATTCAACATGCCAATCAATCTTGAGTTATGCTATCATCATTTGCATAATTACAGCCCTTGGTAACATGATCAATTTTATCTTTTTGTTGTTTTTGATGTTTAAAGTTAAAAACCTGAAAATATTTTTCTTTTTCTTTTTTTAATTTTTAGTCTCAGGATATTGTTATTGGCCAAAAAAGGAAAATTGTTCATAAGAGATATCAGAATGTTATTTTAAGAGTTTGTAAACATCAAATTTGCATTGATGTAATTGGAATAAATATTGGTTTCCGGTGACCATAATACAAGGACATGTTTCATGAATTTATTAAGTCCGGGGCTTGATTCCAATATGAAAACCTCAGGAATCTGTTTGCAGATTCATCAAAGTTTGAGAGGAGGAGGCCTTTATCTTTTTACACCATACACAATTAATACTCTCTCAAATACTATGATAAAAGAAAGTTATTTCATATTTAATAATATCCTATGCCAGATGAAGTGTACACATTTAAATCGTGAAATATCTCCTTAATTTTTTGTTTGATGTATTTCATTGTTTGTATTGCCAAATCATTTTAATACTGAATGTGGTATATCTTGGTCCTTTCCCCCTCATCTTAACTTGTCCTGTGATACAAGTGATGTATCAAAATGTTTTCCAAGGTTTCTTCATTTATGCTAAACTTCCTAATTTTTCTTCTAATTTCACATTCAGAATTTTTTTGGGGAAAAAATTACCTAATGTTTGAGAGACTAGATTTTACTGAAATTGTAGAAAATGATGTTTACTAGTAGTAGTAAAATTTCAAGGGGTGAAGCTTGAGTTTAAAGAAATCTATTATAAAGTTTATGACTTGATTAACATAATTCCAGTGCATTCTTGTGTAACGCAATGTTGAAAAGTAGAAGGCTGTGTATTGTGTTTGTAACAATGCTGAACGGTGGTGTTCCCTTAAAATGTTTTTCTTAGAGTGGAGCAGGTCAAAGAAGTTGGTCTTAAGAGAGGAATTAAAAAAGTTTATTCAACTGCCCTTTTCATTAATACAATAATGGCATATCTCTGCATTATATTTAGGTACACAAAGCAATTTAAAGGTTTATTTAGCTGCTCTTTTCATTAATTCCAAGGCCATAATGCCCAAAAAGAAAAAATTTTGAAGTTAGAGGGTCATGGCCCCTTTTGGCCTGGGTATAGCCCTGATCTTGGACAATACACCAGGTGTAAGGCCAGAACATGATCAAAACACAAGATAAATGAAACTTCAAGACTAGTGAAAAATGATATGACACGAGAATCCTTGGTATTCGAGTACTTCTTTGCTATGTGACTAGCTGAAACAGATTAGATTGAATCTAACCTGTATCAATTTTTGGCACTCTGGTTATTTCCAGGAATCCCTTGAGCAAGATAATGGTAAAAATGCAGAAGATAAGAGTGATGTCGCTGCCATGGCTATGTCTTTAAAGGTAGATGTGATTTTATTTTGTTTTGGTGTTGCTTTTTCCTGGCATCATCTGCGTGTGTGTACGTATATGGGTCCTGGTGTGGTTGATATCAAACTAATTTAATCATGTTTACACTGCAGAAAAAGGCAAAGGAGTTTGGAAAGCCAAAGGTGATTGAAAACATCAACGCTGAAAAATATATCACATCTTCAGAAGCAGCACCTTCACGGAAGAAATCTAAGCATTCCTAGTCTGTGACTGAGCAGTAAAGGTACAGCTGGTAGCTGCATGCACCATTTTGTCACTAATTTTGAGTACGATCCATTATATACTTTTAAGGGCTCTTTTGGCTCTCTGGAAATAGAATGCCCAAAGAAATTTCAAGGTTTTTTTTTTCTTTTTTTCTTTTTTTCCCCGTGCCTTGTCATCCATGTTAGTACCTATTTGTAACTTTGTACAACTTTAGTGCCTATGTTTTCATGTGCATGTTTGCCCGATGTCGTAGTGCTGGCATGTAACTGCAGTGGAAATTTGTTGTAAGTTTTGATATACTTTATAATGGCCATATTGGCCAATCAATTAATGTAGTTTGTACTTATTCCCTACGTGATGAAAGTCTGTGTGAATTTGTTTTTTATTACTATTTTCATCTTTGGTTTTTTATGCCCAGCATCACATATTCTTGCTTCACGGTATGATAGTTCCATGAGTTTTTGCATGATGAGTTGATACTCATAGGTGGTGAAAATGAGCCAAATCTGGTTAAGAATGAGGAGGTTGACACTAGGGTGAGGACTCATAATTTCTAGTAGTGTATGTATGAAGCCATACACTGAGGTGCCTTTTTACACTTCCACCACGCATGGTGTGTTCTTGGACACTACAACATTGAACGAAGGTTCCATTGAGTACTCCACTTGTTGCAAGTCATTCAATTCAGAGGCTTGGCCTTCATAGAATTTATTATCGGGTCAATGGTTGTTCTCTATCAACAAGATTTTTATAGTTAGATGTTTCTTTGAACCGTGATGTTGGAGGAGAGCATGCTGAGTTGTTGAGAAATTGTTGAGAAATTTAAACTTATTTCAATTTTGTTGAACTCATTTTAATTTGTTTTATTTACTTTTTTCAATGGTGCTTGCTCCCGTGCAGGTTATAAAGAAATAGCTCAAATTCTGCATTTGTGCTACACCGGTCAACATTGTGCGCGAGCATGGCTCCCTCCCACTAAAGTTGGATATCCCAACATTCTGAAGGCATTAGAATTCAAGGGTGATGAGTGATCTCTAGAGATCCCTCCCAGATCTCCATTTATTTTGCCTCTTCCATCCTGGCAGTGATGCTGATGTTGACTCCACTAAAGATAAATGATGTTTCTTCGATCTCAGACGATGGATGTTGCTACACTTTTCTTTTTCTTTTTCCTTTTCTTATTGCTTGGTGTAAATTTATTTATTTATTTGTTAAGATATCGAGAATTTCAATTGCTGTAGTTTCGATCAACACTCTTCTAGCAATGTTTGGAAAATGTTTTGACATTGTTGTTATCTTAAATGAAATTGCTCTTTCATATCTCTAAAGGTATTTGTGACACAGAATTTTCTTGCGTAAGTTCTTGAGCTTTTTCACTGAAGAAGACAGATTCTTTTTTTTGGGAAGGATTTTTACCATTTTGGCTGGCCATTATATTTCATTATTTTTACTTTAATGTTATATATATATATATATTTTAACAGAGAGATAGTAGGTAAGAATGAGTAGTATTTATGTGTTATGAAAATGATAGTGATGCATTATATATTTTTCAAGCAATTTTTTTATAAAAATAATTTAAGAATAAATATAAAAATACTCTTGAACTATAGGTAAAATATAAAAAGTCTCTTTTTTTTTTTTAAATATCAATATATTCTCTCAAATATAAAATTCTACAACTTAAACCCTTCTTTTCATTTCCTGCTATGTTTCTCATCTAAACATCATGTACTTAGCATGTGACTAAAAATTACCCTTGTGAATGACTTGAGGGGGGGGGGGGGGAAATCTAACTCTCTCCCTCCTTCCTTTAACAACAACTCTCTCTCTCTCTCTCACATCTCCAATGGCAAGACTTGATCACTCTTGATCTCACCCAGTATCTTCTTCTCGAGAGCTCGCACTCTCATCTTCCTCCAGATCCACCAATCTCCCATGATTTTGAAGACTTCATGAACAATGTTTATGATAACAAAACCTATATTCTCTCATATCTTACGATCGACAATCTTTAATATATAGAATTTTTTTTCCATTTCCAAAATATTTATTGATGTTAAATTAACTAATATTTATATAACGCTCTTTATAATTTTTTATATTTATAGTTTTTATCATATTTAGTGAATTATTTATTATTATAATTAGAAAACTTTATATTATTTTTTAATTATTAATAATTACAAATTTAATCATTTTAGATTCTTATTATAAAAGATAGTTATTTTATTAATTTTATAAAATAAATATAAAAATTCTTATATTTTTATATTTACGCATTTCTTAATATTTTTGTTTTTTGTATTATTACAAAATATCATTTTTCTGGTTTCATTTTGTTTTCGTGCAATCTTGTCGACAATGCTAGAGCAATTTCTAATAAAAACTATGAGTTGGTCTGCACACCTAACCAAATTATATTTAATGTTATTTTCTAAAAAATTTAAAATTAAAGTTATTTAAAATTTAAATTAAAATTGAGGATACCAATTACTTGATAGTTTTTAGAGAAAACAATCAAATTTTATTTTATCTTTTTTTTTTTTTTAAGAATTTTTAATATTAAAATGATTTAAGAATTGAAATTATATTTTTAGTTTTATAAGTTAAATTTTAAATAGAAAATATCATATATTTTTTTAGCACATTTAACTTTTTCTCAATATTATACATATAAAGTTTAAATGAAATTTTTTTTAAGAGGAGACGAGGAAAAAAAAAGAGAGAAAAATGATGTATTTTCTTAAAATATGATATAATATCATTAAATTAGTATTTAATAAAGTTGAAAATATATATTAATTTTTATTATTATTACTCTTCATTCAATTTATTTCTATGAAAAATTGAATCAAGATTTAATCTTAAATCAGTCTATTTTTTCTTTGTATTTCTTAAAATTTTTCTTTATTTTTTAAATAATTTTGATAATATTATAAAATTTTAACAGGATTCTTTTAATATCATAATTTTTTAATTATATTTAAAAAATTATAACTAATGAAATAATTGCAAAAGCAATACCAGTTTTCTGGTTTTTTCTTTTATCGGCTTAACATTTATTTGGATTTTCTCTCTTATATTTACCCAGTTTCAAATGCGAGAAGAACAAATCGAACTTGGCGCCTTTTTGATCAAAACCCTAAACCTAACCGTAACCGCTAGCCCTAATCCAAACTTACTTCTCATCGAATTTCACATTTCCAAGTCCCTTTAATCTATTACTCCGAAACTCTGCATTTCATCGCTTCGAGAATGGAGAGGCCTAGAGCAGTTGTGTGTCGCGTAAACGAAGAACTCGCGACCTTCATGTGGACGAAGAGACAAGAAATGGCTTCTCAATCCAAAGGAATATCGGAGAATCTCGATTCAACCCTCTGGAAAGCCTACTCGAATGTCTGCAATTGCAAAACCCCTATCAAAACCCTGAAGGACTTGTCTGAAGTCAAGTAAGTGTTAGCTTTTATTTTCTGTGGCTTCACATTTCTACTGAAATTCTTCTCTCTGGATTGAAAAAACAGTAATTTTGATATTGTAGTGGTGTTGGGAAATGGATGCTGAGGCTGTTGAAAGAATTCTTCGAGACCGAATTGGTTGATTCTGATCCTGAAGAAGAAATGCCTACAAAGGGTATATCTACTTTTATTTATTTACTTTTCTGGAACCAAAACACTAGAATGTGTAATTCGGTTGAATGTTGAGTTCATTTACTATTACCCTCCCACATTTTGGCTGATTTAACAATCCCTAATTTTTTGAACTTCTGGGCAACAAAAATTAGAATTAGATTGTTTGTGAATTTATTTTTATGATTGTCAGCTAATCCCAAAACCCCATGTGCTACTATAGTTTAAAATGAATCCTTTTGTTGCAACAAGTTGATGCTTCAATATGCATTGTAATGGTTACTGTGCATCTGTTTAGGGAAGAAGAAGGGAACTCAAAGATACATGCCGCGAAAGAATTCTGTTGCTTATGCACTCTTAATTACTCTTTACAGGTCACTTGCCTCTCTCATTGGAAGCTAAATTCCTCGTTTATACCTTTTAAAAATATAGATCACTTCATTTTTTATTCATAATTCTGGATTTTCTGAATTTTATGTCTGGTAAAATGGTCTGAGGTTAGGGGCATCACGAGTGGGAGTGAGTATATGCGGAAACAGGAGCTTATTGATGCAGCCGAAGCAAGTGGGCTCTCACGGGTACCCATTGTGTATGTTAGAAAACTATTTAAAGTTTCTTCTTTATTGCTTGATTGTTTTTATTGTCTGGATTGGTTAATACTAGATCTTCTTTAATGATTTTAAGGCCAGAAAAGGCAAAGGGAAAGGCCGGGCATTTTGGGAGTTCGACAAGGGATTGGTATACTGGATGGAACTGCATGAAGACACTAATAACTAAAGGATTAGTAGCAAAATCAAGTAACCCAGCTAAGTATGGCCATTGTTTCTGCATTTCCTCCACCTTTCTGAATTTGGAAATGTGGTCTTTTGCATATTTTAGCTGATTAATGGGAGACTTACATAGTACATATACCTTACTTTTAGCTTGTGGAACACTAAAATACAGACTCTAATATGCAAGTATATAGATGTTAAATGGGGTTGCTTAGAAATTATGATTGCTGGCACATATTTTTGACATACATGAAAACTTTTACTGGTTTCATTGTTTTATTGCAGCTTTTGTCCCCCCCCCCCACCAAAAAAAATGGATGATCAAAAGTTCCACTTTTTAATAATGCATTTCAAATGAATAGATATTAGTGTTTATCCAATTAAGAGTGGAGAAATGCATCTTCTATCATCGGGGCATAACTATCTTGATTATTATTTTTTTATTTATTTTTCTTGTTTGTATTATTACTATATTTTTAAATAGAATTTAGATTCTTGTATGTCGTTATGATTCCATTATGGTTCAACAATGGCATGTAGCTGGCCGTAAAAGTATTTGTCATTGTGGGCCAATATATTGATCTTGGATTGACTGATTTGGAATAATAAGGGCCCACATCAACCATTGATGGTCATCATGGCTCTGTAAAGTCTATTATGGGAGCTTACATGATAGCATGACCATTTTTGGGAAGTTAATTTTTTTTTTCTTCTTCTCTTTTGTCATTATTGTTCTCAAAAGTGCACAGATTTCAGCTTCGTTGAGTTCATGGGGCCTCAAGCGAGGCACCTTAGATAGGATGTTAGGCCAGCTCCTAGTTTAAAATTAGCGTTATTGAGCATGCTCTTGGGTTTAGCATAAGTAGTTTTCAATAGTATGAAAGTGCCATCTGAATGTCCTTCTTCCCCTTAAATGCTTGGATTCAGTCCTATTTATTGTGTTTTTTATTTTATTTTATATTTTATGTGTTTGTATTAGGCCTATAGCCTTATTGGTATTTTCTTTGAACATAATGAATCTGGATTCTTAGCATCGGGAGTGCTTTCTAAGTATGAGTATTCTCCTTCTACTTCTTTTGTTTGATTTGGCATTAACAAATTTGAAGTTTTATGTTGATAGGCACTAATTTTGTTCAAATGTGTAGACAGCGCTACATATTTGATCTTTTAAGCGGCAATATTTTTTATGCCTAGAAAGTAGTATTTTTAAGTTGCGTGGCTTCATTTAGGCGAGTGCCTTGGCAAATATAGAGTCCTCTTAACTTAGGGGTGCAGTCGCCACGTGTGTTAAATTGGTTCAAGTGGGGTAGACTGCATGATTGTGTAGACTTCAATTTGTAAACTGCATCTGATTTATTTATTTATCTATTATTGATTATGTGTAGGTACATGCTGACTCAGGAAGGTCAGGAAGTTGCACGGGAATGCCTCTCACGATCTGGGTTGGTTGATCCTGTTGAGAGTGTGGCCGTCATTGAGAGAGAGTCGGATATGGTTGGGCAGAGTGAATCAGATTTGGAAGGTCATGTAAATTTGCCCGCAAAAGTTGCTTTACCACCTGTAGATTGCAATAAGTTCCAGAAGTCGAATGATGTTCCACCTGCATTTCTTGAGAGGGTATGTGTTCTTTATGTGTCTGCATGTATCGGTGTAATCAATGGGAGATTAAGTAATAAATATATGCACTCTAATAAAATAAGAGATATGAAGAAACTTATTGATGCTTTACAGACATTTCCTCAGGGATATGATTGTTGTTTTCCATGGACATAGGCCACATAGTTGAATGTAGGCCAAGCTTGGTCTTTTGTATTATTTATTAGACCATAACTCATGATTATTAGGGCACTAAGGAAAGCACAAACTAGTTTGTGTAAAACAGTTTCAGATCCTAATTGCGTTCCTTTTTACCTGAGGATCACTGGAGTAGACATGGGACGTTGGACATGGAATGGAGGCCTGCCAATAGTGTACATTTTTGAAATATGGAGTCGAGATTTCACTATAAGACAATAATAAAACTGTTACACAAGGTTGTATTTCTTTGAAGCAATTTGGTATTTCTTTTTGTTGGCTAACTGCAATTATGCCTTATTGAAGCTTGTGGTACCTAATAATTGAAGTTTGGATACCTGATTGAACAATAAAGTGGACTTCTAGTTGCAAATTTCAGTTTTTGCATAGGCTATTTGTGTACTTGACAGTCATGCAAATTGTGATGTTCCATTAGAAATGGTAATCCCCATTTCATCGCAACCAAAAAGATTGCTCTGTTTGCTGATCAAAAGGTTTCTCTGTTTGACCTAGAGGTAGCTGTAATGTTGCATTGTTTGGCATCACAAATTTGCTGCATAGTCTCCCCTTTGATTTACTACTAGATTCTTCCTGGTCCTTATATTTTCCGATAAAAAAAATAAATAAGTTGTCACAAGTTGTTAATGCAAAATGGCTTTAGAGGTGGCTTTTATATAACAGTTCGGTATATTGTAATGTTCTTCTATAATATACTCATTATTTTTTCACTTTTTTTGGAATTGACACTGCATTGATGTGCTTGCCACAGCTAATATTACCACACACACACACGTATCAGATATCTACTTTTCCACTTTCTGCTTACATATGAAATTGTTGGCTAGGACTTTTAACTACTTTAAGATCATTCTGTTTCTGTTTAATTTCTCTGCTGCCTATTCTTAATTCAATTTCCAAAATGATCGGACTATACGAGATTCTATGGGGTCAACAGATGAGAAGTTCAAATATATTTTGGTCAGACTTCTGTTTGCAGGAGTATGGGGATTAGATATATTTGTAGTTTTAATGAGGCTGTTTTTGGGTAATTTGCATTGTTGATTTATGAAAGAACGATTTAGAAGACAATCTCAGGGGAAAGTTGACTTGGACAAGTAAGTTGAGAAGCCATAAGAAGTGGTGAAGCTTGAAAGGTTATTAAAAGTGGTTTGGAGGTGGTTTCCCCATCATCTGAGTGGTGGTGGGAGTTGGTGACCTTGCTTTGGAATGATTGCTGGTGTGTAGAATTTATTCTAGAAGCTTCTTTCACTCACATCTTCATGTTGGCAAGAGATGAATGGGGATAGCTGACATTTTTTTAAGTACCTTTTTGGATGGTAATCTTGGGGGCATATTTTGTTAGAAACTTTGAAGTTTTCTGATTATGGATGAGGTGAATTTCCACATTGGTGATATGGTGGCTTTTACGAATAGTAAGGTTTTGAGTTTTCCTCCATTTTGAGAGGCATGGCATTTTGTCAAGCTTAAATCAGGTGAAGAACTATGCATGCTAGCAACTATAAAGCATAGGCATTTCAAAATGGAAGCTTCTGTTGTATATGCCAGGTGGCATGCCTTTTTGACACTCGTAGGCAATTTTTAGATGCTTTTGAACATTCTGAGTCACTTTAATTGCCAATACATTTTAGATGCATATATTGTGGCTCATGCAAGGAAGTAGTGAGCAATACAAACAGCAAACAATAAGTGACAGTTGATTTAGATTGAAGTAGGACTCAAGATCTGGTCTCCAACCTTGAAGCCCAAATTTCCATGAATGAACAAAAGATTATCTTCTCCGGACAGCCATAGGGACTACTTATATTGGGGCTACAAGAGTAACTTGTTAATCCTAGCCATAGATTACAAGAAGCTATTGTCTAATCTCAGTTGTTTAAATTGATTAATCACTTGCCAGTCACATGACTCATTTAAAGAGGCAAAGAAACATAAAAACCTAATGACCATCCAGTAAACTGAAAAAATTAAATGTAAAAATAATTAAATAAATCTGGAGTGCTTCAGCATCATATAGTTTAAAATATCTTGCTAGTCTTACTATGCCTTCTATTAACATGTTCCTATAAATGCTATTATTTTAGTGCCTTGTCCTAACCATGTCGTTCTATTTCTTGGAAATTTATAATGCCAGGTCTTGTGTCCAAGTCCTGATTGATGTGCTTCTTAGGTTTTGAACCACTTTATTCCAAGTGGTCGGAATTAATTATGTAGATATACTTTGGATTTAGAATATTTTGTTGATTCCATGATTTTATTCTTAAGGTAATTGTTAGTTGTTTCTTGCTGGAATTTTGTATAATGTTAATAGGGTGCTCTTTACGTGAGGTTTTTACTTCCTACAAAGCAGTTGTATGTATTCAACTAAATTTTACTTGAGTCAACCTTATTCTTAAATATTTGCCTAGCTAAATGTATCCATGTTGCTTACTCAGCCTTGTGGGAATATGTTGCAGAAGAGATTGCAGGTCTCTCTCTCCCTCAACCTTATCTCAATGGATGCTTTTTAGTTCTTTGTTGGCTTTTAGTGGTGGCTTTGATTTTAATATGCTAAATCTTATCGGATAGTCCATTTGGTGAACACTAGTTGCTTAATTTATTCTCTTTTCTTTTGGAATTATAACTATAAAATATTTTGACTGCAAATTTTTGTATCCTTTGGCTATGCCATGTTGCAAGATCTGATTACCATACAAGCTATTCATATTGCAATAAATATATCTTATTTAGGTCTTGCCTTCTGTAGTTTTTGAAGATGGGGTACTCTGCAGAACAAATTCTCAGAGCAGTAGTAGAAGTTTCAAAAAGTCACCAAAACAAGGATATTTCTTCCCTCTGGCCTGCTGTTCTTTGTTGTCTCCGAGAAAATCAAATTTATGGTCTCAATTCACGGTCTCAAACTACTCTGAGACAGGAACATCATGCAACCCCAACTACTTGCCAAATTACAGATGGTAATTAGCTTCTTCCAATGGTACAAAGATATATGCATGATTATTTCTTACCCTTGCAATTATTTCATATAATTCCTGTTCTAAGTTATGCTGTCTTGTGATTGACTAGATCAAGAGGATGTAATCCCAGTTGACAGTAGTCGGATAAATTCTGTTTCTGACAGGACATTGGATATGCAACAATCATCCAGTTTTGCAGATTCTGCTCAGGGCTCTGTTGTCTTGAGAGCTTGCTCATCAACATCAATTGTAAGTATTGTTTGCTTTCATTTACAAAAGAGTTGCTAAAATCAGCTGTCATTGGACATTTGCATATCTTTAAACTGCAGGGTTTTTCATTCGTGGGTCTTGATTGGGAAATCCATCTATCGATGAATTTATTTATTTATCTCTACATTTGGGTTCTTTTTAACTAGGCTCATTTGAAGTTATTGTTGCTCTCCTTTTTCAATGTGGATTCTTAATTATGTGATCATCAAGCCCATGCCCTTTGGACTAACGCTGACATTTCTCAAATGGTTTTGTGGTTTTAGGTAGAGTTGCTTAAAATGAAACTTGTTACTTTGTATGTCTAATACTAAGTAGGTTCTCTGCTTGGTCCTTTTCATTTCTGTTCATGGAATCATCATTCTCCATGACTTCTTTTTTCAATTGCTGTGGCATGATTTTTCAGCCTTAACGTGTGTCTTTCATTTTTAAATGTGGTGCAATTTCATGAGGACAAGATGGTATTAATTTTTCTGTGGTTACTTACTAATATTTTCTCATTTACTGTATCAGATTTATCCTCTGCCCAATTGGAGTGCAAATGGTTTAGGAACTGGTATAGCTGTGTTTGCAATACCACCTTTCAGATTCGGGGAGAAGTTTGATGATATATACGAAGTAGTTCTAATATTGGATGATCGAGAGCAGTTTGCAAAACAGGGGTTAGTAATTTTTACTATAATGATTTGAACCCCAAACACATTATTCTAGTTTTAGTCATCCCGTATGCTGTTTGATGTGGGATTTGCTTTCTGCCTAACATATGGTGCTGTACTCTCAATGTGTATTGGTATCAATAGCACTTGCTATTGATACCGACTAATATAATTGCTGAATGGTTTCCTTCTCTATCCAGTAAGCTTGCGGATTTGGAATTGCAGTTATAACCATGGTTATGTTCTCTAAGATTTTAGATTTGACCCTTGTAATCAATTGACGTGTCACCATTTGCCAAGTTAATCTTCCTCAAGGATCTAACTTAAATGTTTAGCCATTCCCAATTTGCTTTGTAGGGATGTCAAATAGAGCGTACCTTGCTGTTATACTAAGTTGGACACATGCAGCCTTGTATTCCATAGAAAACAATTATCGTTTTTTATTTACTGCAGCCCTGTCTGAATATTTCACCCTGTAACAACAAAAGTTTCATTTGCATACATACTACTGAGAACTAGGCCTGAAATTCCAGTCTGAACAATAAATAAGTTGGTGCACTCCTCTACATACACATTTTTTTCAGGCTGGCTAGAATTTTAATGAAGAATCAGAAGTAAAAATGCAGAAGGTGTAAAATTATTAATTTTTCTCTTTTTTAATTTAATTGGTGAAATTCATATAGATCAGAAGCCTTTAGTAATAAGGGAGGATTTTTCCTTGAATTATTGTTGCTTTTAAATGCATAGAAAAGCATGCAAACTTATTGGTAATTGGACACAAATTCATTAGAGACAGTGCATTGGAAAATATGGAAGAAAATGTGGGACAAAATGAAAGAGGATAAGAAAATATAGAAATGGGTGCTCAGTGCACCAGCTAATTCCTCTCATTGATGGTTTCGTCGTGTTGTGTACAGGAAATCAATCTTAGTGAATGGCCATATACATGCCCAATAGGTATAGTTAGAATTTTAGGCCGTCCACAATCTTAATCTCCAAACCTGATGCTCTCTTTGCTTGTGACATTATTGAAAGCAAAAACTTATTTATTGACCTGTTGAAAAATGTAAAAGGACCAAAGTCCCCTCAAATTTGCATATTGTTTGTAATGGTAAACCGTAAATGAGTGAATAGTTCTTCAAGGAATCCTGCTACTGAAATTTTCTGAGGCTTTTCTGTTACAGAGGGAGATTAAGCATAACTGGCGGGTATTACAATTCTGACTGTTTTCTCTTGCTGCTGTTCTCTCCCTCCTTTTTTATTTTTAAATCAAGAAGATGCCTTATTTAAAGATAAATGAATAAATGTTTAACTTGCTAACTCCAAATTCATTTATGAAAGATTTCATTGTAGTTGCACTAGCAGTAAAAGAAGTAAAGTGATTGAAAGATAGAAATATAGTATAATGATTTATAGTAATTATTATTAACCACATTATACTTATTATTTGTTTCATTTAAGTATCTGGTATAATATTCTTGTTCTATACCTACACGTATATTTTCATTCTCTCTTTATAAATATTTATTACTAGTCTGACCTCCAGTTTTATGGAGGTTGGACCCACTTTATCTTCTTTCTCTTTCCTCCCCTCTTCTCTTGTGATTGGCTTTTCTAGCAATGTAATGAAGTTCTTCTAAAAAGGAAAAAAGAAAAGGAAACACAAGGCAATTTAGTTTTCCCTTGCAAAATATATAGTACACACAGCTCGGATTAATCATTTGTCTGATGTTGCACTTCCGCAAATATGCTTAGGATCCTGACCTCAATAATATTTTAATCTTAACACTCCTAGATGCATGCATAGCTAGAAATGTTATCGTCCCAAATGCTCCCCTTGCTTGTGTTGTGCGTTTATCAACTTTATTCCTTTTGCACCTTCTGATTATACTGCATTGCATTTTGTGGGCCTTTAATAGAAAGCTAAGTCATACTTTCCTTGTGTTTGTAGGTCACGATCTAGAAGAATTATTGAAAATATCAGTGGTCAATTCAGTATCCACATAGAGGTGAGCTTTATGATCCTTTCTTAGTCAACTTTTAGGGGAGGAATTATTTATGAAAGCAAATGAGTAGCTGCTCTTTTCAGGTTAAATATAGTTTCGTGTTATGTCCAATCGTGACCGATTTCAATATTATCCGCAATAGAGGGGAATTAGTTGATCAGGCTTTTCATTTTGAGTTAGTTTTGTTTGTGGATGGCAGAATGCATTTTGTAGGACGGTCTATTAAATGGTCCAAGTTTGGGATGCTTTTTGTATATAATATGTATGTAGCATTTTTTTGGGTGTGTTTTGGGGGGCGGGATGTTGTGTGTGTGTGGGGGGGGGGGGCTGGAGAAGGTTTGCCATTTCTTTGGATTACAAATATCTAAACTTGATCTCATGTCTGATGTCACTAACATTTTCCACATGAAGTTTGTTCATAAAGAAAATCCTTGATTGGATTTTCCCTTTGATTTTGATAGCAAAAGAAGACTATTAATTTGATGAAGAAGGAAATGCAAACTGAGGACAGGGCATCCTCAAGAGCTTAGAAATCTGAGAAAAGGAAGAAAGAAAACAAGAGCTAGAATATAAAAGCTCTTTGATTCCCCTTGTATCTTAGCCGCTTTGAAAGCTCCATGGACAAGTTCATGTAGAAAAGACAAGAAAGCTTTTCTATCCCTTAAGAATGCTACGGAAAGCAATTGCATTTGTCTGAACATTTCATTTCGGGCTCATGCGCAATTGACATCCTTGGCAATCACATAAAACTTTTTTGAGCCAAATCATCTAAACTTGGTGATAAGAAAATGCTCCAAGTTTTCTGGAGTTGGCCAACATTTTGACAAAGCTTCAATATAACCTGCTCATGGACTAGGAGATCAAACCGTAAAGAAACAATGATTTGTGATTTACTTATTTTACAAAACCTAAAGCAAGTTTTTGGACAGCTACTTTAACTTGTATTTCTATGACCAGAATTTGTGTTTATTATATCAAGAACCCATGAAGGCTTAATCATTTTTTCTTTAAATTTGTTTTTATTTTTGTCTTTTTTTGTTTTTCTTCTTTTGGCTGGGAGGACGGTTGCCTTCCCTAAATGACTGCCTCCAAGAAGGTTATTACTAATCCCTATAACTGGACTCCTATTGGAATAAGATGATAATTTGGAGATTGCAAGGAGCCAGGCTTTCTTGAAAACTAACAAACTGTGACTGTTGTTGAGTTTGATATGTACTTTTGATTACTTTTTGCCACAGAGAGATTGGTTCTTCAGGAATCTGAGCAACCAACTTAGCCACTATAACCTTAAAGACTTGCTTCTCAATAACAAACTGATGTATTAGTCGATGATAATCTAGATCCAATGAATTCTTATCTTGTGATCTTTTGATGACTGTTGATCCTTTTTTGTTCAAGCTCTTTTTGTGTCACATTCCAGCTTTTTTGAGTTAGTACTAATGTTGGTTGAAGTATCCCTTCCCCTTTATAGCAAATTTTGGGGCTTTTATTTCCAATAAGTTATTGCCTTTCCCCCTCAGTTGTTTTGTTCTTGACAGATGCATAAAACAAATATTCAAATCCTGTTATGCCAGAGAAAGTTGCCATACACACACACACACACATCAGGCTAGTACGGTTTTATTTGCTTGATTTCACAAACTCAAAGCCAAAATTTGATGGGATTTTCTAGACAGTCATCTAATCTTGTAGTTGTAAATTAAATTTGTTTTTTTTTTTTTTCTTTTTTTGCTGTTATATGGAAGACACTGATAAGCTAGTTATTATTTTGTTTTTTGATAAGAAAAACTTTATTCGCAAAAAGGCAGCAAGAAGGTCCGCTGAGCAAGTGCTACAAAAAAGAAAATCCACTAAATCTGCATTTTTCAAAAAACTTGCATCCATAGCTAATTAAATTATCTTTCTGAATTGCTATTTATATGCACATCTTTTCCAACATAGGTATGCTCTTTGTATGCACGTGCATCTGATTGATGGAGATGACCCTCTTTATTATTATTATTAATCTGCTGGTTAGATGGTTCAAAGGTGAAGACTAACATAATCTATGATTCTATACATCCTTCAACAGGTCAGGCGGTTACCAGTTGGAGATGCTATCTGGATCGCTCGCAATAAAGAGTCTGGCAGTGAATATGTTCTTGATTTTATTGTTGAGAGGAAGAGAATTGATGATTTATCCCAATCAATCAAGGATAATCGCTACAAGGACCAAAAACTTAAGCTCTTGGTAAAACTACAAACTCAGTCATCCATTGTTTAAGCTTTTGAAGTTTTGATAATAGATGTTTGTTGATATAAAGACAACATTGGAAACCCACATCTCTGCTTATGTCTGTAGCCAACAGAGAGGCAAAATTTTCTTCTATACCACCTCTCTCAAGCAGTGAAAGGCAATTATGCACTATCCTTAATGATGTTTGTGTTTGGTATCTTCAATGGGAAAATTTGGAGTATGATGTTTCTTTTTGTACGAATATCTGATCTTTAGGTTGTCAATCTTTGGCACTCCCTTGGTGCTTTATATATATACAGATAAGGGTGAAATTTGGAACAGGATATGGGTTATTCAGATTATCCAAGTGTTCCTGGCCTCTTAGAACACTTAAGTAGTTTCTTTGTTGAGGAGTGGATTTCAGCCTCCTGGTAGTGTTTTTGTTGGTGGAGTGTTGGTGAATAAATCTTGTAAATTGGCTCCGAAGAGTGACTTAAAGCTTTGAGCACTTGACCTCTTTCTTGATGCAAGTGCCTTGCTTGCTTATCAGCTACTGCCATTTCATGTTCACCTTCTCATTCGACATCTGTTGCTTCTTGTCGAAGAACTTGCTTTCTCTAGCATTTCCCTCTCTTCCCACAGCCGTGTACACACCTCCGAGATTTTCTACTAACATTGTCTAATTTTTGAAGTGAATCCTAGAGAAATTTTCTGATTACAGAACCAATGAAAGAAACCAATATAAACACCAAATTCTAGAGTAGACTCTATATGACTTTATGTGGTGATTGAATGAACTCTGTCAGCCACTTATTTCTACTGTGTAAGAAATTCATTATTAAGTAATCAGATTCTAGGTTAGTAGATTTTCCTGGTTTTGAATCTTGATGCCCTCTGGCTCTGTTGTTTTCTGTCAAATATAAGTGGTTGACCGAGAACTTAGTTATTAATATTAGCGGCTTCATCGTGGAGTTGAATTTTTAGCCTTATTATTTTTTTTTTGGACATTGAATCTTATATTTTCAGAGATGTGGACTTAAGAAGTTGATATATCTTGTGGAAGGTGATGCAAATTCTTCTGAAGCAGCAGAGAGGATTAAAACAGCGTAAGCATTTATTTTGATGTTTTTGAGGGATGTAATGTTTTATACCCTTAAGGAGACTGTGAGTTACCATTTTCAAGAAAAAGAGAATATGATCCATTATGTTGTTGTTGTTGTAGTTGGTGTTCTTGTTTTCATTATGATTTCTTTATATGATTCTAAATCTAAATGGTATTTGAGGCTGTTGTGCATGTAGTAGTTCTTTTCACAATAGATGGTTATATTTTGCAGATTGTTTTTGGAATGTTAAAATCCATTTGCTTGATAGTTTTTCCCCTGAAGACTCTGTTATGTATTATTTATCTAGGTTACAGCTAAATAATTCTTAATGTTGAAGTTCATGGTTTTCTTTGGTTTGTTTGTCTTTTTCTTTTTCTTTTCTTTTTTTTTTTTTTTGTTTCAAAAGATTTGAATCCCAGATCACGGGGTTGGGGGAGGGGTGTTGTGATCACTAGGCTGTCCCTTTGGGGACTTTGGTTTGTTTGTCTTACGAATACATGTTTCTACATTTTGCTGTGCAACAACAATTTGGATATAGTTGCAACATGGTTGAGGTCATTGCACAAGGTTGTTGTTCTGCAGCAGTGAGTTTTCTCTCATTGATATTGTTTGTGCATATTGTGCTCTATTCTAGAACACAACATTGAACCGTCCATGTTCTTGTGGCCTGTTTTGCTTTCTTCTTTTTGTCATCTTCTCTGTGTAGTGTTCTTTTTCTTCTTGGCCCTCATCTCTCTCTACTCCTTGTGAAACCTCATTCTCTCTTTCCATGGAACACTTGGACATGCAAAGATCACAACAGGTAATTTATTGACAAATTAATGAAAGCCCTTCATTGACATATTGACAGATTAATTAGAAGCTGATCTTCTCACTTAATTTTACAGTATTATTTCTTCCTTCTCAGCTGTTTTGGTGTGCTTGCCTTATTTGAGTAAGTACCTTCAATAATAGGAGGATTAATGGCCACTGGTTCAAAAATGTATTGAGCTAGCTACTTTAATGTAATGTGGGTGGCAGCTGAACTAAGATGATCATAGAAAGACATAGGCTGATTTTGATTCTGTCCCAAGACTTTGGGCCTGAGAAATTATGGGTCGTCTTCAGGCTGTAGAAGTCCTGAAAATGTGCTTCCTATAGATTTACAGTAAGTCTAACTTAATCAAAATTTCCTGTTTATAATGATGTGTAATTGTTACCCCTTATGATTCAAATTTCTCTTAAAGGCGAGACCAGTTCTTGGCTAAGTGTTGAATCCTTCTTTTGGAGAAGTTTCCAAAATCTCTCTGTCTTCCTCCTCTTTCGGTTGTGCCAACCTGCTAGGAAAATATGGTAAAATCAAAATTTTTGTTTTGAAAGTATTGGACTCGTTACTTACCTCCTTGGTGGATTCATTCACTATTAATGATTTCTCTATTTGCTCGATTTTTATATCTTCTTCGGCTTTTGATGATTGTCTTCCACTTCTTTTGATGATTTTTCTAATCAACACACGGTTGCCATCAATTGTGACATTTGATTTTCCAAATTTTGGATGCTGATTCTTGCCTCTTGTTGAAATCGTTGGCTTTCCTGTTGAATTAACAAAGTGTTGTTAGTCAAACTTTTAACAATCTCTTCTAGAGACGTACCTTGATTCGAAGAAAGTTATTGAGACTGAAATTGAGATCGATCTTGTAGTTGTTGTGGAAACTCTTGTTGCCAATTCCCATAATTGAAGTATGGTTCATTACACCATTCTTGGTTATAGATGTTCGAATAGGGGTCACAATAAAGAATGAGACACTTATCGGTTGGATGATCCATCTCTGAACAAATTCTACAAGTTTGTACCGGTTGTGTTTTTCCTACAATAAAATTACGCATAAGAAAAGTTAGTTCTTTCAATTCTTGACGAAGGGAAAAATCTCTTACCTTATTGATCGTCTTTGGAATATCTTGTCATATTCCAAATTGTCAGAAAGTCTCAATATTAGAAAAATTATTGCAAAAAGTATGTTCATTAAAATCAAGAAATAACAACTCCCTTAAAGTCTTTTGACCGGCCATGTCCGAGTGTTTAAAATCCTTTTCTTCTATGTCATTGACAAACTTCTAGTAAGTTCACTGAAAATATTAGTTCCAAAAATAAAAAGAAAACAAAACTTAAAAGAAATAAATCACTTAACACCGTTCCCCGACAACGGTGCCAAAATTTGATGGGTGTCAAACCAACAAAAATAAATTACCTACTTTATGAAAGACGAGTCTAGGGCAAGTAGGGTCGAATACATAGGGAAAGGTAGATTTACTTCTTTAAAAAAAATAAAAATAAAATTAAAAATTTGGGGGGTTTAGAAAACTAACTAAACTAATTAAATAAAAATAAAGAAAAATTAATTTTCTAGTCAAAGGAATTATATCCACCTTGATTTCATGTGATTGATCATCGATATATCTAAAGATTTCAACACTCATAAATAAATTGGTTATAGTCATCGACAAACGCCCAACGACCAATGTCTCCTTACTTTGTCGATAATTAAGAGAAACTCGTTAATTATTTCCCTAATCGAGAGTCAACCCTAGAGAAACTCTTAGAATTTAAAGTCTCAACAGTATTAAGATTTAAAGAGACCCAATTCTAATTAACAAATACACGATGGGTTCATTTAAATTAGATTATTTAATCCCATGACACATGACACGAATGTCATTCCCATGACACAAATGTCATTTACCACTTTATAAAAACTAACAAACAATTACGGATTTGCCGTTTTAATTAGTTGTAGATTATTCTAAAACTCTTAAATATTGGTCACTATTCAATAAACCCTAGAAAATCATGATCTATGAAATACAGAAATCAAATAAATACCTATGAGATATTGATTTAATAAACTCAATTAAATCTCAAAATCATTAAAAATCAAGGTTTCAATACCCTTCAACTAGAGAATAAAATAAAAACGTGGAAAAGAAAACTCACAAATGAAAAGAAATCTTGTTGGAATTAAAAGACTTCTAAAAGAAATACAAAGATGTGCTGGAAGGAGAGCATAAAAAATTGATTTGCTGCTGCCAGAAGAAAATAACAATACAATAACATGGCTTCCTTCCTTTGCTGCCCATTGCTCTTGGATGTACAGGGACATGGGTTGCTTGTTGGAGGGGGGGCGGCTGCCCCCTTTAGGGCTCCTCTCTCTCTCCCTTTTTTTTTTTATTTTTAATTGTGTAATGTCTCATATATATATAGGAATGAGTTGCCTATTTTTTTTAAAAGGTCTTTCTAAATTTTTGGAAACTGCCAAATAAAAAAGGAATTTTCTAATGTCAAGTAATCTAGTTGACTTATCAAATAGATAGCCTAACTGAAATAGAAGATTACAAAAATTGGATTTTTCCAAAATTTATATTCCTAAATATTAGGAATATCTTCAAAGTCTCCAATGTTTTCAAATTAGGTTTCTTTATTCCTTTTTCTTCAAAAGTCTTCTCCATAAAAGGACGTACCCAGTGCTAAAACTCCCACACTGTGGGCTCTGGGGAAGGGAATACCTAGGCAGCCTTCCCCTTGCTTTTTTTATAAGGAGACTGATTCGAACCCCGGACCTCCAGGACACAAAAGTCTTCTCCATCATTTCTATTATATCAATGACCATAAAACACAATAATTAGTGTAATATTTATTCAAAATAGAATAAAATAAATCATAATTATTACATCAATTTATTCCCTATCACTAAGATCCTTTGAAATCCATTGAAAGCTTCGGGACACTGCAACTCATTTTGAAAGATGATAATGTAAGTGATTGTTTCATTCCATTTAAACCACTAATTATGCATATATATGCTATATTAAAATTTATGCAACTTAAGTTATTGAAGATTATGAAAATCCACAAACTTATCATACAAACAAAACTATGCTTCTTTTGAAATTTTAAATGTACAATTAACATGTTTTATAGACATCTAGTCATTCATTAAGGGCTTTGGTTAAAATCTCCATATTTGGATACTTTTCCTGACATAGGACAGCCTAGGAAGAAAGCTGTCTATTATGGATTCATGGTGGGATCACGGTTGAAAATTAGGGTAAAGTTTAGGTATAGGGAATTAGAATTTACCATGGGAAATTTTTATTTAAGCAAGTTATTATTATTGAAGAGATTTCTAAATTTGCAGAGAATAAGCAAAAGATTAGCAATTAAATTAAAAGAAAGAAAACAATATATGAGAAGAAAGAAGATAGATTTACTAGCATCACAATAGTAGATTCTCAGGTATCATACCTATCGCAAAAAATTATCTCGTTTTAGAGAATTTAAAGCATAAATTTAAAATCTTAATTCTCATTACTCATAATAATGTTTCAAGAATGTAATAGAGAATTAACCTAAAAGTAGAAATTATTATTAAAACAAAAATTTTAAAACTTCTAATTAGTCCTAGTAATGACTCTGCAATAATTAAATAGAAATAATTTGTTGAATAATTAGACACAGGAAAAATAAATGCTAATTTAAATAATAAATTTATAAAAAATAAAAAATAAAAAACTCTGCAACTTTCTAACATAAAATGAAAATTCAATACGATTTATTCAATCTCCTAACTAAGCTACTCATCATGTGACCTGTGCCAAACTAAAGTTTGAGTACTAGATCTACTCTTAGAAGGTTATCTAACAAACTTTGAAGGTTGCTGCCTATGTACACCATCATTTCCTTTGCTCTGAAATCTGGGTAAAGCACATATGTCATGGTAATATTCTTTGGATGGACCACGTAGGTGATATGGCTAAAGTGTACTTATTATTGCTGTTTCGTATGAGGCCACATATTCTAGAAATGCAAAATATTCCAATATTTTAAAGTAGGAATCGTAGTCCTTATTAATATTTCAAATGCTCTTTAGAACTTTATTCTAAAAGTAGGGTTCCTATCTTTAATAGGAAAAAAATTCTAAGAGGTGGTAAATTTTGAAGACGTGATTTTTGGCCTTTAGAATAACAACAAACTGAGCTTTAATTCCAAATTTTGGGTTTTGCCGTTTGAGAGACCAATATAGGAGAGAGGAGATTCATAGCTTTTCATTTCATTAAATCTTATACCAATATTTGTTTGGAAGTGGCATGAGTTTGAGAAGAAGCAGTGAAGAAGAAAGACAAATAGTCAACACTTAATATGCTTATAATTTTTAGGGCCTCCAATTGGCGTCTTTCAGCTAAACCATTTGTTGGACAATTATGCCTAAAAAGACTATCTTTGTACCCCACTAAGTACAATAGAACAAAATACTGTCAATATATGATTGTCTATGTGGACCACCTAAAAGTCCTCTCAACCTAATGCAATCTCTCGTGTGGACCTCAAACCTGGCCATTTTTTCCTTTTATATTAGGAGAGGCAAAACACAATATGCATGAAGTAAGAGAACAGAACTTATAATTTTTTTAAAACAAACAATTTAAAGGAAGCAGCATTCTTGAGATCTTCAATGACTTCTCAAAAACTTTTAATGGCAATTTTGGGACTTTTAGTGTGCAGTTTCAAGCCAATGTTAATGTCATTTTAAGCATACTATGCTTTGACTATTTGTTATTCTCCCTTTGTGATTCTTCTTGAACTTCTTCAACTTTTGAACAAACTTTGGCAAAGATTTACTGAAATGTAAAAGCCTTGTATTAGGTTTTCAAAAATTTTCCTCCTCTAGATTATTTTTCCTTATCAAAGATGGGAATCCTTTTTTGTTGGAATAGGTTCTAGAGGGTATTTGAAATATGAACAAGGTCTACAATCCCTACCATGAATGTTGTGAAATTCTACATTTCTAGACTATGCGGTCTCATCCAAAACTGTAACATAAGTGCAACTCAGCCAAATCACCTATGTGGTCACTCCAAAGAATATTACGATGACATATGTGGCTTTCCACGATTTCAGAGTAAGGGAAAACTATAAAGATATGAAGGTTTTACCCAAAGCTCATGAATAAATAGTTGTTTATAAAGCAAGTTAATTGACAAGACAAGCTTATATATGTTTATATGATGAGTTTGTAGATTTGCATAATCTTCAAAGTTTATAACTTAAGTTGCACAGATTTTAATCTAGCATATATATGCATAGTTAGTAGTTTAAGCAGAATGCATTGATAACTTACATTATCATCGTTCTAAATGAGTAGTTCATGGAGGTTTTTCGAAGCTTTCAATGAATCATAAAGGATCTAAGCCCGGGATTGGTTTTTCCTTTAAAAGAAAATTGATCGTAACAAGACAATAGTTTTAAGATTGTGGGGGTAGCAATTAAATATAATTGTAAGTAGGAAATTTTGATCAAATTAGACTAATTATAAATCGATAGGAAGCATGTTTTGGGCACTGTTACAGCCTGAAGATGACCTATAAGGCCCAAACAGGAAACTTATGTCTTTTTACAATCATCCTGGTTCGACTTCGGCCCTCATTATGGCAAAGTAGCTAGCAAACTAGAATTTTGAACCTGTGGCAATCAATCCTCCTATTCAAGGCACTAAAACACAAAAGGAAAGCACCTCAAAGCAGCTGACAAGGAGGAAATAATACCATAAATTGAAGTGAGAAGGTCAGCTTCAAATTAATTTGTCAATGTTGAAGCTGCCATTCAGCCCTTCAAGGTTTCTGATTAAAGTAGCACAGTTACCTTTCAGAAATCATCCTTAATATTATTCTAATCCTTAAGTTCACGTGTCACTAAGTTAGCGATGTTCAAACTTGCACAGTGCTGTCTGTAATTGTTGAGTGATGGTAACAGAGGCATTTATTGGTACTGAGGGTTGCTAGTGACTTCCCTGGTAGATTACCTTTGAAGGACTTAATAGTCTGGGAAAAATAAGAAGGATACTCACTGAATGAAGGGCTTCATCCATGTAATGTTAGGATTTCTGAGAGTTTTTGTTGAGTGCCAATTAAAAAAAAAATAAAAAAAAAAATAAAAAAATTCTCTCTGTTTAGTACTTGTGTTATTTGTTGTTACACCTGTCAGAAAATAACATTGTGGCAGGGACATTTATGCTGTTTACATGCATGAAGTTTAACCTTGGGAGTTTTGACATTGTTCTAGTTGACAGGACAAGCACCTATTAAAAGGTTTTTGTTTTTCTATGGCTAGTGTCTTTATTTTGTTGTTTTACTTTAATAATGTTATAGGATTGTGTTGATTTTGCTGGGTGTCATATCTCTGTTACAATGGCTTGGAAATAATGAATTCATAGCGTTTCAATTATTATCATAGCTAGTCTCTTGTGCTTGTTGCTCCCGTTCTTATAGTCGTGTTGCACAATAATATGCAGTTGTTTCACAACAGAGATCTTGGAGGGGTTTGATGTACAGAGAACAAGTGGCTTAGCCGACACATTGAGAAAATATGGTTATCTTACTCATGCAATAACTCAGTATTACAAATCAAAATTTGCTCAGGACAAATTTGAAGGTGCTGGGGTATGTCCTACTTTCAATGAATTTATTAGGAAATGTCAAGACCTGGATAAGATGACTATCAGCGATGTATTTGGCATCCAACTAATGCAGGTATGTCTTGTAGATGCAAGAGGGAAAAAAAGGCACTCTAAAGTCGGAGCACACTGCGAGTATTTCTGGCTGTGTAATAATAATAATAATAATAATAATAATAATAATAATAATTTGTAGTCAACATGGTTATGATAGGGGTTTTTATCTCACTAGTCACCACATTGTATCTTGTCCTAGCACCTATATTATGAAATTATTATTCATGAAAGTTTCACTTGATGATTAATTATCTTTGGGGGTGCATTGATGATTAATTTTTGGTGTCATCCTGTTGTGTCCAATAAGACAGTCTACCTGGCTGATGATATTCAATACTTGGACAGTGGCCCTCCTTCAAAGTTTATTTTCCTGTACTTGAAACTTGTGGGATCAAACTCTTACAGTTCATCCTTTTCTTTATTTATATGTATATGTTTCACGCAGGTGATTCCCTAGTTTTGGATGTCTAAAGATTGTTGGTGGTTATGGCCTTTTTTTTTTTTTCCGTCTTTTGAGTGTGTGTATATAGAATTAGATAAGGTTCTGAATTCATGATGATCATGATGCATGAGGTAGGGATCGCTATGAAGCTTGTTGGCAGTTTGTGATCATTTTATCAAACAGATTTGTTTCTGTTTGGCTGGCACAGTATGCATGCTGCTGCTAGACTATGGATGGAAAATGTGGATATTAATTTGTTAATTTTGAAAACACTTTCCTATTTTCTGATGTGTGCATGGCAATTTTTTTTTTCTCCCCCCGAAGGGATTTTGGTTCTAATGTTGTTGTGTTTCTTGGTTCTTCGGATCTAAAATCAGGTCCCACATGTAACAGAGCAGGTTGCTGCTGCTGTCCTGGATTTGTACCCAACACTGCTTTCTCTTGCACGTGCCTATTCTCTTCTTGTAAGTCCTTTCTGTTTACCAACCTTTACGTGAAATTTTTATCTAGAAAGCACTTCTGGACATCTGGTGATTGTATTGCACCTACAACAGTCTAATTACTCAGTGAATGCATTCATCGCTTGCTTATTAACAAAATGGAAAGTAACACTGGTTTTAGTTGATAAATGGTGGAGTTAGTATGGTATATGTGAGAAACTTCCAAAAATTTAAAGCCTAACCAGTAGAATAAGGGCGAGCCTTTAGTTTATTGTATTATAAGTATTCTATTAAGGTGAAAAATGCAGGGCTAAGTCTATGAATCATTGAAGTTCAAGGGCCCAGCTATAATCCAAACACCTGCATCTCCTTTCTGCATTTTATCCAAAAAATTTTCAGCAGGCAATATGAGTATCCCATCTAAATACTAAAAATTATTCAATTGGACTAAAGAAAACCAAAATCTACGAAAATAACTAACAAATGCACTCCCTATACTAGAAATAGAGCAATCAAATTATGAAGTTGTTGCTACCAACTTTGGATCTTTTCTACATTCGGCCACCTAGATTTTGTTTTAGGGAAGGGGGGCAATGGTTGGTTCCGTGTTTGGTATTTGGGTCTTCTACTTTGTTGGAAGGGTTCTTTGAAGATGCCAAAGATGGTGTCTCTCCAGAAAATAAGGATAGTCCCTGAATGCTTATTTTAGGGTCTTAGATTTATATACACTTTTTAGACCTACTCTTTTATTTTGTTTTGAGATGTTATTCAGTAATAATAGAGGGTGGTGTGAACCTTTATCTAGTTTTTGGGGACATTGCACATGCAACATGCTCAATATGCACCCTTTCATACCTCCAAATCTCCATTCCCATATCATTGCACAATAAGATCACTCCACCAGGCTTTGGAGTTTCACACTGGTTACCAACCTAAAGCAGTCGTCCTTAACACAGGCTTGGGACTAGCTGCGGTAAAAGATAATGCATTAGGTATAACATAGGTGAATTTACAATATGACAATAACCTTAATAATTACCAAAAAGAATATAGTAAGCGGCATTAGAGCATGTTAACTTGATGTGAGAACGTAGTGAGCAAAAGCATTTGCATGACACATTGTTCAATCTGAGTTGTAATTTTATGGTTCCACTAGATGGTAATGAAATTCTAAATATTGTGCTAAAAAGTCGGTTTTACAATTGTTACTGTCTAGGAAGAGGACATTGGTGCTCAAGAGGATATGCTGAGGAAGCAGACCAACAATGTGGTCAGTGCACTTGCAAGTAAGAATATTTTCCAATTGGTCTGGGGCAATTGAGGTTCGTCAATTCTTGCTTATGACTTGGTGTATTTTGCAATGTGTTGCAAACTTTAGGAAAGACCTCAGTTTGCTGTGTAATTTAGTTGAATGGCTCTTCTGTATAGTTCATCTGTTGTATACTTTGAGACAATGTTAGCCCAGTAACCATCCAACAATAAGCATGTTACTTAACCGTGTTCTCCTTTTGAAATATAGTATTTGTAGAAAATAATTAATCTTCTACCTTGTTGCTCAATAATAATGGCTCTACTGCATTAGCAAATTTGCTGTCGATGCTGCCTGCTGATGAAGACGAATACATTGGCCTATGCCTGGAGAAATAATTTCATGATTATTTTCAGCCAAAAGTGTAATTATACGTATTTAATTGTATTTGTAATAATCTAAATTTGAACTTACCCCAATAAAATAAGCCAAGGGGTTTTTGATCGATCCACAGAAGCCTTGTCCTTCCTCATCCACTCGTACTTTCAAAAGAAAAAAAAATCAATTTAATTGCAGAATAAAATATAAAAAAGTATAATAAAAGTTAAAAAAATAAAAAATCTTACTTGTTCGGAATTTTCAGACCAACCATGTTCAGTAGAAATTATAGTGAAATGAACACTTCTTTGTTCAATAGAATACCAAGGCTTGTCTTTTGCAGGGGTTGGCATTGGAAAATATGCTCATATGCAACTCCACATTCTCCTCCCGAGTCTGTTGTTCCATACACTGATCCTGAGTCTGCATAATCCCCGCAAAACCCAACAATTTTTGCTCAAATCGACCTGTCGCGATCACATGATTCCCCTGGCAACTTGTTTCTTTGGGAGTTAGAGACGGAAATGGGATCCCCTAGTTTAAAAGATAATGAAGTTGAAAGAATACCTCTCATGGTTTCCAATGGCAGTCATGTAAGAAACTTTAGAAGCAACTGGACTAATGAGGTGAAGAAAGTAATCCCACTCAACTAGAAACCCAGTTGCATAGCTTATGTCTCCAATGTGGAAGATTGAATCTACATTTCCAGCCGCCACTTCATCTGCCATTCCTTTCACCACTGATATAGACCCTGGCTGTGCATTTTTTGTTTCACAAAATCAATGATTGCATTTAATTACTAGTTATAAGATGACAAAATGCATCATTTTCCTCTTTGTTCTTTTTCCTAACGGTGAAAATCCCAGTCATTATCTTTCCTGTGCATTAGTAAGTACGCTCATTAAACATGCACAACAGCCCGCAAATCATGCAAATTGGGTCCTTCCTAGTGCAATTTCCTACACTGTTGACCTAAGAATTTGAATGCTTAAATTCATGTTTGAGAAATTTTCACGCTCAAGACCTTCAACTTGCCAAGCCCTTTTGTGCAATGATATCGTCTATTCACCAACTTGTGGGTCTAGTAACAGAATACTAAACTCTTTTGATTAAGATGTCGAATTCGAGTTTGATGAATAAAAAAACAGATATTGAGAGAGTCAACCCCTAATTGGAACCTATAACTGCTCGAATCGAATTAGTCCGGTTTGATCAAGTAATAATAATAATAATAAAAATGATCTAGTCTATCCCAGGATAGTACCACTTCAGGCAGTAAGAAAACATCAGGCCAATTTGGCCATCGACCCTTTTGTAGTAATAGAAGATACTAAAATGAGTCCCAAAAAAAAAAGGATTTTAGAATTATTTATGGATTTGATATGTCTATACCTGAATGTAGTTCTCAACAGAAGCATCTCTGGGAGCTTTTCCCATGTCCCCATATGTGAGAAACCTGACTCCATCTGAGCCTTCTGCTGGCGGTGTTCTGAATTGGACTTGATCACTCCAACCTGCTGAGTTAGTTTTTACACATTGAAACCCAATTTTATTTCATTTTTCAATATCAAAAAGTTAAAACACATGTAGATCATATGTTTGTATACCCATTAAAAACTCATCACTTGATCTAATTTCGATATTATAATATTTTATGAATTGATTTTGATTTTAGTAGAACTCACTATCATACTAAATGAGTGTCAAAAGAATAATATACTTATAGCATAAATATTGTCAATTTATTTATTTTTTTCTCTCAATAATGTTAGATATTAGGAAGAGTTTTAGACCGAATATATCAAATATCTGTATCATAGTTTTATAGGTAGTTTTATGTATATATATTCTGAACAATTCATATTATAATTTGATCTGATTTTACTTTTATAAATTGATCAAAATAATTTTATATGTATTTCATTATAAATATTTGGTATTTATTTAATTAACGTAATATTCTTCTCTTTCAGTTTACGTAATTTATTAATCCTAGTAAGACAAGATACAACAACAATTAGAGTCCCTTAATTTCAAAATATGTGATCGGCCATAAAAGACAAATATAACATAATTAAAATAATAATAATAATAATAATAATAATAATAATAATAATAATAATAATTAATCATAGTATTATAAAAAAAAAAAAAACATTACCCAACGAAACTTATAATACAAGGAGTGATAATGTAACACACTCTAATTCTCTTCCGTCACTTATTCCTATTCAAAATTATATTTTCAGTTAATTTTTTAGCTGTAACCAATAAGACAAGATAGCTAAAAAAAAAAAAAAAGAATATAATATTATTATTAAAAGGATCATGACAATTAGATGATGGGGAAGAAAATCATATTTTATATATCTAAATAGGAACGCGATATTTACCTCCCGTATTTACAGGAGAATGTGGTAGAGGGTTTGAGGCCTGTCATTACTGCAGTGTGAAATCCAGGGTCATGCCACCCAAAATCTTTGGCAGGACTCGCCACTTTTGAGCCTATACATACACACCCATCCAATCCAACAAGCAACAAACATTTTAGGGCCCAACTTTGTTTTCATTTCTCTCTCTCTCTCTCTCTCTGAGCTAGGAAGACTCACTGCACATATTATCTTGTGAAAATGTTGAAACTTGTGATGTTGCCGACTTGCCACCTCCATATTGAACATGTTGAGGACTATTATCTCCGCTCACCCATGTCACTCTCATCTGCGCTCAGATCAGATTTATTGATTATAAAAATTATTCAAACATAATAAAATAAATTCATTAAAAAAATGCAATTATATAACATATATACCGATGTTCTGGTTGAGTCGATGCTTGAGAGACGAGCATATGGGGGACTGTTTGGGGTGGTGAAATTCAGGGCGGCGGATCTTGTAAGTATGCAAGGCGTTCCAAAGCCACTGGCGAAGAACACAAATTCAATATCAGTCCTAATGTTAATGACACGTGATGGGGCGTAACTCTAGGCCCAATTTCGGCCTATGCATAAGACCCACGAGCGATAGCTACCGATTGATGATCAACAGTCTTTATGATCATCTATCAAAGAGCCTCAATCGTCTAGATCTCCCAAACAATAGGGTCACAGTCGCTCGGCCAAACGAATATGATTTATCAAGTAATCGCCCCGATTAGGCATTCTGTCATCGGTCCATCGAACGAACGAACTCCAAAGATCTTTCGTGAGCCAAACGACCGACCGACAGCCGACAGTTCTAACTATACTAAAGGAAAGTCAAAATAGTTTTGATTTCCTATTTGAGAGCAATATCTTTAGGATTTTCAGATAAGGAAAGAATCATTTCAGGAAACGAAAATTTCTATACGAGGAAGATCGCGATCAATTCGGAATATCAAATCCCCGAAATTTCAGGATCAACCCGATAAGGAAAGTAGGGTTGAAATACTCTAGCGGCGTATGACTCTGACAGGTATAAACTATCTCAAAACCCTCCAAATCAGATACGTTTCTTGAGCCTCATACATTGAGCACACTCATCACAGGGAACCTTTCCCTCCTGAAACTCTCAATCTGTTTCTTTACATTTGAAAACCGCTCTTTCTGACTTGAGCGTCGGAGCCTCCCTCGTTGGAGCATCATTCGGCAGTTTTTGCAAGTTTCATATCCTTTTGACTGCAGCTGTTCAAGTCAATGAGGTTCTTGTATCTGTGGAGCCACAACCCACTTTCAACAGATTGGTGCCTTCTGTGGGAACAGACTAAAGCAATTTCTGTAATTCTGATAACCATGCTTCCGAGAATCAGAACATCTTCGAAAGCCACCCCTATTACAAAAGAGCGCACTACAATGCCTTCGGAAGCCGCTCTTCCTATGGCCCCCGATCACTCTACTCATGATCGTGTGGCCTCCCCTCGCCCTCCTCATCAGGAACAGGCCCTACGACTCGAGATCCCGGAACAACCGATTGTGGCCCCTACTCCAGAACGAGTCAGCCGCCCCCAGATGGAGAGGTTAGAGTAAAAAATTTAGGATATGAGCAAACAACTAGAGGGTCTTAGCCGCACCCTTAGGCAAGAGGGTCAGTCTTCTGTTGGGGGTCCAAACGTCCCCAACGACGACCATTGCCCCCACACCATAAAGTGTCCGAAAATTCCAGATTAGATCCCTGCGATCTTCGAAAGCATGTCGAACAACTCGTTGTCGAAGAACTCAAGCGGGTTAATACTCAGGAAACCAACCTTCCCTCCATTCTCACGCTTCACTTTTCGATCTGAAGGTCTCTTCGGAGTCTATACCTCGCAACGTACTCCTGCCCCCATGGAAAGATACGATGGGACAACAGCTCCCCGGGATCATGTAGCCCATTTCGTTACTGTGATGATTTCAAGGGACATGGAGATGCTTCCTCATCTGGCGTTAAGACAGAGTCGCGCGCTCCTACAGCTGTGATGGAGGAAATGACGATGAAATTTTTCTTCTCTTTGACAAGGGAGAAGAAGACTTCTGGAGGGTCACAGACGCCCTGACAGATTCCTAAGGAGATTCCCTTGCTCCCAACCGAACCTGTCTATTGATGGTAATTTTCTCCGGTACGACATCATCGAGGGTGTTCACAGAATCGACCAACGCAACCTTTCATCTCTCCAATAAGAGAGGTCTATCGATCTTCCTCTTCTTCCCAATCAGCAAGTGGGCCAAGGACATCATCTGATCATCTAGCAGGGACTCGACCCATATACTCCGACTGGTGGACTCACAATAACCGCCAACCGACTGAATGTGGCGACCATTCTTAGATGCGGCTAGAGGCTTCAGTCCTAAAGAAGGTCCCTCAATGGCATCGGGCAGGACAAGGATGCGATTCTTATCCGAAAATTTTACAAAAAAGAATTTGTACATCCAATTCTTATCATGGACTCCTTGTAGCAAAACTTCCAATCAGACTCGGGTCGAGTTTGTAGTTTGTACCAGTCCCTGATCGAGCAACTACTTCCACATCTCATCAAAATAAAGACGGACGACAAGATGTCGAAATCAAAGTGAAGACGACAAAATCCTAACAGAAAAGCAACAACAACTACCAGATGCCAAGCACTTGGGATCAGGAGAGTTGGAAATATATTCCAACAGCATAGTACCTCCGCGAAAGGACCTGTGTGTGGAACTTTTGATCCATACTTAACCAATTGGAGGTACATCGGTACACAACTCTCTGGTGCTGTATTAGCCCTATTGACTTCCGTGGCAGACACCAAGGTATAATCATCTCCCATTAGCATGTCAATTTGGACTTCTTAAAGTTCCTTTAGGGACGTAACGCTCGCGATGTCACTGATACCTGGAAAAAACTGAGAAGCGGACTTTTTCACCATTGTTTCTAGAAATTACTTTTCTAACAGATCTCAAAGAAAGAAGAAGAATGAAGATGCCAGGCACATACGAATAAATGGTCTTATAAAAACGGCAAGGGACGATCTGTCTACCCCCAATGACGGCCTGCGATGCCAACATTACTCATGGTACCTTTCTCACGAAATGGTACCTTGAGTAGAGGGCAAATAATGTGGCGTAATCCTATGCCCAATTTCGAAAGGACAGTATTGGAAAGGTCCACGCACAAGGCCCACAAGGAATAGCTACCGATCGATGTTCAATAATCTTCATGATCATCTACCGATGGGTCTCAGTCACCCAGATTTCCCGAACGATTGGGTCTCAATCGCTCCGCCAACTGAATGTGATTCATTAAGTAACCGCCCCGATCGGACATTCAGTCATTGGTCCATCGAACGAACGAACTCCAAAGATCTTTCATCGGCCAAACGACCGATCGACAGCCGACAATTCTAACGATACTATGGGAAAGTCAAAATACCCTAATAGTTTCGATTTCCTATTTGAGGGCAGCATTTTTAGGATTTTTAGATAAGGAAAGAATCATTCCAGGAAACGAAAATTCACATACGAGGAAGATCGTGATTAATTCGGAATATTGAATTTCTGAGATTTTAGGATCGGTCCGATAAGGAAAGTAGGGTTAAAGCACTCTAGCGGCGTACGACTCTGACAAGTATAAAATATTTCAAAATCTTCCAAGTCAGGTACGTTTCTTGAGCATCATACATTGAGCACATTTATCACAGGGAACCTCTCCCTTTTGGAGCTCTCAGTCTGTTTCTTTACATTTGAAAATCACTTTTTCTGATTTGAGCGTCGGAGTTTTTCTCGTCAGAGCACCTTCTGATGATTTTTACATGTCTCATATCCTTTTAACGACAGTCACTCAAGTTAATAAGAAGTCAATATTTATAGAGTCACAATCAAATAACACGAAAAGAGAGTGACCCACTGCATGCTGTCACCAAACCGTTGCCTTTATTGTCTTTTTTCTTGCATTCACTCTTCTTGCAGCTAAGATAATCAGGACCATTCTTCACGTACTGTGCCCGATAAAAATATATATATATATATATATATATATATAAATATATATATATATATCAAAAAATTTAATCTTAATTATCATAAAATTTAATCTTCAATAGGAATATTCCTATTTAAGAATAATATTGCAATGTTGCCATCTATATTAAGTGATATAAAAAAAGAAAAAAATACGAAGGTTTAGTTGTTCTTGTGGTTGGACCTTATACCAATTAAGCGAGTTTTTAGGTATAATTTTTTTGTTTGGTAAAAGTAGACATCAATAAAGTTTTATCTTTAAAAATTCAACCTTATTTAAATCAGATTTAATCGGTCCGACATGTTACTGGATCTTGATTTATAAAAAGAAAAAAGAAAAGGAAAAATTGCCCTGAGAAATTACAGATTTAATATAAGTTTAAAATATTAATTGGGAAATTAAACTAACCTTGACTGGATAATGACATAGAAGTGGAAGATCAGCAGTATCTCCTGTTTGCAAGTACATAAAGCGATTCAATGGACAACTTGAGACACTGCAAAGCAAACATTTTCATTTTAAAAAAAAATTAAATAATTAAACAAAAAAAAAAGATTTTTTTTCTTCTTCAGAAATATTCAGATTATACAGATGTAAGTATGGATGTATATATGTATGCATGAAAAGTATATAAATCTCTTTCTTCTTACTTAGAATGAGAAGGCGAGATCATGCCAACCCGATCACTATCTGAAGGATGCAAGATTCCGCTGACGGCAAATTCTTCATCTGATAATCCTTGAGAATTTGTACTAAAATTGATTTGAAGATATGGATTAGGGTCTGGACACTCAGTCAATCTTCTTCTATTCAGCAGCCGAAAATCTGATAATGCAGTGTAATTTCAGAACACAACCGATGAGTTTACCATCGTATGAGGTTATGAAAGATAATTATCGGAGGAAGAACAAGAACCATATGCAAGTACAGACGATATGATCTGTAACAAAGGCTTTAAACACCATGAATCCATGGGAGACCACCAAGAGTTGGTGGACATGTTTGTGAAGAAAGAGAGGAAAAATATGGTTACCCACAATTTTCAAATGTGTTACAAACACAATTGGATACAAATAGTGTTGGGATTCTTGTGATTGTCTTGGTATAACAAAAAAGAAATGGAAGATTATGGTTTTCTTTTGGTATATTCTCGAGTTGACGTGTATTCGGATTTTTAAATGATATATGAAAAAAAGGTTTAAAAGTGACTTTTCAATAAATTTATACCAATATTATAATATATACACAATAACGATAAAAACAGATAAGTCTTTATCTCACTAAATATGTTTATTATATGGATCAGTTTATACCAATATACACTATTTCATATTGCATAATCATTAATATTATTTTTTTTTATACGATAACAATAATCGTATTTTTATTCAATTAAATGGGATTGACATGAATACTTTTATACTATTATACTCTATCCTACGTCATATTTTAATTTATATTTAAATATTTCACATAATATTTTATTATTATTATCCAAGTTTTTTTTAGATCTCTCTCTTTCGGTTAATATAAATATTTGTCATAATTTCACATCATCTAATTGAAATCTCTATAGGTCGTCTATATATGTATTTATATTATCTTAATCGTGTTTCCTTTAATCTTTTTTCAATCGACGCATCTCCGAATTTCTCCCTAATACAATCATTTTTTATCTTTTCCATCCTTTTGTGTTTACACTTCTACTTTAACATTCTTATTTCCATGAATCTCATATTTTGCTTGTGCTTTTGGATCATTGCATATCATCATTGATGGGACGTATTTCGAGACCTAGTCCAAAAGAGTTAATTCCCAAAGGGCCCACGAAAAGGGGTCTGCCGATCAATATCCAACAATCACAACAACAATCTACCGAAGGGTTATAGTCGCCCTGACTGATCTACTGAAGGGCCTTAGTCGCCCGGGTCTATCGAACGATAGGGTTTCAGCTGCCCCGATTAACCGATCATGGCCTATCAAGCGGAGACAGTCACATCGACCAGTCAAACAAATGTCAGCTCTCTAACCGAGCAAGTCTCGAAAGACCTTTTATCGGTCGAGCAACCGAACGAGGGGCAGTACCCCTATCGATTAAAAAAGGAATGTCAGAACTTTCTTGATTTCAGTTTCTTACTTCGTAAACAGCAATTTCGAGATCTTTTGGATAAGAAAAACATCCCTCTCAAAGAGAAGGCTTCCCGATATAAAATGATTATGATCAATTCGTAATATTGACTTCTAAGATTCCCGGATCAACTCAATAAGGAAAGTAGGGTGGAAATCCCTTAGCGACACACAACTCTTACAGGTATAAGAGATCTCAAAACTCTCGATATCAGGTACGCTCTCTAAACGTAACATAGGGGGCACATTGATTACAGGGAACCACTTTCCCTTAACTCTCAGTCTGCTTCTTTCAAACGAAAATCGCTATTTACTGACTTGAGCGACAGAGTCTCCCCGCCGGAGCAACCTTCGGTGGTTTTTGCAGATATATTCACCATCAAAGACTACTGTTCGAGTGAGGAATGAGTCAGTATCTGTGGAGCCATAACTCACCTCCATCAAATTGGCGTCGTCCGTGGGAAACAGACTAGAGAAGTCTATATTACCATGCCTCCAAGGACTAAAGCGTCTTCTAGAGCCACCCCCACTGTAGGGGGAATATCCCTATACCCATCGAACCTACTATTCCCTCAATAACAAATCCTCCATTCCACAATCCTGTGTTTTCTCCCCGACCGTTGCATCCGAAACCAATTCCACGACATGCAAATCAGGGACAGCAAGTCAGGATCCCGGAACCAGAACAGGCAGAACAGCCCCAAATGGAAAGATTGGTATCTGGAATCCAAAGAATGAGCAAATAGTTGGAAGGAGTCAGTTGAGTCCTTGGACCAGACAACCACTCACTGCAACAGAATCTGAATACAAATAACCCTCTGGACGAGAATTCCCGGAACTATCGACGGCCTCCCAATACGACCCCCAAGGCCTAAAAAGGCAGATTGAACAGCTCATGGCTGCTGAGGTAAAACGAGCAGGAGTAAAGGACAGGGAAGATCCCCAACGCTTCTTGGGCGAATCACCATTCGATGCAAAAATCTTGTTAGAACTGACGCCGAGAGATATCTTTCTACCTCCCATGGAGCGGTACGACAGGATAAACGACCCCCGCGATCATTCCGCTCATTTCATAACGGTAATGGTCTCTAGAGATCATTCGGACGTTGCGATGTGCAAGCACTTCCCTACCACTCTTAAGGATAATACCCTAATTTGGTTTAATTTTCTTCCTCCGCTCAGTGTCAAGAGTTTCGCGCAACTCTGACAACAATTCGAGGCCCACTTTGTAGTTAGCCGAGGGGCTAAACGGAAATCGACATCCCTCTTATCATTACACCAACGGAAAGAGGAATCTCTCAGAAACTTCATGGAGAGATTCAAGTCGAAAATGCTGAAGGTCCCTAATCTGGACCATAATATCGCATTGGCCACGCTCCTAATGGGCCTGCGCTCCTCTAATATAAAGGTCTCCATCACAAAGAAGCCTCCAGCATCCATCCAAAAATTCTACTATAGAACAGAGAAATATATTGCTGCAGAAGAAGCAGAGGCATTCGATCGACAAAAAGGCCACCATAGCAGAAAAGAACGCAGCCGGTCGCCACGCCCACGTTCTCCAAAAAGAGGCAAACCAGGAACTTCACATTCGCAAAAGTTCAGTATCTATACCCCACTGAGTGAAACCCTGAGCCGTGTTTTGTATTAAATAAAAAACAAACCATATGTCAGATGGTCCCCTAATCCGGCGGAAGAAGATCCTAAAAAAGACAAATCTAAATATTGTCATTTCCATAGGGACTACGGCCACATGACCGATGAGTGTAAAAGACTCAAGGACGAAATGAAATTCTTGGTCCGCAGCGAAAAACTACAGAAATTCTTCAGATTAGAGGGAAGAGATCTGCTTTCCCCAAACAGGTGTGACGCACAAGGAAGAATGAGCCACTCCGTAGGCCAGATCCTAGACCACCGCGTGAGGAACCAGGAGGGGTGATCTTCCAAGTCCACCATAGAGATGGCTGACACGAGCCTTATGTTCCCGTTAGTGTCTATCCAGCGTATGATCCGGACTTCCTGGCACTCTTTCTTTAATAAAAATTTCGATATTTGTTACTACTCATTGACTACGCGTGGCCCGGGGCTTCAAATTACCTTCAAAGAAGACACTTTTCGAACGGACGGATACGACCCTGACTCCTAAAGTCTCTAACCAATCGAAAGGTCTCAGACGCCAAGATCTTCTGAACGAATGTGTCGTTAATATGAGATAGAACTCCCCAAACAGACAGACACGGCCATGACTCCTAAAGTCTCTAACCGACCGAAGGGTCTTAGCCGCCCAAATCTTCCGAACGAATGTGTCGCTAATATGAGATGGAACTCCTCGAATGGGCAGACACGGCCCTGAATCCTAAAGTTTCTAACCGATCGAAGGGTCTCAGCCGTCTAGATCTTCCAAATGAATGTGCCGCTAATATGGGATGGAACTCCCTGAATGGGCGGACACGACCCTGACTCCTAAAGTCTCTAACCGAAGAAGGGTCTCAACCGTCCAGATCTTCCGAACGAATGTGTCGCTAATATGAGATGGAACTCCCCGAACAGGCGGACACGGCCCTGACTCCTAAAGTCTCTAATCGACCGAAGGGTCTCAGCCGCCCAGATTTTTCGAACGAATGTGTCGCTAATATGAGATGCAACTCTCCGAATTGACGGGCACGGCCCTGACTCCTAAAGTTTCTAATCGACCAAAGGGTCTCAGCCACCCAGATCTTCCAAACGAATGTGTCGCTAATATGGGATGGAACTCCCCGAACGGGCGGACACGACCTTGACTCCTAAAGTCTCTAACCGACCGAAGGGGTTCAGCCGCCCACATCTTCCAAACGAATATGTCGCTAATATGGGATGAAACTCTCCGAACAGGAAGACACAGCCCTGACTCCTAAAGTCTCTAACCGACCGAAGGGCATCAGGCACCCATATCTTTCGAACGAATGTGTCGCTAATATGGGATAGAACTTCCCGAACGGGCGGACACGATCCCGACTCCTAAAGTCTCTAACCGACTGAAGGGCCTCAGCCGCCCAGATCTTCCGAACGAATGTGTCGCTAATATGGGATGGAACTCCCTGAACGGGCGGATACGGCCCTGACTTCTAAAGTCTCTAACCGTCCGAAGGGTTTCAGCCGCCCAGATCTTCCAAACGAGCATGGGTGAAACTCCCCGAACGGGTAGACACGACCCTAGTTTCTAAAGTCTTTAATTGGTCGGAAGGCCTCAGTCGCCCGGGCCTCTCAAAGAAAATACCTCTGAACCGATCTCCAAAGAAAATACCGAAGCAGCCTTGATTCCAAGAGTCTTTAATAACACACTAGAATCAGAGGAGATTCCCTGAACCTCACTCGATTAGAAAAAGTATCGGAAGTTCTGTGAAGATTATTACATTTTAAAAAATCCTCATTCCAGAAAATTACAAAAGGACAGAAGGGGGACAAGAAAAAGTAGAAGCAGAATCCAAACCCGCTGATCCTTCAAGCGGAGGCAGAGCCTCGTACCAACCAACCTCTCGAAGAATCTCTTCGGCGCATTTTAGACACTCGTGCAACTTATGCTGAGAAAGTTGTAGGGCAACAGCATCTCTGGGCAGCAGAAGCCTTGAGGTCAGCTATCTCTTGTTCAGCCCTTCGAAGGGATTCTTCTCGTAAACGGGCTAACGTCTCAGCGGCTGTTAACCGCACTTTCTGAGCACATGCCTTCGCTTCTAATTCTTTACAATAAGCTTGAACTGAAACAAGGTCTTCCTGAAGGTGCTTGATCTGCCTATCTTTGGCCTCCCCAATGGTCTTCTCTTGGTTCTCTAAGGTATCCTTCAGCACCAACACTTGAAGCTTAGCTAAGGCAGAAATCTGGGAAAAAAGACGCAATGGTCAGAGTCACGAGATAGTAAAGATTCAATTTCGACTCACACAAAGAAAATACTTACTGTAAGGCAAAGAGATTGGATAGCCCTATCGGTATACTCGAGAGGCATCTTTCAAAGGGCGGACCACGAAGGAAATTGAAAACGCTCAGCCAACTGTGACCCTTCTTGTGGATCAATAAGGTTAAAATTGTGGTCCCCCATGAAAATCGTCACTGACTCTTCTTCGGCACTTCGTCCTTCCCCAATCAAAATAGGTGGAGGAGCGCAATAATCATCAGGTACATAGACCAAAAGGCACTGAGACCCCCGATGGGACTGCCCGAAGTATCGTCAGGAATGGAAGCGGAAGGTTGCGTCACAGGAGACTCTTCTGACCTTTGCTTTTGAATCGAAATGTTCTCAGTCCTCTCGAAGAATCTCTCGCCAAAGCCACCTCCTTCTCCAATCCCCGTTGACGCACCAAAGGTTTCGCTAACTAAATGGCCCCCTCCGGTTTCAGAATGTTCTTGGGACAGCGTATGCCCTTTGAATTTGGCTTGCTCTTCTTCCCCAACAAGTAGACTGGATGCCCTAATCTTATACTTTTTCTGTCGGGACTCGGGGGAAGCATCAACCGCCTTCATCTTTGCATGAGACCGTATTTTCTGTTTAGTAAAGATTTCATCAAGAAGACGGGCATCAACGTCTAGCACAGTGTCAACCAAGTCTTTTCCCCGTTGCTCCAGCAGGAGGGGCTTGGTGATTTGGATTGATTCATCCATGAGGAGACCGGATAATATCAACATGTCGTCTCTCACCAAGCTGTCCACCCACAAGCTCCTGCAACTGGCATCACAATAACGGGCCACTACACGTAGAAAACGAGAGTGTCGAAGGAGGGATGAGATTCTCTCGTTTAGAAAAGGCACCTGGTTAGCATCTGAAAATGCGGGAAGGAGATCCTTGTTAAAAAATCTAATGAAAAAAACCTCTGCATCCAGTGCTTATCCTGAAATTCACTATAGAAAAACTTCCAGCGAGACTCTCGACGAGTCTAGAGTTTATACCAACCGTGAGTAGATCCTTTAGAGCTACATCGCCCCAAGGAAAATGGAGTCCCAAAAATTTCCAGGTCAAAGCAAATACGGAAAAACCCTAACAAGGAAATTAGGGCAGTCACAAATCGCCAAGCGCTTGGGGATGAGCAGCGAAGGGTGAATATTCCATTACCTCAGGATCTCCGTCAATAGGCCCGTATGTGGAATCTTCAAGCCATACTTCACGCACTGTTTATACATAGGGACACAACTCTTGGGGGTAAAACTCGTTCTATCCCCCTTGCCAGGTAACACAAACTCAAAGTTACTCCCGAGCAACATTTCTTTCCGGACTTCTATCAGATTCTCTTCGGTCATAATACTCTGAATGTGGTCTATGCTACGTAATGAAGAAACGTCTGTCGACATGTTTTTTTTTCACTGAAAGAAAAAGCTTTTCGGAGGAAAAAGGAAATGAGGCATTTTCTAAGAAACGAAAATTTTTATAAAGTGTAAATAAGACGGTTCGTGAAAATCGAAGTGGCGTATGTCAAAATAAAAAGGGACGTCCCTTTTTAAGGATTGTCACTCATGGCATTTTTTCTTCCGAAACGACCATGAGTCGAGGGCAAATGATGGAACGTATTCCGAGACTCAGTCCAAAAAAGTCAATTCCTAAAGGGCCCACGAAAAAGGGGCCTGCTGATTAATATCCAACGATCACAACAACAATCTACCGAAGGACCATAGTCGCCTCGACTAATCTACTGAAAAGCCTTAGTCGCCCGGATCTACCGAACGATAGGTCTCAGCTGTCCCGATTAACCAATCGTGGCCTATCAAGCAGAGACAGTCACCTCGACCGGTCAAACAAATGTTAGCCCTCTAACCGGTCAAGTCTCGAAAAACCCTCTATCGATCGAGCAAGCGAACGAGGGGCAACACCCCTATCAATTAAAAAAGGAATGTCAGAATTTCCTTGATTTCAGCTTCTTACTTCATAAATAGCAATTCTGAGATCTTTCAGATAAGGAAAGCATCCCTCCTGAAGAAGAAGGCTTCCCGATATAAAAGGATCGTGATCAATTCGTAATATTGAGTTCCGAGATTCCCGAATCAGCTCAATAAGGAAAGTATGGTAGAAGTCCATCAGCGGCGCACAACTCTCATAGGTATAAGAGATCTCAAAACTCTCGACATCAGGTATGCTCTCTAAGCCTAACATAGGGGGCACATTGATTACAGGAAACCATTTTTCCTCAACTCTCAGTCTGTTTTTTTCAAACGAAAACCGCTCTTTATTGACTTGAGTGTCGGAGTCTCTTCGCTGGAGCACCCTCCGACGGTTTTTGTATGTATATTCACCATCGGAGACTATTGTTCGAGTGAGAAATGAGTCGGTATCTGTAGAACCATAATCCATCATTATCATCATCATCATATCTAAATATAAATTCAAATTTTATACTTTTATTTTGGATGAGCAATTCAAATCTAGACTTCGATGATAAACATATCAATTCACAAAGTTTGATAGTGATGGACTTATATTTTCGTTCGAATAGCTTAAGTTCGAGAATTAGTGAACATTCTGATTTATTTAATATTGCAAAAGATTACTCCTATTATGTAACGTTAAACTCACGAACTTCCTAACAAAAATAAAAGTAATGAAAAAAAAAACCCTTTTACTAGTCTATTATTTAATTTCGCATCATGCACGGGGGGACGAGACAATACATAAGTACATGTGGGCGACTATTGCGCGAAAGGACATGCGATTGTTGACATGAACTAGAGGCTTGTTGCTTAATACATTAATAGAATAAACATTTCAGATAAAATTAGTGTTTTAAAATTCGAATCGGAACGATTCGATCGAGAATTGAACTAACAGTTGATTTGGGTTTATGTACAAAATCAATTTTTTTTTAAAAAAAAAATCGATCAAAACTAATCAACACCCTAAAATTGGATTGGGAAAAACTGGGTTGAACCTTTTGGTGATCCAACCCAGGTTTTCTTTAAAAGTACAGAATGTGAGAAAATTGTTCCCGTTAATTTGAACCTGTATCGTGATGGAAAAAACAAAAAACTTATACCACCATGTCACTTTTTATTACTATAATAATTTATTATAATTAATATTTATTTATGATTTTATAATTACATTATTTGGGTTTTTCATTCAATCTGATTATTTTAATCCGGTGATCTATTAACCTCTTGATGCCACCAGTTCGTATTTCGATTCGAGTTTTAAAACACTGGATAAGACTAGGTTATGGACACTTCAGAGGTGGTGGGCTCTTTTTTATTTTAATTAACTTATATCTGAAATTTATCCGACTATCACTAAGAGATCCTTTTTCAAATCTAATTTCTCTATTTTCATTGTTTAAATCCAAAATTTATGATTAAAATAGTGTAATATTCTATTATACCCAATTTGGTGAGCTCTGAGGTGGTGGGCTCTGTGTCTTCACATTCTTTTGCTTTTTCCATTTTGTTGATTTCACGTGGGACCTGTAAGCGTTCAATTCCCTTTAACGGCAGCATCTCCTCTCTAACATTGGCTCAATTAAAGATATAATTTCCACTTGGCCAAAAATCTTAAAATATAGTAATACGATTTAAATTTAATGTTTACGTCTTTAATTTTTTTTTTAAATAATATGAAATATAGGTTTTTTATTAATTCGGTTAGTTTAAATAATCTTTTTAATGCAAAGTGGAAATGAGAGTTTTGATAAATTAAAATATGTCAAAGATGTCCCCAAATAATAAGTTTATGTAGTCTATCAATCTAGTAGATAAAAGTGTTAGATTGTTTAATCAAATTTAGAATTCAAAATTTAAAAATAAAAAAAATTATGCCGAGAGAACTTTTGCTAAATTAAACTTAACAACGATCGAATCGGATTAATCAAAATATAAGTTCAAATATCGATGGGTTATTAAAAAAAAAAATCTATACTCTATCAACCCTAAACAATCACAAAGGAAAGAAAAATAGCAAAAATAACACGAGGAAATAGAAATTATTACCGTCACTCTCATGGGCCTAAGGTGTCATGGGTAGCGAGGCACCAAGGCTCCTTTCAGCGTGCTGCGGCGCATTTGCACTTCCCTGTGTTCCTACACTTTCTTGCTCCTCTTTCACACATTCTTTAACCTTTTTGGTTTGTCAAGTTGATCCAAAGAAAAATAGCCATACTACATTGCTGGTTCTCAAATTTGTTAGTGTCCATTATATTCGTTTTAGATTTAGAATGGCAATTACGGAATGTGACTACTAAGGCAACCAAACAAGTCCTTCATTGCTTTTTGGTATTTGACGGAAATCCGTATTCGGAATCATATTCCGACTAATCCGATTAAACTACTGTCGAATTCTAGTCGAATTTTTTATAGAGAAAACTCTTACAACGTATTTCATTCTATTCTCAAAATTTAAACTCATTATATTTTCAAAATTTAAACTCGAGTTTTAGTTAACTGAGATTGTGCCATTCCCAATAGATCAAGTGGAGTGTCATTCCCAATAGATTAAGTGGCAGTCGGTCAAGTCCTTCGTTACTAAGCCAAGAAAAAAGGTTATTTTCAATGTACCACCGGCCGAGAGACCGTGATGCATGGAGTGCATGAGATAATATCAAATTTATTGGGACAATAATTTGTTTATTTTTATGGACTTCTTTTATCTTATACTCAGTGACGGAACCACACAGAAAGGAGGGTGGGTAATTGTCCTCATTAGACCAAATAATTTTATTAATTTTTATTTGTCAAATAAATATTGTCTTTATTCAATAAAAAATATTGCCTCATTAAGATCGTTGCACTATAAGAAAACGGGTTTTTAGTGAAAGAAATTATCAACGGAAAAAAAATCAGTTGCTATTAGTGATGGATTAGTGACGAAAAATCAGCGACGGAAAAATTCGTTACTAATTTTTCTGTCACTAAATCTGTCATTAATTAGCGACAAAAATATTCCGTCGCTAATCTGTCGCTAATAATTTTCTGTACAAATTAGTTGTAACACCGACACTGCGGTATCCGTACTAATGTACTGTTCATGAAATATATATAAAATATTTCTCAGTTTATATAAGCAGAGAATTTTTTTTTTTATATATTATATTGATTTTCGATTTTGGGGTTTTTAAATCGAACTTTTGGTATATTTAAAATGTTCGTACTTCCGATTTGTAGGGTGAGTATAAAAATATATATACATATATATATACACACACCTATTCATTTATTTATTTAATTATTTACTCATTTAAATAAATATAAAAAAAAAGAGAAGAAGGGTGTTGCAAAACACAGCAAAACGTTGCGTTTTTACCCCAAATAAGGATTAGGGCTAAAAGCCCTAATCCCTCTTTCTCCCGCCCCTCTCTCTCTACTTCCTCTCTCCCACGGCTCTCTCACTCCCTCCGCCACCCTCTCCGCCACCGCACACCACCCACCGTCGTGCCAACCCCTGATCGCCGCCACTTTCTCCCTATCTGTTTCTCCCTTATTTGCTCTCTCTCTCATCGTCTCTCACTCCCTTGTGAATCTCTTTGCGTTCTCCGCCTCCTTTTCCTCCGCTGTTGAGTGCCACCGCCGCAACCGATCGCCTCCGCTCACCCTCTCTCTATCCCTCCTTCTGTTTCACTCTCTCTTTCGCATTCTCTCTCTACCCCTCGTGAATCACAGTCTCTCGGCCTCTCTCTTTTATCACAGCCTCTCTCGGTCTCTCTCTCTCTCTCTCTCTCCCTATCCTGATCTCTCTCACAATCATCTCTCAGTCCCTTTCTTCCGCGCATGAACAGACGATTCTTCCTCCCTCTCCCGCGCGCGAAGAGCTCACCCTCCTCCCTGGTCGCACGGTCTCCTGCGAGCAGCTTCTTCTGCCATCTTGCAGGAGCCCCAAACTGACAGCATCAAGATCTCAAAAACCCTAGGCTGCCTACAAACTCTATTCTCTGCAGGTAAGGGCTGAGTTTTGATTATAGCTCTAGGGTTTCGAATTTCCTTGGTAATTAGATTTAATTGCTAAAATTTGCTTCAATTGGGATGCATTACAGGTTTCAGACTGAGTCGAATGGCGAATGGAAGCTAGGTCTGAACTGCGAAAACCCTAGGTGAGGTAAAATTCTGGTTCCTTCAATAGATGAATGAGATTAGGTTGAATTTAGAATAAGATTCTTATATATGTCTTGTAATAGGTGGAAGTTGAGGAGAGTGCGTTTTTCTTGAAAATTGGTATGTGAATTTTAGGGTATTATCTAGATTTTTCAGGAAACTAGACTGTCTGATACTAAAGAAGCATGTTAAAGGCTAATAGAATCGAATTGAATTATTTTGAATGGTTTCTCTAGAGTTTAATTCGAAATATGCATGAAAGTATTTGGATCTAGGGTTGGAGCTTAAGGGTTGATGCATTCTTTTACATTATAGGTTGTTTTGCATATAGGTAATTCAAATACAATCCATGTATTATGAAACTAGACTTTTATACGTTGAAAATGATATATGGGTTGAGATATTTGGATGAGAATCGGAAAGTTTATGATTTTTCAAAAAAATTTCTATTTTGGGAGAAGATTTATTATTTTATGGTTATTGCCGATCTTGAATGATCTTTAGGATTGCATTAGAGTTGACATTCAATGTGTTACTTATTTATAAATGAAATGCAATTGATGACATTAGAGTGTATTCATGAATTGAAGAATTGAGGTTTGTACAAAAATTAGAGAAAATGGAAATTGATGACATAATTATGATTTTGTATTAGGAAATGTCAATCGAGGATCGAGTAATATTTCATTTGATTGAATTATGAGTATATGCAGGTGTATATGGGCTGAAAAGTGTGATGTTGTTGGTTGAGCATAATGGGATGTTATTGTTTGCTAAAATCACCTTAAAGGCCAAGGAGAATGGTAGAAAGTGTGCATAATTTTTGTGATGCTGTGAATGTACATGGATATATAATTGAGGTCAAGGTGTGAGAAATATGTGCATGTATATGTATGATCAATGTATGTGTATTATATTTGTATGTTGAAGAGAAAATTTGATAAAGAATAAATATGTTTGTATGCAAACTATTTTGTGTAATCAAAGGTTGGAATGAGAGGCATATATGCTTCGTGATGATACTATAAGGAATGAATCTATGGAACATGGAAGTTGTTGTTGGTGATGGAGAAAGAGGAAGATGAAATGCGCGTATTTGAGAGAATATTTAGCATGCCCTAGTTTTAGCCTAGATATAGGGTTAGTTAAAATGCTAACTAACTTAGTAATTTTTCAATTTATGACATATGTGATGTGTTATAATTGTAGTGATTTGCTTGGAGACCGATTGAGGGGAGCACAGTTTCGACACTTATTGTGCATTGTAGGGAGTGATTGACCCTCCCGTATACTGTGAGTGAGATTTATTTCAATGTTTTCGTTTAATATGTAAACCATATTTTACAACATTTTGATAAATGAGCATGATTTATCGTGTGCTTGAAATGTTTTGACTGGTTTTGGAACTGACTTTTGTGAACCGATGAAGTGTCCAAAAATTGGTTGAATTATAAAAATATGCATCCATGTGGTTGAAATGTATAATGTGTCATTTTATGCTATATGTTGCATTTGGTTTGTGAACCTGATTTACGGCACATGTTTGATAATATATTGATTTTGGCATTGAGGGCTTTGGTATGTATTGTTCCGTAGCTACGAAGGACACCGTGAGAGGCGCTTGTGTGGCGTCCAGATATGCCTAGACCTGGGGTATCCCGCGAGTTGTCGAGATTATATTTACGACACGGTACTAGCCAGGTTGAACCCGAAAGGGGGAGGATTTGGATGCTATCCAAGTCTAGCACCTGGACGAGGTCCGTCGCCAACGCCGGGGTAGAGAGCACTTTAAATAAATTTGCATATAATACCCCCGGTGCGCCTGTCATAGGTCGAGGTAGACCTCTGCCAGGACACTTTCAGTTGGCAGCTCTATGATTTTTGACAGTACTTTGGATGCATATTCGATTTGATAATGCGTGCTAATGATATATTGTTGAAATGAAAAGCATGATGATTTGAAATATGATTTGTATACTTATGCTTTGACACTCCAGTTTCACACCCCATATTAGACGATTACATTAACCCACTCACTCACTAAGTATTCTTCCCTGAGTACTCACCCCTCCTCTTTCCCTCCCCAGACAGGATTATGGTGCTGGGGTGACGTATTTGGCTCTAGAGGTATGATAGCTTGTTGGTAGATTGATATTTACGACGGTGAGATTTAAGTTTTAATTGAAAATATGAATTTCGTACTTTATGTCGACCCTACGTGGTCTTGATATTGAGGTCTGTAGTTGACCATGTACATATTTTGGGATGACTGTATAATTTTTGGACTTTTGTTTGCGAAACTCTTATATTTCACTTGCATTGAGGCATTTGAAAATATTTAAAGTGTTAACTTGGGAATTTATAATATATTTGTATAAATTTAGGCCCGCTCGGTGTGGCAGCTGCTCATGCTCTAGTTGGGCATGACAGTAGAGGTCTGTGGCTAGGACTGCTGGTAATTTATTTAGTTTTGCGTTGTTCTGGATGTCGATTGTGGGATTTGTTGGTCTTGGAAAGGTCGGGATGACCATTTGTTTAATTTACAGGTTGGTTTTAAATTATACAGGTATACATGTTTATTTGTACATGGAAGACCTCCGATTTATGGGGAGATTCTGCCCGATTTTCTGTAAAAATACAGTCGACATCCAGGGTAACGGGCGGCTGTTCACGATTCCCGGTTCGGGGCGTGACATTAGCGATGGAAAACTTTGTCGCTAAATTTTCCGTCGCTAAAACTTAAAAAAAAATTATTTTTTTAAATATAATTTTTTGTTTTTATTAAATATAATTTTGTGTTTCAATTAAATGTAATTTTGTGTTTTTATTAAATATAATTTTGTATTTTTATTAAATATAATTTTATATTTTTATTAAATATAATTTTGTATTTTTGTTAAATATAATATTTTGTTTTTATAAAATATAATTTTATATTTTTATTAAATATAATTTTGTATTTTTATTAAATATAATTTTATCATTTTATTAAATATAATTTTATATTTTTATTAAATATAATTTTGTATTTTTATTAAATATAATTTTGTATTTTTATTAAATATAATTTTGTGTTTTTATTCAATATAATTTGGTGTTTTTATTAAATATAATTTTATATTTTTATTAAATATAATTTGGTGTTTTTATTAAATATAATTTGGTGTTTTTATTAAATATAATTTTATATTTTTATAAACTATAATTTTATATTTTTATTAACTATAATTTTATTTTTTTATTAAATACAATTTTTTATTTTTATTAAATATAATTTTGTGTTTTTATTAAATATAATTTTATATTTTTATTAAATATAATTTTGTATTTTTTAAAAATATAATTTTGTGTTTTTATTAAATATAATTTATTAAATATAATTTTAAATTTTTATTAAATATAATTTTGTGTTTTTATTAAATATAATTTTTTGATTAAATATAATTTTTTATTTTTATTAAATATAATTTTATATTTTTAAAATATAATTTTTTGTTTTTATTAAATAAAATTTTATATTTTTATTAAATTAGGGTATTGTATTTTTAATATTGAGAATTACAAACTAATAGTGATGGTGGTATGGTTGTTAAGACTCTCTAGTTCTCTCGTATATACTCGAGTTCGAAACGGGGTGAGAGCATATTTTGAACATTTTCAACAAATTAAAGGTGCGGGAGAGGCGGGCTTGGGCGCGGGCGCGCAGGAGAGTGCTAGGCCGGAGGCGGGTTAGGCGGACGGGCGGGCTTCCGGTTTCGTGTATTTGGATTTGGTCTGTCTCATTTCAACGACGGATTAGCTCAAACCCTAATTAGAAATAATTTAAAAAAAATATATAATTAAATTAGCGACGAAAAATTTTCGTCACAAATCCATCGCTAAAATTTTCAAATTAGCGACGGAAAAATCCGTCGCTAATACTTTCAGCGACGGAAATTTGAGTATCAATGACGGATTTATCCGTCGCTGAAACCCATTTTTCTGATAGTGTTAGTCAATCCACTAATATGTTATTATATTTTATGAAAATATTTTATCTCCATTGTCCTTGGATCTTAGATTGGCGACCGGCGAGAAGTGCAAGAAAAGAGGGTGGATCGAGATACTCAACAGCGTCGGGAAGGTCAAACACATAAATGGATGTTTCTCATATATCAAAAGCTTAGCATGCACTTCCTATTCTTCACACCATTTCTAACTCCTCCTCCTTTTATGGCCTATACTTCTCTTCCATATGTCACTCTTCAAGCAGGGTCGCTCTCACCTAATACATTTGTATGACATTATTGTGACATTTGATTTTGATATATAGTTGAATGTGTTTGACATTATACACACACACACACATATTATGTTTCTCGGTTTTCAAAATAAAAGTTTTGGATAATAAATTTAGAAGAAAAATTATTAAAAATAATAAGAAAAATATCGAGAGAGAGAGAGAGAGAGAGTATTGAGAAAATATCCTAAAAATCATATAAATAGGTAAACATGAGATATTGTGTCAACTTGGATTTGACAATTTCTCTCTCTAGTTTAATTTTTAGAATATTTTTTTTTAAAAAAATTAAATTTAAAAAATAATGAGTCAATTAATAATCACTCTTCATAACTCATTCTCTCTCTCTCTCTCTTCTCGCAGCAGTAGATTGCCCTTTATCAAACTTAGAAAGTTTATATAACTCTCTTAGTTACAAGTTTATTTTGTTTAAATACTATAGCATGTACACACACACAGATACACACACACACACACATATACATATATATTTGTTCTTTTTCTTGTAACTTATAACCATTTCATAAGAATTTTGAGAAAGGGATATGAAGAGACTTCAAGCTTTGGCTCCAAGAATCCTTTCCTCAAGTTTGAGGAGAAGTATTGGAAATTAGAGATAAATTGCAAAGTGCTGTCGAGATACAAAAGGCCCAATCATAGCACAAGTCTAAGATGTCGTGCACATATCCTTTCTTCCCTACTCAAACTCTTTGAAGTCCAAAATGAAGCTCAACTGAAGGCCCAATTCTTGCCCAAGAGAGAGCCCCAATCACGGATTAAGGAGTGTTTAAAGTCGGCCTTCAATTAACCGTTATGTTAGAAAATTTGATTGATTTTGATAACCAATTTAATCAACTATTCAATCATTACGATTGATTTGATCAATCATTATATATTTGTTGATCTATTCAATCGTTAAAACTATTATCTATTTAGTTGATTTTGTTTATTAATTTATTCAATCATTATATATTTAGAAAGTTGACTATTTTTTTTCCTTTCCTTCTATCTGGTAATATATGAAATTTTTTAATGATATTTTTCAAAAATTTTAGTTACTTTGATGCGAAAATTCTTATAAATAGCACCAAAGGCTCTCACTCATACTTCAAAACTTGCCAATTCACTAAAATTATTTTTTTCATTTTTGAAGTTGCCCCTACTACGCACAAAAGATGGCAATGATTTCTTTCAAGTTGGCTTTCATTGTCGCTCTCGTCCTCATAGGAATGTGTTAGTCTCTCTCTCTCCCTCCCTCCTGTAGTATATGTTTTAAATAATGTTTCTAAACGAAAATTTAAGATTATGGCTGCTGATAATAATGCTGGATGAGGTATTTTTCATTAACAAAAATATATTTTTAGTGAAACATCAAAACATGGTATTTCTGACAAGTGTAATTATATGGTTTTTGCAGCAAGAACTGAAGCAGGTTGCGATGAACAATTATGTGAATTCATGTGCAAAGCACCACTTTTCGGACATTGTATCCTTGGGCTATGCGTTTGCTTCCCTTTCAATGGGAGTCCTACTTGTGCAACCAATGCCGATTGCAAACAACATCCTTCTGCCTGTAGTGGTGCAGTTTGTGGTCATGGGAACTGTGGCTACACGGGTTGCAAGAAAAATTAAGAACTGCCTATTGATTTTGTACAACCATGATGTCCGACCACATAAAAACCTTGTGAGCCAATAAGCTTTAGCTTAACTGGCACCTTCCCCCTCCTCCGTTATAATAGAATCGGGTTCGAGTCCCAGTATCTACAAAAAAATAAAAATAAAAATAAAAACCTTGTGGTCTTCCTAGCAAGCATTTTGATGAGTTAATAATAGCAATATGGTTTTCTTTCGCAATTACCCAAAAAATTTGATTTAATCGATTTTCTTTCTTTTTTTTTGTTATATGAGATCACGAAAATCACTCAAATACACACATTCACAAATATTCGAATAATTAAAGCTTGATTAAAAGTTAATAATAGCAGTATGTATTTCTTTTACAATAACGGAGAGAGGAAATTAATAACACCTCCATAAAATAATAAAAAATATAATTAAGTAAATAAATAATTCATTAAATATGAAAAAATATGTAATTATAGAAAATATAAGGAATTTTATGTAAATATAAATTAATTTAACATATTGAAATGTTTTAAAAATCTTTTGAAAAGAGAAAATGTTTCTAAAATAGAAAAATATTAATAAATAAAAAATACTATTCATAAAGAAACCTTCCAAATTATTCCCATGTATCCTTTGGAGGCTTTTTGCCTTTCCTGACTTTGATCACTTGTCAGCTTTTAAAACGCTTTAAGGCCATTCCAAATATCATAGTGAGAGATAATAAAAAAGGTACGTATGAATTATGGTGATTGAATAGTATTATGGTGTGAGTTTGCATATGATAAATGTTTCTACTAAACTAAGAAAGTAGGCTTTGTTTTATTTTTCTTTGCATGTCTTGATCATCTAAGAGAAAAATTATTAAAATTCACAAAATCGAGATCTTTTTATTATTTATTTATTTATTTATCGGAGTTTCCACTAGGTGAATACTTTTCTCATGGTGCAACTTCTTGTGCCACTGGGAGGAAGGAAAAAAAAATATTGATTTCCTTTTGCAATCGGTTGAATAAGAGAGATGAAAAATTTACGATTATTGAGAACAACTTATTCTGATATTTTTTCAATTTATGTTCAACTTAACAATTTCATTATTACTCTCTTTTTGGTAATAGAGGTTGTTGGAGGTAGCTTTTACTTCATAGATAATTGTTCCATTGATCCGAATGAGGAACGAGCATGGTTGAGTGTTCTAGACCCTCGTTGTTAAGAAGATCTACAAATGCCGCTGGAGATAACTCCAATAGAAAAAATTTCGACGCTCAAATCAGGTAAAGTGGTTTTGAATTTGAGTACTATTATGACAGTAAAAGCATGAATTGTAAAGAAATTGAATTTGAGCGTGAAATATCAAAACTTATTTGCTTGGAATGTCTGATACATGTTGAATGGTATAAAAATAAATTATTACATAAAAATCATAAAAAATTCTATTATGAATTTTATTAAGAAAATAATTAACAGAAAATAGAAAATAAATAAAACTAATTTGTGCGGAACATTAGGACTACGGATCAAAGAAAGAATTGTTCTCCACTCATTCACCCCTAGGGGATAAGAGAGAGAGAGAGAGAAAATTTCATTATTACTCTCTTTTTGTTAATAGAGGTTGTTGGACGTAGCTTTTACTTCATAGTTTACTACTCCGCTGATCCGAATGAGGAACGAGTGTGGTTGAGTGTTCTAGACCCTCGTTGTTAAGAAGATCTACAAATGCCGCTGGAGATAACTCCGATAGGAAAAATTTCGACGCTCAAATCAAGTAAAGTGATTTTAAATTTGTGTACTGCAGTGGCAATAAAAGCATGAATTGTAAAGAAATTGAATTTGAGCGTGAAATATCAAAACTTATTTGATTGGAATGTCTGATACATAGTTGAAATGGTATAAAAATAAATTATTACATAAAAATCATAAAAAATTCTATTATGAATTTTATTAAGAAAATAATTAACAGAAAATAGAAAATAAATAAAACTACTTTGTGCGGAACATTAGGACTACGGATTAAAGAAAGAATTGTTCTCCACTCATTCACCCCTAGGGGATAAGATAGAGAGAGAGAAAAAAATTCATTATTACTCTCTTTTTGTTAATAGAGGTTGTTGGACGTAGGTTTTAATTCATAGATAACTGAGGAACGAGCATGGTTGAGTGTTCTAGACCCTTGTTGTTAAGAAGATCTACAAATGCCGCTGGAGATAACTCCGATAGGAAAAATTTCGACGCTCAAATCAGGTAAAGTGGTTTTGAATTTGAGTACTGTAGTGGCAATAAAAGCATGAATCGTAAAGAAATTGAATTTGAGCGTGAAATATCAAAACTTATTTGATTGGAATGTTTGATACATAGTTGAAATGGTATAAAAATAAATTATTACATAAAAATCATAAAAAATTCTATTATGAATTTTATTAAGAAAATAATTAACAGAAAATAGAAAATAAATAAAACTACTTTGTGCGGAACATTAGGACTACGGATCAAAGAAAGAATTGTTCTCCACTCATTCACCCCTAGGGGATAAGAGAGAGAGAGAGAGAGAGAAAAATTCATTATTACTCTCTTTTTGTTAATAGAGGTTGTTGGACGTAGGTTTTACTTCATAGATAATTGCTCCGCTGATCCGAATGAGGAACGAGCGTGGTTGAGTGTTCTAGACCATCGTTGTTAAGAAGATCTACAAATGCCGCTAGAGATAACTCTGATAGGAAAAATTTCGACGCTCAAATCAGGTAAAGTGGTTTTGAATTTGAGTACTGTAGTGGCAATAAAAGCATGAATTGTAAAGAAATTGAATTTGAGTGTGAAATATCAAAACTTATTTGATTGGAATGTCTGATACATAGTTGAAATGGTATAAAAATAAATTATTACATAAAAATCATAAAAAATTCTATTATGAATTTTATTAAGAAAATAATTAACAGAAAATAGAAAATAAATAAAACTACTTTGTGCGAAACATTAGGACTACGGATCAAAGAAAGAATTGTTCTCCACTCATTCACCCCCAGGGGATAAGAAAGAGAGAGAAAAAAAAAATTTCATTATTATTCTCTTTTTGTTAATAGAGGTTGTTGGACGTAGCTTTTACTTCATAGATTACAACTCCATTGATCCGAATGAGGAATGAGCGTGGTTGACTGTTCTAGACCCTCGTTAAGAAGATCTACAAATGTCGCTGGAGATAACTCCGATAGGAAAAATTTCGATGCTCAAATCAGGTAAAGTGGTTTTGAATTTGAGTACTGTAGTAGTAATAAAAGCATGATTTGTAAAGAAATTGAATTTGAGCTTGAAATATCAAAGCTTATTTGATTGGAATGCCTTATACATAGTTGAAATGGTATAAAAATAAATTATTACATAAAAATCATAAAAAATTCTATTATGAATTTTATTAAGGAAATAATTAATAAAAAATAGAAAATAAATAAAATTATTTTGTGCGGAACGTTAGGACTACGGATCAAAGAAAGAATTGTTCTCCACTCATTCACCCGTGGGGGATAAGATAGAGAGAGAAAAAAAAATTCACAAACTATATTGCGTCAATATATTAATAAGTAAACTTTGTCAAAGCTAGAGTCAAATTTATTTTAACGAGGGCTAAGTGTAATTTAATGGGCAGTTAAGGAGGGGCTCGTATCTAATTAACTAGTTGATGAGGCAATAGCATACCAAGACGATGATCGAGAGCTAATCCAAAAGGATGATCAGCTACATTGGGACTGAGGCAGTAGTGGAGATTTTTCTGCAATAGACGAAAACATGACAGAGCAATGCCGCATGGAGGTAGATGGCCCACCGGCTAACTTTTTGAGAATAAACCACTGTACAAAAGATTTTAATGGTATTTTTAATACTTCTAATGATAGTTTTATAATTTTGAGATATTTTAAAACTTAATGTTTTTTGAAAAAAAAAAAAAAACACCACAAAAACATAATATATATATAAATTTCAATAGAATGAGTGCCCATAGTAGCTCCGCCCCTATATCTATGGGAACATATTTGTAGGTACGACGGAGCACATCTCTTTGTATCTTTCCCACCTCTTTGTATCTTGCATTGCATTTGCATTAGTACAGGCTTTGTCCTTGTCTATCCTGTATAGCTCACAAAGCGCTAAATTATACTTGGAGAGGTAACTAAATTATGTGATTATGGATGAATGTTTTGCAGCAACAAGTGATGCAAAGTGCAATTTATGAATCAAACTCTTTTAGATTGAGTTATCGAATAGTCTATCCTCTTAATCAAAGATTTCAAACTCAAACCCTGAGAATGAAGAAGAAATATTTAGGAGAACTATCCTCTAAAATGGGTCCTATAGTATTCGAATTAGATTAATCGGAAAAAATCTAGATATTGATTAATGGAAAAAAAGGTGTAATCCACGTGACTGTGGACTGATGTGCCAACCACCAACCATGGGATATTGTATTTTAGGTCGCTGTGTTTGCATTCTAAAGGAATCAGCAATCCCAGAGGATGGTCTGTCTTGTGAAACCGATGCCGAATGCAGAAATCATTCTTCTACCCTCCTTGTTCCCAAAATTGAAGTGTCTTTTAATCATATGCAAGCATATATGATGCAACGAGGAAAAGCTGTAACCTGCCACCAAGTCACTTGATGAATTAAAAGTATTTTTCTTTATATTCTTGGTTCACATGACCTCAAAAATTTAAAAATTACTAATTCTGGATATTGTACTACAAAGTAAAAATTAAAAAAAAAAAAATTGTGAAATTAAATAAGAGTAAATTATAGTGAGAATTCTTTAATTTATATTAGATAATACTTTTACATTCTCTAATCTAATTACTTTCACTTTACATCTTTTAATTTATGATCACACAACACTTTATATATTTTATTAGATTAAATTAAAAAATACTCTTATACTTTAATAGTAAAAGAAATTAGTTTTTTTTTTCATGAATTTATTCCCTCGCTCCATTACCTTCTCTCTCTACATCCTTTTGTGTCTGAAGTTTTCTCTTCGATTTTGTTCTTTTCCATTTCTCTATTGGATAACAAACATAAGAAGATATTTTGTCACTCAGTACAGCTTAAGTGGTAGAGTCTTTCCACTTACATCTTTTCTTCTCTGGCTTGATTCCATTTCATTACATTTCTTTTTATCAAAGGCAAAAGAAAAAAAAAAAAAGAAGATATTCTCTCCCACTCTTGGATCACTTTGGGGCCTACTTAAAATTAGTTAGGCCCCACTCTTTGGACTAATTGTTGGAGACGTTTTGAACTGAATGAGATGCTAGTCCGATCACAAAAGAGTCTCTTCAGGAGGCCGAACAGAGTATATCCCATCTCGAGGAATCCATTACTAAGGATGTCGCGGCCCTCAGGTATTCCCAACGCAAATTGCTGAAGAGATAGGAATGCACCAAAGCGATAGCTTACACGGTTAAAATGTACGATGCCTTACCCCCTCTGGACAAGACAGTAGATATGGTGGCGACGAGTCAGGGTCCTATTCCTTCAACTCCGATAGGTGGGCGTACCAGACCGAGTATGGCTCAAACAACTATGGGATCCTCTTCTCAGTAGTTTTAGCACTCCATTCTGTTCCCCCTAATTCTTTATAACTTTTGTACTATGAAGCTTTTTAATTGAGAAATCTTTTGTATCACTGCACCCTCTGTCTATCTTTGTAGGAGATCTTTTTTAGTTGTATAAGTAAAAGTGTATATTTTGTGACTTTCGATAATCCCCAGATCAGTAGGCTTAAGGGATATCATCGACTTATCCAAGAATGTGTCATTTTCATTGGGAAATCTCGTCGATTGTAAGGTAGTTATCTCTTCCAGAGATCGGATTCCATTAGTCCTCTCGAAAACCTCGGAGATGAGATAATGTTTTGATTGGAGAAAATACTTTTAGATGACGGATTGGAGCGACGTCGAGTCCCTCGAGAGAGCAGATCCTAACGACGAGTCAAGGCGACTCAGGCCCATTGGAGGGATAGATCTTATTGATAAGTTGGAGCATCCTCGACTTGTTTGGTGAATATAGACTCGTATAAGGGGGATGATTCTATGAGTCAGTCAAGGCGACATAAACCCATTCGAAGAAGTAGGTCCCTTTGATAGGTCGGGGCAACATAGACCCGTTTAGAGAGATTGATCCCATTAGTAGGTTGGGGCGATGTAAGCCTATTCGTGGAGATTGATCCCATCGGTAGGTCAGGGTGATGTAGACCCGTTTAAGGAGATTGATCTCATCGATAGGTCAAGACGACGTAGACCCATTCGGGAAGATTGATCCCATTGATATGGTTAGTGATTTAGCTTAGTGCGGACGAATCGTAAAGTATAGTACAACAAAAAGAATTTTACGACGAATAGGTCGAATGTGAACATCAAGAGTTAAGGACCACTCGACAAAAGTTAATTTAAAAATGATTGTCAAATAGAAAGGTTGAGAGTTTACTCACGAAAGAGCACGGGGAACTCTGGGATGTACGTTGGGAAAATGCCGGTAAGAATATATGGTTCGTGCAAAGACCGCTCCTCATGGATCTGGAGGATCACCCTATCTGACCTATTGTGTGGTGGTTTGCTATTGGGTTGGTCGTTTGATCTGTTCTCTTGTGGTAGATCATGCCGATCAGGGGAGGGCATGTTTCTCCCTTCCGTACTGATGAATCTTTGCAACCTTTTGCTATGGACCAAGAACTCTAGCTCATCTTTGAGTTTTTTGCACTCATTGGTCATGTGACCATAGTCTCGATGGAAATGATAGTATTTAGTCCTATCTTTTTTAGAGTCATCGTCAGTGGAGTGAGGAGGCCACCTAATGTACGGCTTATTTTTTATCTGGAGTAAGACTTGACTCAGTGTCTCATTTAGAAGAGTATAGGTGTTAAACCTTCGTTGAGATGGGGGTCTCGATCAGTTATTCTTTAGTGAAAACGGCCTAGGAGATTGGCAACGTTCTCTTTGAGATGATTGATTTTTTCGCTGGTCGAATGCCTTCGCATCTTCGGCAATGATATATTTTTCAGCACGAGTGTAGAACTCTTGGATTGTGGAGGGAGGATTCTTCATGATTGAGGTTTTCATGCCTAAGGGGCGTAATTCGGTGAGCAGTGTGGCCAGTGACATTAAATGGTCCAAGGCTAGTAAACTTTTCCAAGAAGTCCCTTAGGGGCTCATCATCCTTCTGCCGTAGCGAGAGTAGAGAGATAGACTTCTTCTTAGCTCCTCGGCTGATCATGAAGTGAGCCTCGAATTGCTGCTGGAGTTGAGAGAAACTCTTGATGTTGAATGGGGAAAGTGAATTAAACCATGTTAATGCATTACCTTTGAGGGTAGTAGGAAAGTATTTATGGATAGCGACGTCTATTATGTCCTTTGAAATCATCACTGTTACAAAGTGGGTAGTATGGTCACGGGGATTGGTCGTGCTGTCATACCTCTCCACGGGAGACAGAAGTATGTCTCGTGGCATTGGTTTCGAAGAGATTTTTGAGTTAAAGGGCGACATACCAAAAATGTAAATAGGAGCTTCATCCCTTCTTGCACCCAATCTTTTAAGCTCGTTGGCTATGCATTGTTTAACCTGTTTCCTCAGGTCGTCAGGGTCATGGCGGAAAGTTACCGATGGCTCATAGCTTAGACGGAGCGTCAATCGTCAGGGTCGTGCATGTCCCAACCCCCTATGGAAGATTGTCCTTCTGGTCTAACAGCGTGGTTGAGTTCTTCTAACTATTTGCTCATATCTTGTATTCTGGATTCCAACCTTTCCACTTAAGCACGATTGGATATTGGTGCATGGGGCGCGATTAGACATTGGTGCAGGGGGCGCGATTGGACATTCTTGAGATGCAGATTGTGGAACCTGCTCTAGTTGTGGAGATTGAGGATGGATATTAGAGTTATCAGTAAGGCGAGTGGGGGCCACTGATAAAGCGGCATCGGTCGGGTTGGTTGTGTATCCATCTATATTGGATATAGCCTTTGACATGGTTTTGGTTCTCCTTTTTAGAGGCATGACTATTTAGTGATCTGGAAAGTTTGATAAAATTGCTCGCCTGTTCCCACGAACGACACTCATCTGTTGGTGGTGGGTTTCGGGTCTGCATATTTTGTCTCCTCTCGACTTGAACAACTGGTTGTTGAAGCGGTTTGAAACTTACAAACAATCATTGGAGGGTGCTCCGGTGGATGAGGCTTGAATGCTCAAATTAGAATGAGCGATTTTCGATAGGAAAGAAGCAAACTAAGAGCAAGAGAAAGAGAGAGAGTTGGTTTCATTATAATTTGTGTGTCAAGTGCGGGGGTCTTCGAAAGTGTACCTAGGCTTTGGTGTACCGAAATATTATATGCCAGAGGGTCACAAGAGACGTGTGTATTCGAGGTGTCAAAACCCTAGTTTCCTTATCTAGGAGTTTGAAAATCTCATAATCTAATAGTCAAATATTCTGTATGATTCGTATTATTTGTCGTTTAGAAAATTTAGTGATACGAGAAGATCTCTTCTCTTATCGATTTAGATCTAAAGGTTTCCCTCCTTGTTTAGAAGATACAATCCGTATCGAAATGGGAAACAAGGAATCAATGTGAGGTTTAGTAGACTATCAGTTTGAGCTTGTTGAACGCTTTTATATGTTAATTGGATTGCCCTTATCAGGAGCCAACCGAAAGATCAGTTAGAATAATACCGATAGTATTTTCTTAGTGTGTCGGGCTGTGTCCACCATTCAGGGAGATTAATCCGAATTGGTTAACACGTTTAGGCATACCTGCCTCTTTGGACCATGGGTTTTGTAAAATTGAACATACTTCGAAATGGATTTTTTAAAAGGATCCCATTAGTAACAATTTAATTATTTGAGAAAATTACATGTCAAGTCCCTGAATTTTATCCCAAATTCACAAATTAGTCCATAAACTTCAAAACGCAACGATCAAAGGCCTAAATTTCAAAATTCATAACTTGTTAGTCCCTATGTTAGTAACGGTGCCGATCTGACCGTTAAATGCTGACGTGGATCCACGTGGCAGATTATGTAGAGAATTTCTGATTTAGCTTCCAATAAGGTAATAATTGCTGATATGTCATTTGACATGTCAGCATTAGACCATACAATGTTGTCACATCATTAATTTTATTGACGTGACATAACATGCCAATCAAATTATTGAGGTGACAGTGCCACATCAACAAGTTAAGGACATTCCGGCAAACTCTTCTCTCTCTCTCTCTCTCTCACTTTTCTTTAGTGTAAATACCCAAATCACCTCTCAACCAAACCAACCATCACTCTCTTTCTCTCTTACTTTCCTTTTTTTAAAAAAAAAAAAAATCACTACCCTCTAAAATATGCCCAAAATTAAAAAAAAAAAAAGAAAACCTTAATTTTTTTTAAAAATAAAATCTTCCCAAAAATAACTTATTTATTTTCCTAACTACCACACTCTCTCTCTCTTCTCTCTCTTACTGTTCTATAAAAAAAAAAAAAAAAAGACTTCATTACCCTCTAAATTGTGGCCAAAATAAAAAAAAAAAAACCTTAAATTTAAAAAAAATATAAAATCTTCCCAAAAATAACTTATTTATTTTTCCAACCACGACATTCTCTCTCTCTCACTCTCTCTTACTTTTCTTTAAAATTATGACAAAAAAAAAACCTTAAATTTTTTTTTGAAAAATAAAATCTTCCCAAAAATAACTTTTTATTTTTCTAACCACCACACTCTCTCTCTTCTCTCTCTCTTACTTTTCTAAAAAAAAAGAAAAAAAGATTTCATTGCCCTCTAAATTATGGCAAAAAAAAAACCTTAAATTTTTTAAAAAATATAAAATCTTCCCAAAAATAACTTATTTATTTTTCCAACTACCACACACACATACACACACTCTCTCTCTCTTACTTTTCTTTTTTTTAAAAAAAAATCACTACCCTCTAAATTTTGGCAAAAAAAACTTCATTTTTTTTTAAAAAATATAAAATCTTCCTAAAAATAAATTATTTATTTTCTATTAATTTTTTTAATTATTAGCAGTAGCAGAACAAGGCTTATCCGCCAGCAACACCTTCAACCTGCCTTTCTTAGCAGTAACAAAACAAGGATAGCCAAAATGGCCATGACCCACTTCTTCACCAAGATCATAATGGTGATTTTGCAGCACCTTTCTATTTGTTTGTCTGCTAATCTCATAGTCAATCACCATCTTTCCCAACCAAAAAAGCAAAGAACAAAATTTTAGCAAACAAGCAGAATAAATGGTTGAACAGAGGAAAACTTCAAACGACTTCACTTCTTTAGAACTTCTATAACCTTGGAGTCAGTCTTTAATCAAAGCTTAGAAATTTTAGATTGAGAGGCTTTATTAGGTTTTTGGACATCAACTTTTCTATCTTTTTCCCAGTCTCAGATGATACTAGAGAATCCCGCTTCCACTGCATACTTCTTGCACCAGTTTCAATAAGAGCGCGGAGCCTAAATGCACCACTTGGCATGCCTCTTAGGAATACTCTAGTAAACCCAATAAAGGGTGAGAGAGAATCAAAACCCAATTCAAGGCCAGGCCATGATCCACTTCTTCACCAAAATCAACTATTGGCAGTAGCAGAACAAGCATAGCTTTCCTCCATATTAAAAGTGAGCTCATCAACACCCACGTTAAAACCACCACAATGATCCAAACCCAATTCAAAGCTAAGCAAATTATAAAAGACAAGAGCCACCTAAAGCACCACTCACAACCAATTAGATAGCATACTCTAACACCCAAATATCCATCATTTTCACTTCTTGAAAAAACCCCAACAAGAACCACCATGAAGAAACCCCAACACTGCTATTACATGAAACAGGGGCTGAAAACACAGAAATAAGCAAGGCTTGAAGGAGATGAGTAGAGGACCCTAGATTTGTCAAAGTCAAAGGGTCGTTGAAGGAAAATCGCAAAAGGTAGAGATTTGAAGAAATCACAAGGCTGTTGGAGGAATTGGACGAATCGGACACTAGATTTATCATCATCTCACTCAGATTGATCATCCTCGAAGTCAAATTTTACCGTCGAATCTGTCAGAGGTCAAAGACAAAGGAGCTCTATGAGTCTCGACGGTGATTCAATCGACGCCTTACAGTAGATTAGATCCATCATCGGCATTGACCAATTCATCTTCCCTGACATTGCAGTTTGTTGTTTGATGGCTATTTCACTGGCGGTGAAACGTGGTGATTGACGAGGTTTTTTGGGTTTCGCCTTGGATTCACCGTTTTTCCTTCCTTCCTAGAGAGAAAAGTGGTTTCTCTTTTTTTTTTTTTTTTTTTTTTTAGAGGAGACAATGAAAGGGGAGGGAGAGGAGAGAGAGAAGTTTTTTTCTTTAATTATTTTTTTAGGTTTTGCTGATGTGGCACTATCATCTCAGCAAAAATGCTAATGTGGCAATATTGTATGGTCTAATGTTAACGTGTTAGATGACATCAGCAATTATTACCATGTTGGAAGCCAAGTCAGAAAATATGTCTCCACATCATCTGTCATGTTGATCCATGTAAGGATTTAACAGTTAAGTTGGTATCGTTACTAATAGAGAGACTAATAAATTATAAATTTTAAAATTTAGATTCTCAATCGTTGTGTTTTGAAATTTAGAGACTAATTTATAAATTTGAAATAAAATTTAGAGATTTCACTTGTAATTTTCTCTTAATTATTTCATAGAAAGAAAAAATGTGTTAGGATTGTTATATCCATTAAAAAAAGAAGTGTCAGAGCGGTGATATGGAGGAAGGAACCTCCATGGAGGTCAAAGATTTTGATTCTGATTCTGATCCGAGTGACTCCTCGTTAATATTCTTGAAAAAATGAAAAATAAAAACTACAAAAACACAAAAATATTCTTTAATCATTAACGTTTTGGAGGTTGGGGAAAGACATAGCTCTCTCTTTAGATTGAAAATTTTGTCCTCGTAGTAGGTGCCATAATTTACGAAAATTGTAGACTTAGATGAGGGTTTCCACTTGGTAAAAACATAGAAGAAGTATGAGATGGCAAGAATACTTGGTCAGGACATTATCAACAGGTTAAGGGATGGACACCGGCTTCCGACCAGCACTAGCCCTAATTTGGGTGAGACTTCCCGTCCTTCCCATAGAATTCTTCGCGATTGCCTCCCTATTCCTAAGGGTCCTATAACTGATAGTTAATTGTAAGGAACAATCTGATTTTGGTGCTTCGATGATTGTACAAAGAAGTGTGCCTGGGAGAGATAAGTTGGAAAACTAGAAGGATGGAAGTTGTTGGGAACCCACATCAGAGCAAGTTGGTGATAGCAGAGGAGATACAACCACCAAAGCAACGGAGGAAAAAGTTTGAGATGGAGAAAATTCGTGAAATGATATGTCAAAGAGAAAAAATTGGTGATAGCCGAGGAGAGACGACAACCATCCTGATTCCATATGTGTCAAATTGAACCAAACTTTCGTTAACGTAGGATATGACGTTACATTTTTTTAATTATACGTCTCAAATTTGAATTATAAAAATGAAGAAATAAAATTTGAAAAAACCAATCCCTTAACAAGTCATACGATATTTAGACCAGATTAATCAGCTAAAGTACTGTCCGTAAAAACCTATATATATATATATATATATAATTGAAAAGGGTCTTAATTTTATCTTAGTGCGAAGTGTTTAAAACATATATTATTTGTATCTAAAATTTGGACGTTTCCGATTTGCCATCTCCATTATTGAACTTGTTGAGGTTCTTTATCTGCACTCATCCATGTTAGTCTCATCTCGACTCTTTATTCAATTTATTTTTGTTTAACCTTTCAAATATTTAAATATGCACAACTCATCCAACAAAAACAATTATAATTATTATATATGGATGCCGATGGTCATCTGATATTTTCTTACTACTTATTTACAAACATATTCAATACTAGTCTCTCTGTTTCATTTCAAATATCACTTAAAAAGTATCATTTTAGAATATTAAGTAAGCATTAATTATTTTTTCAACTTTACCCTTTGTCTAGTTATCTCACTAAATGCACAATTTTAGCAATTAAATTAACTTTTGAAAGAGTAATTTAATCGATTAATGTTATTTTTTTTTTAAATTGTGGTAATTTAATATTTTAATTTTTTGGTATCAATCAACGATAATTACCCGATTCTAATTGATTTTGACTCTAAAGTAGCGAACTTTCTCTATATTTGTTTTTACTGTATAAAAGATTCGAATTCAAAATCTGATTCTAATATTCAACTATTGGACCAAGTATTGGTTATTTATTTTGGTACTTGGACCAATTGATAGCTGAAACTCTATTTCGATTAATCTGGTTCGAACTATTGTCGAACCCTCTTTAAGAGAGAAACTCTCTCAATGTAATTTTTTCTGTTCTCAAAATTTGTATTTAAATCTTAATTAAGAGATTTAGTATTTTTTTCACTAATCCAACTATCCGTTGATAATAGGTCTTGGTTATTTTTGATAATGCTCTGAGTGGTTGCAATGTTATATCAATATCATCCTTTAATGTTGCCAATAATAATGATGATGACAATGGGGCCTAATTGGGCCGATTTCTCATTCGAGTTATGGACTGGGATCCTTCCATTTGTTGGAAAGTTTGGTCCACCTTCTTAGCATAGGCCTAACTCAAATCAAAACTCAGAAGTTCGAATTTGAGTCTATTATAAGAGAGAGAGAGGAATATGTCACTTAAATTGAAATGGCATTAGATCTATTAATCAAATACTTATGAACTTCATTTTATTTTTTATTGGTTGGAATTATTTTTAATAATCGATGTTTTAAAAAGTTGGAATTCCACTCTAACTGAGTGTAGATGGCTTTTCAATTCACAAACTACTGATATGATAATCCCCCGCCCCCTTGATATAGGATTTTGTAGCTTTGAAGTTATTATGTGGAAGGAGAAAGAAGACAATTGGGAGAAAATAAGGGGAGAGGAAGGAGAATAAAGCAAAGGCTATTATTTTTTATCAACGGATAGTTAATTTAGTAAGTATGGATATTAACTCTCTTAACTAAAATTTTGGCAACGCTTCAAAAGGGGTTGCTAAGGTCTAACCCATTTAGCCGCGTCATGTTTTGTATCATTATAGTCTCCCAAGACTTTAGCAACGTGTAGAGCCATTTAGCAATGTCCTTCTGCATCACCAAATTAGCAACACTTTGGACCATACGATGCAAGGCACCTATACAGCGACGTCCTTTGTCAGTGTTGTTAACAGCGTCGCAAAGTGTTTAACAATGGGGGGAAAAGCCTATTTGCGCTGTGGAAAAACGTCACTAAATTGTAGGTTTTTTTTTTTTTTTTGATTTTCAATTGGTATCTATGCTCATGATGCTCAAAAGAACTTGAGTGCCTTGCAAAAGTTTTTGAGCTATGTAAATAGTTTTGAGCATCATGTGAATGCTTCTTGGGAATATTGTGAATGCCTTGGCCGCATAACCCGGTACTGAGCTCGTACTCATATGGGAAGAAACCTCTCACCATCTCAACATCAAGATTAAAAGTAATAATATAAGAAAGAAAAAGGAAAGAGGCAAGAAGGAAACAAACAAGTTGAAATGCAGAATTTGATGCAATGTATGTGTAAGTGAGACAAAAGAAAAGGAATTCTCAATTTTCGAGGGGGAAATTTTTATCTGATGATGTCTCTCTCTCTTACACTCGGCATGTCAAACAAAACATCGTAGCCTAGTATGTGACAACATATATGATATAACCCATAAAATACTTACAATAACTACCAAATTTTCATGCCCCTGCCGTGCAAAGGGAATAGAATATGGTCGTCTTGAACCTTGATCACAAACCAATTCTCCTAGGATTGATAAAATATTGTGGTCCGACCTAGACCTTTGTCAGAAAACTCTCTCTCTCTCTCTCTTTTTAAACACCTGAGGTTCAAAATGTTCTCTTCATCCCTATCCGGAGATTGGTATACCCTATGTCACCTAGAATTTGATGAACACTTTTTTTTTTAAGAAAAAAAATAATAACAGACTGATATCTAGACTCATATTCTAAATAACATTGTATAGTCTAATTTAACATTGTATAGTCTAATTTAAGAAAAACTCTTTTAATATAATCTTTATTATTTCTAATTTTTAAATTTAAGATTTGATTAAAATATTTAACATTCTTAATCATTAACCGGACTCTCTATAGGTGATGAACACACTATCTCTCTCATGAGTTCCTCAATGTCTCTATCTTGAATTGGTAACCACCCGAGGTATGAAAAAAAATTCTCTTCGTCCGATGTAGTATACCTTATGTGACCTGGAATTTGAAGAACATTCTCTCTCTCTCTCTCTCTCTCTCTCTCTCTCTCTCTCTCTCTCTCTCAAAAATATCATCTTTTTATTGGCTAAATTATTTTGATTTTCTTATAATTCTTTTCCAAGTGAACCGTTATGATTTCATATATCACAAAATATGAAATATTAAGAATATAATTTTTTAATAAAGTTTTCAAAAATTAGAATTATTTTGACTGCTAAAAGTTTTCAACATTTTGAAATTTGAGGAAAGAAGTGTATAAATCAATTTTTGAGAATATAACCCGTGACCAACTAGGAACCATTTTAAACAAAAGGACAATACCCTCAATTTGTTCTCGAGTACATGTCCTCTCCATGAATTTTTTTTTCCTTGTCGTCCATACACTATTTACTTCTTTCCTCTAGTTCAAACTTTACTATATTAAATTACAACCCCAACAATTTTTTAATTTAGTTTTTGCACCAAACCCACATCATATTTTTCAAAATATGGTCAATAATATCTATAGAGAACCTCGCACAGTTTTGAAAATCATAAATCAAGCTAAAAAGATGTTGCCAAAAACAACACACTAAGCTACAAAATGAGTATCTTTGAAAACACCCCCACTAGGCCATTGTTTTGACCGACAATACATTCAAGACAAGAAATTATCTTTCATGCAGAAGAGCCAATTTAGTTTTTCTCACCAATTCACGAGCTCAATCTTTAGCAAAAACCACCACAAAAAAAAAAAAAAAAAACCAAAAGAAAAGAGAGAGGCGGAGAGAGAGATTATAAATGGACCATTATGCCTATCTCTTTGAATAAAATTTGAAAATTGAAAACACCTAAACTTTATATTTTGTTGATAAATATGTCCACATAAGGTAATAATTTAAATTTGAAAGTGAAATAATGGGATAACTCCCATTATCCTTTAATTTCCTAATAACTCTCTCCACTACTCTCTAATTGAGATAACCTCTCTTTCCTAAGTGAGTTGATATCGACAATCTTCAATTGCTAGACTAAGTGAGTCTTCTTAGAGAGAGAGAGAACCCTTTTATTGAGAGAACTGAATTTGAGTGAAACACATTCTCTGGGGGAATCAAAAAATTTCGTGTAGGAAATTTTTATCACTATGATTGCTAGACTTAGAATTATGGTATTGTGACATTGTGGTGATAACTCATTCAATATTGTTATCATCCCGACTACAAGATCATTCTAGAAAAGTTTCGTAATTCCCAGTTTTTCTTGCATTTTACTCATTGAGGTACACTCAAAATTCAACTCTTTTATTTTTCCGAAAAATATTTCTATACATACGCTGTGTGTCAATTAAATCTAACATTGGTATCGGAACAAGTTAAATTTATTAAAATAATTTTTTAGAATTTTTGGGTATAAAAATGTAGGGTAAAAAATTTAGAATCCGGATCACGGATGAGTTTCATGAATGTGAAAATACCATGATGTTACACAAGAATTGTAGATCACAAATATAATTTTTTCGTAATTTTCTGAATACATTTAGGCCATGAAAATTCTAGTTAAAGTTTTCGGCCATGAATAGTGACTAAAACCATAAAAAATTAGATCTGTCGATATAGATGATGTATTGATCTATGAAATTGGTCTAGATGTGTTTCTCATTTTTAGATCTACAATTTGCATATATTATATGGAATTTTGGTGGCCAGAAGTCAAGTTTCAAAAATAACTACAAAGGGCCGAGACTTTGGACATTTAACTCACCGAGATTAGGGCATAAATCCTCTTAAAATCAAATTAAGAATGGTTGGAGGATGTACAACTTCAATTTCTGGTTAAAATTGCGTGAAAAATGGTTGGATAATTGGATTTTCCGTCAACCGGGTCGAAGGACCCGGTTGTAGAACTGTTAGATGAAAAAAACCCAACCTAACCCACAAGCGCGTGGCCTGCACGTGCGCTGAGGCATGTGAGGCACGCTAGGAGTGAGCACGTAAAGCTCACGCATGCTAAGGCACGTGAGTATCCGGGTTAGGGTCCAGATCGATTCCGACCCAAATTCAAGTCCGACTCGTATCCAAACCCAGGACACGACTAGGTCTGCGCGTGAAGGCGCGTGCTAGACACGCTGCTCGTCTGGCACGTGCAACAACATGTTGCCAGCGTGTGAAGGCACGTGGTAGCGTGCCGCTGGAGCGTGGCAGCATGTGGGCCCTCTGACAGCGCGTGAGGCTATCCTAGAATGAAATTTTTCATTTTTTGTGGGTCTCATGCCCTTAAATATGACTGATTATGGGTTTTTGTGTGCCGAATCTAAATCTAAATGGTAAGATGCGATGTCAGGTTGTGGTGTATGATATCTGTTGACCCATACACTCGTTTTGTGGTCTATACTCGAATTATTTAGGATTTATTGATTTGTATGGTGTATAAAATTGTGAAATTAAGTATCATATATCACTAATGTTTCTATTTTCTGTGTGACAGAGACAATGGTTGCTACAAAAATTATCGTACTAGATCTTGTAAAGAGAGACAAATTGAATGGTGACAATTATGAAATTTGATACCGGAAGGTTCAGTTTGTCTTCGAGGAGTAGAAACTTGCAAAGGTTCTAAAGCACGAGATGAAGGATTTCGGGGAGAGTACCACATCTCAGGTGAGACGGGGTCAAGAGGCATTTCGTGTAAGGAAGAGAAAGAATAGCCAGGTTAGGGCAATCCTTTTGAGCAGCATGCACGACAATATGATCTTGATTTATGAGCAGTATCTTACTACGATGTCGGTCTGGCTTGCTCTGAGAGAGTATTTTGGCTCCCGGTCAGCTCATAAATTGAGGTGATGACCTACAAGTTCATTCCGTATAAGAAGAGATCGGATCATACCATGAAATAGCATCTCATGCACATATCGAGTATGATCGCTTTTTTGAAGAATATATGGGAACTACTATTAGTTGAGATTTAGATATTGGAGGTGATCTAGTCTTTACCTGACTCCTGAGAGGTTGTTAAAACCTACCTCATACACATTGAGAGTATTCATACTTTCATGGATGTAAGTAGGCATTATGAGCTTGAGGAGGAGCGCCAGGTGGTTGCTAGGTTTGTTTCGAGTCATACTTTTATAGTGGAGTCGAGGAGTCGAGTAAGGGCTCCCGAGGCACTAAATGCAAATAGTGCAAGCATGACAAGAAGACCAAAGGCTACAGCAAGAAGAAGTCATTTGTCAAGACCAAAGACAAAGGACAGAAGTGCAAGAAAAAGGAGGTTGATAAGAGCAAGGTCCAATGCTACGTGTGTGGCAAGATTGATCATTTTGTACATGAGTGTGGTGAGCGAAAGGTGTATCATTTTTCTTTACATGGTTTAAGTTTTGTATCATCTACTATAATGCTTACTGACTCCTTTCAATTGTGGATTATAAATTCAGGAGCTACCGACCATGTACCTCATGATAGGAGCACATACGTGGAGTTCCGCGGATTAAGTCCCCATGCAAGAAGGCTGTATGTGGGGAATGAAGCATTTGTGGCTATTAGAGGGATTGACATATGCAATCTGATGCTGCGAAATAACTAAATCCTATATTTATATGGTATTTTGTACGCTCTCGAGATTTGATGGAATCTCGTATCTGTCCGTTGTTTAGATCGTTTAGAATACTCTATTTTATTAGAAAACTCTTGTGTTTCTGATTATTATGACAATTCTTTGATATATTTTGGTTTAGTCCATGATGGATTTGATGTACTGGATATGATTTTTTTTTAATGACATTTCTCATTTATCTCCTATTGCCTTTGCATTTGATAGCGTAATTGATGATGTGATTATTTGGTATAGTAGACTTGATCACATAGGACAAGAGAGGATGAACCAGTTAACTGTGAGTGACTTGTTGGGCCCGCTAACCAGGGTTGAGTTGCTCTTATGTGAGTTTTGACTAGTCAGCAAAACTACGAGAAAACCATTTGGAAAAGCAATGAGAGTTAGGATTCCATTACAGTTGGTCCACTTCGATATTTGTGGACTTATGAATATGAGAGTTCAAAATGGAGCCACGTATTTTATTATGTTTATAGACGATTACATACGTTTCGGTTATGTCTATCTGATCCCGCACAAGTCTAAGGTTTTGAGTGTTTCAGAAGGTTTATCAGCAAGGTAGAGAATCATCTAAACTTGAGGGTGAAAAGCCTCAGAACCGATCAGGGACGCGAGTATTTGTCTGAACAATTTAAAGAACTCTATTTTAAGAAGAACATTACGACACAATTGATTATTTCTGCTACTATTCAGCAAATAGAATAGTAAAGAAAAGGAATAGGACTTTGTTAGAGATAGTGAGATCAATGATCGCATAGGCCAATTTGCCAATCTCCCATTGAGGAGATACATTATTGACTGTAGCCTACGTCCCAACCGTGTTCCAACAAAATCCAAAGTTAGCACGCCATACGAGTTTTGGATAGGAAGACAGCTTAACCTTAACCATTTGAGACCATGAGATTGTGTCTTGTAAGTTCATGATTCCTTGCATCTGTAAGGCAAGTTAGGCCCGGGAAGAAAGAATTGTATCTTTATAAGATACTATGAGCATTTTAGGGGACATGTGTTCCTAGGTGAGTATACAAATGGCACTATCATCGAGATTAAGTCTCGTGATGTTACGTTCCTTAAGAACAATTTCCCTAAAAGAGGAGAAATCGATCGAGACTATACATTCTATAAGATGGATAAACCTAGTGGCTCAGCTGAACCCAGCAGTGAGACTTAAGAACCCGTTACGGATCTTGGTTCTAGTCGAAGCGGTCTATCTAGTGGTGAGGAATCTAGTTTGGAGTAGTCGGGGACATGTACCTTATCGTTATTTCCTAATTGAAGATGAGATCCTTATTGTAACTCCTGTGAATGATGAGGAGCCCAACACATTTCAGAAGGCTTTTGAGGGTCCAGCGAAGGACCAATGGTTAAAGGCCATGCAGGAGGAGATAGAATTCATGAGAGTCAACGAGATCTGGGATCTAGTTGAATTATCTGAAGATAGAAAGGTTATTGGGAACAAGTAGATTCTCAAAATCAAAAGAAAGGCCGACGGATTGATAGAGAGATACAAGGCCTGTCTGGTAGCCAAATTTTTTTTCTGTAGTCAAATTTACATCGATCCGTTTACTATTGGTGATTGTCATGAGCACGGATCTGGAATTACACCAAATGGACGTAAAGATCGCATTCTTTAACGGAAGTTTGGATAAGGAGCTCTATATAGAATGGGTTCGTTCTAGTAGATTATGAGGATAAGATCTATCGAATTTAGAAGTCGATATATGGCCTAAAACAATAATCTAGACGGTGGTACCTGAGATTTTATAAGGATGTGATATCTTATGGTTTTACGATGATTGAGGAAGATCATTGTGTATATCTAATACGTTTTTATGACTCCTTTGTGATCCTATCTCTATATGTGAACGATATAATGTTGGTTGGGAACAACATTGAATATCTCATGACCATTAAAATATGGTTATCATCGAGTTTCAACATGAAAGACATGAGTGAAGCTGAGTTCATCTTTGGATTTAAGATTCAGAAGGATCGCTCGAGACAGATATTGGCTCTTTCATAAGAAACCTACATTATGAAGATTCTCGAGCATTTTAGGATAAGCGATTGCAATATTATAGATACTTCTATTACCAAGTGTGACACCCTGAGTCTTGATATGTGCCCCAAAACTCAGGAAAAGAGAGAGAAATGAGTAAAGTCTCTTATTCTAGTGCAATGGGAAGTCTAACGTATGCGATGTTGTGTACACAATCAGACATTTGTTATGCAGTCTGACTGGTGAGTAGATATCAAACAAATTTTAAAAGGGGTCACTCAGAGCAGTGAAAAGGATTTTTAGATATGTTAAGCAAACTGCAAACCTCTCTTTTTGTTACGGAGGAGGTGATTTGTGCCTTGTGGGATATTATTGCCTTGTGAGATATTCAGACGTCGATTGGGGCGGTGATCTGGATAAACGCAAATCGACATCAGGTTTTTCCTTATTGTTCAATTGTGGTACCATTTCTTGGAACAGTATCTAGAAGGGTAAAGTGACCGTCAAGTACACTTCTACATACAGTATGGTGGCTGACCATTTTACCAAACTCATTACTAAAGATTCATTTTTAGGATATAGAGAATCATTAAGTTTGCATATATGTTAACATTTCTCGTTATGTATTAGATTGATAATGTTGATACTTATTACCTTTATATATATGATTATTGTGCATTATTCAGTCATACATGAGTTATATTTTATTTAATGCACTCTTTTCTTATCATGACCGACTTCAAAATTTTGGGATAAAAGGCTTACATTGTTATTGTTGTTTACTCTTTTCTTATTATATATTCTGTAATGTGATAAAAAGATATATCAGACAGGTAAAGTTGACTCTCTCATATGAGTAACCACCTCCAACTCTGAAAGAGCAGAGATGAGACAGTTTCTAGTCGTAAGAGCCTTAGAGAGTAGCTCTACTAGAACATAAATCACACTGACATATGTTCAAGATGAGATTATATGTGAAATGACCGACATGGACATACCCACATCTATGTTATCTGTAAATAGTTAGGTTTAAGATTTCAAATATCACTTGTGGCTAGTGATATCATCTCTAAAGTACTCTCTCTGAGATTTCTGAGTAAAGTCTTATATGTAGATTGAGTCTCATATCTGCACAGTATTAAAGAAATCTGACATATACTCTTTTTGAGAAATATGGGAATAACACTGTGACACGTGTTTCATACTGCATGTGATAAAACGACTAGGGATAGTGAGAGCTATACTACATGAGACAATTATCTGATCTTTATCCCCGAGATCCATTGGGTGAGATCCGAGATCCATTGGGTGAGATCTCTCGTACTCTAATTACTTTCAGTTGTTTCTTGAAATTTTGGTTCAGTATTTGCTATTTTAGTCTATTTACCTATATCCGGAAAGATAAATTGAGGTTTAAAAGACATGTCTAGAAAAATAGCTAAATTGAGACTGATAGATTTGAGTTTAGAAAAAGAAAAACCATTCGACATTATATCATTGTATAGTATTCACCGATTGATCTATTATATTTATCCATGTTGGGATTTGAACATAATAGTGAATACACAGTTAAACAATTATTGGGGATCACTTTCAATGAGAAAAGTAGTTCGATGGATGTAATTGCGTTAGGTTTGGAGTACAGTGAGTTTTTTTATGGTATTAATGGTAGCTCCTCTATCACCCTAATATGTGTATTGAAAAGTCTTTGTTTGCAGGTGTACTCGTCAGTCGCACGATACCCAATCCTATATGAAAGTTAAGCAAGGTGATGTGATAGATCGCATGAGTTATGATTTTATAACGAACGTAAAATGATCTTACGTGCAAGTGAGAGATGCTAGTAAATATGTCCACGTAGAGACATTTTATCACAAGCTAATAATTTAAATTTGAAAATAAGATAATGGGATAACTCCCATTATCCCTTAATTCCCTAATAATTCGCCCCACTACTCTCTAATTGAGATAACTCTCTTTCCTACCTGAGTTGATATAGACAATCTTCAATTAGAAGATTAAGTGAGTTTTCTTAGAGAGAGAAAGAACACTTTTATTGAGAAAATTAAGTTTGAGTGAAACACATTCTCCAGGGGGATTGGAAAATTTCGTGTAAGAAATTTTTCCATCACTATGATCACCAGATTTAGAATTGTGGTATTGTGACATTGTGGTGATAACTCATTCAACGTGATTATCATCCAAACTGCGAGATCGTTCGAGAAAAGTTTCGTGATTCCCGGTTTTTCTTGTGATTTACTTATTGAGATACACCTAAAATTCAACTCTTTTATTTTTTTCAAAAATTATTTTCATACTTCGGCTGTGTGTCAATTAAATCTAACATATTTATTTAATTTTTTTTGTATGTATTGGATTTCGAATTATTGTGAAATGATAAAGTATATCACATTTAAGACTTTTTTTTCTTGTTTTTATTTATTTAATTTTTCAATTCATCAAAGAAATTTATGAGTTTAAAACTATATAATAAAGTTTTTTTTTTTTTGGGTATAGCCACTCACTAAATAAAATGAAGTAATAGAATTTGAACCTGCTTCTTTAAGGAAATTATAGAAGTTCTAAAAAGATGAAGGAGTAATTTAAATAAATTAAATAAACAAGTAAGAAGAGACCAAAATTTTGTATGGATGGGGACAGAGGATGCCTATGTTTGGGACGAAAAAATGCATCAAGGATGCTCTTGGGTGTCTCATGCGGAGTTGTCTCTATGTACTCATACCCCTTGGAAGTACAGAGTGGGACAGATTTTGGTGGTAGCCCAGTCATCTCATTCATTGCATACTTCACAAAATTATTGTTGTGGTACTTGACCCTGGCAGGGAACAGCTGTCCATGCAAGGAGGATTCATTTATTATTTTTTGTTTTCATCGCCTTCGTCCGATTAATATGATCTAAAACACTATAAAATTTATTAAAAAAATTAAATTTTTCATATTTTTTTCTCTTAGGCCTCAGAGTTAAGGACCGTTATGATATCTGAGTAGTGTTACAGATATCTATGATATTGCCCGATCAAAACTCAAGCTCGAGTCAGGCTCAGGTATTCTGGGCTTGAACTCGAGCTTGAGCCAAACTAGATCGAGATTGAAAGCTCGACGAGTCCAGTAATTATATTTTTAAAAATGTTTTTTATTTTTAAAAATAATTTTTATTTATTAAAATAATTATATTTTTTAAAAATAATTTTTAAAATAAATAATGATACTATCCAATAACACCCGATGACGTTTCGAGCTCGAGCTCGAGCTTGAGAAACGTAAGCTCGACGAGTTCAAGCCCGAGCTCGAGCTCATCTAAACAAAACTCGAGCCGAGTTTGGGTATCGTGATACCCGAGCTTGACTCAGATATCATAGCACCCCTAGTTAAGACTAATAAATCTTTTAATCAATTTTTAGATTTTAAATCTAAAAATGAAAAAAATGGAGATTTCTTTTGTAATGAATTAAAAATGATTAAATTAGATTAATTAAAATATAATTACCGATTTTTATTAAAAAAAATTGTGTACAAACTTTTCGGTCGGACTTATTTTTTTGGCCCCAAATTTGGGCCATCTCTTTTATTTATTTATTTATTTTTCTGGGAAAGGGGAGATAGGCCGAAAACAAGCAAAAACACTACATTGCACCCAATACCACCTCAGCACACATGCACCTAAATGATCCTTCATCAACAAATGCTCAAGCTCCGACATGGGTAAGTGAAGTACTTCCTTCCTAGGACTCATGCCCTAAGCAACCGACACTATATAGTCACCATATTGATTGTTCTTCATGAAAATATAGAAAATCTTTGGAGAGCCATTTCAGGGCAAAATCTGAATACATTAACTCATGAGATGGAAGGGAAAAAAAATTATTTTATACCTTTGTGATACAATTTATTGTTCTCATTAGAATATATTATATATTGAAATTAAATTAATTAATTTGAGTGTCAAATTTGGGTGTCAGATTTGGTTAAAAGTATTGTTGAAAGATTAAAAAAAAAAAAAAAAACCTCAAAAAAGATATTTATCGAAAATTTTGGGTTGAAAAGTTAGCTCGGTTCAATTATGGAAACATTAAATTTTATTTTAAAATATTAAAATAATTAATTAAAAAAAAAGTTAGAAAAAATTAAAAGTAGAAATTGATGACAAGATATTTTAACTATGAGTTTTGTTAACCATCATAAAAACAAAAGAAATATCCTAAGGGCCCTTTTTGGGGGCAAAGATAATGGTTATGTTATTTATTTATTTTTTAAATTATCGATATTTGATAATTATGTTAAATTCAAATCAATTTATTCATTTAAACTCTAACGACATTTGTTTTTTTTATATATGAAAATCAAATTTAAGATTTTATTTAATAGATATTAATTTAATAGAAGACGGTGATAATGACTGAATTTAAGGGCACTAGCATTGGAATTTGTCAATTTTCTCAAGAATTCCTAACCCTAATTGCCTCTCTTACAATGCCATCGTCCATGTTTTCCTCTATACATATGTCACATTGTTATATCTTCAAAAAGCACAAAGCATGTCATGTCACCATCTTCATTCATTATTTGATCAAGACAAGACAAGCCAAGCCGGCATTTATGCTTCTAGTTTACCACCTAAACCCTCTTAGAAGGCGTTTACAAAATTGGAGAGAAAGGGGTCCAACATTTAGGCAAGTGGGCATCAAATTTAAGCATTCTCTAATTTGTGATGCAATGCATTAACACTTAGTGACTCAAAATTGTAACACCAACCTTTTAAAATGATTTATATTTTTTTAGAATCCTAATTTGTTTTACATTTAAAACTAAATATACAAATGAAAATATTTTAATTGTCTTAATTACAGTCATTTTGTAAAGTTGAAATTGTTGACCAATAATAGGCGAGAGAAGGTTCGAACACTTGATCTCAATCTCGGAGAGGATACAATAAGAACTCTTTATCATTTGGGTGTGCCTATAAGAATAATGTCTTATAAATTATTTTTTTTTTTGTATTCTGAATTTGGTTTATTACTGAATATTTGAAGTTTTGTCCATACTAATCTTGATCAAGTTATTGTCGGGTCTGTTATAGAAAGGGAGTTCTCCCAACATTGTTTTTGCTATTATCACGATTTGAATCCCCAATTTTTAGTGTAGGGTATTAGTGATCTTTCCACTCGACCAAGGAAGAGGGAAGTTGAATATTTTGAGGGCACAAGATTAGGATATTCCAAACACTTCCCACCCGGGACTCCACACCTAAAGTTAAATGTTTCCATCAACTTTTGGCTTTGCTCACAACCTCCCTGTCTCTTTGTCCTAATGTATGAGGATAGTACAAGTTGATGGTGTTTGGTTTTGAATAGAGACCAAATTGGGTATTTGGAGGCACTTGGAAAGCCTTTCCTTGGAATCCCCACTATCACCCACTAGGCAACCATGGAGGGTGTTGTCTTGTTTTGGTTGAGCATGTTTGGATTGGCATAAAAATGAGGAATAATACCAAGTTTGGCCAGCTCTTATTCCCATCCACTTCATATGCAGACAAGACCAAAGCAAGAGAGTAAAGAGGCAGAGACACTAAGATAGCGCATGCAAATTTTAATTGAAAAATAAAAAAAAAATTAAATTGGGTTAAAATATACTCATTTTTAAGGATATTTTATTTTAGAGCGTGATAGTAAAAAATAAAATTAATACTAATATGTTTTAGAGAGTGAAAATGGGAATAAAATTAATTTTTAAAAGAAAAATTAGACTTAAATTTTACAACGAAAGAATTTAGAGAAATAAAATTTTAATTTTTTTAGAAAGAAAGTAAACATGCTTAATTTTACAGAGATAAAAACTAAATTTGATATTTTAAGGAAAAATAAACTTAATGCCAAATGTGTTTATAGAAAGAAAATATGAATTTAATTAACTTTTTTAATGAGAGAAAATTGATGTGTTTAGTTTTAAAGTGAGAAAACGTAAAACCAATGTGTTTAAAGAGAGAAAATATGAATGAAATCAATACATTTTGGAAGTAAAAATTTAAATTTTTATTGAGAGAGAATTAAATATACTTATATTTTTTTTTTGTATTGAGATAATTTAAAATCAATGTGTTTATAGAGAAAAAATGTGAATTAAATTTAATTTGTTTAGTTTTATGGAGAGAAAAATTATATTTAATTTTTTAGAGAGAAAATTTAAAATCAATGTATTTAGAAAGATAAAGTTTATAATTTAAATTTTTTAAAGAAAAAATAATATACTTAATTTTAGAGAGAAAAATTAAGAAAATCCGAATTAAAAGTGTTTAGAGAGAAAAATATAAATTTAAGAGAAAAAATTAATATGTTTTGTTTTAGAGAGTAAAAAATTGAATTAAAATTTTTTGGAAATATAATTTAAAAATAATGAATTTAAAAAGATAAATGTTAAAATTATTTAATTCTTTTAAGTATAAAAATTAATTTGATTAGTTTTAAACAAAAATTAATAAATTTTATTTTTAAGAGAGAGAAGAGAGAGAGAAAAATAGATACAATGTATTTAAAGAGAAAATGAAAAATTCATTAATTGTTTTAGAGATAAAAAAATTATATAATTATTTTTAAAGAAAAATAATTCATTTAAATTCAATTTTAAAAGAGTGAAAACAATGGTTAAATGATATATAAATATTACTCAAATATTAATATGCACATCTAGAAAATAGTTAAACATTACACTTATGTCTGTTTTGGCCTCTCTAACCTTTTTATTTCCTTTTAAACGCTACCTAAAGGTTCTTCCGATAACAATGTTAGTTATCTCAATTCAAACGATAAAATCTTTCTACTTTCATCATTTTTTTTTCAGATTTTTTTTTCTTTTTTTTTTAAATTTAACTTTTTTGGTATAAACTATCGATATACGATAATTATATTAAATTTTATTAAAAATCTGTTTCGAGTTGAATTGATTTTGACAAAGTTTTTCGACACCTATTTTGCGATGCATACGTGAGTTTGTTTACACAGATATGAATTTTAATTATGTTCTAAGTTTAAAAGAAAAAATATATATATAAATATATACTTGTTAATTTTTTTTTTTTAGAATCACTTGATTTAACAAAAATAAACACAGAAACAAATAAGCAGAATATTAGTGAGTAAAAATTATCAATAATCAATTCCTAAAATTTATGAATATATGAATGTATACATATTTGAGTCAATTTTGTTGGTAATATAAATTTAAACAATTTCTTTTGTGCTTTTTTGAAAATCAGATTATTAATTTTCTTAAATGGAAATTGGTGAGAGAGAGAGACCCCCGGGGGGGTGGGGAGCTCTGTTTCTTGCAAAAATTCCATATTCCTCTGATCACTTCTAAACAGACAACAAATTAATGGCGACAAAAATAACCTCTTGCATTGTCGCCGACGCAGCCAAGGCAAGAAAGGAAAGGTCCTTCAAGACAAAAACCCCTTTAATTCCAATTCAGCTTCAACAAAACCCCAAAAACCGCCACACCACGCATCCCCTAAATAGTGTTCTTTGTTTCCTCGCTTTGCACTCCCACTAAGAGATTGATGTAGCAAGTTGTCAACTTCAGACGTGTTTTCATCTGGGTTTTTGATCATTTTCAAAACCCAGTTGAGAATTTCAAAGATAAAGAAAATCCATTGAAGTGTTTGTGGTAATTCTCTATTCTCTGTTCTCTCTCTCTCTCTCTCTCTCTCTCTCTCACTCTCAGTTCGTTCATTTCTTTGATTCATGTAATAGTTCTTCTAAATTTACGATTATATATTAATCATTAAGCTGTGTTTTGACACATGCATTCTTCGTGTTATTAAGTTGGTTCAAATTTGTCGTAGATTCATCCAAAGAAGAAAAAATGAAGTACCCAGATAATGGAATTTCTCAAGGAATAAGATTCTGATTCTTTTATGTTTGTATTTAAACAGCTTACAGACTTCCATTTTCAGGAAAAAAAAAAAAAAGAAATTGTGATTAAATGGCAGGAATGGTTCAAGAGGAGAATTCGTCATCTATAACATCACCACCAGTTCATTTCTTTCACATGATGTCTCTATCTCCTGGTTTAGGCTCACCATATCCATGGCTAAGAGAACTTAAGTCCGAGGAAAGAGGCCTATATTTGATCCGTCTTTTGCTAGCCTGTGCTAACCATGTTGCCGCATGTAGTGTTGAGAATGCTAATATAGGCCTTGAGCATATCTCCCACCTAGCCTCACCCGATGGCGATGCAATGCAGCGGATTGCTGCTTACTTCACTGAGGCTTTAGCCTATCGGATGCTTAAGGGTTGGCCTGGTTTGTATAGGGCCCTAAATTCTACCAAAATATCGTCTAGCTCTGATCGTATAATTGCTCAGAGGTCGTTCTTTGAGCTTTGCCCATTTCTGAAGCTCTCTTATGTGATCACTAATCAGGCTATTATGGAAGCCATGGAGGGAGAAAAAGTGGTGCATATTATTGACTTGTATTCATTTGAGCCTGCTCAGTGGATAAATCTTATGCAATTGTTGAGTGCGAGGCCTGAGGGTCCACCCCATTTGATTATTACCGGCATACATGAGCAGAAAGAGGTGCTGGATCAAATGGCTTCAAGATTGACAGAAGAGGCTGAGAATTTGGACATTCCTTTTCAGTTCAATCCTATTGTGAGCAAATTGGAGAATCTCAATGTTGGGAGCTTGCGTGTTAGGATGGGAGAAGCTCTTGCTATTAGCTCGGTTCTTCAACTGCATTCCCTTTTGGCTGCTGATGATGATATGCTTAGAAGGAACTCGCCATCGTCATCAAGGAATTCAAATTCTACTCCCTTGTCTAGGATTTTGCCTGTAAATCCTCGGACTTTGGGTGAATTCCTTAAGAAGGACTTTGCCATTTTGCCTAGTCCTAGTTCTGACTCAGCATCCCCATCATCTCCGTTTTCTCTTACTCAGTCGCCAAGGATGGGGAGTTTTCTGAATGCTCTTTGGGGTCTTTCTCCGAAGCTTATGGTGGTAACGGAACAAGAATCAGATCATAATGCATCTTCTTTGATGGATAGGGTTGTGGAAGCATTGAAGTTTTATGCAGCCTTGTTTGATTGCTTGGAATCAACTATAACGCAGGCCTACACAGAGAGGCAGAAGATCGAGAAGATGCTTTTTGGTGAGGAAATTAAGAACATCATAGCATGTGAAGGTCCTGAGAGAAAAGAGAGGCATGAGAAGCTTGAGAAGTGGATTTTAAGGCTTGAGTTGGCTGGATTTGGAAGAGTTCCTTTGAGCTACAATGGTATGTTGCAGGCAAAAAGGTTGCTAAGCTACGGTTATGATGGTTACAACATCAAAGATGAGAACGGCTGTTTGTACATTTGCTGGCAGGATTGTCCCCTCTTTTCAGTCTCGGCTTGGAGGTTTAGAAGGTATGAATAAGATTACTGACTATAAGGGGGATCTCCTTTTTTTTTTTCGATATCTGTACAAAGGAACTTTAAGTTTTGTCTATGCAAACGCATAATGTACTGTGGAGAAGCTTGGAACATGTGTTTATACCATATTCTCTCCATTTCTTGGTCTTTGTCTTCTTTAATATGCTTTCTTTTTCTTGACTGACCTTTGATTATTGCTCCTCAACACACAAACTGAGAAATTCCCAGCCCCAACTATGTATCTTCTGTTATGCATACTGATAGAAGAATTGACCTTTTTCTATTTGGGCTGCAATTTCTTCTCTCTCGTTTATCTTGATCTCCAGGATTCTTTTTGTCTTTGGGTCTTCCATGCATGTCTTTCGGGTTCTAGATTATGCATGAGCTCTTGTTCTGGAATGTGAATTTATTAGTAAGATTTCCGTTGGAATTTATACTTCACTTTTGCTCTTATTGGCAAACTCAAGTCCTTTTCTTTGCGAGTACACACTTTAACCTATTTTGCACCAAGTTTGCATATGCTTGTTTCATGAATGTTGGCATACTGAGAAAATTGTTTTGGATTAGCTCAGCCTATATATCAGTGATTTAGATGGTTTTGAAGTAGGTTATATGTTGCAGAAGAGGTGTTTTTTCTGGTTATTTGTTCTTTGCTGGAGTCTGAATATTGATGCATGGAGCAACTCCCTAGCCTTAGTTGTATTCTTTCTGGGATTTGGGATTTTCTTTAAAGTGAATCAGGATGATCTGCAGTGAAGCAGATATGAAAATATCAAATATTTAAGGGTCTACCAAATTGGTCTGTCTGGTTGAGTGTATTCAGACAATTAAGGAGATCAGTAGGAGAAAATTTTTGAGCAACTGAGTGGTCAATAATCTCTTAGGTTTTGGATGTATTCTTTTTGTTTCTTTTATGATCTTCAAGTTTGAAGCCATGACCTTTTAAAATTTTTACCTAGTAAATGAAGCTACAAAATCCCAAACTCAAATTGTAATTGAAGAAATCATGGCCAAATAAAATCCCTAAGAAAATGAACAAAATAAAGGATATGTTGATCTTTTCCCAATGTTAGAACTGATGTAACCAGTTCAAATACTGTTGAACATATCTCTAGTTATAACATTGTTGCGGCTTGGTCTGCATTAGGCTAGACCTACATAAAGAGGTTCAAAAATGGAGTACAAACACATTATACTCAACAATAGCATCTCCTGTATTTGGATCAAACCATACTGTATGAGCTAGAGCATAGCCTCGAGCAAACCTGAACAGTCTGCTACCTCCAACAATTGGCATCTCTCTTACATCATTCGACACTGGATTCCTCCCAAGAATGCTAATACTACTTCCATTGTACTTACCCTCTGTAAATGCAAAATTTATCACCATAAGCAAAGAAAAATCTGACTGCAGAGACATTGAAGCCACAGAATAAAGCCCTTGTGCTCTCCCGACTTGCTTGGAATTTCGATCTCTCCCTTCAGTTAGCAAGTCATCGATCATCATAGTATTTCCAAAGGTAACCATTGTGCTATTTGGTGGTCCTGCAATTCTTATAGCAGTTCGATTTTTGCCACTGAGAATGTCATGGAAATAGAAGTGAAGGTGGCTCATTTTTTCCATTCGCTTGGTGGCTAAGGATGCAGGGAATTGTTCGGAGAAAACTCCATTAATGGTAATGTAGAAGGTGGGGAAGAAAACCAAGTAGAAAGTGAGGAGAATGTAGGTGAGAGTAGAAGCCATTTTCTGATAAGTTTCACAAGTGTTGTTGACTAGTAAGTGATAAAAGAATGTTCACATTTATAGGAACTTTAAAGAAAGGGAAAGTTCTGTCACCTTTTTTTTTTCCTTGATGTGACTTTGGCTTTTGGGACAGGTCACTCATCGCTCATGCTTTTGATGATGGTATGTCCAGCTTTCATTAACTTGAAGCAAAATGATTAGGGCCTCCACTACTTTCTCATTGCCTTTATGTTGTTGGATAAAAATGCCTGTAATTGCTAATAGAAACGTGTCATGAAAGCATGGTAACGAACTAGTGTTGCACAATTTTATTACATTCATTCCCTTTTTTTACCCCCTTGAATTTGAGCTTTCCAGAATATTATGAGATTAGTTTCTGACAGAGAAATTAAGGAAATGGCATAAGCATAGTTTTGAAGGTCGAAGCTTATTCATTACTCCGCTTTATGATGTGGTCTAGATGACCTCTTTGTAGAAATTGAGAGGAAAAGAAACCGCAGTTGGTCTCTTTTGGAGTTATCCATTGTGTTATAATGCCAATAAAATTGAATTTATATTCTACATGCCCTTGCACATCAGTACTCTATAAGTTTAATCACATTCAGGTACTGAATTCTGTTTCTTAGGATACCATGATTGCCACATACTAAGGCTTTCTCATTGTAATATTTTTTGTTATCCTATCAATGCATTTGTCTATGGACGATTGTAGTTGAAGCAATGCCCCCTGCGTACAATGTGCACATGCTTCTGCAGCCTTTCTGGAACTCCGTAGTTCAAGTAACATTCTTATACCTGTTGATGATCTTTTGGTAATCGAGATAGTATGCTAATGAAATGATTGATCCTTGGCATGATGTATATAGCAGGTTAACATTAAAAATGATTACTTCCAACTCTGCCTACTTCATACCGGAACACACATGATACCAGATTTTCATGTGATCAACTTAGGGGAGGTGTATAATGAAGCTGATTCCAACTACATAGGTTACCCCTTGTACTGGCTAGGATTGACATATTTTCTAAGCCAAGTGAAGGATGTGAATGTTTGGCAAATGTACAGGGCCTTCTCGACTATGTTTTTGAGTTCTATGTAGTGGGGTTTTATGGAGCTTCAATGATTATCAGGGAAATCATATAAAACTGCAAAAAGGGAAGTGTGGGAGCAGTATTAAACATGCTGATAATGACAGGGAGAATGTCCTCAAAACATTTACGACATGCGTCAGTGCGGATCCATGCCCATCAATGCCAGGGGGGTTATCCTCAGTATGAAGCCCTTGTCTACCTTTGCTTAAACCTGCTTTTTACCCCAACGATTTGGGCGATTTTTGAACCTCAGGTTGCAGTTCTAGGTGCCCTTTAGGGGAATGGGCCATCCACATGAATTGAAAGATTAGTTTTCGTGAGATTAGTTTTCGTGGCTTGTAAGCCTCCTTCCTTACTGGGTGAATAAAAATAATGTGTGTTGGTGTTCTTGCCACTTTATTGCCTAAAAGAAAAGAATGGCTGTTTGTTCATTTCATTTTCTGGCTGGACTGTCTCATTTTTTCAGTCTCAACTTGGATAATCAAAACGTTGTTTTGTAGCACATGTTCAAAACGTTTTTTCAGTTCCCTCAAATTATTATTTTCGTCGTGTAGATGGGTTAATAGCAAATGGGTTTAGGCTGTTGGGCTGTTTTATCTACTTTGGTTTTAAAGCTACCGGGCTATTTGGTATACATGGGTTAATAATGAATGGTTTATAGACAAGTGCGCTATTAATAATTTTTGGGCCCAAGTAAATGCAGCTCAAGACTTCAAAATATTGATGACCAAACAAAATACAGAAGAAAGGAAGGTTGCAGTTTGATCTGGTCTGATGCTCAATCTACATAAAGAGTCTCCAAAATAGAGAACAAAAACGTTGTACTCTAACAACAGCATCTCCTGTATTTTGACTAAACCGTTTTGTATGAGCCTGCACATATCTTCGCACAAACCTGAGAATGCCACTCCCTCCAACAATTGGCATCTCTCTGATATAAATGAAAACTGGATTCCTCCCAACAAGTATAATGCTGCTTCCATTATACTTACCGTCCGTAAACACAACATTCAACACCATAAGTGTAGTTATTGTACATAGAGAATAGAACCCTTGAGTGAGTCCCACATCCTTGGAGTTAAGATCATGCCCCTCTGTTAGTTTTTCACCGCACATCAAAGTAGTTCCAAGCCTCTTTGGTGGTCCTGCAATTCTTATGGAGGTTTGGTTTCTCCCACTGTGGATGTCATGGAAGCAGAAGTGGAGGTGGCTCATTTTCTCCGTCCTTTTTGCAGCTAAGGAAGATGACTTAAAACTAGTTTGAACTTATACATGATTACACGATATGGTGTGCGCTAGCTGACCCTGATCATTAGAAACTTCAGGAGAGAGAGGAGGAAAAAAGGAGAAATCTGTAGGAAGGAAAGGAAAAAAAAAAGGGTAGGAAGCAAAAGCCTTCATCCCTTTCCTTCTACCGGACAAAGCAAAGTGTCTTTATTTCCATTCCAACCTAATTTCCTTGCACCAAAACAAACACAGCCTTAGTTACTAAACCTTGCGAATGCAAGATTCTTCTAAACATAGATCCAAATTTTAGGTCTTATTAGGAGTAGATTAACTTCTTAATGAATCTTGTAAAATTAATTGGGTCTTGGATTTTTCTTGCCTTTGATGTGTATTGTGCAGCATTGTAGTTAAGAAAATGAAGATAATATTTTACAAGGATTTCATATTTCTTTTGGCTCATTGGATGCTCAGATTTTCCTAGGCAAGGCAACAAAACAGAATCCTAAATTTAATCATATACAAACTTTAACACAGTTATTCCATTTCTCAGTCCACTTAATACTGGTTGAAAACTTTAACATTGTAGTTGAAAATGGTTGGAAGATTTTAGTACTACTGGCACTGGTGCACAGTTATTCTACCATTGCAAGTGAAGGTTTCAGCTAGATATCTCTCCATGAGTACAGGTTTGATTCTTCATGCAGGCTTAGTGCCCTTTTTTTTGACAAGAGGTGATTGAACCTTTTAACTTGCTAAAATTGGACTTCATGTCCATGGGATTAGGGCTGTCTGATAGAAAAATGGCTGTTTGTTCATCTGCTGTCATGAGGTATAGTTCTAAGTTGGTACTTGTTTCATGTGATGTGCAGATTTTATATTAATTGACGGACCCTTCAACTAGTTCACCAAGATTAATGATGATTTGTGTTGATAAATTCTTTTGGATTTATGTTACAGATTGCATTCCATCTCAGTTTGAATATGCTATGGATCTGGATGGATGAAGCAATACCCACTTTGCTTACATTGCAAACGTTTTCATTAACTCTGCACCATTAGCATTTCTTTTGTACTTTCATTTGCCTGAGGTTTATCATTTAATATCATAGTTAAGAGAAATAAGATAACAATTTTTTTGAAAAGAATCTTATATTTCTATGGGAATTATGCAGCAAGAACCACAAAGTACGCTCCAATAGAAAGCAATATACCAAAATTTGCCATTTGTTGCTTCAAAATTGCATCAAACAATACCTAAACTACATATGCACAAAGATGATATCACTAGGAAATAATCACCCTGTGATGAATAACTATGCCATGTAGAATCCCTCTTCTATAACATTTTGTCTGAAATCAACTAAGGAGAGATACATAAAGAAGCTGGTTCCAGGTATCTGGAAGACCAGGAAGACACCAGTGACAGCAATCCATGCCTTTGTTCCCATTGTAGCTACCAGGATGTGCATCTTTTCTCAGCTGAGAGAGCACAGTTATGTTCAGCAAATGAACCGGTTTTGAAACACTTCTTAGAACCTCTTCAATCGTGTCTGCATCTGTTGGTAAGCCTGCTGGGTATGTCGATCCACTTACAGGTTCGCTCTCCATAGAGCAGTTCAATAGTCCAGGTTTATTCCACTCAATGCCACTAAATCACAAATTGGGAAAGAAAAAAGATAAAATTGATATAGATTCAAAATGTTATAATGGAATGTATGTATCTACTCTGTTTTGGTGGGATTGCAGAACATACTGATAATGAATAGGAGAAAGTCCTCGAAAAAATACTCTAGTTTTTGCAGGATCTATATTTGAATCAACCCATTTTGCCCATGCCATCAGTCCTTTATGATAAGCAAGAGTCCGATCCATGTCCTTTGATATTACATCACCCTCCTGAATATAATCCCATCTGCAACCAAAAATCTTTCAGTTTCTAAACAAGCACCAACATAAAGGAAGTTCTGATTTTGTCCTTACGGTTGCTTGACTCCTCTGCGGTACCACCATAACCATGAGTTGAAAATCAACACGTCCATCATCTTCAATGTTTCTCCACCCTTGATGGAGTCCAGTTTTAGAACTCTACCGATTTCTTCTGTTCTTATGTCAACCAAGAATTGAGAAGAGAGTAGCATCACCGAAACATCATAATCCTGAAAAAAGATGAAAATTTCACTTTGTTTCTTATTGGAACATTGACAGTAAAAGGAGAATGGTGGTTCTCTCTGACTGGCCTTGTACAGATCAGAGGTGATGAATCTAGTGATTTGATTACCTGGAATGTTACTGTAGAAAATGAAAGATTCTTCTCCCTTGAGATATTTGATATGATATTTGATCGAGGCACTGCTGCATGAAGCAGGCATATCAGTGATTGCCAGTGGTTTAGAGTTGTAGAGTCCCCTATATACATTATCTTCTTTCCTCTAGTCCTCTTCAAGAAATCTTTTCCATCAAATCTGAAATTAACTAATATTGCATTGGTATTAAAAAAAAAAAATGCTTCAAGCTTCTGCAATTCACTAATCATGAAAATTTGGCACCAAAATTTCCCCATAACAAATAGTATTTTAGATAGAGAGAGAGAAAGAGAGAGATGTCACCTGGGCAATTCACAATCTTGAGGTTGCCATCTATATTTGAGATAGGTTAGATTAGTTCTTCCATACTTCATGCAGTTGAATTCCTTTCGAATAAAAGGACATGTCAAGGCGTCATATAGAGGATAGGAACTATCCCAAACCCAAGTCCCTCTATAAATATCACATTTGCTCAGTTTCTCCTTCCATCTAGTGGCACTTGTATACAACTGAAATTGGGTTGTGTCTATAAAACAAAGACAGGCGAAAACTAATGAGGTTACAGTCACTGCCAAGCAAGAGCTATGTATCCCACACCCTGCTGCAATGCTTTGTGAATTCGGATATTTCATCGATAAAATTGAGAAAATTATGAACAAAGTGAAGAAGAAGATGATGATGAAATGGAAGAGAACTTTCAGACTTGATGGTCAACAAATGAAGCCACAGTCTGTCCATTGACTCAACACATTCTGGTTCATTTTGATTTGCATGCTATAACGTGCTTGGTGGGTCTGGTTTAATAAACAAGTGATTTAAACGGTGTCTAGTTGTACACGTCCCCTTTCTTGTATCTCAACATTTTGCTTTTTCTTTGATTTTGGCACAAGCTTTGGTTTGGTTTGGGATATGGGATTTAGTTGGGATTTATCTTAAATATTTTAGATTTTAATTTTTAGTTTTGATTTTAATTTTAAGATTTTTTTTTAATAATAGATAATATTTATCTTGATTAGATTCTTATCTTTAGATGGAATCCTTATTTTTTATGAATTAGTTTTCTTAGTTGGATAGTTTTCATTTCATATGAAGGAGTTATATTTGGTTAGGATCTTCTTAAACTTTATTTTTCTATAATAGGCATTTTTGTAGCCTTTCAAATGCAGACTTTTCTAAGTTAATAATGATTCTTTCAAACCGTAAGATTAATCTTCTCTTAGGTGTAAAGCATAAGAATCTTAAATTGCGATTTAAGTCAATTTTCCTTTCATTTTCATCACTGTTACTACGCCCACTATCTTGTCCGGTGTCAAGAACCCTATTTAACAACATAAAATCTATCAATATCATAACGTAAATCATACTTAAGGGTACCAACCTTTATTGATTATATTTTATATTATCATTTCTTTGTTTCATGATGTAGTATGCTATTCCTCAAAATTAGTTAAATCGGAGGTGGTCGGCCCGTGAGAACTTGCATAGGATCTCTTAAACAATAAATTTCAAAATTTGGAATTAAAACTCAGTTTATTATTTATCGGCCTTGCTTGGCATCAACTACTCTTGGTTAAGCTTGTGGTTATCTCAAAAATTCCTAAACAAAAATTAGGGTCAAGACTTCATGAATAACATTTAGCTGTAAGGCACCAATAGTGAGCTTGGCACCAACTACTAGCCCAGAAAGCCACTACCTTAAGTCAGAATTAGAGTGAAAAGTGCTTCCGAAAACGTATATTTCTCTTACCCATTTAACGCGCAATACGATCAAGCGCGTATGTTTTGTGCCTAAAAGCACCTTTTTTCTAGTCAACAAGAAGTTGCTCCGAATTTGAGTGTGATTTACTCTAGTCTAGAAGGCCACTTGGTCTGACCTAGGTGCTGATTCTGGGATTTCTTTTGTTCCCACATTTTCATTTTGAGTTTTTATTTTATTATTATTATAAGATTCATCAAAGGAAAGTGTTTTACCCATTTAATGGAAGATGACTGCCATCACCAATGGGACAACCCAGTGCCAACAACCTTCTTCGCTGAGCCACCGGTGATCCGGGTTCGATTCCTATTGTAAAAAAAAAAAAAAAAAAAAAAAAGATGACCACCCATTTATCGAAATTTTCATATTTGATAAAAGAGAGAGAAGCCCAAAAAGGAGGAAAAACATTAATTTTTCATGTTTTGTATTATTAATTATGATTTTGGTTTTTGTTCTCCTTTTATTTCCTACTAGGGTTGCAACAATCTAGTGAATAAAATTTATTCCCATTTTCTTTTTTCCCATGTGTAGTTGAATCGGGAGATTTTTTCATTATTGTCAAATTTTTTGTAATAATTTTATTTATTGTCCTTTCTCGAAGAGAGGAGGAAGAGTTGTTCAAAAAGGGGGGGGGGCATAATTTTGCATATTTTTTATCATTTTATTTACTCATTTTCTTTTTCTCTTTTTCCCTCCCTTTACCTTACCCCAACTTGGGTAATGTTACCTTACCTATAATCATTGATGGACAGTCTGATACATAATCACATTCATACCCTATCAGGAGTATTGCAGATTGAAGCATCCATCACATGAAACTGGACTAATATTAGTACTTAACATTGAACAACAACAAGCCCTGTGGTCATCCAAATATTAGATGATACAACATCAAATTGGAAGACAACAGAAGCTGAAAACAATGCTTTAAATGTCTGACAAATTCAACAATTTAAGTCTCTATCAAAAACATTCTCAAAACTTACAAAACAGAATATATGATAGAACAGAAAAGAAGAACAAGTCTGCAATTATCGGAGAAGGCACAGTGAGCTTCAACAGGACTAGTTTCCATCTTCGTTGTTGCTTCTTGCTTAGTTCAAGCTGCTTCTGACTTGAGATTTGCAGTGCAGGGACCTTAATTTTCTGTGAATAACATTGTGACTGACAACACCGAGAAAGAGAGAGAGAGAACATAATTGAGAAGGTAGAGAGGACTAATATTGGTCCTTCCATCTTCATCTGTATTGTGGGATTCCATTTGAAATTGATCAAGATCAAATAAACACAACAAAAGGTCTAAGTAGAAACTCGATAGAAGGATCATCCCACTCAAGAGATTCCCACCACTCTTTATTTGCCTTCAGTTTTGGAAGATACAAAGGAGGATCATTATCCTTCACTGGCATATGAAGGGGAAATCTCTTCAGCCGTGGGCAGTGCATCACAGTAATCTCTTGAATGGAATCGCAATGAATTAATCCCTCACAAATGCTCTTCAATTTTGGTAGATTGCACAACCCCAAATTCTGCAACTTCACAATATCTTTGCTTTCTTGTACTTCTGCAAATATGATCTCCAAATTTTCACAACCGTCCACTATCAACTTTTGTAGGTTTGGCAATCTTGATGGGAATAGCTTCTGGATTTTGGGACATTCCAAAATGATAACACGTTTAAGAAGCGCAAAAGTGCCAAATCGTGCAGGTCCTCTCGTTGGTCCAATCAGTTCTAGCACTGACTCCAGGCGAGAGACCTGCAGTGACTCGAGGTTTTCAAAGGGCACCCACCAGTCTTCTCTTGAGGACCAAACATCACATATGTCTGTGATCTCACTAAAACCCGTGATTGTCAAATCCTTAATGTCATTAGTCACTGTGGCACAATTCTCTCCTATCATGCTAAAGAATTCACCATTCAACACCACTGTTCTAAATTCAATCAATCGGAACTCATCTAAATCTATGATCTGCTGTCTTGATCGTCCCACTCCCAAATAGTAACTGTTCAGACCTCTTTGAGTTGAGATGACTGAATTCACATAGTTATTATACTCTTGCCCATTTTCAAATACACACTGCAGACTTCCTAATTTTGACAGACTCAGTACTTCCTCCGCTTTCACTACCATTCTTCCCTCAACTTGTGCTGCAATCATGAGGCATTGAAGACTGAACAATTTGGGCAACAATCCACATGGTAAATCCTCTATGTTCGTATCACATAGATTAAGAATTTGAAGTTGATTTAACTTGTCCATACCTTTTGGTACTTCCCTTATTCCAGCTTCGTAAAGATCCAACTTTATTAACTTGGTGAGCTTCTCAACAGAAGGTATGTATGTGAGTTCTTTACAAGATCGAAGCAACAAAGTGGTGAGATTCGCCAAATTAGAGACAGATTCTGGCAAATTCTTAATAGCTGTCTTGGATATGTCGAGCACTTTAAGGCCTTGCATATTCACAAAGAATGATTTTGGAATAATTTTTAAAGACTCATTTTCTTGCAACAACAAGGTTGATAGCTTGGGGCATTTTGGGGATGTGTATGGGGTAACCTCCTCAATACTATTCCTCATCAAAGAAACCACCTCAAGATCCTCTTCCCAAAATTGCAAATCAGGTAGCTCCTGCAATCCTATGCCTGCTTTTACCATGAATCTGGGACACACCTTTGCAATTCGTAGAGACATGTCCCTAATTAAACCATGCATCTTTACACATTCTATACCTTCATCGTTTCGTACACTTTCAAGCATGCAAGCACTTTCAAGACTTGTCACCATGTTGTGGCCCTTATCAAGCTTTGCTTGCATACTGCTGCGCTTTATGAACCCTTGATGAAGTAGATCCTTTATCAATTGTACTCTTGGAATACAACAGTCTTCTGGGTACAGTGCACTAAACAACACACAATGCTTCAACAAATCATTCCTTAAATGATTATAACTTAATTTCAACTTAGTAAAAACAAGGTCTTCTTCATCATGCTTGTCACATTCCTTTATTTCTTCCAATGCATCCCTCCACATCTGAATGTCATCAACACCTTTCATGCTCTTTGCAACTGTTTCAATGGCAAGTGGCAAACCTGTGCACTTCTCCACAATAGATTCTGCAATTTCTTCAATTTCTTCAGGAAGCTCTACACCATGTCCAAGATTTTCAAGGAATAGATTCCAAGCTTCATTTGGCCATAGTGGCTCAATCTTGATGATTGATTGGCATCCCATTTGGTAGCACACGCCATATATGCGAGTGGTCACAATCAATTTGCCAATTTTGCTTGCACTTGGAATTCCAACATCTCTTAAACTAAAAGGCTTCCACACATCATCCAAAATCAGCACAAAATCATGCTCCTCTCTTAATGCCTTGCATAATTTTGCTGCCCTTAACTTCTCTTCCATTACATTTGACAGATCTAAGTTTACTTTTTTTGCTATGCTATCTTGCAACTTGTAAACTGTAGACTCCTGTGATACATTAACCCAATAAACATGTTTTGTATGTTTGGTTTGTAAAACTTGATTATAGATATGCATAGCCAGAGTGGTTTTTCCAACCCCTCCCATGCCCCAAACTCCTATCATGCTAATATCATCAATTAGCATGTCCCAAATTTCATTCATACTTTGTTTAGCTGTGCCACCAACTAATATTGTTGTCTGCAACAACTCAATGTCAGGAGGTGTGTCACGGACCAAACCACGAGGACATCCCTGGAAATTTATTCTTGCCCTACCACCCATGCCAAAGTTCGTAGCCATCTCTGAGTCTCTTTCCTGTGATTTTTTTGTTATGTTAATCCTACTAAAACAATTTAATCTGCTCAAAAGAGTGTCCCTCATAATCTCGAAAATAAGTTTCGAACCAAAAGGAAAAGACAATTTTTAAATAACCAACACTCAAAAGATAAAGCATATAATAAACATACACAATCACTTATTGGACAGTAAACCACAGAGACACATACTCTTTTAACCTTCTAACCTAAGCCATTATTAGCAATTAGGGAGATTTTCACATAAGACATACCCATTTGGTCCAAAAATCATTTAATCGCAGTGGCTCAACAACTGTCAAAGTGACTCCTATTATTGTTGCCATGGGCGAAATGGGTCATTCATAACCAGTCTTATTCACTAATTCAAAGGCCATGTTTACTAAGCCAGGGCATTTTAATACATTTTGAAAGCTCAGACAAGTGAAGTGATTGCGAACAAAATCAAGAGAGTGTCATGTGAAAGATGTTAACAACAAATTTTAGCCGAGGGGCCACTTTGCAAAGAGATTGAAACACAGGGCGGAGGACATTTTGACCTTTTCAGAACCACAGGGTGGTTAAGTGATTATGGGTCCGAATTTTTCCCAAGCAAGATTGGATTATCAACACAAAATGAGAGTGGACATTTCACAATGAACATCAACAAACCAAGGCTAATCACGCTAGCTCCTAAAATAGAGAAAATGGGAACTCCTTTGAGATTTAATGCATCTTTCTTAAGTAATTCAAACGAACAACTTATACGCATACCCACATTGTACATGGAAGGCTTCCAATCTAAGTCAACGTAAACATGGTAATGAAACCCCACTTTCTTTCCTTCAAAGGTAAATCATTTCAAGTCTTCAAAGATATTGAAAAAGCAAAATCAACTTAAAAAGAATAGAGAGAGAAAGATGGAAAGCAAAAGTTTCAGCTCACTAACCTGAGGTATTCTCCCTCTCAATAGATCTCCAGATCAAAATGGTCAAACCCCAGCAGCAAGTGAATGCCTAGAAGCAACGCTTTCAAGATGAAAGCCCGAAGGATCCTTCCCTGACCTTGTTCAACTAACTATTCTCTTCCCAAGTCAATAATAAATATAGTAATAATTATTATAACTATAAATCTGCATGGCGTGCGCCACGGTGTCCTTTATCAAATTCCCCACGGTCAAATATGTGAAATAAACCTTTATAATATCCCATTTTAATAAAAAGATTTAACAAGTGAAAATAAATTATTTTTAAAAATATAAAAAGAAGACTAGATATATATATATTTTTCTCTATTATTGCATTAAGTCAAAAAATATTTTATATACCGATGATTCTAAATTTTCAAACTTTTTATATCTTAATACCTATAGAATTGAATGGCATATGCACATGGAGAAAATGTGACAATTTATCTTTTGGTCATAATTTAGCATACCTAGCATTGCCTAGTTGCCCAAATTTATTCCAAACGCGACCCCAACTTCACTTGGCTTTTATGTCGTAGAAAAGTCTTAGAAGCTCATTTTTAGGTTAAGCACATGAAAATTTTAAAATCTAAACCCTTTTCTTTGCTCCCTCTTATATTTATTTTGTTTAATGTTAGTCTCATTCCATCTCTCTCTCTCTCTACCATCACTCCCTCTCTGTGTACATTGAATCTCTTTCTTAGGTTAGTTTGGTGGGAGTAAAAAATGAAAGGAAAATGGGAGGGAAAGTAAAAGTAAAAAAAAATAGGAGATTTTACTTGTTTGGTAAGGAAATAAAAGTGAAAGGAAAGTAAAAGTGGCGTGTAATCCATTTTTCTTCCTCTTAAAAAATCATTTCAGTTTTAAAGTAGACGGAAATGGAAGGAAATAAAAATTTTGAACGATTTTGTCCTTATTTCTTTTTAATATTTACAAAATTGTCTATCATTTTTTACTATTACAATTTTATTTAATATAAACTAATAAATTTTCATTTCTTTCATCAATTTTATTAGACAAATTATTTTTTATAATTTTATTTTTTTATTCTTTTTATTTTTTTAACATTAATATTTTAATTTTATTTAATATAAAATAACAATAAAAATAATTTATTAAAAAATAAGAAAAATATATTAAATAACTATTTTTAGAAAAAAAATTATATTTTTAGAAAAATATTTTAAATTAAAAAATAAAAAAAATTATATAGTAATAAACATTAAAAATATTATTTTATAGGGATAGAATAGTAAATTATGTATTATTTTCTTCAACTTTTCACTCCAATCAAATACAAAAAGTACCATCAATTTCCTTTCCTTCCATTTATACCAAACAAAAACGAAAGAAATGCATTTACTTCTATCTATCAGATGAAGTAAATTTCCCCCTCTTCTCCTCCTCCCCCTCCCATTTCACGAACCAAATTTACCCTTAGTGTTTGTGGTAAGCCATTATTTATCGTCTCTCTCTTGTTGTTGTTTCTAACCCAATCTAAGTTTTGATGTCTGGCTTTTGCATTAATATTGAGTCATTGTTGTTTTGTATTGTATGCTAGATTAAGATTTGTTAATGGTGATCTTTCTCTCTGATGTGGTGAATTTTTTTTCTCTCCCCATCTTTCCCACTTTCTTCTCGTTCTTGTTGGTTTTAGCATGCTACTTAGATTTGATTACCCTTTCTATGCTTTTATACCCTAGCATGGGTGTAGTTTTGATGCTTAGAAGGGCCATCGAGTTGAAACTATAAAGTACGTTAGGACTAAAAACCTAAGTGATCAAGTTCAACCATTCTGTTAGATATTATCGTAGTGATGATAAGAATAACATATGAAGGTAAATAGTATACCTCTTCTTATTGTAATTATGATGTCTTTATCATCGTTATAGTAGGGAGTTCTCTGATAGTTTATTAAGAATATAGGCATAAGGGTGGATGACTACTATCCATGTGAATCTTGGTAATCCTCCAACTTGGCAAGGGTCTTCCACTTGGAGAAAGCTAATTCGTTATCGTTGCTGATTTGGACGAAAATACTACCTTGTCACGATGGGTTCTCACTGTCTTTCAAAATCTATGCATGCAGAAGTTGAGGAGAGTCGTTCCTCTTTGCTTGTCCTGCCTGCAGAAGGCACAACACACACGCACTCTCTCTCTCTGCCTTACAAAAGTCTTCTTTGTCGCTTTGGCTTAACACCTTTCCTTCTCTCTCGCACGTTCTCTCCACCAAGCCCACAGCCCACTGTCGTTAGCTTAAGCGGCTCTCCAACGCTGCTTGATCAGATAAGTAGCCTTTTCCCTCTCTCTTGCTCCCTCTCTCTATCTCCTCTCTCTCCCTTTCTACCTTCTTACCCTCCCCGTCGCCTCCAATCCTCAGCAAGCACCCCGGAAGAGAAAACCAACCCTCTTGTACTCTCTCTCTCTCTCTCTCTTTCTCTCTCTTGATCTTGCTCAATCTCCTTCTCTTCACAATCAGAAAAACGCCCATCAACTTCTCTCTCTCTCTCTCTGTGTTTGTTTGTGTTTTATTCTCTGTTTGGTGGTCTATGATTTTCCTTTAAATTGCTTCCGTGGGTCATTAACTTCTTTCAACTCTGAAGAGGGAGGGGTTTCTTATAATCCATTCTCTGGGCGTCAATCTTTCAAAAACGGCAGCAAGATAGAATCCTCTTATTTTCTTAGCCCTAGTTTTCAATTAATAACTATTTATATGAAGATTTACAACTTGATGATTAGGGTTTTGCGGATTGGTTTCACTTTACCTTGGTGTGGTGATTAAGGTTTTTCCCCCCTCATTTTGCCTTGTTCACTATCTCTTTGTCAGTTAATTATAATATATTTTTTTACTTGGTATGATTCAATGTTCTTTGAATTTCCACATAATCTTTTCTTTTTTTCAAGATTAAATGATTATTTTCTTTGATTGTGATATACTTGAGATCATTGGGTTTGAATATTATTTCTTTTCCTGATGGCTTGGGGTCTTTTATGGGTGTTTGAATAAAAAATTTTTGCTTTTTGATTGGCTATTTATTATTATAAATAAGAACATCAATTTGATTGGCTATTTATTTCCTTAGCCAGCCACAAGCATGCTGGCAAGAACTCACTCTGCTTACTTTTTATTAGGCCAAATGCCTTGTTTATGTTATTATTGACAGCAGTGGCATCTTGTGGGACCAGACTATGGAGATATGATCGATAATGAAGGATTACATCCTCTCAATCCATCCCTTTCTGGTTCTACTTCTGAACCACTCTTTTCTGGATTGAGTCCTCCATTGATGTGCATTCCATTGGAGGTATGCGAGGGAAAATGTATTTCTTAGCCAAAGATTCTACTGGAAGTAAATTCTTGCAAGAAAAATCAAGGGGTGGAAATTTAGAAGATGTGGAAGTTATCTTCTCTAAACTTAAAGAATTTGTTCTTGATGTGATGGCCAATGGGTCTGGCAAACTTTTTCAAGTTTGCAATGAAAACCAGATGAAATAGCTTCTTGTTGAAATTCTCAATTCAGGAGGAATGCTATTTATCTGTTGTAACATTCATGGGTATGCTTTCTCTGTTTTTTCTTTACTCTGCTTTCTGCTCTGCTTTCTTTTTTTGTTTTTGTAGAACTTGTTGTATGCAGAAATTGACTGAGCTTTTGATACCACATCTGAAATATATAGTTGTGAGGAGTTTGAGGCCTCTTACTTGCACATTGCTTAAAGATTCTCATGGATGTTGACGTGTTGACGTTGTGCGATTGAATACAGCTTGAAAAAATTGTCCCAAGAAGATATTAAGGTAAATAAGCCCAAGTTTTTAATTCTCTTCTGTTGTTTGTGCTAACTTCGATCCTTCTTTTACTTTCATTCTTTCTTTAAGTTAGAAAGATCCTAATGCTATTTGTCATAATATAAATTCGCATCTTATTTAGCATGATTTAAATTTGTGAATATTATTTTGAGCATATGAATAAATCAATCTTTCTCATTTCATAACCTTTTTTTTTGGGTTTCTTGATCTCTTGGTTTAGGAAAATGTCTTAAATCTATTTAGTAGTAGTTTAGAATTTTAAGTTGTGACTAGCATTGAAGCACAAAGGAGGGCTAGTATTTATGTATTCGTATTTCTTGAAATATGCTAGTTTTTTGTTAGTGCTTTTGAATAATTTTCCAAATATGCGAGGGGTTATAGCAAGAATATAAAATGGAGCACCTAGCAATGTATCTTCAGGTACCATATCCATGTTCTTTCCTGATATTGGGTAGCTTTAACACATTGAAGCACAAACTAGATTTTTCTTTGAGAAAATTCTACATGGTTTACAAACCTATTGTTTATGCAGTCTAATGTGCATCTCTTTAACCTAATGAATCTCTTTAACTCATTCACAATATCAGGGAAATGATCATGCTCACAATGTTGATCTTCTCTTCTTTTTAGCCTCTGCAAATTGAAGTAGCAGACAACTTATATGATATTGTAGTGGACAGATATGAGTGTTGTTTTGTCCAACATTGAGGGCACATTGCTCATCTTATGCTCTTTTAGTAATCTTGTTGACATGTTTCTCTCTCTATTTTGGGTCTTTCTTCTTTCTTTTGTTTTTCTCTATATCTTTATTTTTCTTGTTTGGTAGTAGTGTGATGGCCTAAAATCTGTGTGTTGGTTGAAGAAAGAAAACTGTATAATCTGTGCCATTTTGGTGAAACAGGGTTTCCCTTTTGCCCATCGAAACATGCCCATTGGACAAATGAAGGAGAGCACAGAACAACCCCTTGTGATCAAAACTCATGTTCAGAACACCATGAATTAACCCCAAAAGGTTTTCAAGGTGCCTGAAAATGGCGAGCTACCTTTTGTTTGCAAAGAGTTGAATATTAAACTTGTGGATCAAGAAGAGATGGTGTCAATGGTCCCAAGTAAGAAATTATTGTTTCTGCCTCCTACATTATGTACCTTGTTTTTGTATTTGTCTACCCTATTTTATCTGTAACAAATCATTTGATACTCTTAAGACATTGCTAACTAATTACTGTAAGCATTTATGTTTCCTTTTTTATTTACTGGAATATACATTAGCACATCGGCATCTATATGTACAAACTGTGGCTGCATGTCACATCTTGTATGTTTGATGAGATGTTTATTAACAATATAGATATAAGCATCGTCAACTTCCATCCATGTAGGATTTGATCGTCCTCCACTTGGCAATCGTCCTTCACTTGTCGAAAGTTGATTTGTTATTATTGTTGAATTGGATACTGATGTGTTGAATTGGGATGGGTTGCCATTGGTGAATCAACATGCAAGTTTATAGTGGTACAGATTAGTTGAGTCGAGGAGAATGGTTCGGTTGATCAAATGGTAATGGAGGCCATTCCTCATGTCTCTTTAATCTGGCCTCCAAATTCATTTCATAGATCTTTAATGTTTTAAATACCTTACAACCTGATTCTAAGATCTTGGTTGATTTTCTTTCCTCCCCTCTCCCTTACTCTAATTCCAAATCAGATCGAGCTCCAAGTCGGATGAGTAATTTTTACGATTTTCAAGATATTCAGACTTTGGCTAAAAGGGATTTTCTTAATTTTTTTCCCCAAATTTAGGTTTTGTAGCTCAACCAAGCCCTGTGCTGCTGTCGTTGTCAATTGCTGGTTGGCCTGGTGGTCTTCCTCCATTAGGATCTACAATAGTTGGATCTGTTCTCTTTGCGGTATGTTCATCTCTATAGAGCCATAGTGATATTCTTCTGTTTGGATGTTTGTAATGTAGATATAATAAGAGAAAATGACAGGTAACCTATTTATTTTAGTAATATCACGTTAATCACCGGATGATATGTTCATACAATCATATATGTAATCATGACCAACTACGACTCTTTGTTTTTTGCCCAATATGATATCACTTCAAATTATTTCTTATAAACAGTACTTTCAATTTTTGAATCCAAATATTTGGTGGTGTTGATATTGCTTGTCTTCGCCTGGGACTTATATTTTCATTCATTCGGCACCCTAAGGTTGTTATTACCCGTCTCAGTATATTAAGGTGTATTCTGATTCTAATGATCACTTATCGTATTTTATTCTTTGCTGTTGAATAATTATTTGTTTCTTTTATTTTATTATTATTATTATTATTATTATTATTATTATTATTATTAAGTGTCTTCTGCACTTTATAGGAAGCAACTTAGTTAGTTAAAAAAGCTAGAAAGTTGAAGAAAGCAGCTGATGCACTTCATTAGGAGGAGAGAATTGGTTCTAAGGGAAGAAAATGGGCAGTAGAGAAGGTGAATATAGTCTGGCCCTTAAATGGAATTGTATTTTACTTTGCATCATCTCTTGGTTTATAACATCAAATCAACCCTTCCTGTGTATTCATGACTTCATCTAAGCTAGATGCATTGGGAGCTGTAGCAGTCATTAATAATACCACACCAATTAGTTGTAGGGGATTTATTTATCAATTTATTTATTTTTCTTCTGTCAACCTACAATAAGTACTAAGTTTACTGGATTTGAAATTTCCCATTGCTACAAGCATGGTACATATTGAATGGAAATATTTTATGTGGCTATGGTTTGCAGAACTTATAGAGTTAACTGTGGTTATTGTGGCGATTGTGTAGGTAATATCATCAACAGATTGGAAGGTTTTGTATATCACAACAAGGTTTGAGCCTTATAGATGTATGTATGCGTAATGAAATTATTCAGACTTATTGTTAGTTTTGCTTATGCTATGCTTCATTATTTTTCAATTCAAGTTTTCAAAAATAGTACTTTGTCAATTACATTTTTTGATCATAAATTTGACAATTCCTTCATTATTGTCTTAACTTTATTTTTGATGTTTATTTTAATCTTTTTTTTCCCTAATATTTCATTGATCCTTCGATGGAACAAGAATGCGAACCCCTATGCTTCCAATTTAAATTCTCCTTTTTTTTTCTCTACATTAAAACTCATTTGATGCTGCCTAATTTTCTAGGAGCTGCGTCTTCTGGAATAAGACATACAGGCTCTAGAGGAGATGTACCCACTAGGAGAGAAGGTTGGTGCCAGTGTTTCCAGAATATGTATGGCAGAACATGCATGTTCTTTCTTTTCTAATGCCAATTGTGCTACATGATTAATCAGGCTGAAACTGCATGGGCATTGACTATTCTTGGCTATTTGGCAAAACTTGTATTGGGAATTCTAGGGTAAGGGCTGCACTTTAACTGATGGTGGTAGTGCAGATGGGTGAAATCTATTTTTGTTGTCTTTGGTAGTGTAAACTATACAGCAATGTTTTACGTATTGAATTTCGTGTGAATCATTTGGTTAGGGAAACTGGTATTGGAATATTCTTCTGTTGTATGAGTCCTTATACAACACAGTTTCTTTGAATACATAGATGGGCAAAGAAAGTTATTATGGTTATTAGGGTTGCTGAACTGTTGGTAGAAACCTTGTTGATCAAATGAAAAAGTTCTAGTTATTAGGGTTAGCAAAATGCTTTTCTTGTTATATGATTGCTCTTCTTAACCACTAATATTGTTGTTTATATAGTCAATACCCTGAAACTGGCATAAGCTTAAAAAACCATATCTTTTATTCTCCTAATATTTTGTATGAATCATTCTTGAATTTCAGTGGCTGAAGTATTCAAGTTTCTTTCTCTCACCAAAAAGACCTTAATTTGATGTTTCCGCTTGTTATCAAGTTGATTGTATCAGGGCCATGGGTTGCCCATATTGTCATTTATTTGTTGATTGATCCACCACTTTCTTCTTTCCTTAATGATGCTTTTATTAAGCTGGACGATATCTGGGGTATACTGAACACTATTCTTATCTCTATGTCATTTACTTTTTGCTCATGAACTCTTCTGATGTGTGCTTTTTGCCCAGGTCTTTTGGGAACTATAGCATTTGCTTTCTTCTGCCTCTACCTTCTTGTTGTCGTAATAGATGGAGCTATGATGTTTGGTCTGGGATTAGTTTTCATTACAATTCATCCCATGAAGTAATAAATCTTTTTTGGATTTCATTTGTATTTTTCCCTGTTTATTTTGATCTTTGGAGAATGACTGCCCTATTAAATAACTTGTTTACAGGTAGGAAGATACTCTTATGAACTTGTTTCTTTTTAATGTTGGACTTGTTCTCCTTTGCTCCATCAGGTTGGTGCTTTCACGCTTTCCTGCTACACATTTCCGGCTACAATTAGCTATAATAATCGGGAAGAAATTTAATTAGGATACAGCCTAAGTATGATAATGAAGATCCAAGCATAGTATACAGTTTTGAGCCAAATATAAAAATGAGAGTTATGATATGGTTTCTGGTGGTCATTTTTTGGCATTCAGGGATTTGCTTAAGAAGTTCCCATGCTGTCTACTTTTTATAGTTAAAATAAACTGATATGCAGTTTTGGTTTGCATGGAAAATGATGATGGCCTTGATCCTTAAACCCGAAGTTGGCTTTTAGTATGATCTGGTTGTGATGTTTTTGCATTCTTCCATTTCAGTGTGATATAGTTCTTTGCCACGGCATTGCATACTATGCTCGTGCAACAGCTGCTTAAGAAACATTTGGTCATGCATTGCAATCCCTTCGCGGAATTAAGCATTTATACAAGTGAGTCACTGACCTTTCAGTGTGCTAGTTGATATCAAGCAAAATGGTGTTGTACTCTTCTAAGTTGCATTTTTGCATTTTTAATGCACGGGTATAATGTATTCCAAATTGCATTTGTTGTTCTAGTGGGATTGACCTTCGTGTATTATTTGGCCTTTGTAAGTCCTACTCCGACAATAATCCTCTCCATTCTTTTGCTCATTTAAGCATTATTTACATATCTTGGATACTTTCAGGGTTGGAGAAGAAAGAAGCCCAGTGGAAGGTTCCAGCTTGAATAGGCATTTGAATTTTGTAATATTTTAGATTCTTTAGATTATATGTTGCGTACTTTATTTCAAAGATTTTTATGATTTTGGATATTTTGATTGTCACTAACGTGTGTCCTTTCTGTATCCTTTGACTTGTGCAGCCTTCATTTGGGAAGCCTGGTAATTTTTTTATTTTCTGTTTTTCCACTCTTTTTTTAGGAAATATATGCATATCAACTTATAAGAAACCATTAAATATCATTGTTGTGACACCTTCTCCGTTTCAACTATGTTGAATGGTCTTTAATCTCAGTTGATGATTCTTTTGAGAGCATTTCAATGTACATGTTTTCTGTTGGGTTCAATTCTGCTGCATCGTCTCACCCCATGGCACTTTGGGAAGGAACATTTCATTGGACTGAGACTAGTGATGATGTTATTTTTGGATTTTGGCAATGGTACTTTAAATAGCTTGTAAAATTAAATTTAAGCAATACAGAACAAATACATCTTTAGTCCTACATTTTGTGTTTGTAACTTGGTCTTAGGGTCAGGTAGCTGTCCTGTAACTTGGTGGACATTGCTTTTACTTTTTAACTTAAAAGTGCGATGACAACTCTAGATTGTGGGAAGTTGCAAATGTAGAGATTGTTCAGCCTTTGCTGCACTTCATGATGTCAATGTTGGTCTACCAAAATGCCAGTATGTTGTATAGGTGAAAGTAAGATATTTTACTTATGGAACCGTTGTATGTTTCTGCTAAGAATTGTGAAAATAAAACATAACATTGCTTTTAGTCTACTGCTAAAATCTGATTGAGTAACTTTTCAGTGATGATATTATATAAAATCCAAAATTTTCACCTCTGTTGTTGCTCTCGTGCCCATTGTTTACAAGACTCTGTTTGTCTCTGACAGGCATTTTCAACAGTGGGAACACCAGATTACAACATTTTGCAATGGCCAGTGGCAGAGTCAATTCATTTACCTTATTAGAGTTGTCTTGAAATTTAATTCCTTCATAGAGGCAGCAATTTTAGTGTTTATTCCCATGGTTTGTTGTAAAGTCAAAATTGTTTAGTGGACTCTACTCCATGTTTGCTTTGATTTGTTAGGTAACAAAACTGTTGCGATGGTCTTTCATTTGCATGGCTGAGAATGAATTTGATTGATTTAAGATTTTTATTTTAATTTATACCGGAAGAGGGAAATTTTCTTATTTCCCTGTTTGACTTATCAATCATTGTCGTATTTTATAAATTGAAAATTCAATGAAATTCTTTTTAATTAATCTTTTATAATTATTTTCAATAGGCATATAGAGTTGAAATTTAGAATTGAAATTTCACATCGTGCACACGTGCGGTGTACTCTACCTAGTTCTATAATCATGATAAACCCTTTGTGGTTTTGCTCGACTTATCATAATTATAATTGAGCCACCGTAGTCACAATGACATTCTGAGGCCAAAACTACTTATCTATGACTCTTTAAATCCTAGTTGATTTGACTTGATCTAATTTGATTCATGATGACCGAGGTGGATCCTACGGGACCTGTTTTAGACAAAATTTCTAATTGTCTTGGTTTACTCGATTTTATTGATTTTGTATACAATGTGATGATAATAAAAGATTGCTTGTTGTAGACTGTTACTTAAGTAAGGAACAGGTATGTGTGTGTTTACTTTGGCTTTTGTATGACTTGGTTTATTCTCTCTCACCTTAGGATATTTTGATGTTGTATTATGTTGTGCCATGTAGTATCAACGTTGGTTGGTTCAGCTGGAAGGAAACTGAATTTTTTTAATCATGGTTATGAGTTCGACTTTCTATGGATACGGAAAAAATCATGTTGGGAGATCTCTCCCGAAAAGGATCTGACAGTAGATCGATCTGGATTAGTCGAGATAAAATTTTGTATACCGGATGAGAAACAAAATAAAAAAATGATGTGCTGTGTGGTTGGGAATAGTATATGTGGTGCAATTTGTTATGGATATGATGTTTGTCATATCTCAGCCGCACTCATTTATACTTGTTTAGAGAGTTCTTTGGTTGGGTCAAGGATGACCTGCAACCATTACCCTAGTGCCCCTCTCATTCAAAACCCTAGATCCCCTCTTTGGAACCCAAGCTACACAATTTCCATTTCTTCTCTTTTGTTTTTCGACCTAATGGGCTAATGGGCGCGTTTTAAACTCTAATCCCAACCTTAGAAATATGAAACTCTAATATATAATATCAAACTCTTTTGAATTAAGTGGTCAGGTATTTTATTCCTTTAATCAGTGAGTTTGAATCCTGCAAATGGAGAAAAATGATTTGAGAGAGTCAATCCTTAATGGGTTCCATAGTACTCCCCCCCCGGGAAAAAAAAAAACTCTAATATATAATTTAACCTTGCATGCACAATAAATAACACAAACACGCACAAATTAGTCCACACATTTTTATGTAATGCGTTTGAAATGAAAAAAAAAAAAACTAAGAAAAAATGCATGAAAAGTTTCATAGGTCCCCCCCCCCCAAAAATTTGTGTCCTCATAGAGCCTGCCATTGATATTGGGGTCGTGACTGAGCTACAATTGGAAAACGCGATATTGAAGTAGAGAATGAAACAAGAAATAGAGCAAATGAATTTTGGTGGGGAGACTGAGCAGGCTACACAGATGAAGATTCATGCTGGGATGGCATTGGTATTTGAGCACCTTAGTTGTTTGTTCGGTGCTTCCAAGCCTTTGCCGTTGCCTCCTCATCCTCCGACTCCTGTTCGTGCGCCTGTCAATGCTCCTTCTCCTTCTCCTTCTCCTTACTAGCTGGATGCTCCTAATGCGTCTCCCTCTAACGGTTCACATGATATTTTTATTATATATATTTCTTTATGTATTTGATAGTTTACTATATATTTTTTGGTTACTTTACTGTATTGTCGATGATATTTTATAGACATTTCATATCTTACATACGTCGTATATACATTTTGTGAGAAAATTTTGAAATAAGTTATTTGCAAGTTTAAGATTGGTCTCACGTTTATAAGTTTAGAAAGTAAATAAATTTTTAAAATAATAGTTTTCTAAAAAAATCATATTTGTTGCTAAATTCGTCCCAAACACCTGAGAAATGCCGACTAAATTTGTATTTAAACTCGTATCTAAAACTAAATTCATGCATAAAATGTATAGAAAAATAAATCTGATTCATCCTTAAACTTTGGGAAAAAAAAAAGAAGAAGAAAATAACAATATTTATTTATCCGAGAAATTGGAGAAGAAAATATCATCCAAAAATAAGTTTTTCCTTTTTGTATATATATATTTTTAAAAAGCTTAAAATCTCAAAAATTATTTTTCGATAAATAGAAAAATGGTAAATACTAACACCCGAATAGTTCTATAATATTATTTTCTTTGGCTAATGTAGTTGAAAAATGACGACTAAGTAAAAAATAACACATCCCTCTGACATAAAATTGGAAAAAAAAAAAAAGAAATAGTGATCAAATATTTATCTATTTATCTGATAAAAGTTTCTTGAAAAATAATTTTTTTGGTAAATGAATATACTTTTATTTTGCTTGTTAGAATGCTGGAAAAATATTTTTTAAAAAAATATATTTATTTATTGATTCTTTTACCATTTAAGCAAAGTCCATAATTTTTTAATATCTAAAAATAAAAAATAAAAAATTTTGCCCATTCAGATTTTAGTTTTCTTTTTCCCGGGGAAATTTGGATAGAAGACACACTACAAGAAATAATGCTTTTCGTGACAGAATTTTTCTGACATTTAAATTTTAGGTCTTCACGAATTTTCTTCGAGATAATTACATGTCCAATGCCCAAACTTTTATCTCTTTATCACAAATTAATCTTTATAGTTAAAAATACTATATTATGATTCTTAAATTTTTAAAATTATATCGTATTGGTCTTTTCATTATTGATAATGACAGAATAATCGTTAACTATTGATGTGAATTAATATAATAATCTATTTAATCATATGAATAATCATGATTGACGTAACACCGCCACCCCGCGAGACATTCTCATATTGCGACGTTAATATATAACTGATGTGAAACGATTAAAATTCCGACGTTTTTGACGCGCAACATCTGCAACGAGAGTAAACTACCACGTGACTTGCGTGCCATAAACAAATCATGATAGTTTTGGCAGAAACAATAAAAAATTTGGTGAAACCTTGTGCAGGAATGGGAAATTGATCTGAATTTAAAGAATTTGTGAGGCAGGTTCACATGCACTGCACATGGAAAATACACCCTTCACCATTCTGTCAATTAATCCATCGTGGGTGTGGGCATGATTATCCTGCTTATTTGACAGGACAGTATTTGAGAGAATCTTAATTAAATCGTTAGCAAAAGAGTAAATCTTCTTATGAAATATTATCTTTCACAACATGCATACATAATGGATGGAGCTGAAATTTGGTTTCACGGTGATTGGTTCAAAAGATAAACGGAAACTTGCAAAAATTCGTCGGATGATATTTTGATGAGAGAGATTTCGACGTTTAAGTCAAAAATAATAACTTTTGATAGGAATAAAATAGGTTGAGCGAGAGAAGGAGGATTGAGAATAAAAACCTTGTGATTTGTATGTTGGGTATATAGTATCCAAAGAGTTTACATGAGACTTGATATATGGAATGTTTTTATAGGTTGATTGTCTATGAATCTTGTGTATTCGGGACATCGTCTGATGGGTTCTTGAGATTATGTCCCATTAATAACTTATTTAATTTAAGATAAAATAAATCAATATTACATAAAAATAATAAAAATTAAGAAAATACATATGTTAACAAAAATTTTAATACCAAATTTGGGAGAATATATTTGAACAAAATTCTTTTACAATTTGGATGTGGCTGAAAAGAACTTAAGTTTCTTTATAAAACCTAGTTATTATTAGTTCCAGACTCCCCATATGAACCTCAAATGCAAATTAAATGTTTAGACCTGACCACGTGTCGGAGTAGTTGGGGAGACGAGTGTGGAGGACCAAACCCCACTGCGGCCCGATACTAGGTCCACTGGTGGGCTCAGCTACTCCCCGACCATATGATGTTATTATTTTTTTTTTTATTTTTTTTTCTCTTATTGGTGCCAATTCTCAATCCTAGCTTGATCATTGATGATGCTCTTAAATGTAACTCACTCGAAGGAAGAAACCCATAATGCCCATTTATTTGTTTATTTATTTATTTTTTTATAACTAACTGATATCCGGAGCCCACTACGATTAACTCCATCTGAGTATTGTCAAACCTAATTTAAGTAAAATTCTACTAACGTAATATTTTTCATTCTCAAGTTTCAAATCCAGAATTTGGTTAAAAGATCTAGCGCTCTTACCCATTGAACAAACTTTTTAGGTATAATGTCCATTTATTTTTTTGGTACACATGAAGACTTGAAATTGAGATCTTCAAGACAAAAGGAGTAGTAATTGAGTTATAATTATAACTCGTTGTTGGCATAATGCCCATTTTTACCAATTATAACAATAAGCTCTTGGGAGGCACCCATTGGGAAGGCTCTTACGAGGCATTCAAGACCCAGATATCATGCAAAGTCCTTTATAAAGGACTCAAAATCCTTTGCTTACTAAAACCGGCTGGATATTAATATTTAAGAATTCTGTGGTAGAACCTTTGTTTTAAATTGTGTGAATTTACCTGGAAAATCGCTGTCCTTGAGTTGATCATTTCCTTAGTAATAATTGAAAAAGTTACAGCTGCATGGGGAGTTGACAAATCATGGACTGCCAGGCATTAGGATTTATGGAGTAGCCAACGAACATTATTGTCTTCCCCTTCAATCTCTTAAAGAAATCCACTCCATTAAATCTGTGATTCAAAATTCAATGTTTGAATTTTAGTTCTATATTTTCCTGAAATTCTTCATATTTAGGAATCTAATCATGCCAAGGGAAAGGTGCATTACATACTAAACTCAGCATTTCAATTTTTCTCATTTCTATCATTGTACCTGTATTGAAATACAACATTCATACCTTCCACCTTAAAAGTGTCTAACTGGACGCTAGATATACGGTGTTAATATGAAAGTTAAATCCACAAATGATCAAGGAGAAATAATGTCCTATACAAATGTACATATTACAATGCTCTCTCTCTCTCTCTCGTGACTCTTTACCCTGTTGTATACTATTATTTTTTCTTTATACATTAGGAAAACTTGAAATCGAAATTTCTAAAAGAAGAGAGACGATATTAGTTGAACTATAACTTATTGGCCTGTTATTGGCCTGTTATGTAGTATCATAGTGAGTTGCAAAATGCCATATATCTTACATACCAAAAAAAGATCACTTGTTCACCAAAAAAGGGAGGTATCTTATGATACTTTTATCATATGGAGAAAATCATTCGGAAGAAAGAAAAGAACAAAAAAATATAAATTATAAAACGCGAACTACACACTAACATATAGATTACATTACATGAAATTTGAGAGTGAGAGAGAGAGAGAGAGAGAGAATGTGTGTGTGTGTATGTGTTTCACGGCTTTGTACGACATTTTGCTTTTGATCGAACGAGAAATTTTGGATAAGTGACTACAAGAGGTTGCAATATATAAGGAAGATATAATGTTACATATCTCTATATATAGAGGGGTCTTATATTAGCTTAAATAGAAAACAACCAAAGACTATATCGTGTGTATCTTAATTTTAGCAAGTCTATTAAGTTTAGTAAATTTTGAAAATAATATTATGCGTGAGGGTGATGCTAATTGAATAGAATATGTTGTTTATATTAGGAAAAAAAATTTTAAAGATGTTAATGGATTATACTAGTTAGGTATGGCATAGGTTTATTTCATAATAAATGTCATGCATTTGACAACTTTTCATTTTTCTTAAGTATTTAAATGTTTTCACCTCGAAACCAAAAGACTTCTATAAATTTTTTTATTTTTTTTTTAATAACAAGAATCGAATCCCGGATCACGGGGTCGGGAGAGAGGACTGTTGCCACTGGGTTGTCCCCTTGAAGACAATCGCATATAGGTCTAACAAACCAATTCTCGACTCTTGATAAAGCCCAATAATCTCCTGCAGTGACAAGTTATAATAACTTTTTTTAAAACTAATTAAGTTTATTGTTATCTCAATTGTGTTGTTTATTTATTTGCTCCAGCATACAATTGTCTTCCTTAAAAGTGTAGCAACCACAAATACATTTTATTACATTAAAAGCACCATATAACAAATATGCTTCGTAGGCATGTCCAAGATTTCAAAACCAAATGAACCGGATGGTTCTGATTTTGTGGGAGAAAGAGTTGGAAACAAGTGTAATATACTGAAATTTTGATACCAAGGTATCCTTCAAGTCAGGGGACAGTACATGAGAATTTGGAAAGTCACTTGACTTATTGGAAGGTTTTCTAAATTTGAAAAGCTCCGGTCGTCTAGACTAGTGTTTTTATCTCTTTTTGTTATCTTTTGTGTCCTTCAAGTTGAGGGACGCACAAAAGAATTTGGAAAGTCACTTGACTTATTGGAAGGTTTTCCAAATTTGGAAACCTCCAAGGTGGTCTAGAGTCGGTGTTTCTATCTTTTGGTGTCCTTTGTATGCGTTGTACATTAGCCCTTATTCAAAGCATTAGGTCACTTCCTTTCATCTTTTGGGACTTTTAAGCAAACCCATCTTGGGTTGGGAGGACCCAAATGCAAAGTTCTTGAATTTTTTCTTGTGTGAGAAAACCCAAAATTTTGGATATTTACACAAAGTACCCCATGTCGGGGTTGTTTTGCAAATTTCCAAAATTTAACCTAGTGAGTTTTTGTACATTCACCCCCTCTCTCCCTTTTCCCTTTTGCCATCTCTGTCTGTGTCTCTATCTCCATCCCTATCTCTTTCTTCCTCTCCAACCTCTCTCCCTATCTCTAAGGGAACCCTCACTGCCTCCTTGGATATCTCTCTTTTTCTCTCTCTCAAGCATTATTGGGGTATGATCTTCCCTCTTTCACCATGGTTTTCTTCTTCTTATTCAATTCTATTATTGACTTGGTGGTTATTGTTGTTCTTAGGTTTAGATATTCCATCGAAGATCTGTCGTCCTTGCTAAAGAATTCAACTAAGGTATGCTTCCGATTTGGATGCTTTTTTTATATGATCGTCATGCTCTTCTGTGTTTTACATTTTCTTTTTTGTTTTTTTGAAAAAACAATTCTGTTGTGTCCATTGGAGTTTTAAGTAACCCTAGTGTTGAGATGTTGGCGTATATTAAGGCTAGAAGCCATGAAAGGTCTAGTTCATGTCTTTGCCAGGCTTATTATGGTTATATCATGACTATGGTCAGATTTTAAGGATGGCTGCACGCTTATCATAGTCACGATATGGTTACAATGGGGTAGTTAGTACACATTGCCTCTTATAATGACTACGATGGCTTATTGTATTCACGATGAACCCTAAAGCGATTTTGTTTACCTTATTGTGACTACGATAGGGCTATTGTACTCATGAGAACATGCCAGAAATCCTAGATTGTGACCTTTTGGATCTTAGGTTATTTGGTTTGACCTAATTTGATCTATTGAAACCTAGTTTGATTCAAATTGATGAGTTGCCTCGAGAGTTGACCTATTTGATCCAAGTTGATCCGTTTGACCCAGTTTGGCATAATTTGACCCACTTAACCAAATTCTTTTGGATTGAATGATCGGATATTCTACTCGCTTAATTAGAGGTCTCGAGTTCAAACTCTGAGAATGTAAAAAAATGATTTAAAAGAGTCAATCCCCTAAATAGATATCACAGTATTCAGACTAAATTAATTGAGAAAATCTGAATACCGATTGGTTGGTAAAAACCAAAAAAAAAAAAAAAAAAAATTGTTTGGCCCAATTAACCCAATTTGTCCCATTTAGTCCTACTGCGCCAAGTTATAGTTACCTTATATGTATTATTTTGATTATATGTACTACGTGGTGATGATATACGACATAAGTTATATATTGTGGATGTGTAGTAATTATGCCTCTTTCCTGTTACTGAAAGGATGATTACATGTAATATCACGTCTCGATCCGCGGGTCCGAACATACGACAATCATCGTGTGATTTAGAAATACGTGCTATCGCCAACATGCACCCCAAGATCCCGCAAAACTATGATAATACCATTTTCCAATAAAGAAATATCAGTTTGCACAATATTTTAAAATAAAAAATATAATAAACAAGAAGTTGTTCAGTGTTTCAAAATACATCTTTCAAGACATAAGATTTTTACTTTAGAAAAAAATGAGAAAAATATATTACATGAAGAGTTTTTAAAAGTGTCCTCCGATGGGTCTGACTACATGCCACAAAATCCTCATCAAGAGGGACCAATGCTGACGGTTGGTCCCGAACAACTCTTCTCTTCGGTTGGACCTAGCTACTGATCAAGTGATCTGTCTCTACACTTCCTCTGAAAAGGGATAAAAGGAGGAGTGAGTATAGAAATACCCAGTGAGTAGAGTGCAATGGTATAGCTGCGTGAGTGAGTGAGTGGTGAGTATGGAAATGTCAAACTCTCAAAGCATATTTACATTCCAACAAAATATCAAGTGATCATCCAAACTTTTATATCAAGAGCCATGATTTTTCCACAACACAAAATACACTTTTCCAATCTCATGGGTTTGCCACAAAATCTCTCCACCGATGGCTTGGCTCGGACCTTCCGATGGAACCGCCAAGGGGTTTTCATTTCCATCGGTCATAAAGCATCAACCCTGACCTTGGCGTTGACTTACGGCCTCTTCGGAGGTGCAACCGAATGGCCTCGAAATGGACTTGGGGGGCATCTCTTTACCGCCGCCTACCACCTCAAGTCTACCAAACTCTCCACGTCGCCCCCTCGAATCGGTCCGTGGAATCTTAAACTCGACCGGTCATCTCATAACTGGGTGCTCACACCCTATACATGCACTATGGGGACTCAGGCTCATGCCCTAAAGCCAATGCATAAATCATTTTTCAAATATCATATCATATGCCATATAGATCATCAAATTTCACAGTTCATAAATTTAACAAATATCATTCGTAGGAAACATTCAGTATATCTCAAAATAAATCTCATGGCTCAATCAAAACATTTTTAGAGATACTCTACAATCACAAAACATTTCATAAAAATCAAGTTAAAAAAATCATTTTAGAAAAATAATAAAAAATATTTCTCAAACACGAACATAATAAATCGTCCACTCATAGTTCTTAGGGAGGACAGTCACTCCCAAATCTGTCTACGGCCAAGGTCCTATCCTGACAAGCTTGTCTAGACCCTATAAGACATCATATAATCAAGATCATCACTACCGATCATCTCACATCAACTCCAAAAACCTAACATTCAAAACCTAATTTTCATCTCACTTCCGTTAACTTAAAATCCTCCAAATCCAAATAGTCAGAGGGCTAAATACAGTAAAACTTGAGTTAGAAAAATTATATTACCTTGATTCGTCTCCAAAAATCTTTCTGATTTGGGTCATACCAAAATCCTTGATTTTTTTCTCTTTCCTTGTGACAGCACTAAACCCTTGAACTTTTCTCAGGATGTAAGACAAAATCTAGCTTTGGATAGTCAAATGTATAGTGTGGAGCCTTTGATCTAAAGATTTGATGTTGATCGTTTGGGTTTTGGAAAAGAAGAGAAAAGAGAGAGAAATAAAGAAAAGAGAATACTCTAGAGAAAAAAAAAATCAGGAGTGCCTTTTCGTAGATTCTTGAATCTCATTCCTCCTTTTAATATCAACTCATTTTTAATATTTATCTAGTGGTCTTCATCCATTTTCTATTTGCACAAAATGCCCAATATATTGTTATTGAGTTTTTGGGAAGGTTAATACAATGAGTTGAATACCGAAAATCATGCTCTATTAGAGACAATATATCTCCAGATGGATAAAGAAAATTGGGGATTTAAAATTATAATTTATGGAAAATAATTAAGAAAATCTTAAAATTGAGAATATAATATAAATTTAAGAAAATATAAGTGAAGGTTTAAGTGGCTTGGTGGTTGATTATATTTTTGGATACTTGGAAGGACTAAGGATCATCCCCTTGGAAGCAATCGGTGGTTTATTTACATGGAAATAAGAGAGAAATTTGACATTTCATTTGCTTGAGACATTCGGACGTTCGGCACTTCAATTGGCAAGGGAGGCATTCGGGTACTTTTGGGAATGAAAAATGGCAACCGACGGATTCTCAATAATCGGGTCAAAGTGACCAAGGATCGAGCAGTAGGCAACGACCAATGATTGAACAAGAAAATAAAAATAAAAAATAAAAATTGGGAATGAGCATTGAACAGATAAATGGAAATATATTGTACTGGACAGTTAAAAGGTGGTAAAGAAAATCTCATATTATCGAACGATAGTGGAAATAAAATTCATAAGTCTCACATTACCGACGGTGCATATTACGGATCATGGATTCACATTACCGATCGGTGGTAAAATAACCAATAAGAATTTTATAAGTATCTCATAATAAAAATAAAAATGAAAATTCAAGATTGGATGTCACCGACAGTCAACCCATCTATTTCACAATGTACCAATAGTGTAATTATTTCAATACCGATGGGTTCTCACAATACCGACGGGAGTTTCAATACCAACTGGTGAGTAAATGACCAATAGGAGTTTGGGAACCTAGTACCGACATATAAAAACTTTATCTTCACAATATCGATGGACATCTCATAATTATTGATCGACAGATGATTACCATCGACTACTGACTGGGAAATAAAAAATTTGATAGACTGTTCACTGAACTTAGATATCTACCGAACACTAAAATTTCTCTGAGTACCGAACGGTTAAAATTTACCAAGTACCGATGGCTGAATACCCAAATAACCAACGACTTTAGTGATCAGGATTCCAATGATCGGTAATTTAAAAATTTTAAAATCCATCAACTAAGTGTTTTAAAAAGTTCTGACCATTTTGAACAACAAAAATTCACATTCTTATTCCCAATAATCATCCTTTCATATTTTCATAAATATAAAATTTTTCTATTAGTCCATTTAAAATAAACATCACAATTCGGACGTGTCCGGTGTTACATGTAAAGCCTTCTTTGACATGCATGTGATTTGATTTTTCCTCTCTTATCCAAAATATGATATTTTGTTACCATATTACGGTCATGATAGAAAAACGGGACATTTGATATAATTTATTAATTTAACGAATGAAAACTCAGAAAAAAATGAATTTGACCATCCGAATTTAAGTTAATTTGTTTTCTAAGAGAAAGAAAATTATTATAAAGAGAGGGAAACTATTATATATATATAGAAAGAAATCTTAAAATTGATTTACTTGGATACAGAAAAATTTTAAAATAAATTTATTTTACAGATGATGGAGGTGGGTGATGGTTTCTCGGATACTGGCTCATTCTTAACTCGAACAGTAATCACTGATAGTGGATACACCTACAAAAACTGTCGGTGGGTGTTCCGGTGGGGAGATTCCGACGCTCAAATTAGTAAAGAACGGTTTTCGTTTGAAAGAAACAGACTGAGAGTTAAGGGAAAGTGGTTTCTTGAGGTACTGGAATTTTCACCATTCGCTGCTAATCCCAAGCGCTTGGCGATTTGTGATTGCCCTAATTTCCATGTCAGGGTTTTTCCATATTCGTTTCGACTTGGAGATTTTTGGGACTCTGTTTTCCTTGGGGCGATGTAGCTCCAAAGGATCTACTCACGGTTGGTATAACCTCTAAACTCGTCGAGAGTCTCGCTGGAAGTTTTTCTAGAGTGAGTTCTCAAGATAAGCACTGGATGCAGAGGTTCTTCTTCATCAAATTTTTGAACAGTGATCTTCATCCCGCATTTTCAGACGCTAACCAGGTGCCTTTCCTAAACTAGAGAATCCCCTCCTTCCTTAGACACTCCCGTTTTCTGCGTGTAGTGGCCCGTTATTGTGATGCCAGTTGCAGGAGATTGTGGGTGAACAGCTTGGTGAGAGACGACATGTTGATATTATCCGGTCTCCTCATGGATGAGTCAATCCAAATCACCAAGCCCCTCCTGCTGGAGTAACGGGGAAAAGACTTGGTCGACACTGTGTTGGACGTTGATGCACGTCTTCTTGATGAAATGTCTATTGAATGGAATATACTGTCTCATGGAAAGAGGAAGGTGGTTGATGCTTCCCCTGAGTCCCGGCGGAAAAAGTCTAAAACTAGGGCGCCCAGTCCACCTGTGGGGGAAGAAGAGCAAGCCGAATTCGGAGGGTATGCGCTGTCCCAAGAACATTCTGAAACTGGAGGGGACCATTTAGTTGGCGAAGCCTTTGGTGAAGCCCTTGGTGCATCAACCGGGGTTGGAGAAGGAGGTGGCTCCGACGAGGGATTCTTCGAGAGGACTGAGAATATTCCGATTCAAGAGCAAAGGTCGGAAGAGTCTCCTGTGATGCAACCTTCCGCTTCCATTCCTGACGACACTTCGGGACAGTCCCATCGGGGGTCTCAGTGCCTTTTGGTCGATGTACCAGATGACTATTGCGCTCCTCCACCTATTTTGATTGGAGAAAGACGGAGTGCCAAAGAAGGGTCAGTGGCAGTTTTCATGGGGTGCCACAATTTTAATCTTGTCGATCTACAGGAAGGGTCACAGTTAGCTGAGCGTTTTCAATTTCCTTCGAGATCCGCCCTTCGAAAGATGTCTCTCGAGTGTACCGATAGGGCTATCTAATCTCTTTGCCTTACAGTAAGTATTTTCTTTGTGTGAGTCGAAGTTGAATCTTTACTATCTCGTGACTCTGACCATTGTGTCTTTTTTCCCAGACTTTTGCCCTAGCTGAGCTTCAAAGAAAGTTGAGGGCTAAGCGGGATGAATAATTTTTCATATGAGTGATCAAGTGTTGGCGCTGAAGGATGCCTTGGAGAACCAAGAGAAGACCATTGGAGAGGCCAAAGATAGGCAGATCAGGCACCTTCAAGAAGACCTTGTTTCAGTTCAAGCTCGTTGTAAGGAATTAGAAGTGGAGGCATGTGCTGGGAAAGCGCAGTTAACAGCCGCTGAAATGTTAGCCCGTTTACGAGAAGAATCCCTCCGAAGGGTTAAACAAGAGATAGTTGACCTTAAGGCATCTGCTGCCAGAGATGTTGTTGCCCTACAACTTTCTCAGCGTAAGTTGCATGAGCGTCTGAAATGCGTCGAAGAGATTCTTCGAGAGGTTGGTCGGTACGAGACTCTGCCCCCGCTTGAAGGATCAGCGGGTTCAGATTCTGCTCCCGCTGTTTCTTGTGCCCCTTCTTTCCTTTTGTAATTTTGTGGAATGAGGATCTTTTATCCCTTGATTTATTGGAATGTAATAATCTTTAAAAAACTTCCGATGTTTTTTCTAATCAAGTGAGGTTTGGGGAATCTCCTCTGATTCTAGTGTGTTATTAAAGGCTCTTGGCAATCAAGGCTGCTTCAGTATTTTCTTAGGAGATCCATTCAGAGGTGTTTTTTTTTTAGAGGCCCGGGCGACTGAGGCCTTCCGACCGATTAGAGACTTTAGAAACTGGGGTTGTGTTCACCCCTTCGGGGAGTTTCACCCCATTCTCGTTCTGAAGATCTGGACGGCTGAGACCCTTCGGTTGATTAGAGACTTTAGGAGTTAAGGTCGTGTCCGCCCGCTCGAGGAGTTTCATCCCATATTAGCGATACATTCGTTCAGAAGATCTGGGCAGCTTAGACCCTTCAGTCGATTAGAGACTTTTGGAGTCAGAGATGTGTCCGCCCGCTCGGGGAGTTTCATCCCATATTAGCGACACATTCGTTCGGAAGATCTGGGTGGCTGAAACCCTTCGATCGATTAGAGACTTTATGAGGCAGGGCCGTGTCCGCTCGCTCGGATAGTTTCATCCTATATTAGCAATACATTCGTTCGGAAGATCTGAGCGGCTGAGACCCTTCGGTCGATTAGAGACTTTAGGAGTCAGGGCCGTGTCCGCCCGTTCGGGGAGTTTCATCCCATATTAGCGACACATTCGTTCGAAAGATCTGGGTGGTTGAGACCCTTCGGTCGATTAGAGACTTAGGAGTCCGGGTCGTGTCTGTCCGTTCGGGGAGTTTCATCCCATATTAGCGACACATTCGTTCGGAAGATTTAGGCGGCTGAGACCCTTCGGTCGATTAGAGATTTTATGAGTCAGGGCTGTGTCCGCTCGTTCGGGGAGTTTCATCCCATATTAGCGACACATTTGTTCGGAAGATCTGGGCGGCTGAGACCCTTCGGTCGATTAGAGACTTTAGGAGTCAGGGCCATATCCACCCATTCGGGGAGTTTCATCCCATATTAGTGACACATTCGTTCGGAATATCTGGGCGGCTAAGGCCCTTCGGTCAATTAGAAACTTTAGGAGTAAGGGCCGTGTCTGCCCGTTTGGGAAGTTTATTCTTTGAAGGTAATTTGAAGCCCCGGGCCACACGTAGTCAATGAGTAGTAACAAATATCAAAATCTTTATTAAAGGAAGAGTGCCGGGAAGTCCGGATCATACATTGGACAAATGCTAAAGGGAACATAAGGCTCGTGCCAGCCATCTCTATAGTGGACTTGGAGGATCACCCCTCCTGGTTCCTCGCGCGATGGTCTGGGATCTGACCTACAAAGTGGCTCATTCTCCCTTGGTGCGTTATGCCTGTTTGGGGAATGCAGATCTCTTCCTTCTAAGCTGATGAATTTCTATAGTTTTTCACTGCGGACCAAGAATTCAAGTTCGTCCTTGAGTCTTTTACATTCATCGGTCATGTGGCCGTAGTCCCTATGGAAATGATAATATTTGGATTTGTCTTTTTTAGGATCTTCTTCCGCCGGACGAGGGGGCCATCTGACATATGACTTGTTTTTTATTTGATACAAAACCCGGCTCGGGGTTTTGCTCAGTGAGGTGTAGATGCTGAACCTTTGCGAAGGTGAAGTTCCTGGTTTGCCTTTTTTTGGGGAACGTGGGCGTGGCGACCGGCTGCGTTCTTTTCTGCTATGGTGGCCTTTTTGTCGATCGAAGGCTTCTATTTTTTCTGTAGCAATATATTTCTCTGCTTGATAGTAGAATTCTTAGATGGATGCTGGAGGCTTCTTTGTAATGGAGACTTTCATATCAGAGGAGCGCAGACCCGTTAGGAGCACGGTCAAGGCGATATTATGGTCCAGATCAGGGACTTTCAGCATTTCTGACTTGAATCTTTCCATGAAGTTTCTAAGAGATTCCTCTTTCCGTTGGTGTAATGATAAGAGAGATGTCGATTTCCGTTTAGTCCCTCGGCTGATTACAAAGTGGGCCTCAAATTATTGTCGGAGTTGCGCAAAACTCTTGATACTAAGCGGAGGAAGAGAATTAAACCAAATTAAGGCATTACCCTTAAGAGTGGTAGGGAAGTGCTTGCACATCGTGACGTCCGAGAGATCTCTAGAGACCATCACCATTATGAAATGAGCGGAATGGTCGCGTGGGTCGTTTGTCCCGTCATACCGCTCCATGGGAGGAAGAAGGATATCTCTCGGCGTCGATTCTAACAAGATCTTTGCATCGAATGGCGATTCACCCAGGGAGCGTTGGGGATCTTCCCTGTCTTTTACTCCTGCTCGTTTTAGCTCAGCAGCCACGAGCTGTTCAATCTGCCTTTTTAGACCTTAGGGGTCGTATTGGGAGGCCGCCAATGGTTTCAGGAATTCTTGTCCAGGGGGTTGTTTGTATTCAGATTCTACGCCAGATGAGTGGTTGTCCAGTCTAAGGGCTCGACTGAGTCCTTCCAACTATTTGCTCATTCTTTGGATTCCAGATACCAATCTTTCCATTTGGGGCTGTTCTGCCTGTTCTGGTTCTGGGGCCCTAACTTGCTGTTCCTGATTTGCATGTCGCGGAATTAGTTTCGGATGCGACGGTCGGGGAAAAAACAAAGGATTGTGGATTGAAGGATTCGTTATTGGGGGAACAGCAGGTTCGACGGGTATAGGGATGTTTCCCCTACAGCATGGGCGGCTCTAGAAGACGCTCTAGTTCTTGGAGGCATGGTAATATAGACTTCTCTAGTCTGTTCCCACAGACAGTGCCAATCTGATGGAGGTGAGTGATGGCTCCTCAGATACTGGCTCCTTCTTGACTCAAACAGTAATCATCGATGGTGGATACACTGGTAAAAACCACCGGAGGGTGCTCCGACGGGGAAACTTTGACGCTCAAGTTAGTAAAGAGCAGTTTTCTTTTGAAAGAAATAGACTAAGAGTTGAGGAAAAGTGGTTCTCTGTCATCAATATGCCCCTTGTATTAGGTTTAGAGAACGTACTTGATATCGAGAGTTTTGAGATCTCTTATACCTGTGAGAGTTGTATACCGCTGAGAGACTTCCACCCTACTTTCCTTATCGAACTGATCCGAGAATCTCGGAAGTCAATATTACAAATTTATCACGATCCTCTTATATCGGGAAACTTTCCTCTTTGAGAGCGATGCTTTCTTTATATGAAAGATCTCAGAATTACTGTTACGAAATAAGAAGATGGAATCAAGGAAGTTCTAACCTTTCTCTTTAATCAACAGGGGTGCTACCCATCGTTTGTTTGCTCGACCAATAAAAGGTCTTCGAGACTTATCCGATTATAAGGCTGATATTTGTTTGACTGATCGAGGTGACTGTCTCCGCTTGATGAGTCACGATCGGTTAATCGGGGCGGCTGAGGCCCTATCGTTTGGTAAACCCAGGCGGGTAAGACCCTTCGATAGATCGATCGGGGTGGTTACGGCCCTTTGACAGATTGTTATTGCGGACGTTAGATACTGATCGGCAGGCTTCCTTTTCGTGGGCATTTTGGGAATTGACTCTTTTGGACTGGTTCTTGGAATACGTCCCATCATTTGCCCCCGACTCATGGTCTTCTTGGAAGAAAAAACGCCATGAGTGACAATTGTCGAAAAGGGATGTCCCTTTTTATTTTGACATACGCTGCTTCAATTTTCACGAACCGTTTTATTTACGTTTTGTAAGAGTATTCGTTTCTTAGAAAATACCTCTTTTCCTTTTTCCTCCGAGAAACTCTTTCTTTCAGTGAAAAAATGTCGACAGACATTTCCTCATTACGTGGCATAGACAACATTCAGAGTATTATGACTAAAAAGGAACTGATAGAAGTCCGGAAGGATATGTCGCTCGGAAGTGACTTTGACTTTGTGTTGCCTGGCAAGGGGGATGAAGCGACTTTTGTCCCCGAAGGTTGTGTCCCTATGTATAAACAGTGCGTGAAATATGGTTTGAAGATTCCATATACGGGCCCACTAACGGAGTCCTGAGGTACTGGAATATTCACCCTTCCATGTTAGGGTTTTTCCGTATTCGTTTCGACCTGGAGATTTTTGGGGCTCTGTTTTCCTTGGGGCGATGTAGCTTCAAAGGATCTACTCATGGTTGTATAAGCTCTAGACTCGTCGAGAGTTTCACTGCAAGTTTTTCTATTGTGAGTCCCAGGATAAGTACTGGATGCAGAGGTTATTCTTTATCAGATTTTTGAACAGGAATCTCATTCCCGCATTTCCAGACGCTAACCAGGTGCCTTTCCTAAATGAGAGAATCCCCTCCCTCCTTTGACACTCCCGTTTTCTACATGCAGTGGCCCGTTATTGTGATGCCAGTTGTAGAAGCTTGTGGTTGGACAGCTTGGTGAGAGACGACATGTTGATATTATCCGGTCTCCTCATGGATGAGTCAATCCAAATCACCAAGCCCCTCCAGCTGGAGCAACGGGGAAAAGATTTGGTCGACACTGTGCTGGACGTTGATGCTCGTCTTTTTGATGAAATCTCTACTGAACGGCAAATGCGGTCTCATGCAAAGAGGAATGTGATTGATGCTTCCCTTGAGTCCCGGCGGAAAAAGTCAAAGACTAGGGCGTCCAGTCTACCTGTTGGGGAAGAAGAGCAAGCCAAATTCCGAAGGCATGCGCTGTCCCAAGAACATTCTGAAATCGGAGGGGACCATTTAGTTGGCGAAGCCTTAGATGAAGCCTTTGTTGAAGCCCTTGGTGTGTCGACCGGGGTTGGAGAAGGAGGTGGCTCCATTGAGGGATTCTTCGAGAGGACTGAGAACATTCCGGTTCAAGAGTAAAGGTCGGAAGAGTCTCCTGTGACGCATCCTTTCGCTTCCATTCCTGACGACACTTCGGGACAGTCCCATCGGGGGTCTCAGTGCCTTTTGGCCAATGTACCAGTTGACTATTGCGCTACTCCACCTATTTTGATTGGAGAAGGACGAAGTGCCAAAGAAGGGTCAGTGGCAGAACAATTTTAATCTTGTTGATCCACAGGAAGGGTCACAGTTGGCTGAGCGTTTTCAATTTCCTTCGAGGTCCGCCCTTCGAAAGATGCCTCTCGAGTGTACCGATAGGGCTATCCAATCTCTTTGCCTTACAATAAGTATTTTTTTTGTGTGAGTCGAAATTGAATCTTTACTATCTTGTGACTCTGACCATTATGTCTTTTTTCCCATACTTCTGCCCTAACTGAGCTTCAAAGAAAGTTGAGAGCTAAGCGGGATGAACAATTTTTCCGTATGAGCGATCAAGTGTTGGCGCTGAAGGATGCCTTGGAGAACCAAGAGAAGACCATTGGAGAGGCCAAAGATAGGTAGATAAGGCACCTTCAAGAAGACCTTGTTTCAGTTCAATCTCGTTGTAAGGAATTAGAAGTGGAGGCATATACTTGGAAAGCGCGGTTAACAGCCGCTGAAACGTTAGCCCGTTTACTAGAAGAATCCCTCCGAATGGCTGAACAAGAGATAGCTGACCTCAAGGCTTCTGCTGCCAGAGATGCTGTTGCCCTACAACTTTCTCAGCGTAAGTTGCACGAGCGTCTGAAATGCGCCGAAGAGATTCTTCGAGAGGTTGGTCGGTACGAGACTCTGCTCCCATTTAAAGGATCAGCAGGTTCAGATTCTGCTCCCTTTTTTTCTTATGCCCCTTCTGTCCTTTTGTAATTTTATGGAATGAGGATTTTTTATCCCTTGATTTATTGGAATGTAATAATCTTCAAAGAACTTCCGATGTTTTCTCTAATCGAGTGAGGTTTGAGGAATCTCCTTTGATTCTAGTGTGTTATTGAAAGCTCTTGGCAATCAAGGCTGTTTCAGTATTTTTTTTAGGAGATCCATTCGGAGATGTTTCTTTGAGAGGCCCGAACGACTGAGGCCTTCCATCTCGGAAGTCAATATTACGAATTAATCACGATTCTTTTATATCGGAAAACCTTCCTTTTCGGAGAGGATACTTTCTTTATATGAAAGATCTCGAAATTACTGTTACGAAATAAGGAACTGGAATCGAGGAAATTCTGACATTCCTCTTTAATCAACAGGGGTGCTATCCATCGTTTGATTGCTCGACCGATAAAAGGTTTTCGAGACTTATCCGATTATAAAGCTGACATTTGTTTGACTAATCGAGGTGACTGTCTCCGCTTAATGAGTCACGATCAGTTAATCGGGGCGACTGAGGCCCTATCGTTCGGTAGATCCGGGCGGCTAAAACCCTTCGGTAGATCGATCGGGGTGGTTACGGCCCTTTAGCAGATTGTTATTGCGGACGTTAGATACTGATCAGTATGCCTCCTTTTCGTGATTCTTTTGGGAATTGACTTTTTTGGATTGGATTTTGGAATACGTCCCTTCAACAAAAAAATAGAAAGCTAATATATTCGGGTTTAGAAGAGTCAATGCATTTAAAGAGAAAATATAAATAAAATTAATTTATAGGGTCAAAATTAATATGTTTGGTTTGAAAAGATGTATCTAAATTAAATTGTTTTTTTTTTAGTACTGAATAAATTTGTTTAATTGTAGAGAGAGATATAAAAAGAGCAAGTTAAATTATTTTTATGGAGAGAGAAAACTAATATTTTTTATTTGAAATTAGGGTCGTTTCTATGGAACTGCGCGGTATGGGACTCACCAAGTTAGGTTAATGGCCGGTCGTTAATAACTGCTTACAGGATTTAGTGTTATTGTTCTTGTGCTATGATCGTACGATTGGTGTAGATTTGAGTGGATATATAATTGGATTATAGAAATTGATCATGTCTGATGGTTGTGAGAATGAGAATGATTGATTGTTTGATTAATTGCAATGGTTGAATAGATAATTTTTTTTCTTTTTATTACGATAGGAATCGAATTTCAGATTATGAGATCAGAAAAAGAAATTATTGTCACTGGATTGTCCCTTTAATATATATTGTATGAAACACATGAATTATTGCCGGTTTATATTTTGTCTATTCCCTACACATGAATATTATGAAGCACTTAAATGGAGCTAAAGGTTCTCTAAGGAAGAGAGCTCAATGGTAAAATCTTTTTTTTTTTAATATATAAGAGATTCAAATTCAAAACCTATAAAACTATAAAATAAAGGAGATAATGTCATTTTTATTATTTTTTTATATAGAAGAGATTTGAATTTAAAATTTTTAAAACAATAGGATGGTGTCAGATTAATAATAGTTCATTAGCTCAATGGTAGAACCATAGTTAATCCATTACAATACTCTTTGTACCTTGCAATTCACATTTTAGAAGTTTGCAATATCTCTCACACTAGCTTCATTCATCAAAAGTTTAATGAAAATATAATAAAGGACACGAAAAGCAATAAATCCGAAAAAAATTTAGTTGTGAATTACTGAAGTATTTAAAAATTATCAAAGAAAACTATCAACGTTTATTATTGTGAATTTGATAAGAATAGCCACCTTCAAAACGATTACTCCTACATTTTCTTCGTTAATTCAAGATAAATGCATTAATTTTTTTCACTCGAAATGATGTCGTATCGAGACTCAAATCTTCAAATTTGCATCGTGCAATCTCTCTTCCGTAATCTGGGATCTCCTCGGCATCAGCTACAAAAGGGATGCATAAAGAAGCAGATTCCAAGTTTCAGGAAGCCCAGCAATGCACCAGTGAGTGCAGTCTGGCATGCTGCCATCTCCTGTAAAAGCGCCAACATGTGCATCTTTTCTTAGCTGCGAGAGTGTTGTTACGTCGAGCAAAGTTACAGGCTTTGTAATGGTACTCAAAACCTCTTCTACTACTTTTTGTTGTGGTGGTGGACCCGCAGGATATGTTGATCCGCTTATAGGTTCTGTTTCCTTTGAGCAGCCATTTGCTGTTGGATCGCCCCACTCTTGTCCACTGCGTCGACATTAATGAGATAGGTTTTAACTTATGTGTGAACTTGTCTACTAAAAGGGTTGAAAATCTTCTGTATGCCAACACTAAGGTCGAATTTACTTACATGTAATGAGCAGGGGTAATTCCTCGAAAGTAAACTTTGGTTTTGCTTGGATCAATGTTTGAATTTACCCAATTGGCCCACGTAGTTAACCCTTTGCGGAAAGCCTCCATGCGATCCATATCCTTCAAAATTTTGCCACCATCTTCAATATAGTCCCATCTGCAACAAATCATTTTTAAAACTTACAACTGTAAGGATGATTGATTGAACTATTCTTTGTTTTTTTCATTGGTTTTGCTACTTACTGTTTTCCAGAGTCATTGCGAGTCCACCATAACCATGTGTTGAAAACTAAGATGTCAACATCCTTCCATGCATCACCATTTTTAATAGAGTCAAGCTTTAGCACTCTTCCGACTTGTTCATTATCTATATCCACCAAGTATAGTGCAGGATACATTATGGCAGTAAATTCATAATCCTGCATACATCAAACATGTTGCAGGTTACTCTTGATTAATCAAACCAAACTATATGGATAGATTTGGATAATTTAAATAAAATGACTGTGCAGCTTTCGATTGTTAGATCTATGGGTATAATACATATATAAATATATATATATATACACACACATACATATATATGAGCAAACCTAAGGTGTAAACTGCAGCTAAGGCTCATAATTATGATAAAATTCCAAAATGGAAGGTTAAAGGGTTGAAGGAGGTGAATCAGTCGGCGGTGTTTAAGTTGTTTGAGGCGTGAGATTCTCATAGCTTGGCATCGTCCTCAACGAGGCTGGTTTAAACTTTTGAATGCTCAATCAAATACCTCAAACGTCACTGTGTTGGGATTGTCCGAAATAATACGTGAGGAAGGCACAGCTGCATGAAGCAGACATGCGAGTGAGGTCCAGTGCTCAAGGGATATAGAGTCCCCGACGAACATTATTTTCTTTCCTTTCAATCTCGTTAAGAAACCAACTCCATCAAATCTGTAGTTTAACAGAAGTACAAAAGTTGAATGATAAAATGCATATGATCATATCCCGCCAACATTAAGTTTCATATTATTTTGCATATATCTACAATATTAATATTTAAATTTAGGAGAAAGAGAGAGGGAGGATACCGGGGCAAGTCGCAACCGTGGGGTTGCCATCGATACTTGAGATAGTCGCGATCGGGACGGCCATTCTTCAAGCAGTCAAACTCTTTGCGAATATATGGACATGTTGAGGAATCAAAAAGGGGATATGAGTCATCCTTCACCCATGAGCCTTCATAAATATTGCAACTACTCCCTTTGATCATGTTTGTTTGAAATTGTTCTGTTTTGGCCAAAACTATCAAACATAATAAGACAACCAGAATAGAGCACGTCCTGCTACCCATTTTGACACAGAGAGAGAGAGAGAGAGAGAGAGAGTGAGTGATCTTAAGTTGGTAGTATGACATTTATAGGATAATGCTAAATAATGTTACCATAAAATTCCTGTATTATCTCAATCACCAGGAGCTAAGCACAAAATTTGTGTTTTTTAATTTAAGTATCTTAACATTATTTTTTTTAATTTAATTACTTTCTTAAAATTGTTACATATTACTGTTTCTTTGCTTCTTCAATTATAATTCTTCCCTTTATTTGCTCTTTCCTTAAAATCCATATATATATATATATATATATATATATATATATATATATTCTTGCTTTTTTTAAAATGAGTTGAATGTGATATGATGCCTTTATTAATCAAATCCACTCACCAAGGAAATTCCTTGGAAATATTTTGAATGATGTTTTCCATTTTTATTAAACTTGCCTAGAAACTATGTTAAAACTTAATGAAGGAGAGAGAGAGAGAGAGAGAGAAATAATAGGGATGTGAATGACTATGATAAATTTGGAACTTTTTAAGTTGTTTTTATGGTCAATCTACCATTTATCTCACTGTCTATTTAGAATCAGAAAGAAAAATCATGAAGTAATTTTGAAATTGACTGAATTCCAAAATTGAATCTTACCAATGGCCACGGATGGGACTCCGCCCGGTCACGTCCACGGCCCATGTGGGACGAGGGACATGATGAACTGTCCCTTATTTTAAATGGGCCACAAAATCTCACCGCCTAACGTTTCTTACTCCTGGGGATTTTTTTTTTTTTTCTTTACCTACATAGGAGACTTCTTCCACTGTCCAATGTCTAAGACTTCACCCTAATTAATTTGAACTGAGATCTCCCTTCAAAGGATAGAGATCTCCCTAACATAGTCTGCTTCATACCTAAATCACGAGTTGAACTTGTGTCCTTAGTTAAGAAATCGAGTGACCTAATTACTCGACCGACTGCTTGTGGGTGCCTAACGTTTTTTTAACTATATGTTTGAGAGTTTTGGAGAGACAAGAAAAAATCAATTATGAGAGAAAAAAAATAGAAAAGTTATAATTTTTTTCTCATTTTGTTTGAAAGTTTTATAAAAAAAAGAAAAAAAATGGAATTTATTGAAAATAAAAAGTTTTTTTTTTTTTAGTTTTTAAAGGGTATTTTTAAAATATAAAACTATTTAATTCTAATATTTTTTCTTTCATATATTTCTTTCAACTTTTGAAAGAGAAAAAATTTTAAATTTGGAGGGGTTTCAAATTGATCCAGATCTCTCATTTTCTCTCATATCTAAACTCTCAAATGAAAGAAAAGTTATAACTTTCTCTTTCAATTCTTTCTTTTTTCTCTAAATCTTTCCATTCAAATGAGTTATAAAGGATAAGGGAGCGGGATTTTTAATAAAAAACAATAATTCAATTTATTGCATTTAAAAAAATTAATTCTATCATATATCAAATCAAGTAATGACTTAAATCAATAACTAAAAAATGAAATTAAAACAAAAAATTAACATTCAACTTCCAAATTCAACTTAATAATATAATATAATATCAACCAAAATCTCGAATTCGAATATTAAAAATAAAAAAATATGTATCAGGAGATCCAACCCCTTATTTGGACCCTACAACTGCTTAAACTGAATCAATTAGATTTTTAGATAGCGATTATTAAATATAAAAAAATATATATAATATAACTTCAAACACACGTTAAACAAAATATATATAACTTTGATTTCATTCGTCAAATTTCTCATATTGAAATATTTTGTTTAATATGGTGATATTGAAATTGATGGCACGTGGCCCAAAAACCCAAACCAAAAGAGTCAATTCTCTAAAGGCCCACGAAAGGCACCCGCCGATCGGTATCTAACGCCCACCACAACAATCTACCGAATGGCTATAGTCACCCCGATCGATCTACAAAAAAGTCTTAGTCACCCGGATCTACCGAATGATAGGGGCCTCAGTTGCCCCGTCAACCGATCGTGACTCACCGAACAGAGGTAGTCACCCCGATTGGTTGAGCAAATGTCAGTCCTCCAACCAGACGAGTCTCGATGGCCCCTCATCGGTCAAGCGACCGAACAATAAGCAACACTCCTAACAATTATGAAGGAATGATAGAATTTCCTTAAGTTCGGTCTCCTATTTCACAACGATAAAATCTCGGATCTTTCAACAGAATGAAAGTACTCCTGCCAAAAATGGTAGCTCTACCGATAAATAGGGATCGCGATCAATTTGGAATATTAACCTTTGAGATTCTCGGATCAGCTCGATAAGGAAGGTAGGGTAGAAGACTCTCAGCGGCGCACGATTCTCACAGGTATAAGAAATCTCAAAACTCTCGATATCAGGTACGCTCTCTAAGCCTAACACGGGGGGCACACTGATCACACAGGAAGAATCTTCCCTCAACTCTCAGTTTGTTTCAAATAAAAACCGCTCTTTACTGACTTGAGCGTCGGAGTCTCCCCGTCGAATCACCCTCCGGCGGCTTTTACAGGTGTATCCACCCATCGACGGCTACTGTTCGAGTAAAAAATGAGCTGATATATGTGGAGCCATAGCCCACCCCCATCAGATTGGTGCCGTCTGTGGGAACAGACTAGAGAAGTTTTGGCCATTTCGATAACCATGCCTCCAAAGATTAGAGCGTCTTCTAGAGCCACCCCTGCTGTAAGAGGGCACATCCCTATGCCTGCTGAACCTACCGTTCCCCCAGAACAACAAATCATGGCCTCAGGACCAGAACAGGCAGACCAACCTCAAATAGAAAGATTGGTGTCTGGAATTTAAAGAATGAGTAAACAGTTAGAAGAACTCAGCCGAGCCCTTGGGCCAAATAATCGCTCATCTGCTGCAAAATCAGAATATAAACAACACCCTAGACGAGAATTCCCAGAACCATCGGCGACCTCCCAATATGACCCCCAAGACCTGAAAAGGCAGATTGAACAGCTCATGGTTGCTAAGCTAAAAAGAGCAGGCGTAAAGGACAGGGAAGATCCCCAACGCTCCCTAGGTGAATCGCCATTTGATGCAAAGATCTTGTCAGAACCAACGCCAAGAGATATCCTTCTGCCTCCCATGGAGTGATATGTTGGGACAAATGACCCCCGCGACCATTCCTCCCATTTCATAATAGTGATGGTCTCTAGAGACCTCTCGGATGCCGCGATGTGCAAACACTTCCCTACCACTCTTAAGGGTAATGCCCTAACCTGGTTCAATTATGTTCCCCCGCTCAGTATCAAGAGTTTCGCACAACTCCGACAACAATTTGAGGCCCACTTTGTAATCAGTCGAGGGGCTAAACGGAAATCTACATCCCTCTTATCATTACGTCAATGGAAAGTAGAACCTCTCAGAAACTTCATGGAGAGATTTAAGACAGAAATACTAAAAGTCCCTGATTTGAACCATAACATCGCTTTGGCCGCACTCTTAAGAGGCTCGTGCTCCTCTGATATGAAGGTTTCCATCACAAAGAAGCCTCCAGCATCCATCCAAGAATTTTACTCCTGAGCGGAAAAATATATTGCTGCGAAAGAAGTATAGGCTTTCAATCGATAAAAAGGCTGCCATAGTAGAAAAGAACGTAACCGGTCGCCACGCCGGCGTTCCCCAAAAAGAGGCAAACCAGGAGCTCTACCTCCGCAAAGGTTCAACGTCTACACCCAACTAAGCGAAACCCCAAGCTGGGTTTTGTATCAAATAAAGAATAAGTCATATGTCAGATGGCCCCCTCGTCCAGCGGAAGAAGATCCTAAAAAAGACAAATCTAAATATTGTTATTTCCATAGGGACTACGACCACATGACCGATGAGTGTAAAAGACTCAATGATGGATTGGAATTCTTAGTCCGCAACGGAAAACTACAAAAGTTTATCAGTTTAGAAGGAAGAAATCTGTGTTCCCCCAACAGGCGTGACGCGCCAAGGGAGAATGAACCGCTTCATAGGCCAGATCCCAGACCATCACGCGAGGAACCAGGAGGAGTGATTCTCTAAGTCCACAATGAAGACGGTTGGCACGAGTCATATGTTCTCGTTAGCGTCTGTCCAGCATATGAACTAGACTTCCCGGCACTCTTCCTTTAATAAAAATTTCGATATTTTCTACTACACATTAATCGTGCGTGGCCTGAGACTTCAAATTACCTTCGAAGAAAAAACTCCCCGAACGGACAGACACGGCCCTAACTTCTAAAGTCTCTAATTGACCGAAGGGTCTCAGTTGTCCAGATCTTCTGAACGAATATGTCGCTAATATGAGATGAAACTCCCCGAACAGACAGACACGGTCGTAACTTCTAAAGTCTCTAATCGACGGATGGGCCTCAGTCGCCCAGATCTTCCAAACGAATGTGTCGCTAATATGGGATGAAACTCCCCGAACGGATGGACATGACCCTAACTTCTAAAGTCTCTAATCGACCAAAGGGTCTCAGTCGCCCAGATTTTCAGAACGAATGTGTTGTTAATATGGGATGAAACTCTCCGAACGGGCAGACACGGCCCTAACTTCTAAAGTCTCTAATCGACCGAAGGGTCTTAGTCGCCCAGATCTTCCGAACGAATGTGTCGCTAATATGAGATGAAACTTTCCGAATGGGCGGACACAACCCTAACTTCTAAAGTCTCTAATCGATCGAAGGGCCTCAATCGCTCAGATCTTCCGAACGAATGTGTCGCTAATATTGGATGAAACTCTCCAAATGGGCTGATATGGCTCTAACTTCTAAAATCTCTAATCGATCGAAGGGTCTCAATCGTCCAGATTTTTCGAACAAATGTGTCGCTAATATGGGATGGAACTCTCCGAACGGACGGACACGGTCCTAACTTCTAAAGTCTCTAATCGACCGAAGGGTCTCAGTTGGCCAGATCTTCCAAACGAATGTGTCGCTAATATGGGATGAAACTCCCTGAACGAGCGAACATGGCCCTAACTCCTAAAGTCTCTAATCGACCGAAGGGTCTCAGTTGCCCAGATGTTACGATCGAATGTATCGATAAGTTGGGATAGAACTCCCCGAACGGGCAAACACGACCATATCTCCTAAAGTCTCTAATCGGCCGGAGGGCCTCAGTCGTCCGGGCCTTTTGAAAAAATACCTCCGAATCAATCTCCTAAGAACGGGCTGAAGCAACTCTAATTCCAAGAGTTTTCAATAACAAACTAAGCGAGTGCATCATCCAAGAAGATTCCCCTGACCTTGCTTGGCTAGCAGCATATCAGAAGTTCCTTGATGATTATTACATTCAATGAATCATGGGGTAAAAAATCATCGTTCCACAAAATTACAAAAGAACGAAAGGGGCACAAGAAATAACAGGAACAGAATTCGAATCCGCTGATCCTTCAAGAGGGGGCGGAGTTTCGTATCGACCAATCTCTCGAAGAATCTCTTCAGCGCATTTCAAGCGCTTATGCAATTTACGCTGAGAAAGTTGAAAGAAAACAGCATCTTTGGTAGCAGAAGCCTTGAGGTCAGTTATCTCTTGTTCGGCCCTTCGAAGGGACTCTTCTCGTAAACGGGCTAATGTTTCAGCGACTGTTAACCGCGTTTTCCAAGCACATGCCTCCGTTTCCAATTCCTTACAACGAGCTTGAATAGAAGCGAGGTCTTCCTGAAGGCGCTTGATCTACCTATTTTTGACCTCTCCAATGGTCTTCTCTTGGTTCTTCAAAGCATCCTTCAGCGCCAACACTTGGTTGCTCATGCGAGAAAATTGCTCATCCCGCTCTGCCCTCAACTTTCTCTGAAACTCAGCTAGGGCAAAGGTCTAGAAAAAAGACACGACAGTCAGAATCACGAGACAGTAAAGATCAGACTTCAACTCGCACAAAGAAAATACTTACTGTAAGGCAAAGAGACTGGATGGCCCTGTCGGTACACTCGAGAGATATCTTTCGGAGGGAGGACTTCGAATGAAGCAGAAAACACTTAGCCAACTGTAACCCTTCCTGCTGATTAACAAGATTGAAATTGTGGCCCCCCATGAAGACCGTCACTGATCCTTCTTCGGAATTCTGTCTTTCTCCAATCAAAATAGGTGGAGGAACGCAATAGTTGTCTGGTACCTCGACCAGAAGACACTGAGATCCTCGAGGGGACTGTCCCGCAGCTTTTTCCGGAATGGAAGTGGAAGGTTGTATCACCGGAGACTCTTCTGACCTTTGCGGATCTTGAACCGGAACGTTCTCAGTCACTTCGAAAAGTCCCTCGTCAGAACCACCTCCTTCTCCAACCCTGGTAGACGTACCAAAGGTTTTGATGACTAGATGACCCCTTCCTATTTTAGAATGCTCATGGGACAGCACATGCTCTCCAGATTCAGTTTGCTCTTCTTCCCTAGCAGGTCGATTGGGCACCCTAGTTTTAGACTTTTTTCGCCGAAACTCTGGGGAAGTATCAATCGCCTTTCTCTTCGTATGAGACCGCATTTCCCGCTTAGTAGATATTTCATTGAGAAAACGAGCATCAATGTCCGGTGCAGTGTCGACCAATTTTTTTCCCTATTGTTCCAACAAAAGGGGCTTAGTGATTTGGCTTGACTCGTCCGTGAGTAGATCAGATAGTATCAACATGTCGTCTCTCACCAAACTGTCTACCCACAAACTCCTACCACTAGCCTCACAATAATGGGCCACAGCACGCAAAAAACGGAAGTGACGAAGAAGAGATGGGATTTTCTCATTCAAAAAGAGCACCTGGTTGGCATCCGGAAATGCCGGAAGGAGATCTCTGTTCAGAAATCTGATGAAGAAAAACTTCTGCATCCAGTGCTTATCCTGAAACTCATTATAGAAAAACTTCCAGCGAGACTCCTGGCGAGTCTGAAGTTTATACCAACCGTGAGTGGATCCTTTGGAGCTACATCGCCCCAAGGAAAACAGAGCCCCTAAAATCTTCAGGTCGAAACGGATACGGAAAAACCATAACAAAGAAATTAGGGCAATAACAAATCTCCAAGCACTTGGGACGAGCAATGAAGGGTGAATGTTCCAATACCTCAAAATCTCCGTCAGTGGGCTCGTATATGGAATTTTCAAACCGTATTTCACGCACTGTTTATACATTGGGACACAACTCTCGGAGGCAAGACTCGCTCTATCCCCTTCGGCAGGCAATACGAATTCGAAGTCCCTTCCGAACGACATTTCCTTTTGAACTTCTATTAGATCCTCTTCGATCATAATACTCTGAATGTTGTCTATGCTACGTAATGAGGAGACGTCTATCGACATTTTTGCTGAAAAAGAAAGCTTTTCGAAGAAAAAGGGAAAAGTGGTATTTTCTAAGGAACAAAGACTCTTACAAGGCGTGTAGAAGACAGTTCGTGGAAATCGAAGCGGTGAATGTCAAATTAAAATGGGACATTCCTTTTTTGAGGATTGACACTCAAGGATTTTCACTCATGGCACTTCTTCTTCCGAGAAGACCATGAGTCAGGGACAAATGATGGGACATGACCCAAAGGTCCAAACCAAAAGAGTCAATTCTCCAAAGGCCCACAAAAGGCGCTCGCCGATCGGTATCTAACACCTACCATAACAATTTACCGAAGGGTCATAGTCGGCCCGATCAATCTACTGAAAGGCCTTAGTCGCCTGGGTCTACCAAACGATAGGGGACTCAGTCACCCCATTAACCGATCATGGCTCACCGAGCAGAGGTAGTCACCCCGATCGGTCGAACAAATGTCAGTCCTCCAATCGGACGAGTCTCGATGGCCCCTCATCGGTCAAGCGACCGAACAATACGCAACACTCCTAACAATTCTGAAGGAATGACATAATTTTCTTAATTTCGGTCTCCTATTTCACAACGACAAAATCTCGGATCTTTCAATAGAAAGAAAGTACCCCTCCCGAAAATGGTAACTCTACCAATAAATGGGGGTGGGTTGCGATCAATTTAGAATATTAACCTCCAAGATTCTCGGATCAGCTCGATAAGAAAGGTAGGGTAGAAGACCCTCAGTGGCACACGACTCTCACAGGTATAAGAGATCTCAAAACCCTCGACGTCAGGTACACTCTCTAAGCCTAACACAGGGGGTACACTGATCAGACGGGAAGAACCTTCCCTCAACTCTCAGTCTGTTTCAAACAAAAACTGCTCTCTACTAATTTGCGCATCGGAGTCTCCCCACCGGAGCACTCTCCTGTGGTTTTTATAGGTGTATCCACCCATCGACGGTTACTATTCGAGTCAAGAAGGAGCTGGTATCTGTGGAGTCATAACTCATCTCCATCAGAAATTATTTCAATTGAATGATTTTGATTTGAAAAATTAAATAAAAGATCAGTAATTTTAATAGTTAGATAAAAGTCACATAACTAACTGTTTGTGCAGCTAAGAGTTAAGGATGCAATTTCTGTACTTGTTGAGAACGACCAATACTGACCCTAGTTTTTGAAGCAATTATATGTAGTAATTGGCATACTCAATACATCACGTGCCAAGATTGAAAGATGTAGAAATCACTTTACATTGTTTTCTTCCGAATCTTGAGAACATTCAATTCATCAAATTGATCATAATTCAATTTTGGTTATTTCAAGTAAAAATATAATTTAAACTTGCCTTCATCAGAAGTACGTTCACACTCAAACAATTTAAATTCTTTCAAATCATAATATATCACTGGTAAATGAGTAGCAAATAAAAGAATAAACTTAATATTTAGAGAAAATAGAGAAATATAACTTACATTTAAAAATTTTTATCATTTACTTTTACTTTCTCCACTTAACCTTTGCATATTTGACTGAAGTTGAGAAATATTTGATTTAAAGTTTTGCAAAATGTACATAAAAGTAGAGTTGGGTCCGGTCTAGGTCGAGCTGGATCCTCCAGTCCAGTTCAGGATAGGCCACGGTTCTGAGGCTTCTCCTAGGCAGTGCAGGGCCAGCTCCAAAAAAAAAAAATACTCAAAACTGGCCTGGCCCACTGAACCATGGCTGCTAGGCTGGGCCAATTCGATGGTTTTTTCTTTTTCTTTTCTTTTTGTTTTTTTGTTTTTTTTTTTGTGGTTGGTTCGACAGTTTTTCGGTCGGTTGACAATGAAAATGAAGAAGAAGCGATAGACACAAGATTTTATAGTGGTTCTACCAAATCAATGTACATCCACTCCAAGTAATAACTTGGATTTTCACAATTTTTTTTTTCAAATATTACGTACAACTTTTTCTACATGTATGAAGTACAAATTTATTCTTCTTTATTGTCTTCCAACTTAAAGCTATTTTCCATGTCTTACTTTCTTTTTGTTGCATCCTTCCAATCTTCAAGACAAATCAACATCTATTGGAATGCACTCATCGAAAATGTTAAATAAGGGGAGAGAAGATTGTTGGGAAGATAGTGTGGTATGTGTTTCGGCCATTATATATATATAAAAAAAAAAAAAAAAGTAAGCATAACCAACAACAAAAAAGTAAATTAAAAAGTAAATCAAAAATAAGAGGAACCGAGCCGGCCCGTGTCCTGTAACCTAGGCCGATTTTTGGTTCGTGCTTTCATGAGGCGTCTAGGGTGGTTTCTAGGCTGAAACTGGCCCATACCCATCTCTACATAAAGGTTGTACAAATTTTTCCTTGCAAATTCAACATTGAATTGGTATCAATTTTTGCGCAACGAAACTTAAAAAGAATGAAACTTAAGTGTGGATCAGGAATAGTTGCTAGTAATATTCCTCTCTCGAGTGAACCCTATTTTCTATCATGCTTTGTGCCATGCAACAGAAGCAATAAATACGTAACTGTTAGTAATATAAATGAAAGATAGTTGATGTTATGAAATTCAAAAGTTCTTTTACATCAAAAAATTTCTATGTGACATAAATATTAGTGGCTTATTCCGGATTCTATCAAGAATAATTATCTATAAATTTTTATTCTCAAGTTTCAAAATTGAGACTTGATTAAAGAATTTAATATCTTATCTCATTATATCGACTGTCCGGTGATACTATTTTGCTTTTATCATTCTCTATAAAGTTGCCTAAATCAGTAGGTAGCCACTTTAACTCCTTATTTGTTCCCTCACCATCTTTATTAGTAATCTCATATCCCTTATCATCCATTCCCACACAAGCAGTATTGCCATCAATTATTAATCGGTCATTTTCACTTAGAATTACTATAGTCGTATTCCTCGTCAAACAAAGCAAAATCATCATCATCATCAATCTTATCTTATGCTTCCTTCCTAGCTTTAATAGGTTAGATCTCGATATGTAAACAATCTGCTACCTATATCATTTGAAAAGCAATTATTGATTAAATTTTACTAATTATGATCTCAATAATTTTCTGTTGTTAACTCCGAGCTTTTTGGTCAATACAATTTTTAAAAAAAAAAATGCTAGATAGTATGATACAACTAATTTTACCAATTTATAAATCCTAAAAAATTTGGATGAATGTTCAATATATGGGAGGTGAATATTTTAAAAAGATACATATGATACCAATATTGCTATTAGCAGCATTATTTTATTTATGTTAAGTTATATTATTCCAAATATCACAGTATAAAAATATTACATATTTGGGAGAATTTTTGATTAATTTGATTTTAGAACTTTCAATTTATATACGCTTCCCAATTTATATAAATACCTAATTTTGTTCAATGTATTGAATATACATAAAAACAATAAGATTATTCTTTTTAAAATTATTCTCTCTCTATATTGCATTTTATTCATTTGATTCTGAATTTTATAACATATTATCAGCACGACTCTATCTTAGTGAATTATTGAAGAGTGGAAGATTTTATTGTGCAAGATTATCTTTAGGTAAGTTTATTTATCAATTTTTCTTATAACTAATTTCATCAAATTTAAGCTTTTTACTTCTTGATATTTTCAGACAAAAAACTATTCATCATGGATCCTTGATGTTAAAATGTATTTAGATGCAATGGGTCCTAAAGACACCAAAAAGCAATAATTTGAAGGAACAATAATGATGAGAACATATGACTAACTAAAGATGGTTGTTTTTCCTACTGTTAAAAGTTTTTTGATTTATGGAATGATTTGATCGAAAAATATGATCACTTGAAGATGGTTGTTCTCCCTCCTGTTAAAATCCTCTTGATTTATGGAATAATTTGATGAAAAGATATGATCACATGAAGTTGGTTGTTCTTCTTACTGTTAAAACTCTTTTGATTTATGAAATAATTTAAAGGAAAGACATAACCATTTGAAAATGGTTATTCTTCAAATGGTTATTTTTCTTAAACCCCAACATGATTGGTTACATTTGAGATCACAAAATCTCAATTCAATCAATGAGTACAATTCTGTAAGATTTAAAATTACATCCAAATTAAAGTTATGCAGAGAAAATATTATTGAGAAAGATATATCAAAAAAAATTCTGCACTTTTATGTCTCAAATTTACTTCTATAGTAGTAATATTGAGAAAAGTGATTAAAAAATATTTTGAATTGATTCTATATCTCATTATGACTGATTAAAATAATGAATTATTGATAAAAAATCATGAAACTTGATCTGCTAGTTCTTGTCCAATTCCTCAGGCGAATGCAACTAAATATATGGAAGAGGTGGTGATCGCGGTTAAAAAGTTTGTCATAACGATCATTGTGGTCATGCAAATTTATCAAATTACCAAAAGTGCTCATGCAATTTTATTGAATCATCAGAAATGAAAAAAAAAAATCATGATGAAAAATAAGACAAAGAAAATATGTAAAATATTACCTCTTGTATCTTTTTTCCTGAAGAAGATATAGATATTACAAAAAATTGAGATCAACAAAGGTGAAGAAAATGAATATCTCATTGATAGCACTATGACACATACAACACTTAAAAATAAGAATTTGTTTCTCATTTCTAAAGTTGGGAGAAACAACTATTATTATCATAAATGAGTGTGAAATTAAGATAAAACACAAACATATCTCCCTGAAAGAACAAAATTAACCATAAATAATAAACTATATTTTACCAAATCTCGTAAAAATTTACTAAATTTTAAAGATATCTGTCACAATGGATACCATATTGAAAAAATGAATTATACAAATGGTGAATAACTATGACTTCTGAAAAGGAATATATATCATAGAAAAGTTGTCTCCTCTTTCTTCTGACTTATAGACATTAAAATTAGTATAGTTGAAATGCACCATTTAGTAAACAAGAAGCTTACTAATTCTAACGATTTTCTCACTTGGCATGATCGATTAGGATATTCTGGATCGATAATGATGAGAAGAATAATTCAAAATTTACATAGCTTTACATTGAAAAGTCTAAAGGTGCTAAAAATAAACGAATTTTCATGTGTTGTTTGTTCTCAAGAAAAAATTATTATAAAAACTTTCATCAATTAAAGTGAGAATTGAATCTCCTGAATTTCTAAAAAGAATATATGGTTATATATGTGGACCAATTCATCAGTCATGTAGACCTTTTAGATATTTTATGATACTTATTGATGCATTTATAAGATGGTCACAGTTTGCTTATTATCAACTTGTAACCTGGAGTCTGTGAGTCTGTTTGCTCAAATTATTAAGTTAAGAGCACAATTTCTAGATTATCCAATTAAGAAAATTCATTTTGATAATATTGGTGAATATTCATTTATACTTTTGATGATTATTGGATGTCCATTGGTATCAGTATTGAATATCCTATAATTTATATTCATACACAAAATGGTTTGATTGAATTATTTATCAAAAGATTGCAATTGATTGCAAGACCGTTATTAATGAGAACAAAACTTCTTATATCTACCGAAAGCAGTACTTATAAGATCAACAAATAATTATAAATACTCCCCTCTACAATTGGATTTTGGTCATGAACCTAATATTTCTCGTCTAAGAATTTTTGGATATGCAATTTATGTCTTTGTAGCGACACTACATAGAACTAAAATAGGGCCCCAAAGAAGATGAGAATATAAATTGAATATATGTTATCTTCTATCATTAAATATTTTGAACCCCTAAAAGGTAAAATCTTTACTGCAAAATTTATAGACTGTCATTTCGATAAAACAAATTTTTAAACATTAGAGAAAGGAAATGAACAATCAAAATGTGAAATTATATGACATATATCATCACTAGCACCTCTTGATTCTCGTACAAAATACTATGAATTGGAAGTTCAAAGAATAATACATTTACAAGAGATAGTCAATCAATTACTTGATGTGTTCATTGACTCTGAAGAGTTACAAAATCAAATTTTTTAGCAGTGCCACTTAAACTTGAAGTCCTAGAGAACAATCCACAAATATTATAGTAAATGAGTCTAAATCACGCCGAAAGTGTGGTAAACTTCTTGACGCCAAAGATAAAAATTCTCAAAAGAAAAGGAAATCTATTAATCATGATCATTTAAATGAGTTGAATAGTAAAGAATCCCAAAAGATTATTGATGATAAAACTCAAACTCCTATAGAGTCAGATACAGGTCCCGAAAAGCACAAATTTCAAACTTCTAAATAGTACATAAGTGAAATTTCTATAAATTTTATGACAACAAAGATATATTGGGATAGAGTTTAACCAATTGTGAATGATATTTTTACATATAATATGACACTTGAAATTATGAAAGAAATCGAGAATTTTGAATCAAAATTGATTGAGGAATGTCAAATGAGAAATGATTGGACTAAATAGAAAGATATGATCCAACCTAAATTGGAATCACTTACTAAATGAAAAATTTTTAGACCTGTAAATCAAATACCTGAAGGTGTAAAACCTGTATGATACAAATGGGTTTTTGTGTTCAAATAAAATGAGAAAAATGAATTTGTGCACTATAAAACATAACTTGTTGTACAAGGGCTTGTACAAAAATCCGGTCTTGACTTATGATATATATTTATCTATAGTGGATACAATTATATTAAGGTTTTTTGCGACTCTAGTAGTATATGAAAAACTCAAAATGTGTTTAATGAAAACGGTCACTGCTTCTTATATGGAATATTGGAAAATGATATTTATGTAAAAATCCCTAAAGGATTTAAATTACCTAATATATGTAATCCAAGTTTCCATGGAATCTACTCCATTAAGTTATAAATATTTTTGTATAGTTTAAAGCAATCTGGATAAATGTTGTATCATTATTTAAGTTAATGTTTATTTAATGAGGACTATGTAAATGAACCAATTTGCCCACGTATTTTTATCAAGAAAACTGAAAAGAGTTTTGTGATCGTTGCAATTTATGTTAATGATTTAAATCTCATTGAAAATTTTGAAAAGATTTTCAAAACTGTTGAATATCTAAAGGAAGAATTTGAGACCAAGAATTTTGGAAAAATGAAATTTTACCTTGGTTTACAGATTGAGCATTTAATGGATAAAATATTCGTTCATCAATCCAGTTATACTGCTAAAAACTTAAAATGGATAAAACATTCCATTAACTACTCCAATAGTCGTCCAATCACTTGATGTTGATAATGATCATTTCCAGCTAGGCCTGGTAATCGAGCTTTCTAAGCCAAGGTTTACAAGGCTTGAACTCGGTCCGTTTAAAATTTTATAGGCCCGAGGCTAAGTTCGACTCGAGAAAGCTCAAAGAATTTAGGCTCAAGCTCAGCTAGAAAAATTAAAAGGGTCTCGGGCCAGTTCATGTTAGGCTTGCAACTTTTTTTTCCTACAAAATTTATTTAGATATACAAAAAACCTAGTAGGTCAATTCTTCCATTCACAAAAAATAATGTCACAAAAATAAAACTAAATAAAAAATCCAAAAAGGTATAATGCTTTTGACTTATATGGTTAAGTGAAATGTAAATGTACCTGGATTAATAGCATAACAATTACAAAAAGAACTTTCATAAGTTCTGTCAAAAAGTAAACACTTATGGGACTAATCATGAAGAGGACATCCACCTTGGACATGTAAACCAAAACATACTGAAGTCCTACTAAGATAAGATGTACAAGGTATTAAACACTTTCAGTAGAAGCCATACAATAGGATTATATCATAATTAATATACAAAACAAAAATAGTTAAATTACATTTACATTAGTGGTATTGGGTGGGGAATTGCTTGTTCATGAGCCTCTATACTTCATAACTGTGTTGTATATTCAAGGGACTTGCTTATTGAATTTAGTATGCATTCCAATTTGAAAATTTCATTAGGAGGGACTAATTAGACTATCATTGATAGTGCAAAAGGCAGTTTCTTGAAATGAATCTACAAACTGAACTGGTAGGAACAACCAGAATCCAGGCCATGGATACTTGCTGGGTTTCCATAATTAGATGTAGGAACTGACTTGTAAATATTTTCAAGATCATTTTCCAACAATATTTATACAAAAAACATGTAATCACCTGACTACAAAAAATGACAGTTGCATAGATTGAGATTAATTCAAAAGAAATGCATGTAAGCAATATTTGAATTGGCCCTCAAGGCCTGAGGAACCTTGTGCTTTTGGGCATCCCTATACAATGGGATCAAAGGCCATTTTAAAAGGTAAAAGATGAAATCAGGCGAGATTTGTATGAATTAAGTAATAGCTGGCTTATGACACATATTTAGTCTATAAAATAAGATCCAAAAAAAAGTAATGAAAACACAAAAAGAAGCAAAATCTAAGTCTCAAAGACAAAGTATCTATCTTGGTTGAGACCAAAAGAACACAGACATCCAGAAAATGGATGAGACAAGAAGTCCACTTGATGCTCAAGTAAACCATCAGTAAGTGGACCAACGCACACAACTACAGACACAAGTGATTTTCAATGCATATAAATGTGTTAATGTGATGTGTTCTGTAAATTGTTTTAATTTTTAAGATACATATTATACACACACACAACACATAAGATATCATGTTTTGACTTGATTCTATTTAAATTCTATCAACTAGAATGATTTTTTTTTCCTTATCTATTTTAGTGCATTATTGTAGGTTATTGATCAATTAGAATGTACTAGTCTACTTGAAGTGCGAATATACCATCTGTTAATGTGTCAACCAGAATTCTTTTCCCCTTATCAACAAGTCCACTTAACATTTTCAATAATGAGAGAGAGAGAGAGAGAGAGAGAAAGTTTATTACCTGTGCGAATATACCATCTGTTAATGTGTCAACCAGAATTCTTTTCCCCTTATCAACAAGTCCACTTAACATTTTCAATAATGAGAGAGAGAGAGAGAGAGAGAGAGAGAGAGAGAGAAAGTTTATTACCTGCGCGAATATACCATCTGTTAATGTATCAACCAGAATTCTTTTCCCCTTATCAACAAGTCCACTTAATATTTTCAATAATGAGAGAGAGAGAGAGAGAGAGAGAGAGAGAGAGAGAGAAAGTTTATTACTTGCTTACATTAAGGAGACTGGTAACCAAGATTCTTGTAACTAGTAGACTTAACATCATTAAAAAGAGTAGAGTCATAGCCAACACAGTCAAAACAAAGAATCGTGTCAACCAGAATTCTTTTCCCCTTATCAACAAGTCCACTTAATATTTTCAATAATGAGAGAGAGAGAGAGAGAGAGAGAGAGAAAGTTTATTGCCTGCTTACATTAAGGAGACTGGTAACCAAGATTCTTGTAACTAGTAGACTTAACATCATTAAAAAGAGTAGAGCCATAGCCAACACAGTCAAAACAAAGAATCCAAGCCTTCATTAACACAGTCAACACAATTAAAATAAAATAGAAAGATAAGAGACTGAAAGATTAAAGAATTACATCAAGAGTTACCATCCAAGTACCGTAATATTTGATTTTACCTATTGAATCTGGCTGCAACAAATACATGTACATATGAGAAAAGTTAGTGATTAATAAAAGAAAAATAGATTTCATTACCAAGATATGAATACTAACCAACAAAGACAGAGTCAAATTCTGACTCAAAATCAACTTGCTTGGATTGAGTTTTAATCTAATCTTGAGCACAAATTAGTGATTTAATAGTAAAAGGGAAACAAAAACTACAAAACTTGTTTAAAACACATCCACTAGTGCTAAAAGCACTTTCAGATGCAACTAAACTCACTGGAATAGCCAATATGTTCTTAGCCATCATAGACATAATTGGATACTTAGTTTGAATACTTTTCCAATAGTCTAAAATATTAAAGTCATCTTTTGTTTCATCAACTTATGTGGGTAGAGTTTTTCCTCCAAATAAGCATCCAACTCACTCTTAGACATATTATATTTCTCATTATCATTTGTATAAAATTCAACTATACAATTGTTTTAAAAATTCAATTCATCTCTCCCACTTCCACTTGTTTCATTGTTTTCCCACTTCTTTTTTTTTTCTTTCCTTTTGATACTTGTTCACGCATTGAAACTTTATATATTTTAGAATAATCCTCAAAAAGAGCATGCAATTCCCTATTAACCCGATCTAACATAATATCTACCATAACACTACCATATATCCTTTTTTAGCAAAATTTCAGATTCTTAAATTTGAATCTAGGATCCAAAACCGATGCAATAAAGAGAAATATATTGGGTTCTTTTTCAAACCAATATTTCTCAAATTTGAAAAGCATATCCTTTGTCATGTTCACAAGGATTGAATTTACATTTTGAGTAGTTTGTCTAAGCAATATTAGAATTCGATAAACTTCATGCAAAAATATATTTGTTGTACAATAATTGCTTCAAAAAAAAAGTATTGGTTGTTATCTAAAAAGTTTTCATTGTGAACAATTTCAACATTTTCCCAATTTTCATGTAAAAGGGGATCTTTAAAATTTAAATCATAAGTTTTTATGGGGTTATATGATTTTCTAAAATGTAATGCAGACTCAAGGATTTTGTATGTGGAATTCTACCTAGTACACACATCATTAACTAACATGTTACCTTCGGGAATATTTTCTTGATCTGCATATTGGATGAATTCTAACTTTCTTTTTGGCGATACCTTCACATATTTTACTGCATTTCACATCCTATGAATACATCCATTTATCCTATCCAAACCCTCTTGAACAATTAAGTTCAAAATATGGCCCCAACAACAAACTTGAAGGTGCTCTCCTCTACACAGCAACATCTTTCTTTTTGAATAATGATCTTGGAGGTATCTAACAACTACATCATTAGCAGAAACATTATCCATGGTAAGAGTACCAATTTTCTCAATGTTCCACTCCAATAGATAGCTAATGACTATGTTAGATAAATTTTCTCCATTTGCCTTCACAAAAACCAATGCAAAGTTGATAATTTTTTTATGAAACTTCTACTTCTTATAAATGAAATGAGCAGTAAGATTCATGAAAGAAAGATCATGTTTGGATGTCCAAGTATCCATCGTCAAAGACACCTTTAGATTTGATAATAAAAAAAAAAGCTCCTTCAATATATTTCTCTTAACTTTATAATGTTTCAAACAATCACTCTTCATTGTGTTTGAGTAACAAACTTAAATTTTGGATTGATACCCAATACATATTTTTGAAATGAAGGGCCTTCAACAAAACTAAACGAGAGCTCTAGATTAATTATAAGTTCTATTAAATCCCTCTGACTCTTTTTTTTTTATCAAACTTCCAAATAGATGAGCTACCTTGGTCCGATGCGCCTTTGGTAAACCTTAAAAGAGTCTGCCCTATTTCTTCTAGTTGTTCTCCTAGTCCTACCTTCCTTTTATAGGCAGTGTATATTCCTTTTTTAATATGTCATGTCAAATATGTACTTCCTCCTAAAGCCGGACATGAGAAAACTCTCGGACAGTAGTTGCATTTGCATTCCAAAGGATTTTTTCATTCTTTTAAAATGGACCCACACCTCAGACCTAAGTTTCATTTCCCTCTTTGGTTTTTGGCCTTTTTCATCGGGATCTAGTTTAGTATCTGCTCTTGGTTCTTGCTCTGATGGATCAAGATTAGTGATAGTGATAGCAATATTTTCATGGTTTGTATCGGACATCTATAAGCAATAAACAAAAATACGCAAAGTGTGAAAAAATAGAATTCAAGTTAACAAACGTAGAAATCTTAAGTATATGTCAAATAATACATATCATTTAATACAAATTATAAAACTCATATCTCTAAATTACCCATTTTCCAAATCTAAGAATAAATGGTTCCAAATCAAAAGATGAGGGTGATGGGGGTATGAGGCGATAGCCGATACATTCTCCTTGATTTAGAAATATGAAAAATTTTAATAAAGACAATCAAATGCTAAAAAAAATAGGACATCGGAGATATCACTGTGATTGATACCAACTAGTAAATAAATATATATATATATATATATATATACCAAAACTAAATTTAACAAATTTTATATCTTGCATCGCTTTAAACGTTTGAAAACACAATCCATAAGTGTTAGATAAATATTATTTGTATTTTAAGTGTGTTTTCTAAATTATAGTGTAACATCTCTCTTTAATGATCTTCTATATTCATTTTCTTCACTGCCTTCAAATTTTGGAATCTAGACATCAAACAGCTGCCTAGCTCTTGACATTTTTGTGAACTATGGTTGTTGTTTGTTGTATTGCTGTGAAGTAGGTGCTATAGCTATTTCTCTCCATCAAAAGAACAATTTATGCAAAGGCATCGACATATTAGTAGGGTCAATAAGGCCAAAATCTGTAACTCCTTAAACATCCTTCCTCTCTCTACAATTCTCCCAATTCTATTTATCTTTAATTTGTTTTTTTTTTAATTTCATGAACTTGTACTATTTTGTTTTGTTTAATCTGACTGCCTATTCAGAGACAAAGAAAAATTCATTTGTTTTAGTTGAAAACAGATATAACAAGGGACAAAAAACCTTAATGTAAAAGATTTGTGATGAAAACACAATAACAAGGGACAAAAGAGAGAGAGAGAGAGAGAGATCAACAAAACAAGCAGAGATATCAAATAAAAAGCAAAAACTGAAAGAAAAATAGCAACTACAAAAAATTAAAGTATCGATATCATAACGTAGAACTCTTTTCACGGGTTAGCCTTAAACCACCAATCTAAATCTAATCAGTTAATTTCTTGGCAAAAGATGACATTTAATATTCAAAAATCAAAACAAAAACAGAGATGACATTGATTCATATTCAAAAAATAAAAAAAGAAAAAGAGATGACATTTATAGAAACCCTAAGAATTGGGAAAAAATCTTGGCTGAGAGAGTTTGAAATCGAACTTACCTTTACAGAAACCAGAAAGAAGATCAAGGCAACCATGTCGTCTGGAGATCTAAAGGTTTTGTAGTTCAGTGAGCGCCGTCGTTGCCTCTGAAAAATATTCATCCTACAAGGTTTTCTTTTTGAAGCTGAAGAACGCATGAGAGAAAAGCTTTTGGTTTTGTTTAGATTTAGGTTTGGTAAATGGTCCATATAACAAATTAAACGGGCTGATATAAAGGGCCGAGCCACTAGTGTTCAAGCTCGGTCTGTAACTAAAACGAGTTTAAAAAATGGGCCCAAACTCAGCCCGACCCCAAAATGAGCTGAGCTCAGGCTAGCCCGGCCCAATTGCCAACCTATTTCTAACCATGGGAGAAGCATGAAAACTTTCTTAGTTTTGAAGTACCATATTCCAGTGCCATTGGAGCACTTATATATTTTGTTAATTGTACAAAACCTAATATATGTTCCCAAAAGGATAGTTTAATAATCATAAACCCCCCTCTCTAACTCGGTGATCTCAGGTTCAAATCGTGATGTAATAAAAAAAACTGATATATTATTTGCTATAAGTATATTAGCAAGATTTAGTTTTTCTCTTATACAACGACATTGAAATTGGGTCAATTATATTTTTTAATATCTCCAAGGAACAATTGACCTTGACTTGTTTTATTTTTATAATTCTAAACCAATGCTAATTAGATATGTGGATGCTGGATTCTTATTCGATTCACACAAAGTACAATCTCAGACTAGATATATATTTACTTATGGTGGTACTGTTATATCATGGCGATCTACAAAACAGTCTATGGCTGCTATTTCTTTGAATTATGCTGAGATCATAGCTATTCATGAAACAAGATGTAAATATATTTGGTTAAGGTTAATGACTTATCATATCCGGAAAAATAGTGGGTAATCCTTCAAGGATGAATTCCTACAGTATTATTTGAAGACAATGTCGTCTACATTGCACAATTAAAGGGATGAGACATTAAAGGAGATAAAACTAAATACATTTTACCAAATTTTTTTTACACACATGATTTTCAGAAGAATGGTGAAACTAATATGCAACAAATTCGATCAAATGAAAATTTAACAGATTTACTTATGAAGTCCCTACCAACTACTATCTTTGCAAGATTAATGAAAAAAACTGGAATGTATCGGTTTAAAGATCTCAAAGAATATTTTCAATAGGAGGAGTAAATACATTATCAAACATTTTGAATAGTGTACTCCTTTTCTTTCACTAGGATTTTTTTTTCCATTGGGTTTTTTCTTAGTAAACTTTAAACGAAACCTATTTTCTGTATAGTGGACATCAAAATAGGAGTGTTATAAACCCCAGAAAATTTGGGTGAATGTCAAATATATAGAAGGTAAATATTTTTAAAAAATACACATGATACCAATATTGCTATTAATAGTATCTTTTTATATAGTTATGTTATCGCAAATATCAATATATGGAAAGATCATATATTTGGGAGAATATTTGATTAATTTGATTTTAGAACTTTCCATTTATATGCACACTCCAATTTGGATAAATACCCCTTTTGTTCAATGTATTGAATATACACAAAAGAAATTTGATCATTCTCTTTAAAATTATTCACTCTCTACATTCCAAAACTATTACTAGTTTTTTTAGTATATGAATAAGGATGGCATGAAAAATTCATACATTAAATAGGTTCCCGTATATGTTCAAAATAGATTAGTCAGAATATAGATTCGCATATCGGTGGTGGAAACTAAAAGAAAAATGAAAAATTCATACATTTAAGAAATGAATACGGGCAGGACAGGTCCCAGCTTCCAAGGGGTTAGGAGGAAATAGAGTTGGGCTTGGCCTGTTCCTTTTACTATAGGACTCAAATAATCAAAAGCTCAATCCCTCTAATTTTTTAAGAGTCTGGCCGGTCGGCATGTGGCCCTATCCAATATTGACTGTTCAAGTAAGGTCGTATCCAATATTGATTGTCCTACTTATTACTTTAGGGTACCCATTCCTCGAATATAGGACAAGAACAAACATATGTTCTAGGTGGTTTCACCACTTGGACCAAGGAGGATCAGTTGTCCCCCTTATTACTTCCTAGTCAAATCTTCTAAATGCACTTCTGGAGAGACTAGAATCGAGTATTTTTGGCACTTCATGAGTGCTGAAGGATTTAGAAGTGACCATAATAAGGTCGAGGCAGAAAGGAATTGGCCTCGGCCTGCACGATGTTTGTTAAAAATTTGGGTTGATCAGCAAAAACTATTGGTGAAGGATAGTTTCAAATGGACCGCAGAAGCAAAGCAGGCCTTTAAACAACTCAATGTAGTTTTATTTGTTTTTTGGTTTTTTATCGATCGGTATTCAGATTTTATCTGATTAATCCGATTCGAGCACTGTGTAGTCCATTGATGGGTTGGCTCTCCCAATCATTTTTTTCTATTCTCAAGACACAAGTTCGAGATCTCTGATTAAAAAAGCATTACACACAGGGGCGGAGCTAGGTGGAAGGCAGGGGGCGAGTCCCCCCCCCCCTGAAAAGAAAAAACTTTAAAAAAAAAAAAAAAAAAATTCACTGTATAAAGTTTTAATATTTTTGGCCCTAAATGATGTTTGTCCCTCCTATTTTCTTAAATTTTTTTTTAAAAAAAAAATCGTCTTTTAAAAATTTTGAAGGAAAAATTTCAAATGTCATTTGTTATTAAAAAAAAAAAAGAAAAATTCCACATACAAGCATTTGGCACACCAACGTGCCCAACTGTTTGATAGAATGCCTCAATGACTTTTGAGATCTTCAAAATTTGCGATGACTCATGGATAATTGTTAATGTTAACTTTCAAATTGTACATTTTTGTTTGCTTTATTTATGGGGATAAGCTTATTTATGGAGTGGCCAAGCTAGGTGGGGATAGGGCCAACCGCCCCTAAATCATATTTTTTTAAAATATTACTGTTTGAAAATTTAATATTTTTTATTCGAATTGATGTTCACCCTCTAAAAATTATAGTTTGCTCCCCCTAAATATTATAATTAACTTTGTGAAATTTTAAGAAAAAAATCTATCCTTTAAAAAATTTAAATTAAAGGATAAATTTTAGGTGTTATTTGACTCCGAAAAAGTTCTATCTATAAAAATTTGACTCGCCACTTGTTTGATAAAATGCCTTGATGACTTTTGGATGTTCAAAATTTGCAACGAATCACATATACTTGATAATATTGATAATAATAACTGTAAACAAATTGTTTGTATTAGTGAATAATGTAATAAAAAATAATGATTTATTACAAAGTGTAAAGAAATTACACAAATCAGAAATCATGGACTGAAACATGGATATCTAGCTCTCTTTAAGGAGATTTGAGCCTTCTAAGGTAGGCAAAGCTCAAGAACCAGTGCAGTAGAATTCACTTGACTCGTCCCCTGCAAAATACAACATCTCAATAATTTGTTATTTGGTTTAAAATAATTCTATACAAATGTTTGAATTCAAAACTCCACAAAAAAACACCTCTCTTTCACTAATACTCTCTCTCTAGAATACTTGTATGATTGGATTTGCTAGAAAAATGAAAATGAGACTATTATTTATAGGTGAACAAGATTCTTATCTCATTAAGTAGGATATTAGTGGTGGAGAGAATTGTAACCACTACTTCCTCCACCACTAGATAATTTATATCCCACTACATTCACTATTACAGGAATTATACCCTATTACTCAATATTAAAAATGCCTATTTTATAACTTACTCCATTACTCAAAATAAAGATGTCTAGCCTACTACTCTCACTATTTACATTCTATTAAAATTGTACATAATTTATATATGTAAGTTACAACATTTCCCCACTCACTTTTAATATTAGAGTGAATGATATGTTGAGAGAGAGAATACTAATTGAAGATAGATTTTTATGCTTTGTGAAGGTGTGCTCCGCATTATACCTCTACTTAATGTAACAAAAGTCCTCACTCTAGAGTCAAAGTATGCTCCCCATTGAACTAGGACTTCTTTTTGGAAATGAAGATTATTGCTCACACATAATAATCTAGGTGTTGACATGAGCTTTAATAGCCAACACATTACGGCCTTGTGTTATCCCAATTTTCATGAGTGTTTATGAGAATAAGCCCAATTCTCATTGGAATCAACCCCACTTCCACACTCACATAGGTAAAATCCATCGAGGGTATTCTTGTAGTTTTCAATGCCCCACTCAAAAGAGATATAGATCTTTATTAAGAGTCTAATAACTCAACCCTCTAATCTTTCCAGGAAAAAATACACCACATCATAGGGAAGGATACTTAAAAAAAATACATTTTTTATGACCACCATATGATTTGTTCTAACCATTGAACCCGATTACAAGATCTTGGGTCCTCAAGTTAGAAGTCCTCATACATGGCTCATGAACATATGGGCTTCAATCCCATCTCCCTTGATGTGTTCTAGATCCTTTCTCTTGCCAAGGCCTTGGTTAATGGATTTGTAAGATTATCAAGAGATTTAATATAATCCACATCAATGATGTCATTACTCAAATATGATATCATAATACTATGTTTCCTTCTGATGGATCTGGATTTATCGTTGTAATAATAGTTTCTTATTCTATCAATTACAACAGTGCTATCATAGTGAATGAGTATAGGAGGAATTGATTTTTCTCAAATGGGACTATCAGATAATAGGCCCCTTCTGCTGGATCTGGATTTACCATTGCAATAATGGTTTCTTATTTTATCAATTGCAGCAGTGCTATTATAATGAATGAGTTTAGGAGGAGTTGGTTTTTTCCAAATGAGAATATTAGATAATAGGTCCCTTAACCAACATGCTTCCTCACTTGTTGATGCTAATGCAATTAACTCGGTCTCCATCGTAGAATTAGCAATTATGGTTTGTTTTTAAGATTTCCAACATATAGTATCACCACACATTATAAAACTATAACTAGTACTAGAGAGAGAATACCTGACAGTGTGTTCCAATTGGCAACATTATAACCTTCAATTAAAGTAGGATACTTTTTATAGAGCAAGCCAAAATTTTTGGTACCAAATAGATATTTCATTAGTCTTTCTAGGGCATTCCAATGATCCATACTTGGCTTGCTAGTAAACCTACTAAGCATTCCTACTGCATATGCTATGTCAAGTCTTGCACAATCAGTTACATATCGCAGACTTCCAATCATACTAGCATGCTCCTTCTGATTATAAATATCATTTTCATTTTCAGTAGGAAATAAATAAATACTTGAATCAAAAGGAGTAGTCACATGTTTGTAATTATCGAAATTATATTTTTTTCAAAATTTTTTCAACATAATATGATTGATCAAGAAAAATACCATCACTAGTTTTAGTGATCTTCATACCCAAAATAAAATTTGTCTCACCCAAATCTTTTATATCAAAATGCTTTATAAGTATATTTTTGGTATATTGGATAACATAAAAGTTTGATCCAAAAATCAACATATCATCCACATAGATGTAAATAATCACATTTGAATTCTCAAAAGATTTATAGTATATGCATTTGTCACACTCATTTGTTTTAAAGCCATTAGAAATCATGTAAGAATCAATTTTTTTCATGTCACGTTTTAGGTGCTTACATTAAGCCATAAAGAGATTTTTCAAGTTTACACACTTTATTTTCTCCTCTGGGCTCAATAAATCCCTTAGGTTGATCCATATAAATTTCTTCTTCAAAATCTCCATTTAAAAAAGTAGTTTTAAATTTCATTTGATGAATGTGTAAATTGTGAATTACAACAATAGCAATCAAAATTCTAATAAATGTTACTCTTTTAACTAAAGAAAATGTATCAAGGAAATCAAGATCTTTTTGTGTAAAATCTTTAACCACAAGCCTTACTTTATATTTATATATGGTTCTATCTGGTTTTAATTTCTTTCTAAGGACCTATTTACAACCAATTATTTTACACCCTGGAGGTAAATCTATTAATTTCCACATTTGATTTGAAATTAGAGATTCCATCTCATCATTTATAACCTCTTTCCAAAACATAGCCTCTTCAGAAGATAAAGTTTTTTGCAAAATTACAGGTTTTTCAATATTATATACAAAATAATGAGAACCAAAATCTTTTTCAATTTTATCTCTTTTACTTTTGTTTTATTCAATTTTTTGTTTTTTTGAATTTTTCTAAAATTTGAATTGAAAAAGTATTTTTCTTGATTTTGTAAATCAAAAGTAGACATAGAATTTTTAAAATTATTTTATATACTAAAATTGCCCCCACTAGTTTTGAGTTGGTAGGGAAATTTTTCTTTGCGAAAAATAGCATCACTTGATTCAAAAATCACATTATTTTCAATATCAAAAAACTTATATATTGTACTAATTTTTGCATAACCACAAAAAAAAAAAAAAACAAGTGGCAACTCTTACACCTAGTTTGGGTCTTTTAGGTGATCTAGCATATGCCAAATAATCTCAAACTCTCAAATATCCCAAATTTGGCTTATACCCTTTCCACAACTCATAAAGAGATATTTTTGTATTTTTATGTGGCATACAATTTAACACATAACATGCTATCAAAATAGCTTCATCCCAAAATTTTTGGGCACACATGAATCAATCAACATGGTTTTACATAACTCTATAAGAGTTCTATTTTTTCTTTCAGCCACACCATTTGAAGCAGGTGAATATAAAGGTGTAGTTTCATAAATTATTCCTAAAGACTGAACATATGAGTTGAATCCAAAAGATTTATATTCACGACTCTATCATTTCGAATTCTTTTAATTTTTTTACCAAATTGATTTTCAACTTTAAGAAGGTAAGCTTTAAAAGTCTCAAGCACATCACTTTTATTTTTAATCAAATACACATAAGTATATTTAGAAAAGTCATCAATAGAAGTAATGATATATCTATTTCCTCCTCGAGTCAAAATTCATTCAAATTCACACAAATCAAAATGTACTAATTCGAGTAATTCATTTTTTCTTTCAACAGTTTCGTGACATCTTTTTGTGATTTTCGTTTTACTACAAGTTTCACATTTTTCAAAATTTTTGTTTAGTCTTGGAATTAATCACAACTTACTTATCACACCCACATATCTAAAATTAATGTGACACAAACGAGCATGCCAAAAATTAATGCAAGACAACATATAAGCATAAGTATTGCATACTTTATTTTCAATATTCAATTTAAACATTCCATCATGAGCATAGCCCTTCCCAACAAAAATTCCCTTTTTCGAGATCATATATTGATCAGACTCTATAGTCTGTCTGAAGCCAGCCTTGGTTAGAAGAAAACTTGACACAAGATTTTTTTCTCATGGAAGGTGCACCATCACAACTTTTAAAAGTAATATCCTTCCAGATGTAAATTTCAATTCAATCTCACCACTCTCTAAATGTTGAATAGCATGAGAATCACAAAATATGATAGCCCTAGGGTTTTCATTGGGAGTATATTTTTGAACCATTCTTTGTCATAGCAGATATGCCTATTGGCACCAGAATCTTTCCACCACCCTTCAGAATTTTCTACTAAAAATATGTCTATCACCACAGCCACAAAAGATTCTTCAGTAACGTTGGCTTGAGTTGGAGCCTCATGTTTCCAAAATTTGTAAATTTGAGCAACATACCCACTCTTGCCACAATATAACATACACCCGGTTTTTTTATAAGGAGGGTGGTCATGGTTCTTACTTTTATGATTGATATTTTTCTTTTTACTATGAGGTTTACTGTATTTGTTTCCAAAATTTTTATTTGGTTTCATATATGTATTACGAAAATTATTGGGCAAACTATTTGAAGATATAAGATTTACCTTAATGGAGTCCGTATTTGTATCTTGAACCACTGCATCTTAGCCTCTTGCCTCCTCCTCCACATGAATACGAGTGATTAAATCCTCCAAGGTGATGTCCTTCTGTTTGCAACGTAAGGCCTTTTGATATTCTCCCCAAGCTGGTGGCAGCTTGTCAACGATTCTAGGAACTATTAAGTTGTCACCAAAGTTTACTCCTTCAACCGCACTTCATGAGTAATCATTTGAAAGTATTGCACTTGATCCACCATAAATTTTTCGTCCGTCATTTGGTAGCAAAAGAAGTGACTAGCTGCATACTTCTTTGCACCTGCTTGTTCAGTGTTGTACTTGAGTTGTAAAACCTTCCATATTTTCTTGGCAATAGGGTAAGTATGTTCATAATAATCATAAAATTGATCGAAAAAGCAATTCAAAAGATAGTAGTAGTTGTTATACTTGTCTATTTCATATTGTACACATCTCTCCGAGTGTTCAATTTATTCATCTTCAGACATGCCTTTATTATTCTCCTTGTTGGGGTTCTTTTTGGTGAGAACATAAGTAACCTTGAGAAGGTTGAGATAGAACAAGACTTTTCCTTTCCATCTCCTAAAATGAGCACTATGAAATTTGAATGGTTTGTTGAGATCTCCAACTTGTTTGTCAGGCTTTTCTTGTGCAATTTCCATTTTGAATCTCCTCAAAATTGTTAGTGAATAATGTAATAAAAAATAATGGTTTATTACAAAGTATAAAGAAATTGAACAAATCAAGGGCGGAGGCGTGGATATCTCCTTCTCTTTAAGGAGATTCGAGCCTTATATAGTAGGCAAAGCTCAAGAACTGGTGTAGCAGAATTCATTTGACTTGTCCCCTCCAAGATACAACAACCCAATAATTTGTTGTTTGATTCAAAACAATTATACACAAATATTTAAACCCAAAGCTCTCTCTTTCACTAATACTCTCTCTCTAGAATACTTTTATGATTGGATATGCTAGAAAAAAGAAAATGAGACACCTATTTATAGGTGTACAAGATTGTTATCTCATTAAGTAGGGTATTAGTGGTGGAGAGAATTGTAACCACCACTCACCCCATCACTAGGTAATTTATACCCCACTACATCCACTATTACATGAATTATACCCTATTACTCAATATTAAAGGTGTCTATTTTGTAACTTACTCCATTACTCAAAATAAAGGTATCTACCCCATTACTCCCACTATTTACATTCTATTAAAATTGCATATAATTTACGTGTAAGTTATAACAGTTTGATTATGTGGACAACTACTTTTGTTTGTTTTATTACAGTAACATGCTTATATATGACCATGAAGTTGGTGAGTGTTCTCTATAGAAGTTTATGGGCTTTCATGTGCTAAACCATAAACAAACATGCTTATATATTAAAAACCTAGAACATGCTTATGTATATAAAAATGGTGTGTGGATTTTTATGCGCTAAACCAACCTCCTAAACTTGGTTGAGTTTGGGTAAGGTTTGAGTGTGCAAGTCAGTTCAATTTGGTGAACATACAATTTCACATGCAAGCAAGCTCACCCCATGATCACTTCAACTCTTAGAGTTTTAATCATTAATCTCCTACGTAGTCTTACTTCTAGATGTGCATGAAATTAGCTTCATCACATGCAATTAGGGTGCCCATAAGAGCACTCAAAAAATATGCAAAGCTTAATTTTCAAAACAATGATTTTCTCCCAAACCAAGGAGCATGAAATTAGGAATTGCAAAACCCATAATGCTTTCTAGGTTGCTTGTACGAGGATCCAAATTTTTGTTGAGTTTCTAAGTTTAGAAACTTTCTATTTTTGGAAAATTTTTAATATTGGAAACTTTTTAGTTTTAGAGACTTTCCTAATCCAACTCATATCTTTCAGGTTGGTTTATAGCTGTCGCAGCACCCACTTTATTGTTCCAACTTGACTAAAATATGGATTCCCTCACTATAAATTTCTGAGAAAATAATCTCTCCATTTGTCCTTGCGAGTGAAAAATAACTCCAAAGCCTATCATATCACCCTTCACCATGCCATCAATATTCATATTAATGAATTCAGGAGATGCCAATAACCATTAATCTTGAGAACACAAGCTCTGATTTCTAACTCTCCATCAACCATTAAGTTTTCTTTCAAGTAATCTTACAATAATTTTGCACCATATTGAAGGAGCTTTTTAGGGTTCCTAGTTGAATATTTGACGGAAATATTTGCTATGCCCATAACAAAACAGTGATGGAAATAGCAACGTCATCATTGCCACTAAAACAATATTCGTCTCATTTTTTTTAGCAATTCTATCGATCTATTTTTCTTCATTCTTTGTTTATAATTCATTATACATCTTTTTTTTTATTGATTCGTAAATAACTTTTTTCATTTTTTTTTTGGTAATCTTATAGTTTTCAAACGTATCACTACCTCTCTTACTTTTAAACTTCTTATAACACTTTCGTTTGATTCGTATAGTAATTTACATTTTCTCATTCCACCACCATAACTCCTTGTTTATCGGTGCCGACTCTAGATACGCTAAGAATACCCTTACCTAAATTCTTAATATTATTACTATTTCTACTCATATGATTTCTGAATCATCATTAGTAGATCAGGTTAAAATTCTTGAACAAATTTGTTTCTAAAGATTGTTACTTTTTTCTTTTTAAGATTCTATCATTTAATTCTTACCTCCATAAATTGACAGTCCTTCTTTTGTCTTTTAGGCACACACACATAACTAAACCTAAAAGTTTATGTTGAATTGTTACACTCTCATTTATTATAACCTTGCAATCATTGCAGATCATTCTATCCTCTATCCTGATGAGGAAAGAATCTATTTGGTTTGCGTTCAATCCATTTCTGTATGTAATTATGTGCAACTCATTTTTTTTTTAAAAAAAAATATTTACGAGTATCAAATCAAATATTGTGATAAACTTGAAAAATTTATCTCTACCTCATTCCTACTAGAAAATCCAAAATATCTATGTATAATTTCAAATCTCTTATTATTCTTACATACATGTCTATTTACATTTTCTCCAATAAATAACTTTTCCTCACTAGATATGATTTGTGTAAATTAATCTAAGTCTTAACAGAACTATTGTTTACTAGTTGTATCTGCACCTATATGAGATGCATAAACAATAGCTATATTAATTATGTCTTCTTTATTAACTAAGTTGACAAGTAAAATTCTATATCCTTTTTTCTAATCTTCACTCTTTATGGATAAGTATTTCTACCCTATTTTTAGTTTTATTCTTATATGTGTACCAAAGTTTATGGCCATAACGCTCTATTTCTCTGGTCTTCTCCTTTACCAACTTAATTTCTTGGAGACGCATAATATTAATTTTTTGTCTAATCATTATTTCTCATATCTTTCCTAACTTACCTATTAATGATCTTATATTCTAAGTGATTTGGTGAATCTTATATTTGTGGACTATCTTTTTTGTCCGCATTTGTCCACATAAATGCAGGAATTTCCTTGCCTATTTGACACCACATCCAGTGGCAATTGGCGTGTCGCTTCTGGGCAATGGCTAGAGGCCCTTGCTAGCTTGTCACTACACCTGGGATCCAGTGTAGCACATTACTGAGAAGAGTATGTCTCAATAAATTTCCTATATTTGTCTCTCATAGTGCTAATAAAAGTTTTATGTTAATTGTTAACCTACCATAACTCTTCTCATTTACCTAAGTTTGGGACCAACAATGTTAAAAAAAAAAAACTCAGGTAGAGGTAAAGAACATAGGGAAGAATATCAAACAACAAAAGTAAAAGAATTCAATTGGTGTTGAAAATTCTTCTTTGGCGCTTTCACCACCCGAGACACCCTTCAATGTTTTGTTCATCCTTCTATTTATATAATTCTCAAATCCTAGATTGCAAGAACTTCTATTTTCATACCCAATCTTCTCCTCTCCTTTCCAATTCAATTTGACTTCAAATTCTTTTCTTTCCTTGTTCAATTAGATATCCAAATCCTTGCTTTCCTTGTTCGTGAATGATGCGATCTTGTTCAAACTTTGTTCTTCAATTATTCGATTGCAAGCTTAGAGGGCTTCTCCTCTTCTTCATTGGGCTTGAGATTAGGATTAGATTTGGCATTAAAATGGGATTGAATATAGGTTTGGACCTATTTGATGTTCATTTGGACCTTGGTTTGAACAGAAACTTCAATTGGACTTGACCTTGGAATTCATTTGAACTTGACTTGAATTTATTGGCCACTTGTTTTTCTCACTTAATTTGAACTTTGTTTTTTTTTTTTTTTTTCCTTTTCTTTTCTTTTCTTTTTTTTTTTTTTTTTTTCCCAACCAATCTTAGTAATTGAATCAAATACATTTATGTTTAGTTCCCTAATTTCAATGGATCGTTTACCTATCTTATAATTTGTATTGGATTTCACAAAACATGAAAGTTGTAAATCTTGATTTTATCTTTTCAATGTAATTTGAATAAGATCAATTAGAGTTTTCTAACTTAAGATAGAAATCTTTTTCTAACATAACACCAACAGTATTTCTTGACCTAGAATCCAACTTTGGCTACATTTTTCTTCGATTTATAGGTTGAATCTAAAAAAATGATAAACTAGAGATTTGTAGCTCAAATTATGATTTTTCAAATTAATGATCTTGGTAGCAATTCTTTGCTGTCCAAAATATTCAATTTGCACCCTTTTGATGCCCGTTCTCATGTCTTTTGGGCTTGAACATTGATTTCTACTCCATTTCAGAACTGAAAGCATAATTATATTATTTGATTAGAAAATATCTAACAAATTATACTCAAAATAGATAAAAAAAAAAAACCCCAAAAATTAATTCTAATCCATATGTATAAAACAAACTTGTCATGGGCATATTTGGCTAGTATGATCTAGTTTACTATCTCTTTCCCTGTAATGATATTTTGACACTGTATTTTTTCCTGCCACATAAAGGATAGAGCATGTGATATGATCTTTTTGCATATGATGCTTGCCGTATACTAGTTGCATTGATCTTGATTTTGTTAGATATATGATGCAAGATGACCTAATGGAAAGATTTGTAAGATGGTTAAGTGCACCAATGTTTCAAGTAATACAGATATGTGAGGAGTATATCATTTACATGGAGACAGCTTTCATCAATTAATCTAGATTATTTGTGTATTATTTTCAGAGGAAAAAGAGTTTGAGAAATTTTGATTTGTCTAATATAATTGAGACAAATAACTAAAAGAACAACATTAACTAATAATGAAGTAAGTTAATACGAATATTAAAACCCTAATCGGTCAACTAAGAAAATTTAGATTAAAAGAAAATAAAGCCCTAAGTCCCCAATGGGATAGACTAATGGTCACATCCTCCTCCCCAATATTGTGATCCGAAATTCGAATCTCATTGTAATATAAAAAAAAAAAAAAAAAAAAAAAAAAAAAAAAACCTGAAAATTCAATGTTCGACTAGAAAGAACTCAAAATAACAATCAAACTAATATATTAGAAACAAGGTCCCTCAAAGACAGTTCTAGTGGTAGAATCTCCTCACTTCCATCCTCTCTTCTTCGGTTCAATCTCGTTTTGTTACTTTTTCTTGTACCAAAAAAATATATATATATTAAAAACAAGTATAAACAAAAAAAGTTTATTGGGGACTCGAGATGAAAAGAAGAAAAAAGGCTATAGAAGCTGAGAAAAGAGAGAGAATTTTCTGACACCTCGTGGTTGGCTTTGTTGTCAAGTCTAACACCCTTTGGTTGAGCCTTTGTTTTGTAGTTTTATTTTATGATCTTTGATACTCACACTTGTTTTTTAGGGCATATGCCCTATGATTAGTTGGTTCATTAGAATTACAACCGTCCCATTTCATGGCAACTGCTATTTTGGAACTTCCCCATTTAGAGGAAACTTTTTAATCTTATTAGATAACTCAGAATTTTGTCCCTGATATATTAGGAACCAGGTGAGTTTAATGGAATATCATGTCCGCAAAATTCAATTTGTTATAAAACTAATTTCGCCACCAGTTTTTTTTTTTTTATATATATATATAAAAAGATGCAACCAACTAGAATCAAATTGAAGAATGGAGAATTATTTATAGTATCAAGATTTGAACCCTTTTTTTTTTTGCGTCGTTCAATCTAATCTTAACATTTTTTTTATATAAAAGATATAACCAACTAGGATCAAATTGGTAAATTTTTTTTTTTGCGCCGTTCAATCTAAACATTTTTTTATTACATCGAGATTTGAACTCAAGATCATCAGGTTTGGAGATGAGGAATGTGACCACTAGACTACCTTTTGGGGACCTGTTCAATCTAATCTTGTAACGCCGACTCCGCGGTGCCGAAAAATTATACTATCGTTTCTAAATTAAATAAAATATTCCTCAATTTATATATATGAGAAATTTTTAACTTTATTGATTTTCGATTTTGGGGTTTTAAATTTTATTTTTGATATATTTTAAATACCGTTTCTAGGAGTTGTAAAATAAAGTTAGTATACAAATATATATATATGTAAATAAGTATTTATTTATTAATTTATTTATTTACTCAATTAGATATTTATAAAAATCTATTTATATAAAAATATATATATATAAATAATAATAATAAAAAAAAAAAACCCGGGTTAGGGTTAGAAAACCCTAACCCATTTCACACCTTTCCCACTTTCCCTTCTTCTCTCTCCCTCCTCCGCCTTTCATCTCCCTCTCCCGCGGCCCTTCTCCTCCGCCGCTGTCCTTCTCCGCCGTCTTCCACCGCCACCGCCTTCAACCATCAACCACCCAATCGCTGTTCACCTCTCTGCCTCTCTCTATCGACCTCTCTCTCTCCCCATCTCTCTCTATCTCCCGCTGTCTCCCTTTCGCGCAATCGCCCGTACCCGCGGCTCTCCACCTTCCTCCGCCGCGATAAGCCGCACCACCACCACCCACGACCGGTTGATCTACTCTCTCACTCCCTCAGTCTCTCCCTCGCTCTGCTATTCCTTCCCGCGCGCTACAGAGCGCGATCGCTCGTGCGACAGCGCGCGGTTGCCCTGCTCCCAGCGCGCGCCTCTGCGTGCGACAGCCCTGCCCCAGCATGACTGCTCGCTCGCGCGCTGACAGCCTCCTGCGCGCGCTCCAGCGCGATAGCTCCTTCCTGCGCGCGCGGCTGCTATGCTGCAGCTCCTCCCTGCTCACGCGCCTTCTGCCACCTGCGGAAGCCCCAAATCAGCAGTCACCAATACGCCTCTGAGAACCCTAAGTCACAGCCTTGCATAGGTAAGCATAGGTTCTCAAATTTTGATGCTAGGGTTTGAATATTCTGAGTATTTAGGTTTAATTTCTAACGATTGCTGCAAATTGAAATCGTTATAGGTTCGAGCTTGAGTCTCCTGGCGACCGGAAGCTAGGTCTGCAAACCGAGAAACCCTAGGTGAGGGATTTCTACCTGATTTAGTTAATTGAATGTATTTAGGGTAAATTAGGATAAAAAGTGTTATATATATGTAGGATGTATGTTAGATTCGATTTTATAATGCTTTGGGTGAAATTATAGGTGATTATTAAGACTAAGTACAGAATTTTAAATGAATTGAGTTGTTCTAGATGATAGAATCGTATTGACTTGATTTGAATGACTACTCTTAGAGTTTAAGTTGACGAATGCACGAAAATAGTCGAATTTGGGAATTAAGTTTAAGAATTTATGCAGTCTTTTTAATTATAAGTTGTCCTGCATATAGGAAATCAAAATACTATTTCCGTATGATGAAAATAGGCGTCAATACCTTTAAAATGAGATATGGTTTGAAGAAATCGGATGAGAATTGAAAAGTGTATGAATTTTCAAAGATTTTTCTAATTTATAGGGAATTTATGTATTTAGACGTGTTTTCGATTTTGAACGATTTTAGGTTTGAATTTAGCTTGATTTTGATTTGGTTATTTACTTATAATAGAATGAAAATTGATGACATTGGAGTTTATTCATAAATTGGAGAGTTAAGGTTTGTACAAACTTAGGGAAAATGATAAACCCTAAGATTTATTTAAATTTGATGATTATTGTGGTAATTTGATTAGGTTGATCTTGTTGGAGACTCGAGGAGTCAAATTCGGGTTTGATTGTGGAAATAGGGAGTGATTACCCTCCCTAGAATGTGAGTGGGACCCTAATCTCTTGCATGAAATAGTGAAACTTTATTTTTATCATGATTTTAATAAAACATGCTTTGATATGCGTGATCTCGACGTATGAATTTGAAATTCAAATCTGTTTTGTGATTATTGGAGTGTCGTACTTATGTTTTTCACGATTATGCATCCATGTTTGAATGAAATGAAATTGTGCCATGATTTGAGAAATGAAATGTTTTCTATTCTACCATTGCATCGGTTGTTGATTTGATATGATTTTGATGAAATGTATCTGGCACACTGATTTGAAATGTTTTGAGATCTATGATATGGTTCTTATCTGCAGGACATTGTGCCCTTGTGTTACTGTGATGATGACATTGATGATTCCGTAGCTACGAAGGGACTTTGTAGAGGCACAAGTTGCCCGGATACGCTTCTGCAGGAGGTATCCGCAAATGTCCGGTTGATATTTATTCATAGGCACGAACGGTTGAACCCACATCGGGGGAGGACGTGTGTGACGCCACCGTCTAGCACCGGGCGGTGACCTATTTGACGAGACTGGGTAAGCAAGGAGCTAAGCCCACGGTCAACGTCGGGGTAGAGAGCTACTTTTGAAATACTTTGCATAATAACACCCCCGATGCGCCTGTCCTTGGTCATGGTAGACCTTTGCCAGGATCCTTTCGGCCAGCTCTATGATCTACTTGATTTTTTTTTAAAATGGATGCATATATGTATGATATCGTGTGACTGCATAAATGAGATCATTTTATTGAATATATCATGATTTATTGCGAAACTTGAGTTATTGTTTACGAATGATATTATTTGACACTCCAATATTCACCCACACTATTAGTACTTGAGATTAATCCCCTCACTCACTGAGTATTCTTCCCCGAATACTCACCCCTCCTTTTTCCCTCCCCAGACAGGATTATTGTGATAAGACGACGTATTTGGCTCGAGGACTTGATAAATTGTTGGCGGATTTGGTGATTCAGGAAGGTGAGATCTTAAGTTTAAATTGAAAGATGAATTATGTATTTTATTGTCGACCCTGCGTGGTCTTGTTGAGGTCCGTAGTTGGCCGTGTACTTATTTTGGGATGACTGTATAATTTATGTATGTTTATTTGCGAAACTCTCATATTTCATTTACATTGAGGCGATTGTACGTATTTGAATGTTACTTGGGAAATTTGTTATACATTTGTATAAATTTAGGTCCGCTCGGTGTGGCGGCTGCTCATGCTCTAGTTGGGCATGACAGTAGAGGTCTGTGGCTATGACTGTTGGTGATTTATAGCCTTGCGTTGTTCTGGATGTCGGTGTTGGGAGTCGTTGGTTTTGGAGAGGCTGGGATGGCCATTTGGTTTATTTTCAAATTGATTTTGGATTATACAGGTTTATACAGGTTATTTGTACATTGGGAGACCTCCGATTTATGGGGAGGTTCTGTCCGATTTTTTGTAGAAATACAGCCGGCATCTAGGACAACGGGCGGCTATTCACGATTCCCGGTTCGGGGCGTGACAAATCTTACCAATTTGTATTGATTGACAAGGATCATGATTTATAGTACAAATGATTCAATTGAGATCGATAAATTATCCTTTTTTAAGGGGAGGATGGGTAAGCATTAACAACAAGGTTCATGAAATTTGCGTCGTTCAATCTTCTAAACTAGAAGAAAACTTATTTTCTAATCTTGCAATTATTTTTCTATTTTGCCAAAATCAAATTTTACCATTAGCATTTGTTTATTATTCTTTTTGCTTATTGAGGTTGTTTGTAGTCTTCTTTTGGGGTATTCCATCTATATATTTGAGTTTTGGTGCTTAAGATTTCTATCGGAAATTCTAACATCACACCATGATTGAGCATAACAACAGGTTTTTTTTAAAAAAATAATAATAAGAAAAAAAAAAGAAAGAAAAAGAATAAAGGAAGGGGGTTAGAGTATACGTCAAATGAAAAAAAAAAAAAAAAAGACGACCATTTCTTAGTATATAAATTAAAACAAAAATAAATAAATTAGAAAAAGGTTTGTCATTATAAATTACTTATTAAGACAAATTATGGTCTGCATCCTATAATAATTTATGTTGTATAATATTTTGCATCCTCTAGTTTAGGATTAAATAACACTTCATAGTTTGTACATTCCAGTAGTCGACTCCATCGAAGAGATCGAAAGTATATAAAACTAGTGTGTGTCATCAAAAATAGCCCCATAATAATAATAATAATAATAAAAGAGATAAAAATTTTTCCTCTATTTTTTTTTTGTGTTAGGTTTTATTTTTAATTTTATTTTATTTTTCCCCCCCTTCTATGAAGCTATCCCCTCACTTTTTGAGTCCTCACAAGGTTGAAAAGGAAGGACACCACCCATAAGCTACGTAAATCAAAGTCATAACACCTGCAAAGTAAAGCTTAATTTGATTTCCCTGAAATTTAGACAATAAAGAATGATATTTCAGAAATTAACCAACAAAAAACCCACCTCCCAAAATAATCTTGCTCTAGAACAAATGTTCCCAACGTCACTTGGTGGAACAAAGATGATTATAAGAGAGATGATGTGGGATTTTAAGTCATAGCCTTCTTTCTACAGTCCCAATTCCAGAAGACCATAGGCCAAAATCCATGGCCACCAAGGGCAAAGATGTCTCCCCAACTTTTAACTTGAATTGAACTCCGGCGTGCTCTGGGAAAAATACTTCCCACAAGGGCCAATACAAATAGGGGGCTTAAAAACGGCCAGCGTAAACCAATGACACAAGGAACACAAAAACCAGTGAACTTACATGCAGCAATGCTGGACCAAAACTACAGGACTTTGCATGAAGTAAAATCTTTTATAGAAAAGAGATGGACCAAGCAAACAATGGCCACATAAAATCCTTGCATTTTGAAGCTCTTAGATACTATATCATTTCATGCACCTAAAAGAACAGCAGATGAAAATAAAGAAACAAAAAAGACTTCAACGGTTCTGACCCTTAAATTAATATCCATTACTACCAAAAATTTCAAGTGACATCTAAAAATGTAATGGGGAAAATAAAGGCTAAACACCATCTGTCTAAGCCTCAGTAACCGGGTACTCAAACACAACATCTTTGCCAGCAAGCTTCCTGTAAACAGCCGCAAAGGTTTCCAGCTTGTACTCGGTGTTGTTTCTCTCCTTTGGGTCCAAGAAAACCTGTCATCATGCCATGCAATATCCAAGTTTTAGTACGATTGTGGATACAAATCAAAAAGTGGATAAACCATGATCAAAACCTTGAAAGCAACAAAGGATGCAGGAATACAAGCCAACATTGGAAGTCCTCCAACAAGCCACGACTAGGTTATAATACTGGAAAGGGGTTGGCATAAATGACTCAAACAAGCACATTGCCTTCATCCTCCTCCCTCTACCCCAGCCCCTTTTGTCTCTCCCTCTCTCTGTCCCTCTATGAAGTACGGAAATCATGGAAAAACTGTTACCTTCATAATCTTGGATCCATCATGGCAATATCTGACACGCTTCCCAACAATTTCAGCAGGGCAGACTATGTCCTCCAGCATAGCCTCGTGCACAGCTGTAAGAGTACGGGTGCGGGGCCTCTGAACAGCAGAACCTTTCTTTGGGGGCCTCAAAATCCTCCTGGACGCAATCAGGACTACATCCTGCAAGTCAACAGTGCCAACGAGTTTAATTCCAGTGGAATAATTCCAACCATTTATTGTCACTATAATTACCTGAAATGTCTGCCAAGAAGATTAGAAAAACTAAACAAAAGCACACATACAAATTGAACCAGTTTGACTGATGCCTTAGCAATACGTATCTGTGCTTGCATCAGTGCATGCAAGACCAAGACTGCAACACGACTTTAGAACAATGACATTAATACATGTACAATGAGAGAATATCATAATTTTCTCAATCATTGACAATTTAAACCTCTTAGATCTGAGTTTTCATGAGATATGACAATTTCTTTTATTATTGCAGCATCAATAAATAAGTAAAAATAAATTTACACATACCACTAGTCAATATAATTGAAACAAAAGAGTATTCACGGAGCATCCTTGAGATCTTTTATTAACATCCAAGAAACATCGTGTGTTGAAAAAATAAGTAAACCTATAAACCCATTCAATTTTAAATTAATGGTGCTTCAGGAGACACAAATTCAGTACCTATTTTACATAACTTTTTTCAACTTAAAGCCAACTTAAGGTTAAAAGTTAGCCAAATAGGGTTTTCAAAATCTGCTTTAAAAAAAAAAAAAAAAAAAAAAAAAAAGCTTTTTTTAATGAAGAAAATAGAGAACTAAAAAGGAGAAGCTGCTTTTGCATGGTTTTTTATTTTTCAAAAGAAATAATGGATTGACAGAACTGTCCCTAATTATTTCAACTATTATAATTTTTCCATATATATAAACCCAAAAAGAATATTTAAATATTTCAATGTTAATGAATATTTAAAAATATTTAAGTAAACCCCAAAAAATATTTTGCAATTAACTATTGATGAAATTCTCCATATAAATTTTAAATATTTATGAATATTTTAAATTATTTATGAACTTAAAATATTTATTTTTAATTAATGAATATTTTATAATTATTTGTGAAACTATTTATTTTATGAATTATTTATGAAAATTTAACGTTAACTGCCTTTATTATAATTTCATTAAATATTAGAGTTTATATAAGTTATTTTAACAAGCAATCTACTCACATAATAGAGTTTTTTTAAGTGAAATTACTAAACAACTTATCACTTAAATTTTAGAAATCTTATTTTCTGCACTAACTTATAAGCCAAAAATAAGAGTTTTTAATTAACGGGGTAAAAAGTTAAGCCAGGCTCTAGCCCCTCCAGCAAAAAAAACAAGTGTTTGTCATGGACAAAAGTGTTTCTCAAGGCTAGTACAAACAGGTTACTGCAACAAGGTTGCACTCCTCAAGGTAATGGGGTGTGAGAGCACTCCATCATCCAAGCAAAGGAGTCTCCAATCTGAAGAGTTGGGTCTCAACAGCATCTTCATAAACAGCTGCTCTGCTTTTGTGACAAAACAACTTTGGATTTTACGAACATCAATTTTGTATCCTCCAAATATTTGCAAATTGTGGCATAACAAGTAAAATAATATAAAGAATACAAAATAAGAAACCTCTTCCTGACGACAGAGCATTGCAAGGACTAAAAAAAATAAGGGATAAAATTAATAAATGAACATGATGAGCTGCAAAAAATAGACCACAATTTCGATTCATAGATTGTAAACTACATCGCTATCTCAGCATACAAGAGAATAGAGAACATGAGGAAAATATTTTCATGAAGATTCAAATAACATAACCGTCTCCATCAGTGAAATACATACTAATGAGTTTCATCAGACTTATTGATAACCAAAGCATCAAGCAGGATAAATGAATAAGCTAAAAGGGTCTGTCCTCACCTTTCCACTGAATTTCTTTTCGAGTTCCCTGACCAGCTTAAGATGTATCTTGCGGAAAGCTTTTCTCAATCTATAGGGGACATGGATGACAACTGCCTTTCGGTTACCAGAAACATCAACTTGGCTACACCATTTCAAACACAGGAAAAGATGCAACAGATGCCTTCAGAAAAGAACTCAAACACTGTGATAGTAAGGGAAAAATTAAGAAAAAAATCCTTACACTGCTGAAGTAATAAATAAGTCCTTCAAGTCACTTTTCAAATCATGATTGGTATTCTCCAAATCAAAGAAAGACTGCAGAGACAAAAATACAAGTTCAATACTGGAATTCCAAATGTAAGGATGAAGGCAAGAGGGTGAGAACGAATGACAGGATGTAATGAATTCTCACTAAATAACCTGTGCAACAGTCTCCTCAAACTCAGTTGGATCAGCATCCTTATCCTTCAAGATTTTCTTCCTCGCAGTAAACATCTTAACAGACCTATCCCAAGAGAAATACATTATGCGTTGTCGATGTCATGAAATTGAAATTAAAATTCTCAACAATTTAGCAAAAAACAGGATTACATTAATGTAATCAGTAGCCAATGCAATCAACAACAACAACAAAAGTATTAAACAACATGAATTTAAAGAAACAATATTACATCAGTCTCATTAGTGTTTTTAAATCAAGGATTACATTAACCCACCATCATTAAATATTCAAAATTAGTAATATGTATGTTTATCATCTAAAATAACATTTTGAGCAAGAGGTCAGAGAAGAATATTTTGATCTGAAAAACAATACAAAGAAATTCAAGGAGTATCCCAAATCTCGGCATCAAGCATTCAGAAAATCTATTAGAGTTTCCAGAACAGGCAATAAAACAGACCAATAAAATCCATGAGGGTTTTCATTTTTCAATAAGCTCACTAGATCAGAACAATCGAGAAAAAATAGTTAAGGCTTGTAAAACGATTAAAAATTTTAATTTCAGAGAAATTAAATCAGAACATACAAGAATTTTTTTCAAGGAACTTCACGAAATTTTTCCAAGAAATATATTCAGGAAAAATGACAAAACAAAAAAGTTAGGGTTTTAATTGTACCTGAAATGACGACGATGAGAGGAGAAAACGGAGCCTTGGTCTGAAAGAACTTACAGAGAGAGATGTCGCAGCTGAAGATGAAGAAGGAGAGAGTGAGAGTGAGAGGTGCGGCTAGGGTTTGAAGTGAGACAGAGAGAGATGAGAACGAGATTTTGGGCGGCAGAGGCAAAGGTATAAAAGTGAGAACGGAATGATATTAGGTTTTGGTCGGGCGGGTCACGGCCGAAATATTTTCTCTTCGACTCGGTTATCTTTTGGTCATTTTTTTTTTTTTTTTAACACCAACTACAAACACTCACGAATCTTAACCCAAAAATTTGAGGTTAGCTCTGAATATTTTTTTTTTTCTTTTTTGTTTTTATGGGTCGATATTTAAATTTTTTTTAATTAATTCAATCTAAATATTACGAGATCATCAAGAAATTGACTTTTCTAAGTTTTATTTTTCATTCTTATAACTCAAATTCAAAACCTATAATTAAGAGAGTATAATATTTTACTGTTATAACTATAGGAGTTTAGTCAGCTCTAGACTATTTATCTCTCATAGTTTTGATAAAATTTTTATTTTAAATCATCTTTTTTTATCCAAATTTGAGACCAACTATGACAGATTTAGTAATTCAATATTGAATTAAAATCAAATCATTCAGGTTTTTTTTTTTTTTTACGTAATTCTTTGCTTTCTTTTTGTTTTAGTTGGATTGAAATCTTTAATATTTTGAGAGGGATATTTTATATAAATTAAAATGTATTTGATTTTGAGTAGATATTTACAATTGTCTTGACCATAGTGAATCTTCAATTTGTATCCCATGGGGAAATGGTAAGATGACAAAGAGCATTGTGAGCCTTCTGTAGAAGGATAAATCAAGGCAATAATTTATTGGATGGGCAGAAGAAAGACCTTAACCTAAATGCATAATTTTTCATCACTTATTAAGAAAGTGTAAAATATGTATATTTTAAAACATATGCATATATATTAATATCATAGATTTTGTGAGGATAGTTCAAACGGTAGAATCTCTTTACTTTCATTCTCTTTTTTTTTTATTTAATTTCGTTTAATTGTATTTTCTTGTATAATATATATATATAGAAGGGGGCATTTACTTAAAGCCATAAATCACACCTTTTATTTCCTTAATTCCTATCACCTAATTGGATTGCAATATGGTGTTTAAAGATTGTGGAAAGAAAATTTGGATAAACTTATTACCCCAACACCCTATGGAGGTATCATAAAGAACTCCAATCTTGATAGGGGTGTTCATCGGTGAATATTCGATTTTTCAGATTGTTTGGATTTTGAATTTTAAAAAATTTAACCAAAAAATGAATCGAATCATATAAAACCCGAACAAATTTATCCGAATTAAATTTCAAGGTAAATGGTTTGAGTTTTATTTACCTGAACCAATTCCACTGAATATGAAAATGGTTGAAAAACCTATTTAACTTCAAAATAACAATTTACCCGAACCAATTTTACAGCTTTGTTAATTTAGTTTCGGACGAAATTTAAATAAAAATTTTTATTTTTCAAACCGAACTATTAACCCGAATTTTTAATTCAATGAAATCATTCAACAGACCTTTTTTTATTAAGTCGAACCAAATAACCCGATTTTTTAATAATTTGGGGTGTGAATAATTTGACCTGAACAATGAACACCCCTAATTCTTGATCCATCCCATGATGCAAAAGAAAAAGGGGGGAAAGGCATATGATATAATCAATCGAATGGAGATCTTAGAATGGTGCTAAGAAAATTTAGCTTTTGTGATCATTGGGTGAAGCTCCTCCATCCTATGGAGAATATTGTAATATGTTAAAATTTATCTTTTAATAGATTTGATAATTAATTCGAATCGGATTATTTGAAACTAATAAATAGATTACGAAATATGATATCAGTCGATCAAGTTAAAAAAAAATACAAGTATCACGGAATGGAATGTGTTATATCTTACCGGTATATAAAAAAATAACTATCTTTGGAAATCCCTCCTCCTTATGCCACTTGGTGCAACCTAGATTTTTTGGGTCATTTCTAATTTTTTTTTTTACACTTTTTAGTTGTCTAATATACTGAAATACCCTCTCATATAAAAGTTGTGCGCATGCACAGCTACACACTATTAAAGGATTTTTTTGACATTTCAAGAGTCTGGTTGGTTGAATTACCTGAAGGCTCATAGCCTAAAAGCCTTGCTGACCTCAACAGTTGTTCACTGTTCACTATTCTGAAATGGTTAGGCACTATGTGAGGACTTTTGTGCCAATTTATTCTACACAATTTTTTATGGTTGATAAATTGACGAGAAGAGTTTTGGTGCCTTTATCCTGCTAACCAGCAACTCATATCAAGTCTCTCAGTAAGACTTTGCAACTGAATTTCCTCTCTTTACTTTTTCCTCCCCCTATGGAATTCATGTTTGTACGTTGGCTACAACTCATGTGATTTCAAATGATATCCCTAAAATTCAGCATGATATGATGTTAAGGTTGTGCAAAAATTTCCTCCCTGCTTTTTGGTCATTTCAACCAATATCCTTAAAATTCAGGCTGTTAAGATTGTGCAAGAAACCACTTGTGTGGCTATTTTGTGGTATTATATAAAAGGGCAATAAAAAGAGTAACCAACATAATTGTTGGTGAGTTCTTGAGCACTCTCATTTCTCTTGGTGAGTTATAGTGTTCCCATTTGTTCTACTCCTAGCTCTTCCAGAAAAATTTTCATTCTTGTTTATTATATTAGTGTTGAATCCTTCCATTCTTGTTTGTCCCCCCCCCCCCCCCTCTCAAAAAAAAACCACCAAAACCACCCCCCCCACCCCCCCCCCCCCCCACCCCCACAACACACAAAAAAAAAAAAAAAAAAAACAAAACAAATCCCCCCCATATATTTTTTTTTTTTTTTATTTTTTTTTTTTCCCCCCCTCTACCCATAAACCCCCCCCCCCCCCCCCCCCCAAAAAAAAAAAAAAAAAACCCAAACACCAAAAATTATTAATTAAATAAAAAAAAAAAAAAAATTATTTTTATAAAATATAACACAAAAACAACAAAAAAACTAAAAAAAAAAAAAAAAAAAAAAAAAAAAAAAAATTTCTTAAAAAAAAAAAAAAAAAAACCCCCCCAACAAAAAAAAAAAAGAAAAACAACAATCCAAACCAATCAACACAACAAAAGGAGAAAAACCCCCCCCAAAAAAAAAAAAAAAGGAAGGCCCCCCCCGGGGGGGGGGGGGTTAACGAGAAGTATAATAATTGTTCGGACATAGTTTAAAAATTTTCGTTCTTGGATTATGCCAAATACTATATTATGTTTAGTGATATGTTTCAAATATAGACAACTTTCTGACACTTTTAATTTTGCTTCACATTGTGGATGAGATCTCTTGGTTTGCTCTTGATTCAACATTATTTTACGAATTAGTTCAACCTTTCAGTTGTGCATTGCTTTTGAATTTTTGAATTTATTTTTGTTGAATCTTATTTTAACTCTTAATAATTATAGTGTTCAACATTAATCCATTCAATGTTTGTCTATTGTATTAGTTTTGAATTCTTGCACTCACATTTGTAAGGTTTTATTTCAGGTTTTGTTAAATATTATGTTTACTCATATGTTTCGGATGCTTATAACTCTCTCACCATTTTAATTTTGAGTCAGATTGTGTATGAAATCTATTAGGTTCTTCTTGGTTGAACATTATTCTGAACAAGGTATGCTCCTAAACAAACATTTACACTATGGTGATCATCAAAAGATTAGTTTCTGAATAATAAATATGTGTTTAGTTATGGTTTTGCTGTGCATGTGCTGCTATGGTTTTGCTATGCTGGTTATTCAGTTTCTAAATAATAAATATGTGTATAGGTACTCTACTGGTTATATCACACTTTGAAAAAAGTATATGCCATTGTTAAATACTAATACTTTTGGTTATCTTACCCTGTTTTTCTGTCAAGGTTTGAATTTGAGTAAACCTAAAAACTTGAATGATTTGAATGTCTTTACTAGCTTGTCGTTGTTTTGATTTTGAGTGAATTTGAATGTTTTAGTAATTTGAATGTTTTTATGGCATGTGCATCATAGAAAGTTATGACATCAGGTTGCATTATTTCAGGAAGCTAATACGTGTTATTGTTCATTGTAACCTTTGGTTTCCCAAGATTGACTATTTAAGCTTTTGTATGTGTAGGAAGAATCACAAAAGTGTTCTGGGATATGGATATGGATATGCTAGATAGTTTGTTTCATGACAAATGTAATGCTAGGCAATCTGATACCATATACCAAAAGTCATTGGAAAGACATTCCAATAATCAGTCACATTTTAGGCAAATTATACCTGTTGCCACACAAAATGTGAAAATGAATATCTGTCCTACAAAGCGATATAGACAGGATGCAATTACCGGATGGAAATTAAAGCATCTACGTACATCCATTTTGCATAATCATCTTCCTGTCCGGTGTTTACAAATAAACAGAGGTGAAAATGATACTAATGAAGTTGTGCTTGAAAATCCTATCACTAGAAAGCAGCAGCAACAACAAAAGATTAAAATAACTAAACGTTGTCGGCTGAAAAAATCAACCTAATAAAACCTGTAAGAGAGGAAGAGGATTATTGGGTTTGATTCCTGAAAAACCTGATATTTTACCAAAACAAAAAGATTGTCCATTTTGTGGTGCCAGAAAATTTTACTCTGTGACAGTAAACTTCTGTTGCCAAGCTGGAGATGTAGTTTTGGCTCAAAATAGATTGTCACAGCCACTGATAGAATTACTAACATTATCATCAGAGGAAGCTCAATCATTTAGGACATATGTAAAAACTTATAATAATTTGTTTGCTTTTACTTCTTTTGGAGTTAAGTGGGATAAAAATTTGACAAAGAACAATAGAGGCATATACACATTCAGAGTTCAAGGTAAAGTGTACCATTATATAAATGATTTAATTCCATCTAAAGGGCCACCAAAGAATATGCAACTCTTTCTTTATGATATTGAGAATGAAGTAGAGAATAGATTAGTTGGTAGCCCAAAGTTATTAGAGAGTATTGTGATTAAACTCATTTCTGTTGTAGAACAAAATCCATACGTCCAGTTCTTTAGAAGTTTACACCATCTTCCAGAATTAGATAGATACCAAATTACATTAAGAAGTGTTCCTAGACTTGACCAAAGAGTATATAATAAGCCTTCTGCTTCAGAGGTAGTTGTACTCTGGGTTGAGGGTGAGCAAAATGCAGAAACTAGCCGACCAAATACTAGAGTTTATACAAATAGTGGTCATTCAAGAAAAATTGAATATTATTACGGCTGTTATGATCCACTTTAGTATCCTTTACTTTTTCCCCATGGTGATCTTGGCTGGCATCAAAGTATTAACAAACAAGGATTGACAATAGAAAAGACCAGAAGAAAAAGGAGAAGTAATGCACGGGAATTAATATCTCCAAATTATTATCAAAATGTGGATGAGTTATTACAAAATGAGGAAGATGGTAAGTATTAGTGTATTATTATAAAAAAAATGTTTTCCTCACTTTATATGGTATTTACTTTTAGATACTAATTTAGCTTGTTTATTCCATTAACAGTTATGACAAACATTGAGGAGAATCCATATTTTGTCTCAATGAGGGAATATTATGCTTACAAACTTCAAATAAGAGATAATGACCGGTCTTTCTTATTACAATTTGCTCGAGCTTTACAACAATATGTGGTTGAATGTATATTAAATTAGAAACACAAAGACTAGACTATTATCGATCATGACAAGAAGAGGTTAGAAAATAATTTCTCCAAAGGATTGTAGATGCTATAGCAACTGGTGAAACTGAAGGATCAAAGGTTGGCCAAAGAATTATCCTGCCGGCAAGCTTCGGAGGGGGCCCAAGAAATATGAGACGAAAGTATATAGATGCAATAAGAGATGTCCTGAACAATCCACTGCACAGGAAACTATGCTCACTGAGTTTTTTTACATGAATAGAACAGACACATGCTAAAAATTTGAAGTGCACCTATGTTCAATTTCCTGATTATTTTGTTTGGAAAGCTGATCAAAAAAGATAGAAACTTAGAGATAGAGGACACTCTGTAGGTAGGATTATGAATGCTCATCCATCAGAGGAAGAACGATATTACTTGAGACTTCTCTTATTAAAAGTTAAAGGTCCAAAATCTTTTCAAGATTTGAAAACTCTCAATGGAGTTCAAGTAGATACTTTTTGAGAGGCAGCATTGTTTTGTGGATTGTTAAAAGAGGATAATACATAGGAACTTTGTATGCAAGAAGTTTCATTATTTCATATGCCATATGAAATGAGAAGGTTGTTTGCTACCCTTTTAATTTATTGTTTTCCAAATGATCCAAAAAAATATATGGCTCAAGTTTGAGGATGCAATGTCAGAAGATTTAATGAAATCTGGATTGATGCTACCGATGGAAGTTAAAAAAAAAGTCCTACAACAAATAGATCACTTCCTGCAGTCAATGGGTAGAAGTATATCTGATTATGGCATTATCTTTCAGGATCTAAATTTATCAGATAATATAAACTTAACCAGAGAGTTAAAAGCTGAGAAAGATGTGAAAGTTTCTGATGTTGATTACATGCAATTTCTTTACTTAACTCTGAACAAAAAAAGGCATTCACTATTATACATGATAGAATATTTAACAACCAAAGTGGTGCTTTTTTCATTGATGGACCTGGTGGAACCGGAAAAACTTTCTTGTATAGAGCACTTTTTGCCACCATTCGATCAAAATGTTACATAGCATTAGCAATTGCCACTTCAGGAATTGCGGCATCTATTTTACCAGGTGGTAGAACTGCACACTCCCATTTTAAAATCCCAATCGATATCTCTGAAGGATCAACTTGCCGAGTAACCAAACGGAGTTCCTTAGCATATTTAATTAGAGAATGTAAGTTGATCATTTGGGATGAGGCACCAATGGCAAAAAAGACTGCAATAGAAGTTCTAAATGATTTGTTGCAAGATCTTATGGATTCTAAAGAACCATTTGGTGGAAAAATCATTGTTTTTGGTGGTGATTTTAGGCAAACTTTGCAAGTTGTTCGTAGAGGGACTAAATCTGAAACATTGAATACTTGCTTAATAAATTCTCCTGTCTGGCCACTCCTTGAAAAGCTTTCCCTAACAGAAAACATGAGGGCTAGATTGGATCCTGACTTTACAGAATTCCTTCTCAGAGTAGGTGATGGATCTTACCCAACAGATGACCATGGAAACATCAAAATGCCACCTTCTATTTTATTAGAAATAAATGACACTGATGATGCGTTACATAAATTGATAAACACAGTGTACCCTGAATTACAATATGAGTCAGATATGCTAACTTCTTTACCATTCAATTGAGCTATTTTAACCACAAAAAATGAATTTGTAGACGAAAGAAATGATATTTTGATCCACAAATTTCCTGGAATAATAACAGAATGTACAAGTTATGATGAAACACTTAATCCAAATGATCAGGCACAGTTTGAAGATTTTATAAATTCTCTTGCACCTGATAGTTTGCCCCCTCATAGACTCTTTCTGAAACCAAATGTTCCAATCATTTTGTTGAGAAATTTAGACCCTACAGAAGGACTTTGTAATGGAACTAGATTAATATGTAAAACACTGAACAAAAATGTTATACATGCCGAAATTGCAGTTGGTGACTTTGCTGGCAAGCAAGTATTCATTCATAGAATCCCACTTCAGCCTCCAAGTGATGAGCAATATCCAGTTGCTTTTAAAAGAACTCAATTTCCTGTTCGCTTGTGTTTCGCAATGATAATAAATAAGGCTCAAGGCCAAACACTTGATTTTGTTGGCATTTATTTAAAAGAGCCTGTTTTTTCACATGACCAACTTTATGTTTCTCTTTCTCGTGCTAGAACATCTTCAGCTATCAGATTAGTTATTAGACCCCCATTTTATTCACGCCAAAATGCTCATTCAACAAAAAATGTAGTCTACATAGAGGTCCTTCAATATTCAAAACCAAAGACAAAGTACACATGCTATCAATTTCATTTATTACTAATTTGTCTTGGTTTATACATTTATAACTCTTATTTAGCTTGTTTGTAATCAAATCCTTCTTCTTTTGAAAATATAGATAACAATGCCAAGACGTATGCTTCTGGTGCTTGAAGTTAATGAACAAACTAAAGGATGGACAGTTCTTGTTCAAGTTGTTGAACGAAACCATGTCCAACTAACCAAAAGTGTTCCTCCAACAATGTTGAGGCGCTTGTTGCTGACTGATGCATAGGTAATTTTTATAAGTTTGAATACTTAAATTTATTTGCAAACATTAACTGTTACCTTACATATTGTATATTCTTTGTCTAAAAAAATAGGGCACTAAGGTAACTGCTTTGCTATATGGCTCTGATATCCGTTTCCATCACAATCTCCTGTGGCCATTTAAGAGATATTATATCTCAAATGCCATTCTCACAAAGATAGATCAAGCTTTCAGAGTAAGCAAGTACCAATTCTCTTGGATAATTAAGAGCAAAACATTAGTTGAGGAATACATTGAAACAATGCCACCAAGTCACCCTTGCACTTTCCAGCTCACTAAATTTAGTGAACTTTATAAGTATGCCGACTCAGAAAATTTATAAAGTAAGAAACTAAAACAACTATTCTTTTTTACCCATTATCCAACCTTTTTTTTATTACTATACTATAAATCCAAATAACACACACCCTTTTACAATTCACAGACATCAGAGCATTGGTTATCTATGCTTTCTCTCCCAAGCAATTTGTTCCGGACAAAACTTCTAGAAATTTTGTTCTCGTTGATGAGGAGTAAGACATCGATACCTTCTTTCTGTTATCACAGTAGTTTTTAGTTTTCTTATCTACTTTTTTTTTTTTTGGCCTCAAAAGAAAAAGGCCAATGGTTATGACGATGTGGAACGAATTTGAACAAACTGAGGGTGCAACCATTGCAAATGCTATTGGCACTCCCCCGTTGATAATTGCCATGCGAGTCAAAGTCACCACCTTTCAGGGTAAAGCAAATTACTTGGTTGTCCAAAACTACTTGCTTTGTCGAACAAAAAAGGAAAAAAAATGTTTGCCCATTTATAACATGTATTTTCTCTGCAGCATTATCACTCACAACAAGACTCTACCAGAAGACATGCAGATGAAAAATTGGTACTCTCTGAACTTTTGAAAACACACATTTTACCTTTGTACTACACTTCATGATCATATTAAATAACTGTTACTTCAAGTTTATTCAAAATGATTACATGCTTCCAGGTGTGTAGCTAACAAGAATGAACTTGATCATCTTGTGAAACAAAAAGCTTATAAATACTCTACAAAATTGCTTCCACCTCCACCAGAAGAAGATTTCGCTCCATTCAAAAAGTAGTGAACATAAAATCAGTAATTAATCTTCTTATGTCTTGCCTATTCAGAAGAAAAAAATTTACATGCATAACTCCTTTCCATAGATAAAAACTGCTTGGATTAAAGGGAAAACAAGCCTTATACCAAGACAATAACAAGCCTTATACCAAGACAATCAAAGCATTGGTATACATCCTGTACCAACTGCCAAAAAGCTCTAGATGCTGAGGAAGACTGGGTTGTCACATGTACTGGTTGTAATGAACAAGTTGAAGTCGAAGTCAGGTAAAAATTACTTAAACAAATATTGAATTAATATAAAAAAAAAAATTCACAGCCATTAACACAAATGTTTAAATCATAGGTCAAGGATAGGTATCATGGTAACTGATGAAAGTGGCAGTATCAATGTCTCCATCTTCACACCAGATGTTGAGAAGCTCATCCCATACACTCCAATTCAGCTCAAACATGCAGATGAACATGTAAGCATAGATATTCATTTACTTTCCTCTTTGCTTCAGATTTCATTACTCACTTTCTTCTCACTTCATAATTCCCTTTTGACTATATAATTACTTTTTAGAAATACATCTTTTTAAAATCTTTTAATTAAGTTATTAATATTTTTAATTTTTTTTAAAAAAATAAAAAATAACAAAAACTTCATAAATGATTTGGTTACGATTACTACTATAGTACACCATTCCTATTTCAAACACGAGCAAGTCAAAATCTTGCTCTTTTTCTATCATGATCTGTTAAACCTAATACCTATTAATCTCCTATTTATTGCTTTTATACAGACTATACTTAGAAAATTAAGCAAAATATACAAATCTCTAAACAATCTTACATAACTTTCATACCTAACTCTATCCAAATGAACAGCAAGATGAAGGTATACTCTGTGATTTGGCTGACTCAATTGCAAAGTATGAAATCATCTGCTTTGTAAGATCATATGAGTCCTTCTTCCAGGGACAAGCTACAACAAAATATTGCGTTGTGAAAGCATACACAAAGGAGGAAGCAGAACAATATCCACTCCTTCCTGCAATAAATGAATGCACCACTGAGTTCACTACAATTGTTACTTCTGCTACTTTGCCTCTGAATGAACAAAGCACAGACCAATTTTTCACTCCAACCACCAGTTCAGTGATAGAAGAAATTGTTAAGGACATCACAAGAACTCCAGCTACATCATCATTATCTCCTCGTGTTAAGAGATCACTGAATTTCACTATCGAAAAATTACAGACAGATCCACTTCAAAATCCCTCACATGGATTAGAATTTACTCACTTTGAAGAAAATCCTGAAAAGACATCTGGAACAAACACTCGCAAAAAGGATCCACACTAAAGCTAAATAGAACTAAGCACAACTCAGTCTGCCAAATATTTTTGTTAAGCCAACCTCTAACTCCTATGTAAAAACTATATATATATTTTGATGCCATATTATGGTCCATCATATGTCTGACTAACTGATATTTAATGAACCATAATATGCATTGTAATTAGCCAAATGTAACCAAAGCATAAGGAAAAATGCTACGGTAGAGCTTGGCAAATGAATGTGAAGCGTAATAGTACTTGTATAATCAAGTTACTATTAAAACTACTACTACTTTTGTTCTACTTATGAAAAAGTTTATTATCTTTCTTTTTGCTCAAACATGACAACTTATATGAAATAGGATGTCTGCCAATATCTTATCTTATTATTAATATCTATTAACGTGTCTTATGTGCTTAACTATACTCCGCTAAACTTAAAATACTATATAATCTATTGTTTCAGTCACTTGCAACTCATGTTTGATATTCTTAAAATAAATCATTATCTCTAGGGTCAGAAAATAATTGAGCAAATCATACCAATTGGATGTATGGTTGTCTAAAATCTCCATTGAGGACCTACTTATACAAAGTATACATAGAAAGGCAAAAACAATCAGTTTCTAATGGCAAGCATATTCTTTCCTTCTCTCCTTTTTATGCCTAGAATGCTCCCGCAAGGCTTTTGTTTCGAAAGTTTGTAGTCAGGATGGCTATCAAGTCGTGCCACGTCCTACAGCTCTTCTTGCGCCTAGTATTGTTCCTTCTGTTAGGCTTCTTATCATCCTATTCATTGTATTTTGGATTTGGCCATTGACTTTTGTTAGAAGTTTCGGTGAAGCCCATAGACTTTTTGAGTCACGTATCTGCCACTTTTATTCTTACTGATTCTGTATGGGCTTTTGCTTTCTGCAAGCATTGTGTTCATATTTGCTGGGGTGACTTCTTTGAGAGATTACTCTAGACATTTATAGGAATTTGGAGGCCAAGATGCTAAAGCCGAAAAATTAACATCCTTCGCTGCTCTCCAACTGAAAGATGCAAACCAACAAGTACATATAAAAAACTATCTATATCTTGCCGGTAAATACTCTCACAAATTCTAAGCTCCTCCCATATTTGAGCATCTAACTGTCAATATCTTTTTGTGCGGACAGAATGTCAACTTGTTTTGACATTGTCATTTCATACAACCTTGAAGATATCAAATGGTTCGACAACTTTAAAGCAATTCGCAATGAAAATACCAGTGTAAATTCATCCACTTTTTATAATTTATGACTATAAAAAAACCAAGACTTTTAATAGCTATTTTCGAACTTTTATATATCTCACATTGCATGTTAATGAACTTTATACATTCCACTTTCAAATATTTCTTCTTAATTATACATTATTTAATCACTTCTATAAATAATATATATACATAAATTTTTAACGATTACAACGTACAGAATAAAAAATGAAAAAAAATACTGGGCCAAGGCCGCACCTTGTGCGGCCAGAGCCTGCCTAGTCTTTCTGTATAGGTTTGCTTCCAACTTATCAAAGAGCCTAGGGGATCCTCTCACCCCTTTTCTGTTTTTTTGATGCATAGAAATGTTGTCAAGAATTCTATGTCAGAAGTTGAAAAATAAGGTGTTTATATAAATATTGTGAAAACTTTTAAAAGCGACAAAAATATGATTATTTTTTTATTTCAAAAGTATTAAAATCTTTTTTTTTGAAATCTATTTTAAAAACTATTCGATCAACTGTCCGTGATTTAAAAAAAAATTAAATTAAAATCGATTCCAAGAAATTGACTTCAATATGCCACATAAGCTTCTCTAACTAAATCACACTCTCTCCCTCTCTCTCCATCCCTCACCCCACTCCCACTCTCATGCCCCCATTAACTCTCTCTCGCCTCTCCCTCTCTCTCCCCCTCTCTCTTCTCCATTCACCCGCCAACTTACTCTCTCTCTCTCTCCTCCTTAAAATAAAATACACACCCTCTCTCTTCTCATTTAATTTATATTAATTTTATAAAATAACCCAAAAAATTATATTCTTTTTAATATTTGTATATTAAATAAATTAAATAAGATGAAATTTATAAATTAATATATTAATTTTATATTTATAAAATAAAAAAAAAGAAATCTCTCTTTCTCATCATTTAATTTATATTAATATTATAAAATCATTTAACTAATAAAAATAAAATAATTTTTCAAAAATTTGTATAAAATCAATAAAATAATATTCTGGTCAGGTACTCGAACCCGAAAAAACTATTTTATATTATCATTTTATATTTTATAATTTAATATTTAATATTATAATTTAATATTTAGTTTAAATATTATAACTTAAAATTTTAAACTTCATATTACCATTTAATATTTTATTAACATTTAAATATTTAATTTAAATATTTAAATATTATTAAATATATTAAATTAAAATTATAAAAAATATAAATTATTAGTATTTGTATAATATTTCAAAATATTTATAGTAAATTAAAACTATAAAATTTAAGAATTTAACATATAAAAACTTATAGATATTAAAACCAAATCCATGTAGGATCAAGCTAAATATTAAATTAAATATTAAAATGGTAATATAAAATATTAAAATATTTAATATTTTAACTAAAGTTAGATAGAACTACAATTAAATTAAATTTTAATATAAAATTATTAACACAACAATATTTTATTTTAAAATTTAGTTTTATAAAAATTATTTTAATTAAAAAATACAATAAATAACATAAAAAAAATAAAATTAAGTTAAAAAAAATGAAAATTTTCAAATTGAACCGTACAATCATTTTTCTCTATTATTAATAATTAAAATAGATAAAAACAATGAATTAGCATACTAATTTAGTCCTAGCATCACAAAGAAGAATAAAGAGACAATCACATATTAATATTTTATAATATTGAATTTCAATTATTCAAAAAATGAATTTCCTACCACAGCACTACTAAATTAATGAACTTCTAAATCTAATAGCCATCTGCATGTTAATCAGTTCTCATACCTCAATCATGCACCTCTTTCCTTTTAGTTCTCTCTCATTAGTCTAATTTTTCTCTTATCTATGTGACTACCAAAAAATCATAAAAATACCAACGACATGTAAATTTAGTAACAAAATATTAATTTTTTTAATTAAAATTTTGAATTCAAAACTTAAAAATAAAAAATCTAATATTGAAAGAGTTAATATTTAAATGTGATTAATTAGATTTTCGAATACAAGAAAAAATGTCTTACAAATATCCGGCAATATTGTATTAAATTTGAATTTCTTCGTTAGAGTCACACCCTAAGTAGTTACAAAGCAATAGACATATTTTTCATTATCATTTAATATTTAATATTTTAATATTTAATATTATAATTTAATATTTAGTTTAAATATTATAATTTTAAATTTTAAATTTCATATTACCATTTAATATTTTATTAATATTTAAATATTATTAAATATATTAAATTATAATTATAAAAAAATATAAATTATTAGTATTTGTACAATATTTCAAAATATTTATATTAAATTAAAACTATAAAATTTAAGAATTTAACATATAAAAACTTATAGATATTAAAACCAAATCCATGTAGGATCAAGCTAAATATTAAACTAAATATTAAAATGGTAATATAAATATTTAATATTTGATATTTAAACTAAATATTAAATTATAATATTAAATATTAAAATACTAAATATTAAATGATAATATAAAATAGTTTGTTTGAGTTCGGGTATCCGACCGAAATATTATTTTATTGATTTTATATAAATTTTTGAAAAATTATTTTATTTTTATAAGTTAAATGATTTTATAATATTAATATAAATTAAATGAGGAGAGAGAGAGATGTGAGAGAGATGTTTTTTATTTTATAAAAATAAAATTAATATATTAATTTATAAATTTAATCTTATTTAATCTATTTAATTTATAAATATTAAAAAAGAATATAATTTAGGTTATTTTTATAAAATTAATATATATTTATTTTATAAAATATATAAATATTTATTTTATAAAATTAATATAAATTAAAGTAGGAGAGAGAGGGTATGTGTCCTATTTTAAGGAGGAGAGAGAGAGAAAGAGAGAGAGTGAGTGAGTGAGTTGGCCGGTGAATGGAGAAGAGAGAGGGGGGAGAGAGAGAACGGAGAGAGAGAGGGAGAGGGGAGAGAGAGAGTTAATGGGGGCATGAGAGTGGGAGTGGGGTGAGGGATGGAGAGAGAGAGAGAGTGTGTGATTTAATGAGAGAAGCAGTTGATCGGATAATTTGAAATCGATTTTGAAATTAATTTTAAAATTGATTTTAATAAAAAAAAAACAATCATATTTTCATCATTTTTAAAAATTTTAATAATATTTATATAAATACCCCTTACCATAACCATAGTCAAAATCAAATCTTTACAAACAAAATTTTTTCCATCTTTACTTTTTCACCTTTTCTAATATTTGATAAAATTAAATAATGACAGACACGTGATCAATGACTTTTTCATGTGACAGAGATAACTGCATGCATTATTCAAATTTTCCTATTTCATTCATATTTGTCATTTCCTTGTTTTTCCCGCTTCAGGTGGTAAGATATATTATTATAATAAAAATTATCACTACTTCGACCATGTCTACGTCCATGGTTGTTGCGGTCTTTGATTATATTCAACAAAAAGCAAAATCAATCGAGATGAATTTCAATATTTTTTCTCATATAAATTTTAGATATCTTTTCTCATAAAATATCAATAGCTAACCCAAACCAATATTTCAACTTTCCAAATAATATCAAGGACGAGTAATTGACACCGAAAAGAATTTTACAAATATTATTTTTTTCTAATAAATCAATATATATATATATATATATATAACAACATTTACAAGTCATATAAATACAAATTCTTAAATATAAGTGTCATTACTAATATTTACAATAATACTATAATTTTCTTTATAAATTCAGTTTGTAAATAATATTTACTCCTATCATTTAATATAATTTTCTTTAAATGATCACATTTTGAAAATGGGTTCAAATTCTTGAGATAATTATCATTTCTTTGAACAATTTTTCAAGTATTTCAATTGAATAAAATATGTATTATATATAATATGATGATATTTTCTTTTAATATACAACCAAAACAAAATAAGCAAATCACTTATTTTCAATCAAAATAAAAGAAATTATTATTTATTTCTCAAAATATATATCGATACAATTAATATGCAGAAAAATGAGAGAGATTCAATAATTATTAGAGTTGTCAATAGACTAACGTACATATCCAAAAATATATATAATCATACAAAATATTACAAATTTGAAAACAACAACAATCAAACAACATATTGAAAAAATATATCAAAATAGACATGAATACGACCAAAATCAAAAATCAAGTATAAGATAATGGTTATACCTTGAATTTGAATGATTTACGATTTCACAAACAATGTCATACCGATAATGTGTTGTGAAAATCAAATAAAATATACCGAACTTAAAAGAGAAATATTTATAAGACAATGTAATGAATGGTTTTATTTCTTCTTTGCATATTCTACTTAGAGTTGGATCGTATTTATAAACTCTCAAAAAGGTATTATATACATATATACATTTATAAGCCTTGCCAACAATCAAAGGCAGCTTTGATTTTTCAGCCTCTTGTACTTTTTTTTCCATAATTTTTCTTGTGGGCTTATCATTCAACACAAGACTACTCCTTTGAATCTCTGCTTCTTTCCTTGTGAAGGACCAAAAAAAAAAAGATAATGAATTCTAGTATAAGCATTACTATCTTGAATCTTACAAAAATTGTAGATAATATTTCTGCCCTTACGGAATTTTTGCTTATCATTTTTTCTTATACATAGGATAGACTCAAATCGGAATAAATGAAGGTGTCAGTTGAGTTATAACTTGTTAGCTTTTGTTTATTATTTTATCTTCTGCACATGGTGGCTTTAATTCAAATAGCTAAAAAGGGTGATTGTGATGCTGTTGATGATCGAACAAGGCTATAATTCAAAAGTTACAAAAAGTTTTTAGCTGCCTAAAGTAACTTACCCTTCAAAATTTGATTTTGGATAACATAAAAAGAAACAAGGGTGATTGTGATTATATGATTTACATTAATTTTTTATAATATATTCGAATTAATAATTTAAAAAAAAATTATGAATATTGTATTTATAAATTTTATACAATAATAACATAAAAAGAAATTTTTTTAAAAATAAAATAGGTTTCACTAATATAAACTTATCTTTTTGTTCTTTTATATATGAATAACAACTGTCACTACAAAAAAACAAGAATTCAGCGATGAAATTTTGCAACGAAAAATATTCGTCGCAAATCTGTCACAAATTTAGCGACCAAAATAAATTTCGTCGCTAATTAGCCACGAATTTAGAAACAAAAAAGTATTCGTCGCAAATTTTGCAACAAAAAATATTTTCGTTACAAATTTCGTCGCAAATTTGTGACGAAAATTTTTTGATATAAAATTCGTTGCAAATTTGCGACGAAATAATAAATTCGTTGCTAAATTTCCAACGAATCCTAAAATTCGTCGCTAAATTTGCGACGAATTTATAATTCGTCCCAAAATTTGCAACAAAATAAACATTCGTCCCTAAATTTGCGACAAATGAATTATTCGTCCCTAAATTTGCGACGAATTCGTCAATTCGTCCCTAATTTAGGGACGAATTTCTTTTTCGTCCCTGAATCAGTGACGAATTTTATTTTCGTCCCTGAATTAGCGACGAATTAATTTTTCGTCCCTAAATTTGCGACGAATTCGTTAATTCGTCGCTAAATTTGGGACGAATATTTTTTTCGTCGCTGGCTCAATGACGAAAAAAAATTTTTACTCTCCCCGAATCGTGAAATTTTTTTTGCGTCCACCGAATCTATTTGTCCCCTTGTCTCTCGCTCTCTCTCACTCTCACTCTCACTCTGTCTCTCGCTCTCACTCTGTCTGTCTCTCTCTCTCTCTCTCGCTCTCACTCTCTCTGTCTCTCGCTCTCACTCTGTCTCTCGCTCTCTCTCTCGCTCACACTCTGTCTCTCGCTCTCACTCTCCCTCTCACTCTGTCTCTCGCTCTCTCTCACTCTTACTCTCACTCTCACTCTGTCTCTCGCTCTCTCCCTCAGTGGTTCTGCGAAGGGATGGCGGATCTATGATCGGTAATCTCTCTCCCTCTTTCTCTCTCTCTCTCTCGCGGCGTGGAAAAGCAGATCCGGCGGCCAAGCCGCCGGATCTGCCCTTCGCGGGCCAGCCGCAGCAAGGGGCTGTCGCCCATGCACGGCCCAGCCGAGCGCAGGGGCCACTGGCCCCTGCGCTTCCCAACCTCGAGCAGGGGCGCGGCCCCTGCGCTGCCCAGCCTCGCGCAGGGGCCGCTGGCCCCTGCGTGCGTGTCCCATGGGCTGGGCCATTGCACGGCCCTGGGTAGGCCCATTGGGCCCGGCCCGGCCCATTGTAGCCCCTTTTATGCAAAATTATTAAAAAAAAATTTTTGACAAATTTTATTTATAAAATGTTTTTATTGTATTGTTTTAATAATATATTAATTATTTATAATTATTTTTGATGTGTCAAGATTTGCGATTATCGAATATTTGGATTGGAAGCTGTTGCTGCTGTTGATATCTGAGCCCATCGGTGAATTATTATTTGGTGGTGAGAAAAGTTTTAATTTGTATTGTAATAATTGAAAAATGAAATTATGTAAATTTGTATGTTTGTGTTGTTTTTATTTCTATATTAGTTTTTTTTTTATTTTGTATTTAGTGGTTGATCTAATGATATGTTTGGATTTGTTAATTTTAATATTTTATGTAAAATTGGAATCAAAAGTGTTGATCATTGTTTAGGTGAAACATTATGTTAACAATAATATGTAATTTATAGTAAATCTTATTTCGATGAGTTAAATAATCAATATTGTTAAATGTTTAATAATATATATTTTAATTGATTATATGATAATATTTAATGTTATTGTAATAATTTAGTTAATTTGTTTGATATTAATTAAGTTAATAATATTATTTATTATTATATTCAATTTTTGTTAAATTAAGGTTATTATTATTAATGATGTTAAGTTGTGTTAAATTTAATGTTACTTTTATAATATTTAATTTATACTGTGAGATTAATGTTAAATTTTTATGCGATCAACGCTATTATTTATTGTTATATCAACTTAGTTGTGATTAATGATGTTTTCATTATTGATGATTTAGTAGTTATTAATATTTTAAAAATTTTAAATTTGGAGACAGGAAAAATGCAGAACGAAAGAAGTTGGATGTATAAAAAAAACTTATCTGATCGTCGGGGTTTAACTGATGAGTTTATTTTTGAGTTGGAACAATTTTTAGATTTTGCTTGTAGTCATGTTGATTTTATGGATGGGAATAAGCTAAGGTGTCCGTGTAGAAGGTGTCGTAATGATAAATTTTTTCAGTGTGACAAAGTTAGGGAACATCTTTGTAGATTTGGTTTTACCCCGAATTACTATAATTGGACATGTCATGGTGAACCGTTCATTTCTGATGAGGAGTATGGACGAAACAGACAATTCTCAGTTAGTGGGAATCAGAGTTATTATGATCAATTGAATCCATATCAGAGGATGGTAATTGATGCAGCGGGTCCGAATTTTGTTCCCGAACCAAGCGCTGCAAGTTCTAGCTTTGCTCCAACATTTGAACATGAGTATACTAGTTATGCATCACCATTGGAGGAGGTAGAAGTACCAGGTGTTGATGAAAATGTGAATAATGAATCATCTCTCCAATTTCAAGAAGTGTTAAGAGTCGGAGATGAACCTTTGTGGGTGGTTGTGACAGCCACACTAAGCTATCTCTAACCGCAAAAAAGTTGAATGTCAAGGCAGAGCATAATGTTTCTGAGGATTGTTTTAATGATTTTGTTCAAGTTATTGGAGAAGTATTGCCGCGTGATCACATTATGCCCAATGATTTCTATAATATGAAAAAGTTGGTAAAAGAATTAAGTCTTCTGGTGGAAAGAATTGATGTTTGCAGAAATGCTTGTATGCTATATTGGGGAGATGATAAAGATGCAGATTTTTGTAAATTCTGTAATCAATGTAGATATAAGAGTACTAGGAGGTCGGGTCGTAATCAGCGACGTAAATCATACAGGCAAATGTTTTATTTGCCTTTAACTCCTAGGTTACAAAGGCTTTATGCATCCGAGACTACTGCTGAACACATGACTTGGCATGCAAATCATGAAACGAAGATGGGTTAATGTGTCATCCTTCGGATGCGAGGCGTGGAAATATTTTGACAGAACATATCCCGAGTTTGCCGAGAGACTCGAAATATTAGGTTAGGTCTCTGTCCGATGGATTTGCTCCATTTGGCAAATCAGGAAGAACTTATTCTTGTTGGCCAGTTATCTTAACTCCGTATAATCTTCCACCCGGTATGTGTATGAAGACACCGTATATGTTTTTAACATTGGTCGTGCCTGGCCCGCAAAATCCGAAGAAGTTAATAGATGTTTACATGCAACCATTGATTGCGGAGTTGAAACAACTATGGGATGAAGGTGTTCCTACATATGATGTTCATACTAATCAGATGTTTGTAATGAAAGCTGCTCTTCTTTGGACCATAAATGACTTTCCGGCTTATGGTATATTATCGGGATGGAGTACTGCTGGGATTTTAGGATGTCCAATATATATGGAGAGATCAAAGTCATTCAGATTGAAACATGGGAAGAAAGCGAGTTATTTTGATTGTCATAGACAATTTTTACCGTTAACTCATAAATTCAGAAGAAATAAAGAAGAATTCACTAAGAATAGAATTGAAAGAACACCTCCTCCATTGAGATTAACTGGTGAACAAATTTGGCATAGAGTCCTTAACTTTCCATCTGTTATTGAAGAGCCACATGGTACAACATATGGCTATGGTCATTCGCATAAATGGACTAAACGGAGTATATTTTGAGATTTATCATATTGGAAGAGTCATTTGGTTCATCATAATCTCGATGTAATGCATATCGAGAAGAATGTCTTTGATAATCTGATAAATACAGTGATGGATATCACTGGAAAAATGAAAGACAACTTGAATGCAAGAAAAGATATGCAACTCATTTGTAAACGACCCACTCTTGATGTCGATGAAAGTAGTAGGGGACCAAAACCGAAGGCAGTTTATACATTGAGTAAGGATCAGAGACGGATTGTTTGTGAATGGTTGAAATCATTGAGGTTTCCTGATGGTTATGTCTCAAATCTTGGAAGATGTGTCGATTTGAAGGAATGTAAGTTGATTGGTTTAAAAAGTCATGATTGTCATATATTTATGGAAAGACTAATTCCTATTGCTTTTAAGGAACTATTACCAAATTATGTTTGGGGTGCCATTACGGAGTTAAGCATTTTCTTCCATGATATTTGCTCGACAGTGTTGAGACATTCTCAGATGGAGAAGTTAGAGAGAGAGATTCCAATCATTTTGTGTATTTTAGAAAGGATATTTCCACCGTCATTTTTTGATTCCATGGAACATCTTTTGGTTCACTTGCCATATGAAGCGAAAGTTGGAGGTCCTGTCCAATTTCGATGGATGTATCCATTTGAAAGGTGAGTTTTTCATCTTTTATATTTCGTTATTAATGCATATAAAATTACTAATTTCATTACATATAATTTTCTAATACATTTTGTTTTATTACAATTAGATTCCTATATCATTTGAAGAAGAAAGTGAAAAATAAGGCACGTGTTGAAGCCTCTATTGTCAATGCATACATTCCTATATCTTTGATGACTTACACAAGCACTCCGGAAGAAATAAAAGAGTTATGGTGGAGTGAGTTCAAGGTAAATTATCCTAATCAGTTTATATATAAAATTAAGTTAATAGTTTTATAATCAATTGGTTTTTTTTCATTGCAGCGAGTATTCACGTGGGACGAGACTGAAGAGTTGGAAGTAAAAAGAATTTTCAAGAAAAAATGTGGTGATCACATTCGACACGTTTTAAATCATGCGAAGAGACACGGAAAAAAGCCAAATTGCATCACCGAGCAAAATTGGGGCATGATTGTCAATTTTTGGGAATCGGAGGAGAGCAAAAGAAGGAGTGAGCAGAACAAAAAGAACCGAGCTTATAATTCAGGAGAATCGTCTGCGACGTATGCGGGAGGCTCGATCAATATCGGTGAACATAGAAATAGATTGGTAATTTTATACAAACACTAATTTTGTAATTTAATTTAAACTATTTCATTATTTCTAACAGTGTTTTTTTTATTTTAGGCCAAAGAAACGGGGACCGAGCCTTCATTCATACAAACTTTTACGCGCACATTTCAGAAAAAGGACAAGACTTGGAGCGGGGAGAGAGCTAAAGCAATTAAGGTTTGTAATTTCAAAATTTTTAATTATTTAATGAACATTTTTAATGTTGATTTGATCATATTATCTTGAATATATCATAATAATGTAGGAAGATAAATTTATTAGATTAGTCTTTCCCAAGTTTATTTTTATTGTTAAGTTGATTTTTTGATTTCTAATGAATTACTTGATAGGGATTTTTTTTTCCCATAACTTTTAACTTATTCAATATTAATATGAATGTTCATAATTGATATTCTATATAGTCTCATGATTTATGTTACTAATTTTTTTATTTTTCTTATATATATATATATCTAATCAAGATTATATGTGCTTGTATTGTATTGTTATTGGAAATTTATTTTAATTTTTTTCATGACAACACAGGAGAGATATGATGAGATGTCACGCAGAAGCTCGAGTGCTAGTGATGATGTTGGTGGATCTGAGCCATCTGTTGATAACATAAATACATGGCTCGAGTTGACTGGTGGAGCAAAAGGGGGTAGAGTAGTTGGATTAGGTTCTTTGAGCAGAACTTACCAATTCCCTGGTTCGTCTTCTTCCACCCCACCAGGGTAGAAATAAATCAGTTAACTCAAGAGGTGAGCCATTTGAAGGACTTATTGCGGCAAAGAGATCAGGATTTCAATGAACTTCAAGCAAAGCACACGCAAGAAATGAACGAGTTCCGCTGCGAAACAAATGTTAATCATGCAGCATCTTCAGCTAACTTACGCTCCAAGTCAGATTCCCCCTTCTATTTCTCCTCCTGATAATGCTCGAGATGGTGATGAAGGTGATGATTTCTTCGGTGACGATGATGATGATGATGAGGATGATGGTGGTGGAGGTCATACTTGAGATTGTGTATTATTATTTGACTTACATTTTGATACTCGTTATATTTATTTTCTTGGTTATATATGGTTATTGATATTTTAACATTTAGACTTGATGTTGATTTTATTTTTGATATTATTATTATGATTTCTTGTTGAATTTTTAATTTATTGATTTTATTGAATAGTTAGCTATATTTATGAGTATAGATGACTGAAATTTGATATTAAAAACGATTTGAATGATTAATTGTTGATTAGGTTAGATGAGCAGGTATAAAAACAAGTTATATAGGAAAAAATGATCCAAATATATCAATAAAATTTTTAATTGTCGCAAAAAACATATTGGCCGTTAGCTACGAATTTTGCAACGAAAAATAATTTGTCGCAAATCTGCGACGAAAATCATGTTCGTCGCAGATCTGCGACGAATAAAATTTTCGTCGCAGATCTGCGACGAATCGTATTTTCGTCCCAGATTTGCGACGAATTTTGCGACAAAAAATGTGGGAAATTTCTGCGACAAAAAATTATTTTTTCGTCGCAAAAATTTGCGACGACTTATTAGGGACGAAAAAAAATTTGTCGCAAAATTCATCGCAAATTTGTTTTGGGACGAATTTTTTTTACGAATTTGTCGCAAATTTTGTTACAAATTTATGATTTTTTTGTAGTGTGTTATCACTTAAACAACGAAATAGTAATATCAATTAATAATAGTTATTAATAATTTATCATCCCACATCAACCATTAGCCATAAGTTGAATTTTATTGGTTAAACCCACACCTTAGGAGATGGAAACTCAAGATTAGTAAACTTCTATTATTTGTGGTCTATGTGCCAAAATAATAAATATATTTTGTGGTAAATGCTTTGCTAAAGTTATATATATGTTTTTTTATTGTGACAATCAACGAATGAAAATATCTTTTTAAATATAAAAAATTAATGGACTGAAAATATATATTTTTTTAAATATGAAAAATTAACAACAGTAAATCACCAAACGCTAGCAATTAAATTCTTTGAGAATGCGGAATCTCAACGGAAGTAACAAAAATCATAAGAGAGGTAAGGTCCACACAAGGTTGGGAGGGCCCGATCATACTTGAAATAAGTTTGATTATAGCTGGTGTTTTAAAATTTGGATCGGAGTAATGTTAAGGCGGTTAATGAGTTATTGAGTCAAACTGATCGGATTAAATAAAAAAATCAAAGGATGTCATCGTAAAATTATAAATAAATTTAAATTATAACGAACATAAATATCAATAATATGTGACTCGAGGTGAAAGTTTTGTAATTTTTTCAATTATACTCATAGGTTTGAGTCACGTCATTACTCTTTTTTGTACTAAAATATTATGTTAAATCGAGCCGATTCAATCTGATTTTCTCGTTCCAATAATTTTGATCGATTTTTTTAAAATTAATTTAATAAAGAAATTCAAATTGAATGCTGGTCAGATTTCGGTCACACATAAATTAGTAAAGACACACTCCTTGTTTCTATTAGAATTAGTTCCAACTTCTTACGAAGTCATTATCCACTGCTCTAAGCATTTTATTAACATCTTTTCCGATCTATTGATCTTAAAATTTATAGTATATTTGAAAGTTTTGGAGAGAAAAGAAAAGATTAGTCAGGAGAAAAAAGAAAATGAAATTTATTGAGAATAAAAATTTTATTTTCAGCTTTTAAAGAGTAATTTTTGAATATAAAAATATTTTAACTCTAATATTTTTTTTCTTTCTACATTTAGAGAGAAAAAATTTTAAATTGGAATCCCTTCAAATTCTTTTTTTTCTCTAGTATTAAAACTCTCAAATAAAAAAAAAAATCATAATTTTCTTACTTAATTTTTTCTTTTTTCTCAAAATCTTTCAATCCAAATAACCTATTAAAAGCCAACTTGTAGCATGCTAATTTTTGGATTCAATCTTTTTAAATACATAATCAAAGCAATTTTTCATATTGTTTGAATTAATTATTAAATAAAAAAATAAAGATTCAAATGCCTAATTAATCCGTTAACCGATAACTAAGGTCAAAATTCATTATATCTAATATAATTATTAAATATTGATAATTTATATATAAAAAAAATTATAATCTAACAAATTACCATACACAGTTATATATATATATATATATATATATATATATATATATATATATATATATATATATATATATTAAAAAAAAAAACCTCGATTGCCGTTATATTAAATAAATTATCAATAAAAGTAAAATGAAGTTAAAATTAAAAATTAAAATAAATTGCGTTACACTTCTTTCATTCATTACATACAGCTCATCGTCTTCCCACGTATTCTTGGCTTCTGCTTTCTTCGACGGCGTGGCGTCTCTTCCATCACAGACTCATAATCCTCTTCGTCTTCAACTCCACTTACTTGATCCTCTTCTTGTCTCTCACGTTTATCTCTCAAATTTTTATATTTCCTCTTCATTTTAACCACTAACATCATATTTTTCTTCCATTCCTGCCGCCGCCGCCAAATCCGCCATCCTTCAAGCTCAATCGTGGCCGGTAAAGGTAATAATTTTGATTTTTTGCTTGAATCCTCTAAATCTTGCAACTCCTAAATCTAATTTTTATGTGCAATTTCATTTCTTCGATCGGAACCCGTTCCGGTACGCGAACGATCCGCGATTGAGATCGTGCACATACCAGAACAGAGATTGTGGGGGAGGGTGTTGTAGATATTTTTAGTTTCCAATAAAGTCTTGTTAGTTACAACAAAATAGTAAACATCCAAGACAGCATTAGGGTTGTAACAGAGTTAGTTAGTTACAGGATAGTTGTAATTAGTTACAAATTGTTAAGCAGAACAAGGAGAAGACATTATGAAAAATGTTCTTCATTGCTTCTTCTCTGTACTTTCTTAGAAATAATGACAATTCTATCTTCTTCCTAATTTTCGAACTATTCTCCTCACCAAAATAGTAATTCCTGACTTAGGATTTGTGAGATTTTCTACCTTCAACATCAGTGGTATCAGAGCTTGGTTTTAGTGAACTATGGCTGAAGGTACTAGATCCCAAGACATTAAAACAAGTGGAAGAAAACGTGAAGATGATGTTGAGAGAACAAAGGGAGCAATTTGAGAAAGAGATGTCTTCCCTAAGGTCTTTGGTTTTAGAGTTAAATTCACAAAAGAATCAAAATGTAGCAAGCTCCTCACCTACTGGTTCTGGTTCTTCTGCAAGACATGGAAATTATGTTGTGCCCACAAGATTCTCTCGGTTGGAGTTTCCCAAATTTTATGGTGATGATTTTAGGAGTTGGTTGTATAAGTGTGATCAATTCTTTGAAATTGATGAGACCCCGAACCATACAAAAGTCATGATTGCTGCAATGCACTTGGAAGGAAAAGCATTACAATGGCATCAGATTTTCATGCGGTCAACATTAACCGGTGAAATGCCTAGTTGGGAAGAATACATCAAGAAAATGTCAACAAGATTTGGTGATTTTTTGTATGATGATCCAATGGGTGAATTGAAGGGTCGTAGACAAAGAGGATCTGTCATTGAGTACCAAGATCAATTTAAGGAACTGCTGAACAGGGTTGAATTGACTGAAGAATATGCTGTGAGTTGTTTTCTAAGTGGCCTGAAAATAGAAATTCAATTGTGAGTAAGGATGTTTATGCCCAAAACCTTACAGTATGCACTAACTCTGGCCAAATTGGAGGAGGCCAAAGTAGGAAAAAACAAAAAATTTCTTTTAAACAAACCACTTCTTTCCATTGAAACAATTCTGCAACACCCCAAAACCTTGTTTTCCCTGCCTACACAACCAACAAGCCCTCTAAACCACTTTTACCTTTGCCTAGTTTACCAACTATCCCAGCTTCTGATCCTAAAGGAAAAAAGCCATTCAAAAGATTGACTACTGCCGCAATGGAGGAAAAGAGAGCTAAAGGCCTGTGTTTTTGGTGTGATGAGAAATATGAATTTGGGCACAAGTGTCAAAATAAGCAATTATATAGATTGGAGATTTGTGGAGAAGATGACAATGATGAAGAAGATAATGATGAAACTAAGGAGGAAGTAGATGAAGAGGAGATTCAAGGCAACTTTGCCCACATTTCTATTAGTGCAATGACTACCACAGCCATTCCTCAATACAAAACTATGAGGTAATTGGTCACTTTGGAAAAATAACACTGAGTATTTTTATAGATTGTGGTAGTTCTCATGATTTTATACATCCAGAAGTTGTAAAAAAATTGGGATTGCGGATGCAGCGAGTGAAGCCTTTGATAGTAGATGTTGCCGATGGGAATAAGTTAACAACTTCCGAGAGAAATTCATAGTTGATTTCATGGTCCTTCTTGTAGGAGGATGTGAGGTGGTATTGGGTGACCAGTGGTTGTCTGTTCTTGGTGATGTCACATGGAATTTCCAAGAATTAAGGATGGAATTCTTGTAGAATAGAAGAAGGGTAGTACTCAGGGGGTCTAAACGACAAACAATTCAACTAACTAGACAGGGAAAAATGCAGAAGATATTGCAGAGGTTAGATTCTATAGCAACTGCTTAGTTATGTTTCATTCATGCGGTGGAAGAAAGTATTGAAGGGCAGTTATTTGGATTGAACAATATGTCAAAATTGAGACAGGTATCCTCTCAATCTGAAATTACTACAACTTTAAATGCATTGCTATTGGAATATGATGATTGTTTCTTGTTTCAAGAACCTGTGGAGTTATCTCCCAATAGACTACATGATTATAAGAGTTTTTTGAAAGAAGGAACACAACCTATTAATATCGGGCCTAATAGATATCCCACCTTTTAGAAGGGAGAGATAGAAAAATTGATCTCTGAAATGCTGCAAAGTGGAGTTATTAGAAAAAGTATCAGTCCTTATTCATCCCCTATAGTTTTAGTTAAAAAAAAGGATGGCTCCTACAGAATGTGTGTGGATTATAGAGAGCTGAATAAGGCAACAATTAAAGACAAATTTCAATTCCTTTAATTGAAGAGCTATTGGACGAGTTGTTTGGTACAAAATATTTTTCTAAGTTGGATCTTAGCTTTGGTTATCATCAGATAAGGATGTGTACTGAAGACATTCCCAAAACTACTTTTCGAACTCATGATGGACACTATGAGTTTGTTGTAATACCCTTTGGACTGACAAATGCCCCATCCACATTTCAGAGTTTAATGAATGAAGTGTTTAGAGCTTGTTTGAGAAAATCTATCCTTGTATTCTTTGATGATATTCTTGTTTTCAATCCTTCTTGGGAAGAACATTTTTGTCAATTGAAAGTTGTGTTTGAGTTGCTCAGGCAACATAGTTTCAAAGTGAAGAAAAGCAAATGTTCTTTTAGGCAGCAACAAATTAAATATTTAGGGCATGTAATTAATAAGGATGGTGTACACACTAATCCTCAAAAGATTGCAGCTATATAATCTTGGCCTATCCCAAAAACTTTGAAAGAATTAAGGGGTTTTTTGGGGCTTACCGACTATTATAGAAAATTCATCAAAGACTATGGTAAAATTATAAAGCCTTTGACTGATTTACTCAAGAAGAATAATTTCAATTGGTCGGGTGGAGCTACTCAATCTTTTCAACAGCTGCTGAAACAACTCATGAGCTCTCCTCCTGTGCTAGTCCTTCCTGATTTTTCACAAGATTTTGTGGTGGAAACTAATGCTTCTGGAGTTGGTATTGGAGCTGTGCTCTTGCAACAAGGAAGGCCATTGGTTTATTTTAGTAAAACTCTGGCTCCTAAACATTTGGCTCTTTCTGTATATGAAAAGGAGTTGCTAGCTATTGTGAGTGCTGTACAGAAATGGAGATCATATTTACTTGGAAGACACTTTGTGATCAAGACTGATCACCAAAGCTTGAAATACCTCATAGAACAAAAAGTATCCACTCCAATGCAGCAGAAATGGATGGCAAAATTGATGGGATATGACTATGAAGTGGTTTAAAGAAGGGGGTGGACAATGTGGCTGCGGATGCCTTGTCTAGAAAACCAGTGACAGGAGGGCATGCCTTTGCTATTTCTATAGTAAAGACTCCACTATTAATTGATATCTAGCAAAGTTGGCAAAGTGATCCTTTACTATCAGATTTAATTCAAAAGCTGTCTACTACTACTAATCGAGATTCTTCCAATTATACTTGGGAAAATCTGTAATTAAGAAGGAAGGGTAAATTGGTAGTTGGAAATGATAAAACTCTTAGAACCAAGTTTATAAATTTGTGGCATGGTATTGCAGTAGGGGGCATTCAAGGGTGCAGGTGACTTATAGAAGACTCAAGAGTGTGGTTTATTGGAAACACGTGTTGCCTAATGTTCAACAATTTGTTTCAGCTTGTGAGAGTTGTCAAAGGCATAAGGCTGACAATGCTGCTTATCTAGGTCTACTCCAACTTTTACCAATTCCTCCGTTGGTATGGACTGATATCTCATTAGATTTCATTGAAGGATTGCCTAGGTCCAATGGCAAGGATGTTATCTTTGTTGTGGTTGACAGATTAAGTAAATATGCTCGCTTCATTGGAATAACCCATTCTTATACAGCTTTATCTGTGGCACAAGTTTTTATGGATCAAATTTATAGATTACATGGGTTACCACAGTCAATTGTGAGTGATAGGGATGCAATTTTCATCAGTCGATTTTGGCAAGAATTATTTAGACTTTTGAAGGTGCAAATACATTTATCTTCTTCCTATCATCCTCAATCCGACGGTCAAACAGAAGTGGTAAATCGTTGTTTGGAAAATTATCTTAGGTGCATGACAAGTGATCACCCCAAAAAATGGAGTTTTTGGTTACCACTAGCTGAATATTGGTACAATACCAATTTTCATTTAGCCACTCAAGTTACTCCCTTTGAAGTTGTGTATGGCCAACCTCCTCCTCACTATACTCCTTACATTCCGGGAGATTCCATGATGGATAAGGTGGACAGAAGTTTGGCTGCCAGGGAGAACACTTTGCACTTAGTTAAGCATAATCTACAAAAGGCACAGGAAAGGATGAAACATTTGGTTGACAAACACAGATCTGAGAGACATTTTAATATTGGAGATTTGGTCTATGTCGAGTTACACCCTTATAAACAGCATTCTCTGAAATCTCATCACTGCCAGAAATTGTCTGCAAGGTATTTTGGTCCTTTTCCTGTGGCAGAAAAGGTAGGACAGGTTGCCTATAAACTTCAATTACCTACTACTGCAAGGATCCACTCTACCTTTCATGTGTCAGTGTTAAAGAAGCATGTTGGTATGAGGCCTGTTCATACTCATATACCTAGCAAATTAATGGAACAAGGTCATTTGATGATGGAAACTGTGGCTATTTTGGATTGAAGGTTGGTGAAGAGGGGTCATGTGGTGGCAACTCAAGTGCTAGTACAATGGAGCAATAGCTTCCCTGAGGATTCCTCTTGGGAATTTTATCATGATTTACAGCAACAATTCCCTAACTTTGATTTCAGTTCTTGAGGACAAGAACTCTTTCAGGGAGAGGCAATTGTTGTCGATATTTTTAGTTTCCAATAAAGTCTTGTTAGTTACAACAAAATAGTAAACATCCAAGACAGCATTAGGGTTGTAACAGAGTTAGTTAGTTACAGGATAGTTGTAGTTAGTTACTAATTGTTAGGTAGCATAGCATATTAAGCTGAATACCAGAACAAGGAGAAGACATTCTGAAAAATGTTCTTCATTCTTTCTTCTCTGTACTTTCTCAAAAGTAATGACAATTCTATCTTCTTCCTAATTTTCGAACTATTCTCCTCACCAAAATAGTGGTTCCTGAGTTAGGATTTGTGAGATTTTTTACCTTCAGCATCAAAGGGGCGAATTATGTGTCACTGGTATCAACTTTGTTCTTTCGATACTGAATAACAGATGATGGGAAGTCTTTCTGAGGAGCTTTACTCATCAATGGAAACATTGCATCTATCAAATACAGAATCAAATGGTGAGGGATGCAATTTATTGTTTCAATAAGTTATCTGTATTTGCTTTTGAATAGTTAAAGATTTGGACCTGATAGAGTGTTCATCTGAATTTGATCATAGCAATACTGCGGTGAAGAGGTGTTATCTGTGCCTATGTTGCTATCTTTTGGGAAGCAGATTTTCTTAACCTTCATGTTAATTGAGTGACTCTGAATTCAACTGAGAGTGTGCTTTACCCTTGGAGTGGTTGAAAATTTTCTCTAGCGTGGTGAGAAAGGAAGTTCTTTTGATGATTTCTCTGGCTATTTTCTGATTGGTTTGGAGGGAGCAGGAGAGCAGTTTTTAAAAGGTTGATAAGCCTTTATCTAGTTTTGTTGATTGTTTTTCAGAGAAATCTTTATTTCTGGTTTGGCTCTAAATCATTTACTTCTTTTGAGGAGGTTGATTTTGTAGATTCTTTCCTGCATTATTGGGTTGTGTGCACCATCTTCATGCCTTTTTATTTAATGAATTTCCTTCCTATAAGAACAGTTCTCCTCATTTCACTTTTCCAAGATATAAAGAAGGAAATACAGAGAAATTCTAGTTGTCATTTCCGGTAGTTGCTACCATACCTAGTCCATCTATTATTGAATAAAAGATAGAAAGGGTTTTAGGAATGATAGATTTGTGCTGAATATAATTGGGCCTTCTGATTCTGCTTTTGAAATTCTGGCACACCTGAAAGATGGGTACCTAAAATGTGTGTACTCTAGTGAGGATCCTATTAATAAGCACCCTCTTTTTGATATTGGTTGTATAAACTGATAACCTTTACCACTTTTGAAGCAAGCAATTTGACTAGAATTTTAGTTTCAGGATTCGAAATGGATGGACCACAGTATGAGGATGGATCATTGTTTAGTGGTTCCAATGAGGAAGTTGATAAATCATCAGATTTGGACAGAGAGTGGCAGAGGAGGCAAAATCAATTCCACATGGTATGCTTGCTATTTAAAGTTTGTTGCTGTCAATTAAAGACGATAGTGGTGGTTGTGTTTATGGTTTTGATTCCTTCAGCCAAGGCGTCTTACAACTTTGATGAATTACCTAGATCGGATACCGTGATGGCCTTCTGGCAGGCAAAGAAGCTTCTGCGCAGGAAGGATTTAATGTTGGTTTTAAGGATTCGGTGCTTGAGGGATACAATTTGGGCCTTGTCAGGGGCATTACGAGGTAGCTGGAAAACACCACATTTGTTTTCATAATAGTTTCTATTGTAATAAAATTGAACTATAGTCCTTTCCTGTTGTTTAATACTCCCTCCCTCCCTCTCTCTCTCTCTCTCAGTTTTAGAACTTGCTCTTATTCTGGTGTATGAAATTTCCTGTACAGTGTGTTTGCATGCCTTCCAGATGGGCTAAAAGAGAAGTTGGTTGAGAAAGAAGAGAACCAGATAAAGCTCCAACACTTATATGAATGTTTCCATTCTCTTTCAGCAACAGATGCACTGAAGTTATTTCATTTGGAGGTTTTGGCCAAAAAATCTGAGGAAACTAGTGAGAGTACTCAGGGTACTTCCACTTCAACGGGCTTGCAATGCCTAAGCAGCTCAGACCCTGGTTCCCTCAGAAACTGCTATGGAGAGCTTAAATCAATTCTTTCTGAGACCTCCTCAATCAAAATGCAGCCAGTGAAGTCTGAAAGAAGCTGTTAGATAACCCATTTCGCGAATTAGGTAATTTTTCATGCAGATACATTCTGTACTGAAAAAATGAAAACTAATGCAAAATTATTGTGGTGTTTGTAATCTTTAGTAAATTAACTAGATGACGGGATATTAGAAATGTACCATCCAATTGCTGATGGTTGAATCATCTCTCTGTAATCTAAATTTGGATATTATTCTGTCTACCCAAGTGATGCTTACACAAGATAAATTATAATATCAGATTCTTCTCTGGAGAATATTTCCCCAAAAGTTGTTATTATGCATAATCGAAATCTCAAACCCTTCTGCCTTGTCGTCTGATTTTGTGTAGTATAATGTGTGCATGCTGCATGCTTTAAATGATTCAAATATAATTTCATGTGAAATGTTTCACATGAGTAGATAATACTTGGATGATAAAAACTAGAAGATGAAGAAGAAAAAACTAATAGAAAAGGAGGTGAGAAGTAAGAGTTTTAGAGGCTGTTCCAGCACCAATCTTTGCATCCTCATTTCACTTGAATAGCTTATATTGTGGTGTGTGCTAAATATTACAGAACCTTCGTTGTTTAGTAGAACATAAATGTAGGATATGAATGGCAAATGCTAGTTGATCTCGGGGAATTTTAGTAAGAGGGTTAAGAATGTGGAAAGACGTGGAAGGATTGGCAAAATAGATCAAATTAGGGCAATATGAAGGCATTGTTGAAAACAAGCCCTGAAGCTGACTCATTGAATATAAATCTGGCATCTGAGTTTGTTGATAGGTCCGATCCACCTAGTCTTCTAATATGCCTGCTATTGTTGAAGAATGGACATTCAAGCTTGAAAGACAGCTGCAGGATAAGTCAATTTGATCTAAAAGGATACAGAACATCCATGATTAAGGGATGCATAAACACCTTTTCTTGTACTGCTAAATCTTGGTTGTTAAAATTAGGATTCCATCTGAATTGTCTTAGGAGCTAAGTCTTGTAATCAATTCAATATTCTGTAGAAATTCTGATTTTGTGCTGGTAATGGATGCATGTCTTAAACTTCCTGAAAGTGTTCTCATGGCAGCAAAAATTAAGATGGTCATACCTTGCTGAGCTTCCAAACAGGGTCATCTTGGAAATCTGCTCCACTTTTAAGCATAACCAGCACAAACAAATACACGTTATCAGATTAACTCGTAAAGATAGAAATTACAGATGCTTATATTAAAAGTGCCCTTGCAAGATACTGGCAAATAGATCAAACCCAGCAGAGTTAAAACACACCCACAATATTATAGTTATCATTAGAGCCAGATGATCTTAGATGTTACATGCATTTCGGCCTAGCAGCTTAGGAAACACCACCGAGTTGACATCCATTTCACCGCTCCGTCAGTTGCTTTCTCTTTGGTACTTCCGAAGATAAGCTGAACACCAAGTCAATTGTTCTACTGAAGCTGTCTCTTACTGTCAAACCCATATCTGGATTGCATTATATTAGTTAACAGTATGGTAATCTTGGTTCCCTTAATTAGACCATCACCTGCATCAGAAGTAGAAAGAACAATCTTTAATAAAAGTATTTTCAGGGTTGGTGAAATATCAAATATAATTTTCAAGAAGAGGTAATCAGTTTGAACTCCTTAATTAGGTTAGTTTGCCAGTAGCCAAATGCAAGAACATGGGGAAAAAAATATTCTAGGCAGACACGAATGAGTAAGATTTTACCTTGATAGCAATAAGTTTTATCAGCTACAAGTTTGAATGGTTCTTGCATGAGTAAAAGCAGCTGAAGGATTTTTCAGACGGTTTTCATGTTTGGGCACTGGAATTACTGTTTCGAAAGCTTCAACAAGGAGCGCAACTTTCTTTTTCCGAGCTGTAGCAAGTTGGTTGACTGCCCGTTGAAGAGCAAAATCAACCATCCAATCTTCTGCATTTTTCCTGTCATCCACCATCTGATGCTTGAGATCAACCTTTTCTGCTTCTGGGTCAGGCTGTACTGGCAGGTAATTTGGCTCTTTTGGATTGAACTTTCGCTGCTCATCTGAATCCTCCGGGAGTCTTTTACTTCCAATGATAAGCTTCAGCTTCTTGCAGGCTGTTGGATCTTCCTGATTGGCGTTGCTTCGTGTCCAGGAGCTAGATTTGTTGAATTTCATGGATGCAGTTTGATCATCCATTGAGTTGAACTGTTCTGCATTGCCAAAATAGCGGTTCTCTTCAGTTTCACCAACAGTCTGACTCTGCCTATCAGCAGTCGTATCTAGCTTAGGATCTTCAATGGTTTCCTTTCCATTGCTTTTGTCAAGTTCTTCATGCATTTCATCCTTTTCAGCTTTCAGGACTTCCTCCTCTTCTTCAACTCCCCTTTCTGCGGTAGTTCCCTGGAGTACCTGTTCAGTTTCTGCATCCTGCTTTTGACTGATGAAAGTAACTTCTGCTGCATCAGTGGAATGAGTCAGTTCAGAGAAATAGTCCTCCATTGTCACTGATACTGGTTCCTCAATAGAAGCCAAAGCAGCTGTACTAACAGTGAAATCATCCATTTTGCAATATTGATTTTCCTTCGCCATTGACTCTTCAGCCTCATCATGAGCAGAACCTGGCATTTGGTTTTGGCTGTTAGAATCTAGGCCCGACTGAACTTGCTCATAGTCCTCATAGTCTATGTCACTGAAGTTTGAAACCCAGCTTGCATCTTCTTCAGGACCTTCTTGATGTAAGTCATCTGCTGAATTCTCATCAAAGGAGTTGCTTTGAACACCATCCGTCTCAAAAATTGATTCCTTGGGGAAGTTCATGTTCTCAGCCTCTTCTGGTTGCCCAACCTTCACATCTGCAATATCAGCTTCTATTTCAATGATTGAATTGGAAAATGGAGCCTCCTCCCACTCCATATCACAAGCTTCAAAGTCAAATTCATCCAATTGGACACCAGTTTTACATTCAAGTTCACCCCTATCGTGCAGGCACTCTGATGCTATTTTGTCTTGATCAGATGAAGAAAGAGAGTCACCTCCTTTTTCAGAAAAGGCCTCTGTCTCTGCCAAATCTGTGAGGCCATCATCAACATTTATATCATGATCATCTTCATAATCAATTTCAGAGCACAGCTGTTCACCGGAAACACTCTTAGCAACTTGTTCATCATCAGCTTTGGCCTCTGTGTCATCTTTTCTGCTTTCATTGACGATGACTTCTACCATCTCTTCTCTTTCCTTTGCATAAATTTCAATAAAGAAGTCTTCATTCTCATCTTTGATGATTGCAGGGATTGTTGTGTTATGCAGCTCTTCCTCCTGGACTTCTTCAACACCGACCAAAATCTCATCATCTTTGGCTTCAGAAAGCTTTACCTTTTGTGGTGATAAACATTCCAAGCTAGTACTCTTCTGGGTCTTCAACAAACGCCTCCTTGCTGCTACAAAGCACTTCAATGGAGGCAAAGGAGGGTGATGATGGCCGTTGAGGGAACAGTAAGTGTATGGACAAACTTTGAGGACCGAAGTTCCTTCAGCCTCTGTTCCACCAGGATTAAGTTCAAGAAAAACAGGAAATTTCGAGTCCTTCATTGTAGAAGAACAGGTTGCCCTTTGCACATCCATTTCTGCACAGAGAACAACTCTGCAACATTTCTTGGAAGATGACCTCGCCAGCTTAAAACTCGGAGTCTTTCGAAGTGTCCTCACAAGTTTCAAACTAGCGCTTCTTGCCAATTGCTTCACAAATTGTTTTGAACAGTTTGTGCTCCTCCTACTTATACTTTTGCTATTAGATATGGTTTGAGAACTCCGAGAACTCACCTGGGTTTGCTCCTTTCTTGCTTCAGAACTTGTTGTAGGCTTCATGTAATTTGGCGAACCATCGGATGTTTTGTTGACAGCTTGCTTATTGTGGATTGCTGCGATGACAGCAGTGTTGCGAGGCATCGGTGGTGGCTTTCCAGGCTGTGCTACTTCATGTCTCACAGGTGAAGGTGTTAGGCTTTCAATATCTGATAGCTTTATTGATCTCGCTTTCTTCAATTTCTTCTTCATATCAGTCGCTCTGCTTCTTCCATCTTGGTGTTGAGAACATGATGGTTTGAGATTTAAAACCCGTCTGTCAGATTTTATATGATCATCTTGGATTCCAACCTTGCTAGGTACCTTTCTTTGAACCATCTTGAGGGAAGACAAGAAGAAACAAGAGGAGATTAAAAACTTATGTGGGTGTTCTATTTTTCTTTCCTTCAAGGATAAAGAATTGAAGCTCTGAAAGGAAAAGAAAAGTTCAATGTGGAGGAGGAGAAGAAATCTTGCAAAGCCAACAACCAAATATTCCAAGGTTTGGCCGGCTTGAGAAATGGATTGCTTTTTGGTTTTAGTTGAGACTAGTGATGTGGTTGATCAATTTTGAATAAAGGTTGAGATAAGCATTTGATGGTGACCTGCATAAACAAACAGGTAGCTTTTGGGTTCCCTTCCTTTTGTTTAAGCAGTTGTTGGAAATAGCATTATAAATATTTGTGAAAACAGTCTCTTTACAAAATATAAAGAGAATGTTATGTGTATATACGTTTATTCTTTTCCTATTCCGTATTAAGTCGAAGAACACTTTATAGACCGATTAAACCATTTTATATACTAATATCAGTGGTTAAGTCATTTGCTTAGATTTTTGGAGTAGGGTGACAGAAATAACCTTCAATTTATATATTAAAGTTAACTTGTACCCATTAAGTCTATTTTTCCTTTTTTAAAAGAAAAATTGTTAGAAAGGTTATTAGTGTGATTACCCTTTTTCAGATACTATCATATTAGCTCAAAGTCCCTATTGGATGGCCGATTTGAACTAGGGTGCACTACCAAAATTTATGAGTTTTTCATTACATCATTATAAAGCTGAAATTTTAGGAAGTCTACAAGAAATTGGGGAAAATGGTGCATATAGTGCAAGTTCCAAGTCCTTGGTCACTAATTTCTCTTGCAAAGAATCAAATAATTGGCCCCTTTTATACACATTTAGTCCAACCCCAATTGAGGGTAAGAATTATATCTAAAATTTCCGATCACAAATATACAAACAATTAATCACAAACTAGGTTGCAGTAAATGAAAATGAGGAATAGAAACAGATACGATAGTCCTTAAGGAGACAGTCAAATAGTCACAATCCTTTCATTCAATACCGTGAATCGGGATTCAAATCTCGTGTAATAAAAGAAAACAAATACGATAACATAAAAAATAAACATTATAATTAAATAAGTAAATAATTTATTAAATATATAAATATATATAAATATAAAAATATAATAATTTCATATAACTATTAATTAATTTAGTATGGTAATACGTTTTTTAAAGCAAAAAATATTTTGAAAATATGAAATATTAATGTTGAAAAGTTTTTATATATCAGAATCGATAGATAAAGTGTAAAATGAGAATATACCATAAAAATTTTTCTTTTGGGTGCATAAGAATGGCTTAAATTACCCTAGGCCAATGGCAAATGGTTCATTTATGTCCACATATATTTTGAAAATTGGAATTAAAGATTGTTTAATTTCAAATTCAATCAGCTATTTAAGGAAACTATGTGGAAGTTGGGTGTCGGCAAGCAATCTCAAACTTTACCTGGTTTTCATCTTTTCAATGTCACGTGCATCGTGCTCTGTGTGATCACACGCACGTGATTTCAACCATCCTTTCTCATAGTATTCTCAATTGGCAACATTTTTTTTCTTTTAAAATCTTAAATCCGAGCTTTCTTTATGAAGGATAAATTAGTATTTAAAAATAAAACTAAGTGATAAAATTTTATTATTAAAAGGTAAATTTGTGGATACATAATAAAAAAAAGGCCCTTATTTATAATCCTTTTTCACAGGTTGATTGAGAACTTTTGCTCAAATAATCCCCCAAATACCTTTTAAATCCTAAAAGAAAAGTCTAAAATTCAAATTTTTGCTTTGTTCTTTGTCAAGAAAAAGGGCATATTAACTTAATTTTTCTTTTCATCTTGATAAATGTTAAAAATCTAGTATTTTTTTATTAGAAACTACTGGCATCCAATAATCAAATTGATATAATTAAATCTGATTCGAATCGAGTTGGCCATTAAGAGACAAAACTCTCCCATATCTATTTTCGTTACACACAAAAGTCAAATACAAAATCTTATTTAATAGATATCAATATCCAATTATTAAATTGTTGATTAAAAATTTAGTAATAGTTGTATTTGATGTATAACTTAAATTTTAAGAAATAGTTTATTAACATGATAGTGTTTATTTAGAGTTTCATAGATACTATTTTTTCTATAATTATTAAATAAATTAAAATTATAAAAAAATTACATGAGTGTACAAGTTCTAATTTATACATGTTTATGTAAATATTTAAAATTTTAAAGAAAATATTTTTGATAATTGTGTGGGTACAAGGGAAAAAGATTAATCTAAACCTGAAATGAATTAAGTGAGAAAGCAAAAGAAAACAAAAGACGGGGACAGTTCAAATGGATTACTACTTCCGTCTCTATCTGGTTCTTCGATTCTATTTTATTTGATTGTATATGCTTATTAAAACCAAAAAAACAAAACAAAAGACAACTCCATTTATACATATACTTACCATACATACATACATACATAGGGATGACAATATCCGATTCGATCTAGCAGATACCCATGGATCAGATTTTTTCTCTCAAAAATTGGGATAAGGTCGAATTAGGGTTGGGTTTTGATATTAAAGTGGTCGGATCGGTTCGGATACAGATTTATGTTATAAATAATCTGATCCAATCTAATAATAATTTATAATAAAATAAAATTTTATTTTAATATAATATTATTAAATAAAAAAATTAAGTTTGTTATAATTTATAAATTTTATTTTTATTTTTAAACAAATACTATCAAATTAAAAAAAAGTATTAGACTATAGTTTAGGTCCGGTATAGGTTAGGTATGAGTCAGGTAAAAGTCGGTTTAAAATCAAATCAGATATGATTTTTATAAAAATTCATAGGGTCGGATATAGTTTTTTATTTTTTAATCTAAATTTGATTAGATTTAAGTATAGATATTATAATTAAAATTTAGGATCGAATATAATCTTATCGTGACCGAATCACGAACAATCAATTATCAATCAATTATCATCCCTCTATATATATTTAAAAGCATCTTTATTAGTTTTTGTGTGTGGAAACGTAACCGACAAATGTAGGAGGACGGTCATACTTTGCAAAAAAGGTATGTAGATGGAGGCAGTGGTCGGCGTAATGGACCCTTAAGTAGGGCCCCATTTCAGCACCAACCTAGTTTCCTGTGAGACAGACTCTTCTCTCCCTCTCTCTCTCTCTCTCTCTCTCTCTTCCATGTCAAAAAGATGACACATTACGTTGTGGACCTGTAAAACAATATCAAATGGTCGGCCCCAACTTTTTAATGCCCAGCATTGCCTTTTTCTATTTTGGTTCATTGGAATTTTAGAACATATTGAAAAGTTGAGTCAAAATATTCAACTACATGTCTTTTTAAATTAAAACGTCTATAAATTAAAAATTATATACAGAAAATATTTTTTAAAAATAATTATTAAATAAATTAAAATTATTAAAATTTAAATTTACTCGACTGATAAAAATATTGAACATATAATCGTTAAATTATAATATTTAATGCTTAATAGTTGATATGCATTTATATATGTTTCCTTCCTTCAAGACGAAGAAAAAACTATCAAAGGATGGTAGAGATTGAGTTTGTAATTTCAATCATATCAAAATATTTAGATTTCAATAATATATTTATACATAATATATACTTTTTAAATAAATCATAATTATTTTTTTTTATATAATTAAATTATATTCAAAATGACTTAACCTTTAAAGGACACATTGCTCCCAATCTCCATTTTACTCATAAACAACAATCAAAATCAAAATTTTGTTTAAGTATAGTACTTGTCAACAAACTAAACATTAGTTATTTAATTTATATACTACTATGATTGATAGAAGGATAATTTTGACGTAACGATAGAATTATTTTTTTGATAATTTTGAGATCACGGATTTAACACGTGAAAATAGTATATTTGTAAAAATATAAAAGAAAGATTACGTTTATATATGTCCATTTTGTTCCTATTTTTACCTTAAATCAGAGAATATTTTATATATCGGATGATCCTTTTATAGTTCCATAATCATTGCGTTGTTGGTAACCATTGAGTGACCACGTGGGGAGTCAGGAACATCTAAAAAAAGAAATGATACTATGTAACCAAAAGACATCATATGTATCTTGAACTTACATAGTTTTTATATTTTATAAAGTCCAAGTTGTGGCATCCAAAATATGACTCATGACTTGGTTTAAATACATTGCGTACATGTCACGCATGAGCAGAGCCATCAAGAGTGAAAGATGTGGTTTGAGTGTGCAAGGATGTACAAATGAAGTTCAAATAATTCAAATGCAACAACAAAAAAGAGAAATTACATTATAATTTTTTAATCTAATTTCACATACGTTCTTAATGTAATGAATAAACCCATTTGAATTTTTTTTTCTTTTTTTGTTATTACTTGAGGCTAATTCCCATTCTTAAAACATCCTAAATTTGTAAAATATGTAAGCAATATTATAATTTGTTGGTTTGGGAAAGGAATTTACATTAGATAATAACAATATCGTTCTTAAATTTTGACCGTTAGAATTTCAAATTCTTGTAAAATCGGACCTAAATATTAAGCCTGTTGATGTAATTTTGCCTATAAAAATTCTAATTAATTTCTATTAGTAAAAAGTAAAGTAAAGTACACCCTATGCACAAAGTGTTTCCCGACTTACGGGGGTAAGAGGAGGGTAGTCATATATGTATATAACCTTTCTTTTGTATTTTTTTGTAAAGAAACTGTTTCCAAACCTCGAATCCGTAACCTCAAGATCAGAAAGAATAACTTAACCGTTACGTCAAGATTCGTATCTCTAATGATGATAAATTTAATGATAAATTCTATTAGTAGAGAATATTTTAATGATAAATTCAATTGTGAACTAGTTAATCATTCATGCTCAATTGTTATGTTTTAAAGTTTGAGAATTTAATTGTGAAGTAAATAAAAAGATTATGAATGGGACATTGAATTTTGTCTCTGAATTCACCCACCTAACTTGTCTAGCTTTCCCTTTTGATCACTATGACGATATCTTGTTCAATTCAAGGACAGCCTTCCGATTGGATTTTAACGGCGACGATCTTAAGATGACTCAACCTCACGCATATGTGTTGACTACGGGATCACGTTAAGAGGTGTAAGTGTTTGACAATTTTCCCTGTGTGCTTATGAATGGAAATTAGGAATAACTGAATGGACCGACCAAGCAGGCCTACATATTTTCTTTCCAAGGTAGTCGGAAAAATTCACGTTGAGAGATTCAATTTTTTTAATTAGACTCTAGAACTGTTTAAACTAAATTAATTGAATTTCTAAATATCGGTATTCGAATAAAAAAAAATTGGGTTCAAATAGTTAAATCCCAGGACTAGGAGTAGGACTAGGTTGGGTTGGCTCAGCTAAATAATTTTATATTCAATTAAAAGAAATCTGTCAATGAATCAGCCTTGAAAATTTGAATGATTAATTGTATGAGAAGGGTTAGATATACTCCTAATATACTCTATTCTCATACATTGAATGTTGTTTTTATGATTTAAATTGCTGTTGTTGGAAAATGAATCTTGGTCCACCCATGAGAATAGACTCGACCCATGACTCAAAACCCATCATTGTTTTAGTTTTGAATTTTTAAATGGAGAGAAATGAGGGTGTGATTTTTGGAAAACCTCCCCAACTTCCCACATCTCTTAACTCCCTTTCCTTTCTTTGAACTTAACACCAACTTCTCATTTTGAAAATGATATACGTGAATGAGAACAAAACGGAAGGGAAGTGATTTTTACGTGTTTTGAAGAAGAGAGTACTTCAAACATTTTGAAAGGAAGAAAGGAGACTAGAAAAACATTGATCATTTTACACGGAAGGCATTTGGATTGTAACTAAAAAGGTGATCCGACTTATATGACACTATTCTAGACTTAAAATACTCAACCGTCGCAAGAGATAAGTGATTTTAATCAAATTTAAATTCAAAAATTTTATGTACGAGATTTTATTTGTCGTTATATTTTTTAAAACCTCTATTGGTATCAGAGCAATCTTGAGATTTTTTTTTTTTTTTTTGCCTCTTTTGAGTATTAAAAGTGAAAAATGTTATGAATAACATTTTAGATTTGTTAATGACATCTTACAATAAACTTGTCGAAATGCTCTCAATTATATATAGTAATGTATTTATAACATAAGAATCAAATATACAAAATTTGACATGCTTCCATAGAGTAACACTAACTGAATCTTGATGTACTTGTATCTTTTAGCATAATGTATTTCGTAATTTAAAATTTATATGGTTATAATCCTTTAAAAAATACTTTTCAATTATATAAAGAAAGCAAAAATGGTTAAAAATTAAGAGAGATATGACAATTTAAAGTTTGAATTGAATTACAAAAAAAAATCTAGAGAAATGAAAATGTACAATGCCCCAATGCCATTGCCACTCTTGATTGAGGAGCGTGTAGTCTACACCCTAGGCTAGAAACATCCGATCTAAAATCTGAGATCACCATTGAATTCATAAGTATTGAAAATGAGGGGTAGTCAAAATTTCAGGACACGCTGCCACTAGGAAGATGGCAAATGGCATGCAAGCACTAGCTAGGGAGAGTAGGCGAGTGTCCATTTCTGGACAGCTCCTCGCAAGGCTAGTGTCCAATCCTGGACAGCTCCTCGCATGGCACATAGAAGCGTGTGCAGCACCATTTTTAATTAGAATTTTTACTAGAATAAATTTGTTATTTATTTCAATTTTTCTGTGAAGTTTAATTTATTTTTTGGATTAAAAAATAATTTTTATTGATTTTTAAATCAATAAATTATTAAAAAATTAAAAAAATCATTTTCTATCCAAAAAATTCTGAGAATTTTTTTATGAGTTAGAAAAATTATTTTCTTGTTATTGGGTACTCAAATGCAAATTGTTTATACTCTTTTTTTATATATAATTTTTTTCAATATAAAAATTAATTGAAAATTGATTATATTATTTGAAATTGATATTTCTAAATTTCTTGCATAATATTATGATTGGCTGTTTGTCTGACCTAATATAGTTCTAATTTTCAGAGAAATAATAATAATCGGACGCATTTTTGGAACTCTTCCGGGTCTTTGGGAAAGGGATAGAGATTTAAGAAGTTTGAAGCATATGATAAAATTGGGTTAAATGTTGACTTACAAGATGGATCCATCTCATACCTTATCAAATCATTTGGAGATCATGAAAGAAAAACGTTTGGAATTTCATCTATGTCATGCCTTTTGGGGGAATAACATATACATACTGAGAAATTTTCTATCTTCTTATTGAGCTAACATGATTGATGAGTTGATTACCGAGAATGGGTACATGATCTTTGACGATATAAACTCAATACTAATAGAAATATAGAAAGTCAAGAATATAGAGATCCAAATGAAAAAAAAAAAAAAAACTATCCCAAAATATAAATAGTTCCCTATGTGTCGTAAGGAGATTTATTCCTAGAGATAACCTATCTAAGGAAATTGTAAATATAATATCTCGAATAGATTTGTTTTGAATTGAGATAATAAATTTGCATATTTTCTTTTACATATTGTGACTGTGACCATGATCATATAATGGAAAAACTTTTAACATTTCTAATACAAAGTTTCTATTGAGCATATGTTAACTGTATTTTCCATTTTTGTATGATCATGTATGCAAAAAGAAAATAGGGTCTCTTGAATAAAAATTTTAGATTAGTAGAATTTAAATAATTATCATTCAAAATTGTAATATTATTTAAATATTTTATATATTTAAGAGGGAGGTTTTGGGTTTAAAAATTTTGAATAATTTTTATCTAAAACTTATTGAATTTTGTAGTTTTAAATTTGTAATGTTGATACGTTAGAATCATAAATGATGATTCGGAATTTAGTAAACTTTCGATTCTATACCTAATGTTGATTTGTCATAAATGTTAATTTTAGAATATAAAATTGTGTGTATAATATGAATATTAGTACTTGTGTCCACTCTCTTAAAATCCTGACCATAGTATCAAATTCTATTATTATGGGTTTGAATAAAAATGATAAATTGAATGGCGACAGTTATGAGATTTGTCGCCACAATATGGTATGCGCTAAAAGAACAAGATATCTTAGAATGTATCAAGCATGTCATGTATCACCCTAGTATGAGCAATACTGCCCCGCAGAGGAGAGAAGATCCTGACTAGACATAGAAAAGGATAGATTCCACTGTTAAAACGATCTTGATTAATTCTGTGATTTACGTCATGATCCCTAAATATGAGCAATATTTGATTGCACATGTCATTTGGATATATCTCAAAGAGAAATATAGAAATACTGATATGACTCATTTTAGACAAATGATCATAAAGTTTGACAACTATGAAAAGTGAGATGGCCACAGTATCAAACAACATTTAAAAGTTAGGTCTAGCATAATTAGAGAGAGGTAGTCAAGTGATCATGTCCTTTTTGATAAACAGAAAGTTCAAAACTTGATTCAATCCTTTTATGCCAAGTGGGAGCACCTGAAAGTCAGTTTGACTCACAATGATAGTGTGAAGACTTTCTTGAACGTTGCTTACCATGTCGAGTTTGAGGATAAGCGGGTTAGTGTTGCTTAACTGATACTTTTGTTGTAGAGATCAGTTCTAAGAAAGTCTTGGGTTCTAATTGAGAGAGGAGTCGGAATAAAAGTAAGAAATGAAAGATGACTAGAAATGGATCATAAAAGAACAGACATAGATGCTTTAGAAAGAAATGAGATAAGAGCAAGCTGAAATACTACAATTGCCAAACACTTGAGCTTTTCGCTCATGAATGATCCAAGCTAAAAATATTAGCACTTGAAAACGTTTCTTTGAGTGAGGTGCACATTTCTAGTATTCTTTTGCTGGTTGATTCTTATCTTATGTGAATTATAGACTCAAGAGCAATAGACCATGTGACTGGAGACCGTAAGATGTTTGTAGATTTTCGCGAGGTACCTTTAGGTACGATATGAATCTATGTTGGGGAACAATATAAAAGTGGAGATTAAAAGAGTTGACATTTATAAATTGAAATTATAAAGTAGTCAAACTCTCATTCTGTATGTTACTCGCTTGGTATCAAAAACTCGATGAAATTCAATATCTGTTATTATTCTTTTGAAATTTGCCTATATTATGAACTTTTAAGAAGACAAGGTTAGATTGTATTTGAATAACATGTACATTAGTTCTCAACAGTTTATAAATGGCTTTATAATTTTGCAATGTGATGGATGAATGTTCAACTATTAAGTTGAATATTGTCTTGTTTGCAAAATGACCAGAAAATCATTTGAAAATGCCATATGGGCTAAATTTCCATTACAATTAGTCTATTCAGACATTCATGGTCTAATGAGTGTGAAGATTAGACATGGAGTTTCGAATTTCATTACGTTTATAGATAATTTCACGCGATTTAGTTATATCTATTTAATTTCTCACTAGTCTGAAACACTTGAATGCTTTAAATATTATATGAACGAGATTTAAAATCAAATGAATAAGACAATCAAGACCTTGAGAACGGATAGATGGCGTAAGTATCTATCAGATCAATTTGAAAATATGTGTAATGAAAGAGACATAATCCAACAATTGACCATTCCTTATACATCTTAATAGAATGGTGTTATAGTGAGAAAGAATAGAATATTGTTGGATATGACAAGATCTAAGATGGCCTAGACTAACTTGCCGATTTTCTTTTGGAGAGACACCTTGTTGACTGGGGCCTATATTTTAAACAGAGTGCCTTCAAAGTCAGTATCAATGACGTTATATGAACTTTGGACTGGTGAAAAGCCATGTTTGAGTGATCTCAGATCTTAGGGATCAGCTGTATATATTTAAATTTTTTTTCTCTTTTCCAATAAGTTAGAAGATTGGATTTCCATAAAAATAAGAGTATCTTTACAAGATACTCTGACGAGTCTAAAGATTAAGTGTTTATTTCTAAACGAGGAGATGGTACTATAGCAAAAAAAAAAAAAATTGAATCATGAAATGTCACATTTCTAGAGAATGCATTTTCTAGCAGAGGCGATGTAAAAGATATAGAGCTTTTCTTTGAATAAGTTTATTCAGATGACGACACTATTCATACTAGATCAAAGGAATCATGAGAAAATGAGTTAGATATTGATCCCAGTGGCAAGTTATAAACTCATAAAAGTGTTAGGAAAGCGATACTTAAACGTCATTTTGAGAATGAAGAGCACACATTTATTGTTTCGATAGAAGATAAAGAAAAGTCTAAGAACATATATGAGACTCTGTCTTGTTTTGCCAAGAATGAATGGAAAAAGACAACAAAATAAAAATTGACGTTAATGAAATCCAACCATTTTTAGGAATTGATTCAAGTTTCACCAGAGCACAAGATTATTGGAGACAAGTGGGTTCTCAAAACTAAACATATGACAGATGAAGCTATTAAGTTGTATAAGACTCGACTAGTGGTAAAAGATTATACTCAGCAAAATGGTGTTGATTAAATAGAAACCATTTCTTTAGTGATGAGATTTACCTCTATTCGCCTACTATTAGTAATAGTAGCTAATTTGAATTTAGAATTACGTCAAATGAATATAGAGATTGCCTTTCTCAATAGAAAACTTGAGAAAAAAGTCTATATGACAAAATCGAAATGTTTTGCCATTAAAGGCCATGAAAATCAAGTATGTAAATTGAACAAATCAATTTATAGGTTTCGACAATGGTATTTGAGATTTCACAAAATTGAGATCTCTTATGATTTCGTCATAATCGAAGAAGACCATTATTTCTATGTTGAAAAGTTCGATAATAAGTTTGTAATTCTATCTCGATATGTCGAAAATATATTATTAGCCATGAATGATAAGAAATATGTCTTTCAAATCTTGAAATAGTTGTCTTCCAATTTTTGAGACGAAAGATATGGGTAAAACAGATTGGGAATTAAAATCTATAGTGATCATTAACGGTTGTCGAAATCCACAAAATTAATATTAATCCCCTAATGCAAACAAATTTGTAGCAATAATGATACTAGGTCGAATCACATGGGAACTAAACTAAATGAATTTAATTTCTTAGTTTAATACTAAAATAAAAATGAGGCGTTTATCAATTAAATTTCTAAATTAAAAATTAACTAAAAAAATAAGAAATAAATTGACAATGCAAAAATAACAAAAATTGAAGGAAAATCTATCTATCAAAATTCTGATCTAAGGGTTCACACATTTAATTATTTCACTGATCACGGGTTAATATTTTTCGTACAATTCAACATTTAATATTAAATTTATTAAGATAATCATAATAAATTTTATATTTTCCTAAATTAATTGATCAAATTTAACATCCAATCAAAATTTATTATTAATCGACTAAATATGATAACATTCTATATTAATATAATAATAGTATTAATGTCACGCCCCGAACAGGAGTCGTGAACAGCCGCCCGTTGCCCTGAATGCTGGCTGGATTTTTACAGAAAATTAGGCAAAACCTCCCCATAAATTGGAGGTCTCCCATGTACAAATAACCCGTTTAACCCTGTGAAATTCAAATCATGCTGTAAAATAAACAAATGGCCATCCCGGCCTCTCCAAAATCAATCAATTCCCACAGCCAACATTCAGAACAACGCAAGGCTATAAAATCCCTAGCAGACCTAAACACAGACTTCTACTGTCATGCCCAACTAGAGCATGAGCAGCCGCCACACTGAGCGGACCTAATTTATACAAATGTATAACAAACTTCCCAAGTAACATTCAAATACGTACAATCGCCTCAATGCAAATGAAATGAGAGTTTCGCAAATAAATATACATAAATTATACAGTCATCCCAAAATAAGTACACGGCCAACTACGGACCTCAACAAGACCTCGCAGGGTCGAAATAAAATATGTAATTCAAGTTTAAACTTAAACTTAAAACCTTACCGATCAAAATAACCAAATCCACCAGCAATCTATCAAGCCCTCGAGCAAAAATACGTCGCCCTATCGCAATGATCCTGTCTGAGGAGGGAGAAGAGAGGGGTGAGTATCTATGGGAGGATACTCAGTGAGTGAGGGGATTAATCTCAAGTACTAATAGTGTAGGTGAATATTGGAGTGTCAAATAATATCATTCATAAACAATAACTCAAGTTTCGGAATAAATCATGATATGTTTAATAAACTGATCTCATTTATCCAATCACACGATATCATACATATATGCATCCATTTAAAATCAAGTATATCATAGAGCTGGCCGAAAGGATCCTGGCAAAGGTCAACCATGACCGAGGACAGGCGCATCGGGGGTTTTAATATGCAAAGTGTTCAAAATAGCTCTCTACCCCGACATTGGCCGTGGGATTAGCCCTTGCTTACCCAGACTCGTCAATAGGTCACCGCCCGGTGCTAGACTGTGGCGTCACACACGTCCTCCCCCAAATGTGGGTTCAACCGTTCGTGCCTACGAAATATACAAACTGGCTGGTCACTAGGTCACCGCCCGGTGCTAGACGGTGGCGTCACACACGTCCTCCCCCGATGTGGGTTCAACCGTTCGTGCCTATGACTATATAGACTGGCTGGTCACTAGGTCACCGCCCGGTGCTAGACAGTGGCGTCACACACGTCCTCCCCCGATGTGGGTTCAACCGTTCGTGCCTATGACTATATAAACTGGACATTTGCGGATACCTCCTGCAGAAGCGTATCCGGGCAACTCGTGCCTCTACAAAGTCCCTTCGTAGCTACGGAATCATCAATGTCATCATCACAGTATCACAAGGGCACAACGTCCCGCAGATAAGAATCATATCATAGATCTCAAAACATTTCAAATCAGTGTGCCAGATACATTTCATCAAAATCATATCAAATCAACAACCGATGCAATGGTAGAATAGAAAACATTTCATTTCTCAAATCATGGCACAATTTCATTTCATTTCAAACATGGATGCATAATCGCAGAAAACATAAGTACGACACTCCAATAGTCACAAAACAGATTTTGAGATTTAATATCACACGTCGAATCAATGCATATCAAAGCATGTTTTGATTTAAAACACGGTAAAATCAGATTTTCACCATTTCATGCAAGAGATTAGGGTCCCACTCACATTCTAGGGAGGGTAGTCACTCCCTATTTCCAAAATCAAACCAATTCGACTCCTCGAGTCTCCAATAAGATCAACCTAATCAAAGTATCACATAAATCATCAAATTTCCAATAAATCTTAGGGTTTATCATTTTTCCCTAAGTTTGTACAAACCTTAACTCTCCAATTTATAAATAAACTCCAATGAAATCAATTTCTTTCCATTTATAAGTAAATAACCAAATCCAAACCAATCTCAAATAATTAAATCTCACAAAATGGAAAACTCTTTGAAAATTCATACACTTTTCAATTCACATCCGATTTCTTCAAACCATATCTCATTTTAAAGATATTGAAACCTATTTTCATAATATAGAGATTGTATTTTGATTTCCTATATGCAGGATAACTTAAAATGAAAAATACTGAATCAATCCTTAAACTAAATTCCCAATTTCCGACTATTTTCATGCATACTTCAAATTAAATTCTAAAAGAAATTATTCTAATCAAGTCAGCCTGATTCTATCATCCGAAACAGTCCAAATTCGTATCTTTTACCCAAACAATTATATATAACGTCCGATAACGCATTTAAATCAAATCTAATATACATCCTATAATATGAAACACATTCTTACTCTAATTTACCCTAAATGCATTCAATTAATTGAATCTGTTAGAAATCCCTCACCTAGGGTTTCACAATTCGCAGATCTACCTTCCGTGCGCCATTCAGTTCATGCTGGGACCTGTAGTATTTCCAATTGAAACAATTTCTACCCGTTAGACTAAATCACCTAAAGAATTAAACTTTAGGGTTATTGAGAGACCAACCCTTACCTATGCAGTGAAGATGCCACAAGATTTCAGTGGGCTCTCGAAGGAGAGAGCAGGGCGCTCGTGCAGTGCGAGCAAGGGCAAGGCAGCGCTACAGTCACGCGCGCAGGGACAGTTGCTCACTGCAGTCGCGCGAGCGCTGGGGCTGGTGGTCGCGCGAGCGCTGGGGAGCTGCCAGCTGCGCAGTCGCGCGCACGATTAGGAGAGGGGGGAGAGCTCACGGGAGAGAGAGTGAGCGATTGAGGGACTGAGAGATGGTGAGAGCAAGACAATCGGTGGTTGGATGGCCGTGGGTGGTGGCTGAAAGGGGCGGCGAGCACGGTGGAGGGCCGCGGTGGTAGAGAAGAGATCGCGAGTGGAAGAGAGGGAGAGTTGCGGGTGAGAGAGAAAAGCCGAGAGAGAGAAGGAAAGAGAGGGCGAGAGAGAGAGAGCAGGGATGCGGTGGTGGAGACGACCGTCTGCGGCGGAGGATGGCGGAGCAGCGGCGCCGCGCGAGGAAGGGGAGAGGAGAAGACGAAGGGTCGCGGGAAAGGGAGAGAGGAGAGGGGAAAGGGAAAGGGGAAATTAGGGTTTCATACCCTAATTTCAATTTATTATTATTATTATTATTATTATTATTATTATTATTATTATTATTATTATTATTATTATCATTTATATATATATATTTTTATATAAATAGATTTTACAAATAGCTAATTGAGTAAATAAATAATTTAATAAATAAATAATTATTTACATATATATATATTTGTATACTAACTTTATTTTACAAATCCCAGAAAAAGTATTTAAAATATACCAAAAATTAAATTTAAAAACCTAAAAATCGAAAATCAATAAAATTAAAAATTTCTCATATATATAAATTGAGGAATATTTTATTTAATTTAGAAACGATAGTATAATTTTTTCTGCACCGCGGAGTCGGCGTTACAATTAAGTTTTGTGAAAACAGTTAAATCAAAATCTAAATAATTGGGATAGTTGCGATTATTCAATTTTGTTCCATCGATTTCATATGTTAAACATGAATATCGGTAAAAGACCTATAAACATATATAACCTATTTGCTACTTGTATCATTCATTCATAATATTTACGGATCACTAAACTCCTGAATAGCTATAAAAAGAATAATATTGAATTAAATTATCAAATTAACTAATATCAATTTTCATGTAAAATAAAATAAAAAATCAACGAATACTTGAATTAAAAGAGTAAGAAATTAAATTAATCACATAACCTCACAGTAAAGATTATCGAATAAAAATTTTACTTGAATCAGAAAATAATACTAGCTACTCATTGTGGAAATCATGGCTCTTAAATCTTCAATAAAATAATGAAAAAAAATATAAAAAAAAAAAAAAACCTAAAGGAAAAGGGAAGTAGCAGCCGCCATCCTTCTTGAATTATGGAATGAATAGTGATGTACCATTTTGTGTTCTTTAATGCTCTAGATCTAGAAAGATAAGATTAGAAATAATTTCTCCAAAATAGAAAAAATATTTTATTCCTAATTAAACAATTTACTTAAACTAAAATTCTACTAAAAATAAAGAGTTTCACTAAGACTAAAAATCTTCCACTCTTGTCAAGTTTCTTCCTTTACTTCATGGGCCCAAATTGATATATTGAACAATTGAATTTCAAAATTCCTCTTGAAACCCACTTTGATCTAATCTTTCAATTTCAATCACCTAAAAATAAAAAAATTCATAAAATCCATCCACTAAACCACTAACCAATCCAAAATAAAATCATAATATAAATAATAAATTAAACATTTTGCATTCTATCAATTGTTCCAAGAGAATAGGAATGATGTAAAATTAAAAATTGCAAATTCGTTGATACTCTTGTGATTAAAGGTGATAGTTCAAACAAAGACTTATACCCTAAAACTCTTGATGAATAGATGAAATGTCCAAAGTACTATATTTTAGCACAGTTGAGAGCTTGATGTATGTTATGACGTTTATTCCTCCGAACATTTGTCATGTTGTGGATTTGGTCAACATATATCAATCCAATTCAAGAAAGAGTTTTTGGATTGGTATGAAAAAAATATTAGGATACCTAAAAAGAATTGTGCATTATTTCCTTTGTTTTCAAAGAAATGATCTAGAATTAAAAAAAAAAAATACATGAATACTGATTGGAGAGGTGATTCAAAATGAAAAAATCTATCTCTGATTATATTTTTTTACTCAATGATAGCGCTATCTCATAAAATAATAAAAAGCAAATCAGTGTATCTCTTACTACAATGGAAGCAGAATTTATGATTTGTGTTTCTGCAGTTCAAGAAAAAGTTTAGTTGAATAGATTTTTATAATATTTGGGAACAATAAACAACTCAGTGAAAATTATGATGATTTATTGTGATAATTAGTCATCTATTGTTTACGTTAGAGATTCCAAATATTATAACAAAACCAAATATAAACACAAAAATCAATCTTATCAAACAATGATTGAAAAGAGAGAAACGATACTGAAATATATACCCATGCATTTGATGATAACTAGTTCTTTAACGAAACTAGTATCTAAAGACATATTTGTGAAACATGTAAGATATTTTGGTTTAGTAAGCCATGATTGTATTTATGATTATGATTGTGATTGTGATCATATAGGGAATATATATGATATAATAAAGTGATCCAATTTATGTCATATTTTTCAAAACTTAGAATATCTAATCATTAAAAGAGATAAATAATTTTAATCTATATGAAAATTTTATACATGAGATTTTATTTGTGAATATGTATTATAAAGCCTACAGATCTATATTTACAAGTCATCATTTTAGCTTCATTTTCTATGTAGTTTTAGTTCAATAATTTTTTTTGGTTATATGAAAAAACCAAGAAAACACTCGCATTCACATAAGTTCGAATGGTAGACTTGAGGATAGATATTTAAACCAGGTTCAATGATTTCATTCACGTGTAGGAAGCATCCATTTCACTCAATATATATATATATAGGAAGCATCCTCCAAATAGGCAATAAATACCAGTACGAACAATTGAAAACGAGAGAGAGAGAGTAGCTAGGTTTCTCAAATGCTCGGTGTAAATAAGTGACCTGGGGTGCAATAATGGAGTGTATATAAGGTTACAAATGAGGATGAGAAGGCAAGTATTTGCTGAAGGTGCCCTCTTTCCAGTGGCTAAGGTCATCATCATGAGTCAATGCTTTATCATCCTGTACTGCTACTCTCTCTCTCTCTCTCTGAGATTCTTCTAACCACTACTTTGTTTCCTATGGCCCTAGATTGTACTACTTTAATCCTCAAAAATGGCCCATGCGGCCGACAGGCACGCACATACACATCCCCATGCACGCGCTCGCTCTCACCGGCGCGCAGAGAGAGAGAGAGAGAGAGGTCTTTCGTCTTTGAAGTGCATATTGTTTTTTCTGCCATTCATGAAGAAAAATTATAGTACGAATGGCAACACCTGTTTCTGGTTACTTAGTTTGGTCCATGAGCAATTTATGAAGGGTGAACCATTGTCCACAAAATATACCTTTCTATTTTGGAAGTACCTCCTCCTCTTCCTCTTCTTTTTCTTTTTCATAGTCATTTTTTTATTTTAGGTACAATATTTTTTTAATTAAGAAAAATAAATATTTACATGAAAATATAAGATCTTCCAAAAATTCACAATTTTCTCCATAAATGTCCATTATACCATAATTTTAGCACTAAATACAACCTATACTGAAAAATCTTGATGGGATTGCATTCTAGCATGCCCTTAGTAGAATGCAACATTGTTACTTTAATATAAAAGACCACAAGGCATCCTCTCTAACTCGATCATAGAATACTGAGTTTTGTGACCTAACATACAGTGTAAAAGATCCCTAAAGGTCCTTTACTTATAAACAAATAGTGCAATAATTTTGATTAGGATGAGTTTCAGAGGTAATCATTGGCTAATGAAACATACTTAATAACCAATGTTTAGCCCGTCAAGTGTCTGCCATTGATACACTTTAAATAAGATTATGAATTTAAGTTTTATGAGTGACGAAAACAAATTTTGAAAGAGTTCTTCCCCTAAGGATCCTATCTCACCCAAATCTAGTTTAATTAGATCCGATATTTATCTGATATCAATGATTTATAATAATAATAATAATAATAATAATAAAAACATGCTAATAAAGCTAACAAAATAATTGACACCCTAATCAACTTTAAGGAAAAGCAAAGTCTTTGCAACCCAAAGAACCTTTTAAAATCAAGTAGCTTAAAGAAGAAATGAAAACATAACTAGGTATTCCTGTGACCTAGCATCGACAAGAAAATTAAAAAGGAAACCCTACATTGTTGGCTTCTCATATGGATGCCACAAAATAATTATAGCCAAGATCTTTATTCTCTAACCATCTGCCTTTCAGACTAATTTATGCTTTTATGTTTTTTTATCTAGGTTAATAATTATTTTTTTCAAAGACCGCAGAAGAAGAAAAGAAAGAATAAGGAAAGGAAAAAAAGAGAGGAGAGTAAAAGGAAGGAGCTAGGACTTGGTACTTGTGCAGATGGAAATCTGTCAAGAGCAAGACATCATGCCAGTAAATTCAGAACTTATCTGAATCCTCAGCCAAAAATTAAAAAAAAAAAAATTATCAAAATAATATAAAGTTAGAACTAGAAGTGCGCCTTGCAGCCCAACTGTACAGACCATAAACAACAAGTGAAAACCAGGTCATATCCCTGGAATAATTATACAGACAAAATTGTCTTACAAACCCTACCCACCCCACCCCCACCACCCCAAAGAAATGAAAAATCAAAGAGAGGTTGCATTTATACACAATTCCTGAAAGCACCAAAAAAGTTTTAGGCACAACCGGGCATGCATAAAATCTAGTTGTTTTCTGGACTAGTTTCATGGATTCTGAAACATTGGGTGACTAAAGTTAATTGATACCCAATCTTTAGAACCAAATTTTGGGACTGAGATGGTAAGATCAAACTTTAAACCATATATTTTATTTCATTAATTAAAAAGGTGTAAAGCTTGAATAAATAGATAGTATTTGTTAGGCATCATTAGGCCAGGTAAGGAAAAGAGATGAAAATCCCTCTGGTGGGATATCCTTAAAGATTTTGAAGTGCAAGACTCTTTAGTGGTTAATGAAAATAATGAGGAAGAAAAGAGCCTATTTCACATGGTTTTGTACCTAATGGGACATAAACATGGCATGGTGAAACTTTTTACTCAAAATCTAGCATAATGTGAATTTAGTAGCAGAACACTATATTCTTTTAATTAAAATCTCGAGTTTGAGTTTTGAAAATAGAAAAACAGTTGCTTAGAAAGACAACTCTAACTCGAACCTTGTAATTTTTTGAACCGAAGAGTAGTTTTATTAGTCGGGTTCCCACATACGATTAAGTAAAAAAAAAAAATCATTTACACAAAACAATATTACATATAATATTTTCTTTCTATTATGATTGCGACTTTGGATGTGGTTCTACTCCTCTTGGGAGGCATGATTTTCGGTAGGATGGAGTGCAAAACAACCTTCTTCCTATTCTGTTACCACAGACGTTGTCAATTTGTTGGAGTTAGGTTTTACTCCACAGATAATAGTTCTATTGACTCGAATAGGATGTCTAGCCATTAGATGATCATGATTGATGGGATCTGCAAAACACTGTCGGAGGGTGTTCTGACAGAAGAGGTTCTGACGCTCAAGTCAAAAAGCGATTTTCAATATGAGAAACAAACTGAAAGAAAACTTTTGTTATGTTTTGATGTGTTATGTGTAAATTAAGAGGGCGTATTGACTGATTGGTTTAATGATGTATATATAACCTCCGTATATGAGTTTCGTATGCATTTAGGACGTTAAAATCCTATTTTCCTTTCGAAAGTATCCTGAAATTACAAAAATTTTAGTAAAGGATTTCCAAAGATTTAATATTCTATTATTCAAAAAAGTTCAGATCACCACAAGATTCCTTTCCTTAAGAATTTTTTTCCCGATTACAAAAGTTTGTCCTTGCAATTTAAGGAAAAATAAACATTGTTTTTAGTCAAATAGTAACACCAAGTACCAAGAAGACGTAAGGACCGATCAGCTGACTATTGAGAATGATCTAATTGAAAAAACTAAGAAGGTGGGTTATACCTACCCGTCTAGGAGATAAATCTCATATTGATAGCACACTTTAGTACGTTACGTCCATTGGGCTATGGGTTCGAAGGGCCTTAAGTCTCGCGATAATGGGCCTTTGGGTTGAGCTCCATCAAAACATATTAAATTTCTTTCGATATCTATTTTTTCTATACATAAAATTCAAATTCAAAATTTTATTAAAAAATATCAATACATAATAACTAAGATCTATATACTGTTATCACAAATGGCTTAATATTTAATCATTATGTTGTTGGTAACTATTGAGTTACTATGTGGGTAGTCATTAGATCTTGGGAACATATAAAAATAGAAATGATACTATATAACCAAAAGACATCATATGTATCTTGAATTTGTATAGTTTGTATATTTTATAAAGTACAAGTTAGGGTATCCAAAATATGACTCATACTAGTTTAAATACTCTGCGTACATGTCACACATGAGCAGAGCCATCAAGAGTAAAATGTGTGGTCTGAGTGTACAAGGATGTACAAATGTAAGTTTAAATAATTCAAATGTATAACTATTTAGATAACACCAAAAAAGAGAAATTACATTATATTTTTTTAATTTAATTTCACAAACATTCTTAATGTAATGAACAAACCCATTTTGAATATATACACATTTTGTTATTACATCTCCTCCATTATTTGCATACATAGTGAGAGGCTAATACCCATTCTAAAAGCATCCTAAATTTGTAACATATGTATGCATTATACCAACCATCAACTCGTCTGGTCGATAAAAATGTTAGATTTTTTAATTAAATTTTGAGTTCAAAATTTAAAAATAAAAAATATTATATTGTGAGACACCTTCTCATAAATTAGAGCCAACAACGCTCGAATCGAATTAATCAAATATGGTTTTGGATATCGTTTGGTTATACTAAATATATATATGTATGTATGTATGTATGCAATACTATAATTTGTTGGTTTGGGAAAGGAATTTTCATTAGATAACAAAAATATCGTTGCTAAATCGTATGCCATATCTATGGCATACTTCAATTTGATGTGAAATTCAATCTAAATTTGTAATAACTCTACAAAAAAATTAAAATTATAAAACAATTAAATACGAGTAAATGACTTTACGAATATTAAGAATGTTTGTGAAATCAGAACTAAATATTAAGGTTTGTTGATGTAATTTAATCAATAAAAATTCTATTGTGTATGAGATTTCTGAATAGATATTAGAGTAAGAATTTTTTATCACTCGAACGGTGAATAATCACGTTACGTTATAAAGTTTGAGAACATAATTGTGAAGTAAATACAAATAATATGAATGGGACATTTAATTTCCTCTTTAAATTCACCCACCTAAGTTGTCTCACTTCCCCTTTTAATCACCGTGACGATATCTAGTTCAATTCAAGGTCAGCCTTCCGATTGGATTTTAACGGCTACGATCTTAAGATGACTCCATCCAATGCATACGTGTTGACTACGGGATCACGTTAAGAGGGACAAGAGTTCGACAATCTTCCTTATGTGCTTACGAATGCTTCCAAGGTAGTCAGAGGCGGCAGCTAAACTGCCCCGTGTCTACAATAAAAATTAAAATATAATTGTTGTTAGGCAGAACAGAAATTCTCAGTGAAGACATGGTGAAATCGAATTTAGTGATAAAACATTAAGTTTTATTTAAAAAAAAAAATAGATTTCACTAAAATTTTGAATATTATTTTTAAGAATGAAAAACAAATGTTGAGAAATTTAATCTTTAATTATATTCTATAACTATTCGAATCAGATTAATCAAACTTTTAGATATCAATGATCAAGTTAAAAAAAGAGTAAGGTCATAGTTTTGAGAATGAAAAATAAAGATTAATAAAGTTAATTTTTAATTGTATCACATAGTTATTCGAATCGGATTAATTAGATTTTCTGATATCAATACTCAAGTTAAAAAAAAAAAAAAAAGAGTAGGGTCACGGTTTTGAAAATGAAAAACAGATATTATGAAATGTTAGATTTTTTCGTGACTCAACACGCAGCGGAAGCATTAAATTAATTTTCGGAATCATAAAAGTTTAGGGTTCGCGATATACCTCAACCGGTGATGCAAAAATCGTCGGAACCGCGAACTCCGAATATGAATATCTCGTAGTCGGGATGATAGTCACGTAGTCGAACTATCACCACAATGCCACAACGATCCAACCCTTAACCTGGTGATTTTACGTTGATCGGAAATCCCTTTGAATAATTGTTCTACTCAACAATTATTCTCACCCTAAAAAATGGTACAAGTCTCACTTTCTCTCAAACTCTACGTTGGTTCTCTGTTGAATGTTTAACACACTTCCCACAAAACACTATTACCATAGTTAACTCCCATAGGAGTCATGTAGAGAGAAAAAATAGGGGAAAGTGGGTAATGGGTAACTACCCATTACCCCATTAGCAATTTCAAATTTTATTTACTATGGTAAAATCAAATATTAAATGGCCCCACGTGGGCACATCTAATATCTCCCACTTGCACACGAGGGCGTTTTACTTCCGTCATTAGATCACAACTCATGCAATCTACTATATCACCCTACAAGGTTTTCATACAGGGTTGGTCGTCGTGCGACTAGCGAGTACACCTGCAAACAAAGACTTCTCGATGCACCTGTTAGGATGATCGAGTAGTCACCGTTAGTATCAAAAGAAAAACTCGCAGTACCCCAGATCCAAGACAGATTGCATCCATCGAGCTACTTTCCTCATCGAAAGTAATCCCCAGATATCGCTCGACTATGTATTCACTATTATGTTCAAATCCCTACATGGATGAACATAAAAGACCGGTCGGTGAATACAATACAGTGATGCAGTGTCAATTGGTCTTCCTTTCCCAAACTCGAATCTATTGGTCTCAACTCAGCTGCTTTCCTAGACCTGTCCCTCAGACCTCAATTTATCTTCCGGGCCATCGGTAAACAGACTAAAGTAGCAAACACTGAATCAAAACCTCAAGAAACAGCCGAAAGTAATAAGGGCACAAGAGATCCCACCCAATGGATCTCGGGTCTCACACAGTGGGGCTCGGGGATAAATTTCAATTTAATGTCTCAAGTAATATAGCTCCCACTATCCCAAGTCGTCTTTTCACACGTGGTATGAAACACGTGCCACAGTGTTATTCCCCCATCTCTAAAAAAAAAGGGCATATGTCAGATTTCTCTAACACTGTGCAGGTATAGGGACTCAGTCTACATATAAGACTTTACCCAGAGATCTCAGAGAGAGTACCTCAGAGACAATATCACAAAACGCAGGTGATATCTGATATCTCAAACCTGGCTACTCACAGGCTACATGGATGTGGGTACGTCCATGTCGGTCATATCGCATATGACCTCATCCTGAACACGTATCAGGGCGACTTATGTTCTAGCAGGGCCACTCTCAAAGCCTCTTACAGCTAGAAGCCGTCTCATCCCCGCTCACTCAGAGCTGGAGGTGGTCACTCGTGTGAGAGAGTCGACCTCGCCTGCCTGACATATCTATTATCACATCACAAAATATATATATGACAATGAAAGCAAGTGCATTAAATGTAAATATAACACAAAAGTGACTGAAAAATGCACTATAATCATATATATATAAAAACAATAAGCATCAATGTCATCAATAAGTACAAACTGAGAAATGTCAGAAAATACTCAAACCCAATGACTCTCTATGCCCTAGAAAGGAGTCTCTAGTAATGGGTTTGGTGAAGGGGTCAGCCACCATGCTGTGTGTCGAAATGTACTTGACGGTCACTTCACCCTTCTCGATGATGTCTCTAACATAATGGTATCTGGTGTCAATGTGTTTGGTCCTACTATGAAACTTAGGGTCTCGTGTGTAAGCGATAGCGGCCTGATTATCACAGTAAATCATGACTGGCCTCCCACTATCCGCTACAATCCCTAAGTCATCAAGTAGTCTACGGAGCCAAACACTCTCCTGAACTGCAACTGAGCATGCCACGAACTCAGCCTCCATCGTAGATAGAGCAACACAGGTTTGCTTCTTACTGCTCCAAGAGATGGCCCCGCCATTGAGCAAGAAAACAAAACCTGATGTCGATTTGCGCTTATCCAAATCGCCTCCCGCGGCGTCCGAATAGCCCACAAGGCGCAAATCACCTCCCCCCGTAACTCAAGGAGAAGTTTGCGGTTCCCTTTAGATATCGAAAAATCCTTTTCACTGCTCTCCAGTGACCCCTTCCAGGATTTGCCTGATATCTACTCACCAGACCAACTGCATAACAAATGTCCGGTCTAGTACACAACATTGCGTACATTAAACTTCCCACTGCACTGGAGTAAGGTACTTTACGCATTTCCCTTACTTCTTCCTGAGTTTTCGGACACATTTCCAGGCTCAGGCCTTCACCTTTGGCGATCGGAGTATCTATGGGATTACAATCACTCATCCCAAAACGCTCGAGAATTTTCTTAATGTAGGTCTCTTGTGAAAGAGATAACATTTTTCTCGAGCGATCCCTCTGGATCTGAACTCCGAGGATGAACTCAGCTTCACCCATGTCTTTCATGTCGAAGCTGGATGACAACCACGCTTTGATGGTCATTAAATACTGAATGTCGTTCCCAGCCAACATTATGTCATCCACATATAACGACAGGATCACAAAAGAGTTATCTGACCGAATTAGATAGACACAATGATCCTCCTCGACCATCGTAAAACCGTAAGATATCACCTCCTCGTGAAATCTTAGGTACCACCGCCTGGATGATTGCTTCAGGCCGTATATCGACTTCCGAAGTCGACAGACCTTGTTCTCCTGACCTACTAGAACGAACCCTGGGGGCTGTTCCATGTAGATCTCCTCATCCAGGCTCCCGTTAAGGAAGGCGGTCTTAACGTCCATCTGGTGTAACTCTAGATCCAGACTAGCAACAATCGCCAAAAGTAGACGGATCGAAGTAAACTTGACTACTGGGGAGAAAGTCTCCTCGTAGTCAATGCCCTTAGTCTGCGTGTAACCCTTGGCTACCAGACGGGCTTTGTACCTCTCAATCGATCCGTCGGCCTTTCTTTTAATTTTGAGAACCCACTTGTTCCCAATTGCCTTTCTATCCTCAGGTAAGTCAACTAGTTCCCAGACTTCGTTGACCCTCATTGATTCTATTTCCTCATGCAAGGCCTGCAACCATTGGTCCTTTGCCGAACCCTCGAGAGCCTCCTGAATAGTTCTCGGCTCTTCGTCATCCTCGGGAGTCACGATAAGGATCTCATCCTCAATCGGGAAACGACGTCGAGGCATATGTCCTCGAGTACTCCTACGAGGAGAGAGAGCCTCCACACCTTCAGATAGACCGCTCCCACTAGGACCAAGATCCGTAATCGGCTCTTGCGTCCCGCCACTGGGATCGGCTGAGCCGCTAGGCTCATCCATCTCATAGAAGGTGAAGTCTCGATCGATTTCTCCTCTCTTAGGGAAATCACTCTCGAGAAAAGTGGCATCACGAGACTCTATCTCAGTGACAGTGCCGTCTGTATGTTCTCCTAGGAACACATGTCCCTTGGACTGTTCAGAGTATCTAATAAAGATACACTTCTTTCCTCGCTGGCCTAACTTGCCGTACTGATGCGAGGAATCATGAACATACGCGGCGCAACCCCATGGCCTCAAGTGGCTAAGGTCAGGCTGTCTCCCTGTCCAAAGCTCGTATGGGGTGCTGACTACGGACTTCGTCGGAACACGGTTAAGGACGTAGGTTGCAGTCAACAACGCATCCCCCCAATGGGAGATAGGTAAGTTGGCCTGCGCCATCATCGACCTCACCATCTCCAACAGAGTCCTATTCCTTCTCTCGGCTACTCCGTTCTGCTGAGGAGTAGCAGGAATAGTCAACTGTCTAGTAATGCCCCTATCGAAACAGAGCTCTTTGAACTGCTCAGACAGATACTCGCGCCCCCGATCGGTTCTGAGAGTTTTCACCCTCATGTCTAGCTGATTTTCAACCTCGCTGATAAACCTCCTGAAGCACTCTAGTGCCTCAGACTTGTGCGAGATCAGGTAGACGTAACCGAAACGCGTGTAGTCGTCTATGAACGTAATGAAATACGTTGCTCCGTTTCGGGCTCTCACATTCATGGGTCCGCAAATGTCGGAATGGACCAATTGCAATGGAGTCCCAGCTCTCATTGCTTTCCCAAATGGTTTTCTAGTGGCTTTGCCCGCAAGGCAAAACTCACACACGGGCAACTGGACCTTGGTTAGCGGGCCCAACAAGCCACTCGCAGCTAACCGGGTCATCCTCTCTTGCCCTATATGGCCAAGTCTACTATGCCATACATTCACATCATCCACTGCACTATCAGATGCAAAAGCAATAGTAGAAGAAGAATAAATTTCATAAAATGAAATCATATCCAGTACATAAAGTCCCTCATGGACCAAACCGGAACAAATCAAAGAACTGTCATATGAAATGGAAACTCTAGAGTTTCCCAAAAGCACAGAATATCCTAACAAATCCAAACACCGGACAGATACTAGATTCCGCCTAATCTCAGGAGCATACAACACATCATGAAGATACAAGACTTGGTCACTTCGCAGCAATAGCTTGCAAGTGCCAATCCCTTTCACTTCAATAAATGCTCCATTCCCCACGTATAGCCTCCTCGCCTGGGGACTCAATCGGCGGAACTCCACGTATGCGCTCCTGTCCCGAGCTACATGGTCCGTGGCTCCTGAGTCTACAATCCACAAAGGAGAAGAGTTAGCGAGCATCACACTAGATGACACGTAACTCAAACCATGTAAAGAAGAAGGACTTACCTTTCGCTCGCCACACTCGCGTGCGAAATGCCCAGTCTTGCCACACACGTAGCATTGGACCTTGCTCTTATCGAGCTCCTTCTTCTTGCGTTTCTGTCCTCTGTCATCGGTCTTGGCAGATTGCTTCTTCTTGCCTTGGCCCTTGGCCTTCTTCTCATGCTTGCGCCACTTGCGCTTTATACCTCGGGAGCCCTTACTCGACTCCGCAATGTTAGCATGAGCATAAGAAGACCTAGCCACCTCCTGTCGCTCCTCCTCGAGCTCACAATACCTACTCACGTCCATGAAAGTACGAATACTCTCAGTGTGCGTGAGATAGGTCTTAACCACATCCCAGGAGTCAGGCAAAGACTGGATCACACCCAGTACTTGAAGCTCATCAGACATCGGCTCCCCCATACTCTTCAGAGAGGCGATCATACTCGACATATGCATTAAATGTTGTTTCATAGTATGATCGTGCCTCTTCTTGTAAGTGATGAATTTAAAAGTCAACATCCTCAACTTAGGAGCTGACGGGGCGCCATAGTGCTCTCTCAGAGCATGCCAGATCGACTGTGCAGTAGGATACTGCTCAAGATGGGAATCAGCTCATCGTGCATGCAGCTAAGAAGGATCACCCTAGCTTGGCCATCCTTCTTCTTCCAAGCACGATACACCTCCTGATCCCGTCGTGCTTGTGCCGTGGTACCCTCCCCGGGGTCCACCATCTCGTTCTTAAGAACTTCCCCGAGCTCTTGTTCCTCGAAGACAAACTGAACCTTCCGGTGCCAAATGTCATAATTGTCACCGTTCAGCTTGTCTCCCTTTACGAGATCTAGAACGACAGTCTTCGTTGCAGCCATGTCTCTGTCACACAGAAAAAGAGACATTAGTGACATATTGATGCTTATTTCACAATTTTATGTACCCTACGAATCACCAAAACCAAAATGACTCGAATACAGATCCCAAGACGAGCGTATGAGTCAACGGACACAATACACCACAATCTGTGATTGTATCTCACCATTCGGAATATGATTCAGTACATAAAAACCCACAAATAGTCACTTTTTATCACAAAACCCTCAAAAAATCAGAAAATTCCAATTTAAGGACGACCTACGCGCCGCCGGGAGGGTTCACGCGCCGCCAGACTCACGGCGGCGCATTTCACACGCCCCCAGGCGCCGGGAAGGCGCCTGGGGGCGTGCAGGACGCGCTGCGCGTCTGGCACGCGCCTGCACGCGCTCTGTGCGAGTTAGCAGACGCGCCTGACGCGCGGGCGCACGGCGACGCGCCTGCACGCGCGCGCCCGCGTCCCCTGGGTCGGATCCGGACGCAGGTCCGGGTCGGAACCCGGAACCCTGTCCGGATCCCCGGTTCGGGTCGGGTATAAAACCGGGTCGGATCTGACCCACGTCAGACCCGACATCTCACGCGCCTAGTAGCGCGTGAGATGCACGTGCAGGGGGCGTTGTGCATGGACGCGCCTTCTCGCGCGTGTACTGCACTCTCCCACCCTGCTTGCTAACACGCGCCTGCTCGCGCGTGTCAGGCACGCGCCTTCATCTTCTTCCCCGATTTCAGCAACTGCGTTTATTTTCCGACCCCATATCCGAAAATCTCAATTTTCGGTATCAAATACATGCAATTTATATTCCAAAATGTAGATCTAACAACAACAAACATAGATCTACCATTTTTATGCATCAATTTGACCTAAATCTCGCCAAATTTGGGGTTGAAGTGTTTGGTCACTATTCACGGCCGAATGCTTCAACCGGAATTTTCATGGCCTAAACGTGCCCAAAAAATTACGAAAAAAATATTTTCGTGTTCTACGTGAGTTGGGTAACACAGTGGTATAATTGGATTCACGAAACTCATCCGTGATCCGAACCCCAAATTTTATACCCTATATTTTTATACCCAAATTTTATTCCGAAAAATTATTTAATAAATTTTCTAACAGGCTCTGATACCAATGTTAGATTTTTTCGTGACTCAACACGCAGCGGAAGCATTAAATTAATTTTCGGAATCATAAAAGTTTAGGGTTCGCGATATACCTCAACCGGTGATGCAAAAATCGTCGGAACCGCGAACTCCGAATATGAATATCTCGTAGTCGGGATGATAGTCACGTAGTCGAACTATCACCACAATGCCACAACGATCCAACCCTTAACCTGGTGATTTTACGTTGATCGGAAATCCCTTTGAATAATTGTTCTACTCAACAATTATTCTCACCCTCAAAAATGGTACAAGTCTCACTTTCTCTCAAACTCTACGTTGGTTCTCTGTTGAATGTTTAACACACTTCCCACAAAACACTATTACCATAGTTAACTCCCATAGGAGTCATGTAGAGAGAAAAAATAGGGGAAAGTGGGTAATGGGTAACTACCCATTACCCCATTAGCAATTTCAAATTTTATTTACTATGGTAAAATCAAATATTAAATGGCCTCACGTGGGCACATCTAATATGAAAGTTAATTCTTAATTATACCCTATATTTTTTTAAGTGAATTATTCAATTTTTGGATACCAATAGTTTTTTTTTTTTTTTTAAAAAAAAAAGGGAGTGCGGGGTCACAGTTAAATCCCAGGACTAGGAGGAGGACTAGGGTTGGGTCGGTTCATCTAAATACTTGGACCTTCAATTAAAGGAAACCAGTCAGTGAATGAATCGGCCTTGAAAATATGAATGGTTGATTGTATAGATATGTTCCTAATATACTCTAATTTTCTCCCATACGTCGAATATGGTTTTTATTACTTGAAAAAAAAAAAAAAAAGAATATATTCAGTATTGAATCTTTCACGTCGTTAATTCTGAAAAAGTGAATAATTAGGTAGATTTTTTATAAGGAAACTGATTCAAATTCTAAACCTTCAAGATATAATAAAAAAATTTTATTATTATGTCCGGCCGCCTTTCAATTTTTTATTACTTAGTACTGATCCATATTTATAAGTCATCATTTCAGCCTCATTTCCTATGTAATTTTAGTTCAATAATTTCGTTCACATATGGGAAGCATCCACGAAACAGGCATAAATACAAGTACGAACAATTGAGAGAGAGAGAGAGAGAGAGAGGAGTTGGTCGTTGTTATTCTCAAATGCTCGGTGTGAATACGTGATCTATGGTAATGATGGAGCGTAAAGGAGGTTACAAATGAGAATGAGAGAAGGCAAGTATTTTTTGAAGATGTCCTCTTTCCAATGGCTAAGGTCATCATCATGAGTCAATGCTTTATCATCCTCTGCTGCTACTCTCTCTCTCTCATTCTTCTAACCACTACTTTGTTTGCTATGGCCCCTAGATTGTACTACTTCAATCCTAAAAAATGGCCCGTCTGCCGACAGGCACGCACATGCCCATCCGCATGCGCACGCGCTCGCGCAGAGAGAGAGAGAGAGAGATGTCTTTCGTCTTTGAAGGGCATATTGTTTTTTCTGCCATTCATGAAGAAAAAATAACAGTACAAATGGCAACAACTGTTTCTGGTACCTTAGTTTGGAGAACCCAACAAAAATAGTCAAGCCATACCAAAAGCTAACCCACCATCATGAGAGGAAACTAAAAGTTAAGAAAATGAAAATATAATTTTTCAATATTTCAAGAGGTCCATGAACAATTTATGAATGGTGAACCACTGTCCACAAAAATATGATTTTCTATTTTGGAAGTACCTCCTCTTCCTCTTCCTTTTCCTTTTTATAGTCATTTTTTTTTATTTTACATATAATATTTTTAAATTAAGAAAATAAATATTCACATGAAAATATAAGATCTTCCAAAAATTCACCATTTTCTCCATAAATGTCCATTATACCATAATTTTAGCACCAAATACAACATATACTGAAGAAGCCTGCAGGGACTGCATTCTAGCATGCCCTTAGTCAAATGCACCATTGTTTTTTTTTTTTTTTTTGGTAAGAGCCCATTGTTACTTTAATGCAAGAGATCACAAGGCTTCCTTTCTCACTCGATCATAGAATATTGAGTTTTGTGACCTAACAAACGGTGTAAAGATCCCGAAAGGTCCTTTACTTATAGATAAATAGTGCAATAATTTTGATTAGGATGAGCTTAGAGCTAATTATTGACTAATGAAACATGCTAATTATAAATGAGTAGTTGGCCTAGTAATTGGACACCAGAACCTTTTAAATAAAATTTTGAATTTGATTCTTGTGATGGTCAAAATAAGTATTGGAAGAGTTTTGCCCCCCTTAAAATCTTAACCCGATTCGAACCAATTTTCATCGAATTCAGTATAGTTACCAGATATCAATTAGAAAAGAAACATACTAACAAAATAATTGACACCCTAATGAGGAAAAGAAAGTCTCTGCAATCCAAAGAACCTTTTAAAATCAAGTAGCTTAAATAATTGCTTCTCATAAGGATGCCACAAAATAATTATACCCAAGATACTTATTCTAAAACCATCAGCCTTTCAGACTAATTTATGCTTTTATGTTTCTTTATCTTGGTTAATAATTATTTTGTCAAAGACTGCAAAAGAAGAAAAGAAAGAAAGGGAAAGGAAAAAAGAGAGGAGAGTAAAAGGAAGGAGCTAGGAGTTGGTACTTGTGCAGGTGGGAATCTATCAAGAGCAATACATCATACCTGCCAATTCAGAACTCATCTGAATCCTTAGCGAAAACAACACCAAAAAATTATCAAAATAATATGAGGTTAGAGGTGCACCTTGCAGCTTAATTGTACAGACCATAAGCAACAAGTGAAAACCAGGTCATATCCCTACTAGAATAATTATACAGACAAAATTGTCTTAAAAACCCCACACCACCCCACCCCCACCACCCCAAAAAAAATGAAAAATCAAGGAGAGGTTGCATTATACACAATTTCTGAAAGCACCCAAAAAGTTTTAGGCACAAGCAGGCATGCATACAATCTTGTTGTTTTCTGGACTAGTTTCATGGACTCTGAAACATTGGGTGATTAAAGATAATTGATACCCAAACTGTAGGACCAAATTTTGGGACTAAGATGGCAAGATCAAACTTTAAAACCATATATTTCATTTTATTAATTAAAAAGGTGTAAAGGAATTTTCTTTTTTGGGTTGGGGTTTTTTTTTGGGGGGGGGTGCGGGGGAAGTAAAAGCCCCACTTGGAATATTCCTCTAAAAAGAGCACAATACCAATGCCCGAAGACATTAGGCCCATGACCCTGTCCAAGGACAAGAGGCACAACCGCCCATAACAACGGGTGGAATGACCCAACATCTAAAGAAAATAAGAGTAAGAAGAAATAGAACCAACAACTGAGAGCATCATCGTGCGAGGAGAAATGATATAGAGGTCAACTATAGCCAAAAAAAAAAAAAAGCAAAAGAGAAAAACCATACATTACTCACATATCGAATTTTTTGCATAAAAAAGGAAGATGTTATCCTTAAAGAGGGTAATACTTTGCTGGATCTTTTAGTGGGATAGTATAATACACCCTGATGGCCACAGTATCTATGCATCTAACATTTGATCATATGACATTACAAGGTACAATTTGGGATTCTCCTAACATCACGCCTCCAATATACAAAGCATGACATAGGCAATACCTCAAGAACCTCCCGCATTAATGCTTAAACCTAAGTCCCTCTCAGGAAGGTCTGAAGCAACAACCAGTACTATGGCACTTGTATTTGTAAAACTTTGATGCAGATATCAGTAGCTATGTCAAAGGCTGTAGCCTCTGTTAGTCCCAAGAACTTTAAATCAACAGTTCTAACTCTATTGTCATTACCATAAATTTATAACTATTTTTTTAGAATGCTGCTTCAGAGAGAGTCAACAATGTAACAGAGGAAAAAGAGACATCAGTTTTGTTTATGTAAATTTCTCTCTCAGCAACTCAACGTCAAGGAAAACAGGAAGGGAAAGCCTAAATTAAATAATTCAGAGTTCAAGATTTCAAGTTAATACATCTACAGCCAACATTTCAGCTACTTCTTCAGCGGCCTGATAGACTTTGCCTGAATTTGAATGAGTTCGCATCATCTACAGATCGTCATGTTGAAGAAACTGGACTAATCCATCTTGTCAGTGGCATCGAAGAAATGGCTGAAATGGTCAACATAAGAATACATCATGTAATTCGGGTATGAGAATCATCTCATTCCCACCAATGTTTTCTGTATGGTATCCTGATCTGCTCCTTCCTGTATTTGAACTGCCTGATACTAAAATTTGGATATTTTTTTGCATTTTAGCAACTAAAATCTTGCCAACACATAACACTAGTGGACCAGTGGATGTAAAATATTTTTGCTTTAAAAATTAATTTTGACTTTTTCTACTTTTGAAGTCTTTGACAATTATACTGCAAGAGGGGCATTGTTGTCATAGAAAAACTATGACAAGCCACTTTGCAATGTTTGCATATTAGTGTAGATGAGACCTCTAATAGAGAATTTGGAAGCCCTGGAAGTGACATGCAAGAGGGATCTAAGATTTCATAAATCTTTTCGCTTGGATACCTAGTTTGGCAGACATCACAACACATGGCTGCATCTTTTTTGTGCTTATGCTGATCAATTTATTGCATGTCCCGATGTTCAAGTACTCATCTTAAGGCACATTTACATTAATACAATATTTTAAACAAGCACATGTATTGTGATTTGATTTCACTTTTGGCATTGTGGGACATATTGGATTCCGACTTGATCTCCTTCCAGTTTATGATTGATTAAATCCTTAACCTAGACCATCTAAAAAAGCTTGACACATTCTGTTTTTAATCTGATAACCAATGACATTTTAATATAACCTCTTCTTGATTTCAGGCCAGGTTTATAAGTCATCCATATAACCAGTTTTCCTCTTATTCGGGGTCGGAACAAGTGGTTGCACCAATGAATGTGCCCAAGGATAAAGACCAGATGCCAGAACAGCATCCCATGGACACCGATGTGCCTACTCTTGAAAATGGTGCAGCCGAAGCTATGCCATCTGAGTGCAACTTGGAGACCTCAAATATGGAAGGCCTTGCCAATGGTCAAAATGGAGAGGTAAACCTTGAGTGCAATCTAAAAGCGCAAACAGGCACTGTCTTGCCAGATGCCTCAAATGGTGCCACACCTGGGAGTAGTACGACAAGTGATGGCAAGAGTGAGGAAAGATTGGTCATGTATATTGTAGTCACAACTTCTCAGCATGAGAGAAAAGCCACGACCTTATCATATATGCCAGCCAGAGGATTCTGATGATCAAGTAACTTGGTTCTGCCACGAGGAAGGCTACCTTTTGAATGGTACACTGCCCGGAAACTCTGGTTCAAGTCCATCTTAGGAAAATGATAGACATTATCATGTATAGTGAACTACTCATGGCTGATGTTGCACCCCAATTGTATTACACATACTGGATAATTGAAGAGGATACAGAGATCTACAAAGCTTGTTTTCTAATCAGTATCTTCACTAGTAGGATCCTGAAACGAAGATGTTGGTCTCTTAGTCTTCCTCTTCCACATGTAGGGGCCCTTGGGACTATTACCACAAATTTTGTGCAGTCTGGATCCGGGATTCTTTGGTAATTAAATTGTATTCTCAACTCAGTAGTTGCTTCGAGTAGTGATCAGGCTCTTAATCTGGTCAGAGTCTAGCTATTAGATCTGACATACATGACTTTGCAAACTTTGCATTTGCTGGGATTTGATTCATCTGTTTTAGTCAGGCGAGTTGGTGCAATCTAGGCAGGTCCCCCAGCGCCCTCCCGGGGGGGGGGGGGGTGTCCTGCGATCTCAGGCGCACTTTTGCCTCCCCATTGTTGGCAACAATTTTTCTTCCATTTATAATTTCAACAATTAGGGGTGTACTCGAGTCAAGTCGAATCCAAATATTCCTTAACTTGAATTTGAATTCGAACTCGAATTTTTTAATAATGTTCGAACTCGACGAGTAATTTATATATATATATAATATTATATTTAATTTAATTTTTTATTATAATAATATATAAATATATGTAACATATATTAATATACGTTATCGAGTTACTTGACAAGTTTTCAAATTTAAAATTTTATTACTCGAACTTGACTTGATTGTATAATGAACTCGACTCGAACTCGATCAAAACTACGTCAAATCAAACCGTTGATCGAACGGTTCGCAAGTGAATTAAACTCGACTCGGTTCGTATAACATCCCTATTTATAATCCCCAATTTAGAGCTTTATCATTTTTGGTAGTCCTTACCACAATCTTTTAACCAAAGACATAAGGCAATACTTAATTTTTGCATGCTTGTCTAATAATGTCAAAGTTAGATATTGACATTGTAGAATGCAAAAGGAAAATGGAAACCTAAAAACAAAATTGTTAAATCTTGAGCTTATTAACGAAGCAAGAACAACCAAAAGGACCATTGCAGCTGCCCAGGCGAACGGAGTAAACACTTCATTTATATCTTTGAGATTTTAGGTTTAAATCTAACTTTATTAGGGGGAAAAAATAAAAAATAAAAATAAAAATAAAACTCGTGCAAAATTATACTTAAAAAGAGTTTACAAGAATTACGCAAAATCCACTTGAATTACAAAAGGTACGACTTTTTGACAAGACTTTAAAGCGCATATAAACCTCCTCATTCTTACTAGCAGAATAGTCCCATGGCATTTCACAGTGCATTGGTAATCCATCATGGTTACTCCCAATGCTGGTCTCAAACTAGTTAAGTTTGAAAGATCCCAATTCTAATGAAATATACGATGAAAATCAAATCTACGAACACAATGACTCGGGTTTAAGACTTGAGAACGGAGAAAACTATATTGAGATAACTCCTTTCCTTTAAGGACCAGACTGCGACTCGTCCTATATTAATCGAAACGAAACTCCATACATTGGGTGATAAACCGAGTGCAGGACACCCAAAAAATAAGGAAAAAAAAATCTGATGAAAATCATCACATAGTCCAAGTCCCCAACCTGATGATTCCAAAAGTTCTCATTGACATTCTGTAAATCAACATGCCCGTGGCTCTAATTAAGCACTAATTGGACTCTGCCTAAGCTGAGTATGCTTTTGGGCATATTCACAGCGATCTGAAAAAGCTAGTCTATCAAGCCAGAATCAGACAACTGATGTCAACACCTGTCCAGTGTTGGGTGTTCTTGAGCTTCGACAAGTCCTATACGAAATGGTTTTACCACTATAAGCCAAAATTGGGATACATTAAATTTATTTTAAGCATTTATATAGAAACCATATTCCGGCAAAACGTTGGGCAAGACAAGACTAAGTTACTACAATTATAAGTCACTTCTATCAGTCTCCAAGAACTTTCCTTTTCTTTGATGTGTTCATGTATGGTCTGCTAACCCATTCAATCTGGGCTTCATTCTGATCCACCGTTCCCAATTTAACCTACAAAACAACAACAAAAAAGCTCAGACCAAACGAAATGATCGCCTGTGCAAGATGCTTAGCTCTAATTTCTCTCCTGAAAACCATCCTAGCCATGTCATCCGGACTGAAATACTGGCTGATGCTCTTACACATCCTCAAAATGTCCTCACAAGTTGTTGTTCATATTAACTTGCAAGTAAAATACCAAAAATCTCAAAGATAAGAATACTTTGACTCAAGGATTAAACATTCAATGTTAGCCAAAAGAAAAAAAAAAGATCAAATGTTAATAGATAATAATAAATTATAGACCAGTGATGCCTAGAGTATCACTGCCAGAATTACCATCATCCTTTAGTCTCAAGTCTAGGATTTGGAATATCAACATAATCGTAAGTGATTTTATAGAAGAGCTCACTCGGTACACAAAATGCTCTCAGACTTAGCGCGGGGTAGGGGGAGGATGGGCGTATACGTACGCAGCCTTCCCCATACATTTTTGCAAAGAGGCTGTTTCCACGCCTCGAACCCGTTACCTTGAGGTCACCGAAGGAACAACTCCACCGTTACGCCAAGGTTTGCCCTCAATCGTAAGTGATTTTATAATGCTTTAAAAAAATCACAAGTGTCAAGGAAAATAAAGTTCACTTCTTCCACAAAAACCATAGTGGAAGTCAAATACAGCCATAAGAGAGGCATACTTCAAAGATGTCTCCAACATCTCACACACTAATTTCACAAGGTAAAGACATGGATGTTAACAATAAACACAAGATGCTGGAAATTTTTATTCTCAGAAACAAGATACAACATGACCAGAGTATGATACTAAAACAGATATTGCCCTTGACAGCTTTGCTTAGACATAAGGCCAAACTTAGTAATGAGCAATCAATAAATATGAAATGACTGGTTTCACATTATGCAACTCAACTCTCCTCAACACAGCCAAGCAATAAGTTCCAAACCACTTAGGGTCATCCATATAAATCCATTGTTTTCATTCAGCTCTATTCAATGTCATACCAGTGATAACTTATTCTGTTTGACAACCATTCCTAAAGATCACTTGTCTACCCCCTAATTTTCCATTACGTGAAGTCTCATGAACAAATAAAGCAACGAAAGCAATCCGGAATCCATGTCAACTATACAAATATAAAGCTTTACAACTTTATATTCCCTTTCACCCATTAGGTTGAGAGTTAGTTCTCCAATAGAAAACTGAGAGCTTCAGGCATTTGTTGTCTTGCTTTACTTTTTCTCTTCCACCTTCTTTTGGCTGGAGAAATAAGTAAATACTCCCCCAGTTGGAAATCAATTAGTTAAATCCTAAATCAATGGTGTGAAGTAACAGAACTAAGGACCAGATAAAATGCTGTCATGTTGCAAATGCATGATAAGTCCAGGATCATAACTTGAAAAGCAAGCCAAGTATCAAACTGAGGTATCCCGCAATTGTGATGTCTCAAATTAGAACATGTATAACACTCAGAAATGACTTTTTTTTGTGCACTAAAAGTTAGCTGCATCAGGAAGTGACCTAAAAACATTACTAGTGTCGGGGCCTTCACACGCAAGAAACTTCTCAATTTGCATCATCGTATCACTCTTAGCTTGACAGAAACAGGGTAAAAAGTCCCCAAGGCGATAGCCTGGTGGAGATATTCTCCCTCCCCAAACCCAGTGATCCCGGGTTTAAATCTCGATGTAACCAAAAAAAAAGAAACAGGGTAAAGAAACCAATCCATACCAAAATGCCGAAACAGAAAAAATGCATCCTCTAACTAAGGTGCACACATGCATATGCTAGCATGAAACAAAGTTTATAGGAGAAAAGTAGCCACCTTGAAGAGATACAACTCAAACCTAGGACCAATCTCCTTCAGCTCAATTGATTTAGGACCTCCGTGCTTCTCATAAATATGGTGCCTGCATTTTAAAAAAATGCCCCTCAAGATCATAACAAAGAAAAACCCATAATGAGATGGAGTGCATTCCCTGCAGTTTACCTTCTAAAGTGAATGAATTATGAGTTCAAAAGCCAAAATGGAAAAATGAAACCTCATTAGGAAAACTTGCATTTTCCCTTGTGGTTCGGGGAGAACAGGGGGATTAAACCAACCAAAAAACCTCATTTCAACATGATAGATAATCCAAAGTGAAAAACAATTGACCCAAAATAATCAAATCAGTTAAGAAACACCAAAGAGTAAAAATTTAATAGCCCTACTTATTGACAAAACCAAATATCATTGTGCAACTGCCACATGAAAGTCCATTATTGGATGATTTAGTTATAGCCGAGCACGACAAATTTTGGCAACTAGATCCATTATCAAGTCTATTGCCAGTGTTCAACCAAAAGTTGCCACCAGATTTAAAGTTATGTTTGACTAATTCACTGAATCTGCATATGGTCCTAGGCACCTAACTCAATATTACTACATGGGGCTGCCCTAAGCACTGAAACCTGCAGTACTGTGTTTGCTATGCTGAACTTGACAATCGATGGGTAAAATAGCAACTCGAATGCTCCCAAAAATCCTGATGTGATCTAGAAGGTTACTGTAAAATTCATCATACCAATTGTTGTCCATGTCAGTCGGTAATAATGATGAGAACACCAAAAGCAACAGTACTAGCAGCTTATGAAAATTCTATTTTGAGTAGCGGAGGTTTAATAGTGACTGTAGCTCTCCTAGATATGCCAATGATTGAGTATTGAAGATTTTTACAACTTCCAGCATTTTGAAGGGGTTGAAAATTTTGAAGATTACAGCAAAGTTGTGTGGAAGGGGAGCGGATTCGTGAAGATTGAGATCAAATCAAAGAACATTTATATGGTGATTTCATTGAGGGAATGCAAACGAGTGGAGGACCTATTTTCATTGGAAAGTCATGTGAAAATCTTCTGTTCCACCAATGTCTCTCCTAGGATATGGAGCAATTTGGAGTAAGATACTTATGAAAATCTTTACAAATGGGATTTGCATGGTTCAACAATGCTTGCTTTTACAGGACATTAAGAACATTGATAATCTTATCTTACATAGCTCTTGGACTAATACCTCGTGCAAGCTACGGCTTTTTTTGCTGCATCATATGTGAAGCACCATGTAATATCCTAACTAGTTGGCTTTGTAATAAAAAATACATGCAAAGCAATGCCACAATAGGCAAAAACCAACCTGAACGAAATATAGTCAGACTGGTTGGCAAATGTGACAATACGCCTTGTATCCGGCTTGGGCACGGGAAAAAGATGCTTTAAAATAGTTGACGTCCTTTCACCAATCTGCCAAATATAATAAATCACAGTAAGTACTATATCAAAATTGAGAAGTAACCAATTGGGGGAAAAAATTGTATGCCAACAACCATGTATAGAAGAATAAGCAAACAATGCCAATTCAAGAATCCCATAAGGCATAACAATTGACTATGAAGATTTAAGAATCAGATGATTCCCCCCCCCAAAAAAAAGCACCATCAAAGTCATTATCTTCAAACATAAAAATATGCCGGTAACTAGAAAACTTGGAAAGAATCCATGACATGAATGTAAAACATGAACCATTTCTGCCACTTATCAGAAGTCGTGAAGTTTCAAGAAGAAACATTTGAAGAAACAAGAGGAGGAGGAAAGGATAACTCAAAAGATGAACAATGCAATGTCCTATGTAAACTGGATTCCAGTTTGCCAATCAATCCCCTTCATCATTGTTGAAAATAATGACTGGACTTTAATTTGAACGAACAGACAAGAATACCATTATATATGCTTATACAACACATTGCGATATCCCCCCTGTTCACCACTTCTCAAAGAAACATTACTTATCAATCTAATGGGATTTGAAGGCCAGATAAGTGCTGGGTTAAGCTAGATTTAGAGCTGTAAAACAATTGGAAGAGGTCAAGTTCAATTTGAGTTCAACTTGTCAAAAACTCATTGAGTTTGATTAATGATCTTAAAAAGCCAAACTTGGGCTTAATTTTTGAGTTCATGAATTAAAGAGCAAAGCTAGTATGTTACTCAACTCATATTCATTTATCATGTATACAATAAGCAAGCTACTCAAGCTTGGCTGGGAAAATAAAAATGCAAGCAAAATAACCTCATCCTTGATCCGACTCAAGCTCGTTTTCTCTACAAATCGTGCTAGTGCTTATGGGACATTTCTTTGTCCAAACATGCAAATTAAAGCCGATTTAGGCAAGGATTAATAGGTTTTCACACTGCATTTAGGCCAGCACTGATACAAATTAACTTGTACAAGGGCTTGATTAAAGTAAATCAAATTAAGGGGCCCAAAGTACATGAGACAAATATAAAACCTTTTTCTTTTTCCTTTTCACCTAAAGAATGTGGCTGTTACTTGATTTGAACCCTCAGCATCTACAAATCAAGGATCCTAAACTCCTTTCAATGACAGTTTCTCCCAGGCAATTAGAAGAAATTCATGTGCTAGAGAACAATCAAGAAAATAGTTTCCAACCTATGGTGGACACAACACAAGAAAGAACCTTTCCATAGAAATTGATTGGAAAAATCCCACGCCCAAAAAGGAAAAGAAAAATGAAAAAAATTAAATAAGGGTGGACTATTATTGTAAATATCTCCCCTCATTGCAAAGGCAGCTAGAGAACATTGATCACCTGTTACATCATCATTCATGGGAAAGACTTTTGTGGTAGATGGTTTCTTTATGCTCCACATTAGTTGGGGCCTCCGAAGGATTTGTTAACGAAATTGTAGGATTGCTAGGACTTGTGATGGAGTATGTTGGCAACAACCTTCAAAATTTGTTAGAATGCCTACTAAGAGTGGATCCAATGCTTAAGTTTTAGTTTGGCATAAGTGAGATGATGACAAGCTAAATTGGGAGCTTGAATAAGTCATATTGAGTCTTTATTTTAAGTTAGAAAGTTGCAAAATCTTTTATTTTTAGAAATTTATTACTTAAGTTAGTTTCTATGTTTTTGTGTTTAGTTATTTAACAAGTTATTTTTATTTAATCGTTGTATAGTCATTATTAGGACTATTTAAAAGTTTCTAAATTTTTATCTTAATAATAGATACTATTTTTGGAGACAAATTCTCTATTTAAATATTTGTAGCCTTATTATGAGGAATGAAAAATAAAACTTTAAATTTATGCTTTGAATTCTCTCCAAACCTAGAAGGTATGATGCTTCTTAACCATAGGTGTGATGTCTAAGGATCTATTAGTGTGATACTACTAAATCTATCTTCTTTCTTCCTATCTATTATTTTCTTTTCTTCAATTTAGTTGCTGGATTTTTATTTATTCCCTGCAAATACAAAAATCTCTTCAAGAAAAACAACTTGTTTAGTTTAAAATTTCTTTGGGTGAACCCTGATTCCTTACACCTAAATCTTTACCCTTCCTCTAAAGTCATCCTACATCAACTTGAAGTGCTGCTGAGCAAAAGGAAAATTATTTGCTTAAAGCCCTTGCCTTTTTTTTTTCTTTTATTCTTTTTTTTGGTTTATTTAGTGTAGAGAAACTTGAGAGATTTTTTTAGGATTCTTAGAGACCCTTTTCAATTTTAGTCCTTTTGCTTTGATCTCTTTATTTTAGGTCCATTTCTCAATACTGAGGAGAATGTGGCTTCTTTGCTAGATTCTGTGATTCTCTTTTAGGTAACGTTAGGACATGTATGAAATTTGTCCTTTATAGTGGGAATTAAGATGAAGGTCCAGTTGAATCTTAGGAGGAGAAATATGCAATATATAATGTTTGCAGGGCCAAGCTTATACGTTCAAAGGGTGTAAGCGAAAAGTGGTCAAAAGTACAACGGGAATTTTTCAAATATTTTAGAAAACTTCAACTGGACCAAAAGTTACAAAATGAAACATGAAAAATTTCTCCTTCGTGTCATGATATTAACAAGTAAAGCATGATTATTGCATCTCAAACAAAAATATCCTTTCGCTCAGAAGAAAATCCCTTGATACTAGAATTAAAAAATCGAAGGTGGCTGTTTTCAATTTTGACCCTCCTTGTCTTTACGCAAAACTTAATATGATCAGGAACAGAATTTCGCATGGCATGACTAAAGGAGACAATGTTCACACAATACTTAGGTTTGCTAATATCATTATGTTCATTGTGAAAAAATTGTAATGCCCTTTACTACGATCCAACAAAAAAGGCAGATAACACACTTAATTCTTCATACCTTGGTTGAGAAGTTTTCAAAAATCAAATGCGGGTAAGCTTCAGGCATGGTTCCCACAGTTTTCTTGTCCTTAATATCATGTCTTGTAACCTGCATGTGTTAACTGATCAATTTTTCTGTCCACAGACCAAATAGGCCTGAAAATGCCCAAGAAGCCTAAAGAAAGACTACTTACCACATTGAGTAGGCTAAAGTAGGCTGTTGGACCAAAAGGTAAATGACTTATTACTAGACCATCTGGCACACCTCGATGTTCATGAACCAACACAACATCCGTAAAATCATGTGCTCGGCAAGTTTCAATAATTTCGGAAATGACCTGCAAAAAAACCAAGTGTAAGGAGGAGGGAAGGAATCAATAACAGTAGTTTGTAATACAGCCAAAGCTATTTATCTTTTTGCTGTTAATAAAAATGATGAATAAAAAGAAGTTTTTGAGGAAAAGTATAAGTGGTTAATAAGATAACTAAAGAAACAAAGTTTACAACACTCTTGTGGCATATGTATGATCCATCTCTTGAAGACTTGGTTACACATTACAGAGATTCCAGTTGCAACTGGTCACAGTGATGATAAACTATCTTTATGCAAGCCATGGCCAGGCAATTAACACCAAACATATGTGGAGTAAAGGCATCATGAGAATAACAACATGTGTACGACCAAGGCCATGCTACATGCTCTGCGAAACTACTTACATGGTTACAAGATTAGAGAAACATCCCTTTTCTTCTTCTTCTTCTTCTTTTTTTTTGGGGGGGGGTTAAATTAGAGAACTGAAGTAGAAATAAATAATTCCAAAATGAGAGCTAAGAACATAAAGTAAGGAAAAAAATGTTGTCAAAGACACGTATATAGACCTGGCCACCACGATTCATTCGCTGCGCATTTGGAAATACAAACTTAAGTTCCTGCAATCAATCAATTTAATCCAAGCAAAAATTAAAAAAGTTAGCTGACATTACAAAATCAACAGAAAAAAGGGAAAAAAATTTCAGCAACTAAACTTTACAGAAACTAAAGGTATTCCAACCTTCACAAACTGAGTGAGAGGAGCACTTGGATTCCTAGATGTGGTAATCAAAATCTTAGGATCCTTCTCTGAAGCAGTTGCATACTCATCATCTATGGTCGTCCTGGGAACTATATTTCCAAGATTGTAGCAGCAAGATATCAGAACCAGCTTAGACTATTCTCATTATGCATGCAGTGACAAAAAACTGAAAAATGAAATAACCTTTTAGTGCTTCAAAGGCCATAATATTTAAACAGCCACACTACATCAGATTGGTATAGTTAGAACCCCTCTGTTAAAATTTGGCAAGGTAAATATAGCCCCATATCATGTCTCACAAATTCTAGGAGGTCGTTGTTATCTTGTTGCTCCTTATGGACTTGAGTATATGACACTCATTCCAGAGTAGGTCAAGACCCAAACAACCAAAGGGCACAAAAGGCCCAAATAATGGGAGTCTTCTGACAAACAATGAAGAATGAGCATTGTCTCCATAAAACAACAACAACAACAACCTAAACCTTAATCCCAGACTCTGGGGTCGGCTATTCGAGCTTTTACCCTTCTATTCCACACGAGATTTCTGTTCTTGTTGAGCTCATCTTAGGACACCTGCGTATCTTTTAACAGACATGCCACCCTAGCCAAACTCCCCACCTGACAATGTCTTTCACCTAGATCAGCCTGCCAGTGCGGGCCTTGGGACCAAAAGGAGGGGCGATGCCCCGCTTCTGATTCACAGAATAAGTAAAATAAGACGCTAATAATTCTCACCAAGCCAGTAGAGCCAGGGAGATGTTTATGTTTTGTCCACAATTGCATCAACTCATTCAAAAGGCAAAACTGCATAGAATTGTGCAATGTAGTAGTAAAAACTAGCTGAGCTGTAAGCATGACAAGCTCGTTTCCACCACATGCATAAGGACTATGGATACATCTAGTCTCGACAATGACTAGGGTGATGGGCCAGTAAATCAGGTTTGATTTAGTTCAACTTTTTATATGGAAAATTAGTCAAAGAACTTTTGAGTTACAATAACATAGGACTTTGCTGCTCTATTATCATCATTAAAAGCAAATTGAGATTTATAATCCATTCACATGTACTCCTGCCAGTTTCCACTTGGGTTTGATTTGTATCCCTTGTGGATAGTTATACAAATTATGAAGGCATATGGTAAGCAATTGGCAATGTCCATGTCCTTAAACTTACAGATGTTTGTCTGCATGAAAGAAAGTAAAATGAACTTAATTGAAGGAATGTTTAACATTTCCTTTTTATGTAGTTGTTGGAGTAATTACTGGTCATCTATCATAGCATTTAGAGCATAAGTAATTAATGCCATTATTACCATAAGCTATGAGCCATGTGGCCTTGGATGTTAGGCATTTTTTCAACTCAATCCGGTCTTAAGTTCGTAAGCAATTTGTCAGTTTTATGGCTGCCATTCAGCTTAGTTTAATCAATATACTAAAGCATTTGGTACAAGACGTAGTGTATGTATCCTTCAGAAATCAAGACTTCTCATGCCATTATAAGAAGTTTCAATAAATCCAGTTGCATTGGTTTCTGCAGAAACATTTGACCCAGAAACTAACACACTTGGTTAGGCCTTAAAAAGTAGAACAAAGGAACATTCAGAGACAATGTCCCCAAGGGGACAGCCTAGTGGTCACAACCCTCTCCCCCAACCATGTGATCAGAGGTTCAAAAAAAAAAAAAAAAAAAAACATACAATATTCATGAGTGACATGATTGAACTAGAGAGCTCAAAGATAGAAAAAAATTCAGGACAGCAAGATTTTCCATTTGGTCTGAGTTTTGAGATTTGACTGGTCCACGAGTCAATCAAGGTTTTTCTGGTGTTTAGTTTGTTTGTTCGAAATCTGCTGTTTCAAGTCATTGAAATTTCCTCTGGTGTCTTCGCTCTGGCCCTTTGCTTTATTAGCTTTTTTGGCAGTACTGTTTTGGCAGAGCATATTATCCTAATTACAGACTGTTCGACAAAAATTATCTATTGCATACCAGGGAAAAAAAAGTGAGATGTGATGGGACTGTCAAGTGGAAATGAGGTGTGATGGGACTGTCAAGTGGAAATGGATAATAAACAAAATGGAGAAATGTTTCCCACCTACTCAATTGTGGACAGCAAAATCTCTAAGTATTTAGATCTAGACCTTCCCAAGAATATGGAAAAAGGAAAAGACCCATAACACAAAGTGATATGTCCAATATATATACCATGGGAACAAAAATAAATAAATAAATAAATAAACAAATACATACACATATAGATGTATAGAGAGAGAGAGAGAGAGAGATTAAGTGAGAGAGTAGGTGGGAATGAATGGGAATCTCGAAAGGGAAACCCTGGAGATGAGACTGATGTTGCGCATCTATGACTCGCATCACTTCCATGGATTCAACAATCACTGTTGTGGAAGTTGATCTTAAGGGATACGCTTACAAATTAAAAATATAAAAAATAAGTAAACGACAAGGATTAAAAAAAAAAAACTGTTAAATTATTGAAATTGGCACTAAGAAAACTGAAACCTAGAGTGAGTGGAAGACAATTCGTAAACTGTTCTCATCATTTCAACTAAGTGCAGTTTTTGTCAATTGGGTTGATGCTAATTTTACAGAATTAAGCCTATTTCACATCATATCATGAAAACTACTAAATTTTACACTAATCAAAAAATCAAGCCACAACTTACAATTAAGCCCATTTCTCTTGCTCATTCATTTTTTTACACAATCAACAACTTATTTCTCAAATTTCAGCACCTAATTAATTCAAGAAATTTAAAGTGGAAATAAGTTACCAGCAGTATGCTCGTCTTCGAGATCGATTTCTCGGCGCAAAGCCGCTTCCTCGTTTCTCAGTTCCGTAGGTATCGGCTTTCCCTCTGCAGAAATACACAATACCCAAAAACTATTTAAAATCAAACACTTTGAAATACATTCAGATTAATATGCCCGAGTGAAAGACAGAGACACCTTGAAAAGCTTCTCTGATTTTGCGTTTCTTCTCATACAGCAAACGCTCTTTGCCTTCCAAGCTTTTCCTGTAGAGGTATTCCCTTCTCAGACGTTGATTTCTTCGAAACATTCTGCTGCTTCGATTCCGAAGGGGAAAGGGAGAGAGAGTGAGGTGGGAGAGGTTTTTCAAAAGTAGGGTTTTAAGTTGTTTTAGGTCTGATTTTGGGATTTGACAAAATGGTTAAAAATTTAATAAATTTTTATTTTAATTTTTTAAGTTAATTTTTATTAAAAGAGTTTTACCTATCATAATTTTTGGTCCATAGCGAGGATTTAATCGCTTTGCATGAAATTGTTGTTGCCCGTTATACCCATTTAACCAAAAATATTTTAAATATTATTTTTAAATGAGAATTATTTATATTTTAATTTTATAATTAGGATTTTGACTAGGTTCTAATTTGTTGCGTGATTCATCTATATGTTTTTTTCTTAATTTTTTATGTTGTTGCAATAGTAATAACTGTGCCCGTCGTCGGCGTTCTTTAATTATTATTAAGTTTTTAGTACTATTATATATACCGAAAAAATATAAATACTAATAAACTTGTAATGATAATCACATTTAGTTTTAAATGTTCAATTTTATGAGTCTAGTTCTAAAAATTTAACAAGATTTGCAATTTAATTTATTAAATAAAAGTCATTAATGTGATAGTCTTGGTTGGGGATGACAATATCAGGGATTGGGGTACCGTTTCCTATCCCCACCTATGCTAAGAAAAACCCTGGTCATCCCGATCCCAATAGTATATTTGAGAGTTTTAGAGAGAAAAGAAAATGAGAAAAAATTATAATTTTCTCTCCATCTTGTTTGGGAATTTTATAAAAGAAAAGAAATGAAATGAGATTCATTGGAAATAAAAATTTTTGTTTTTAACTTTTAAAGGGTATTTTTAGAATATAAAAATATTTTAACTCTAATATTTTTTTCTCATTTCTTTTCACTTTTAGTGGAGAAAAAATTTTAAATTAAAATCTCTCATTTTCTCTCGTATTAAAACTTCTAAAGGTAAGAAAATCATAATTTTCTCTCATAATCTTTTCTTTTCTCTCCAAATCTTTCCATTCAAACAACCTGCAAACCTAAGACAAGATGATTTTCCGTTTTCTATCCCTGCATACTCCAATGAAAATTGGATCCAAGAATGTTGTGACTAAATGAGAAAGAGAAAAAAAAAAGTAACTAAATCCATTGATTTGATGAAAATTTTGATATAAATTTATGATTAAATAATTTCAAATAAGAGAACTTTGTTTATAATGAAAGAAAACAAAAGTAGAAGGGCAAAGAAGAAGAAAAACTCGTTGAAGAAAGCAAGTGATGGATGTGGCAGTCGTGAGCAAAGTTACTTAAAAAAAAAACCAAAATTGTCATCTTGTCTTTCAAATTACATAATTTGATTGTGAAATGGAGCTTAAATAGTATCCACATGGATTGAAAAAAAAAAAGAATAATTCTTTTTGTTACAAAGTGAAAAGTGAAAAAAAAAAAAAAAAACTTTTCTATTTATTCTCAAAGTCCAAATTAATGTTTATATCATCCCAATTTTACATGTAATTGTAAAATTTTCCTTATATATATATTATATGTGTGTGTATATATATACATCAGATTTTTTTTCTTTGAAAATTTAAGACCTCATATAGTTCTAGTAATGTTATTTTGTTGTGAGTTTTTGAGAGTATTTCCAAATATTACCTTGTATTTCAATTTTGGCTGTGTTCTTGGGGTTAGATATTCATTTTCAGTCTCAGTTTAATTTTTAGATTAGGATTTCCAATTTTAAAATTGGGTTAGGATTAGTATAACTCCATTGCTTTTAAATTAATACACTACAAAAAAACATACTTTTAATGACGAACTTTGCGACAAACAAAAGTATATAGCTAATTAGCAATAAAATTTCCAACAAAAAACTGTTCGTCGTAAAATTTGTAACGAACCGAGAGTTCATCGCAAAATTTACAACGAACCGAGAGTTCGTCGCAAAATTTGCAACGAACCATTTAGTTTGTCGCAAAATTACAACGAACGCAGAGTTCGTTGCACAATTTTCAACGAACCATTGAGTTCGTCACAAAATTTGCAACGAATCCTTGATTTCATTGTAAAATTTGCAATGAACCTCTGAATTCGTCGCAAAATTTGCAACGAACCATTGAGTTCATCGTAAAATTAACAACGAATCTAGAGTTTGTTGCAAATTTTCTATATTTAGAAAATTTTGCGTCCTATCCATTTGTTTTGCTTCATTCCCTTTTGCTATACTTACAAAAAAAAAAAAAATTCTCTCTTCAAATAGGATTTCATTGCTCGCTCCACTCCATACTTAAAATTTTTTTTTCTCTCTTAAAATAGGATTTCGTTGCTCGCTCCACTCCATTGCTCGTAGAAGTAAGCTCTCTCTCTCTCTCTCTCTCTTCTCTCTGTCTCTCCTCTCTCTTTCTCTCTCTCTCGTGCAGATTCGGCAGCTCTCTGCCGGATCTGTGGGTTGAAATGCAAATCTGGTAGCCACGAAGGCCGCGGGCCGCGTCTGTCGCGGGAGGGAGGGGGGCCCTCCCTCCCTGTTTTTTTTTTAATTTTATTTTTCTTTTTATTTGTTTTAATTAATATAATTTTTTATTTTTATTTAGTGTGACATGTTCAAAGGTTTTGAGTAATTAAAACCTGACTTTTCGGTAGGGATAAATCTATATAGAGGATTGTCGATGCTATAAGATACATTCGTCATTGCATTTGTTGTTGCATACAATTTGTACAAAAATATTGATTTTTCATATTATCTTACAAAGTGGAGTAAAAATCGAATCAATTTCAAATTTTGCTCATCTGAAATGAAATGAAAAGTTGGGTATGATTCTGTAAGTGGTGACATATGAATTATTTAATATTGATTCTTTATATTGTTTTACAGAATAGAGTAAAAACTGGATCAATTTAAAATTTTCGTTGCCTTCCATGCATAATTAACATTTAAAATAATAGTTATTATGTTGTCAACTTGGAATTTTTATGGCCTCTCTTAGCAAATTAATTTTTATAGCCTCCATTAATGACATATATCATTAAAATTCCTTCCTTGAGATTTTATTTGCCTCCTAATTTGAGTCTATCGTTTCGACCACTATAAAAAGAATCACCGTTGAAGTAATTGTCCAAATAAACTTAAGATCGAAATGATATGATATGAACTTTTTTTTCCTTTTAAAAATCATGGTGGTAGAGAATAAACTGATAGAGGTGGCTGTGCGCGTGATTTTCCATCGATTCCTGACTCTCGTATGCCTTCTCCGATTTCTTCTGGTAAAGATCATAATTTTCATTTTCTTGGAATTTTTCCGTTAATTTATTATTTACTTTACTTATTTCAAATAAAATCCTAATATTATGTGGTGTTTTGTTGATTGTTTAATTTCAGTTGTCAATTTGTTTCTTATTTAGTGGCTCATGTATCAATTTTTGAATTTTGCTCGTTAATACACTGTTTTCTTTTTTATAGATAATTTAAAACGAATTTTTGAGTTTTGGTGGTTTGCGATAGGCTATTATTACGTTAATTTAAATATGGTAAGTTATTTTATGTACTCAATTTTAATTTTTTTAAGTTCACAATTTTTATTTTGTTTATTATCTTAACATTTATATTTGACAGTATCGACATGGGAGGTATAGACGAAGTAGTGATGGAAAACTAGACTTTTTAGGGTCGCAGTTCGCTTCAGTTGGACCTTCCCATTCGCCTTTACCTACTAATGTTGCACCTTCGTCGTCCCCTTCAGTTGCACTTTTGGTGCAACATTCGCATGTAGAGAGAGAAGACACGTGAGAGGTGATTGCGTCTTATGGATATTTGTAAGTATTAAATTTGGTTCTTTTATTAGTATTGATTCTTTTATTTATGTGACATATGAATTTTTAACTATCTTATTTACTTACCATTTTTTGTTCATAATTTTATAATAGATTCACAAATCTTGTATATGTTATTCATGAACTTAATCAAATAGTAAACAACATTGGGGAGGGGAGTGACTATCTTTCACAAGCACTCCAGATAAAACGAAAGAGTTATGGTGGAGAGAGTTTAAGGTAAATTACGTCTTTCAGTTCAAATTTAAAATTAAGTTTATAATTTTAATATAAATAATTATTTTTTTTATTTATTGCAGTGATAGTTCACTTGGAATGAGGCGGAGGAGCTTGAAATAAGAAGAATTTTTAACAAAAAATGTGGTCATTACATTCGAGACGTGTTAAGTCATACAAAGACTAGTAGAAGGAAGCCAAACTGCATAACCGATGAAAATTGGCACAAGATTTTGAATTTCTAGGAATCTGATGAGAGCCGAAGGAGGAGTGAGCAGAATAAGAAGAATCGCTTTTTTAATTCTAGGGAAATGTTTGCTATTTATGCTGGAGGCTCAATCAATATTGATGAGTATAAAAATAGATTGGTAATATTTATTAAAATACTAATTTTTTAAATTTAATTAATTTATTTTATAACTGTTTCATTATATTTAACAATGTTTTCTTTTAGGTCAAGAAAATGGGATTCCAACCGTCATTTATAGACACTTTCACGTGAACATTCCAAAAAAGAACAAGAGCTGGTGTGGGGAAGAAAGTTAGAGCTGTTGTGGTATTTAATTTGAAAATTTTTATTTATTTTATAAGCACTTTCAATTTCCAAATCTTTATTCCTATTTCTTTTGTTTAGACTTATTTGATTGCCACAAAGGGGGTGAATCTTGGGTTACCATATTGGTATTATATCAGAAATAATTAACAAAAAAATAAATTAAAAAAAATAAACAATTTCAAAAGCAAGAGTTAATATGCATCGCAAAAATGGTACTGTACTGGCATTGCTAGTATCCACAGTTTTTATTCATGATGGATAATCCTTTCTTCTTAACTTTGATTTATTATCCACAGTGTCTAAAATCGAAAAATTTGAGACATGTACTGGCTAGAATTGTTAATCATCCATAGTTGTTACTCAAATGCATCAGAGATAGAATTGATTTGGGGGGTTGTATCTCTTGATTGGATGAGATTTGAAGGTGAATGAATTCCCTTATGTATTGTTTATTATTACGTTGCATTGCATTGCCTAGCCTAGACTTTGTTTTGGTGGTTATAGTATAATCTATAATGTGCCCTTGTAGTTTCATTAAATTCCAAAGCATGCATATTTTTACTTGTTTGTTGGTATTGTCACGTATTTCCCTTTATGTGTAAGTTCCTTCCTGTGGGTGTGCGGTGCAGTTCAATATTAATATTTTATTAATATTAACTATACTATTTTCTTAATCGTTGGAACTGTCATAATTTCGAACTCGTAATAGTTCAATTTTAATTCCAATGAGAGGATACCTCATTTGAAATTATATAATGACAATGCAGAAAATATATGATGAGTTACAGTAGAATTCGATCGGTAATGAAGATGCTAGCTCATCTGTTGATAGTATAGTTTTATGGTTTGAGGCAAGTAATGGTGCAAAAAAGAGAGGAAGAATACTTGGGATGGGTTCTTTGAGCCAGACTTATAGAATCACTGGTCAATTTTCTTCCACTCCAGTAGTTGTAAGGGAAGAAATGATGTAAATAAGCAATCGGATGAGCCAGTTGCAGGAGCTACAAGTAGAAAAAAACAATCAAATTAAAGAATTACGCGCACAGTAAAGACAAAATGAGGACGTAATCAGCGAGTTACGCGCAAACTAGAATTTTATAATGCGACATTTTCAATTAACTCCCGATTTAATTCAGACGATCCCATTTCTGTTTTCTTTTCATGATCCTCCTAATGGTGTTAATGGTGACAATTGTGATGATTTATTTAATAATGATGGTGGTGGTGGTGTTTCTTGATATTTTTATATGTTATTTAATTGTTACATTTGAATGTGGTTTTTGCATACTATTATTTTTGAATATTGTGACTTTGTATTGTATTTGTTGTTGATATTATTTTTTGTTATTTCATAGTTAGTAAATGATAATGTTGACAATATTGATAATGTGGTTTGTTGATAATATTATTGTTGGATGGTGGTATTGTTTGATGGCTGGTTGATTGATTTTTAATTAATTATGATGTTGGATAAGAGACTGAAATATGGTATATAGGAAAAATGGTTAAATTATATAATTCAATTTGAATTTTGTTGTAAAATTTTTAAATTTGTTGCTAAATTTTCGACCACAAATACCCAGATTCGATGTAAAATTTGTTGCTAAATATGTTTGCAACGAAATTTTCGATCAAAATAAAAACTGCAATAAACTTGGGTTCCTGTAGATCAGCGACAAACTTGGCGACGAAAAGAGTTCGTCACAGATTAGCGATGAATAGAGGTTCGTTGCAGAATTTGTAGCTAATTCGCAATGAATTTTAATTTTTTGTCGCTAAAATTTGCAACGCACTGATAGCGACAAAAAATTATTCATCGCTAAATTTGTCACAAATAGTTTTTGCAACAAATTTTTCTTAAAAATTCATCGCAAAATTCGTCCCAAAAATATGATTTTTTTGTAGTGGTAAGGCTCCAATGTTTTTAAAAACTTAATCGGAGCTAATGAGTTTCAGATCAAATGACACCTCATCCTCCCCTTGTAATAGATTCGGATTTAAGTTTCAGTAGATGCACAAAAAAAAAGGTTTGATCGGAGTTCTCTATTTTAGAAACCCTAGCTGCAATCTTAGTTGTCCGATCACTTTTTTCATGTTGTGTCACGTTTTCTTCCTCCACCTTATGTTACTAAAATTATGCCAATCATGCAACTAAACACTCCCTCCAAGACTTGTTTCTTTCTTTAAATTCTCTCTCACTCTCCCCTCTCAAGGTTTCTTTCTCTTTCATCACTCTCACCAGAAATCTTAACAACAAGAAATCTTAACAATGTTGGGTCTCTCTTTCTGTCACTCTGTCCCACACTACCGTTGGGTCTCTCTTTCTCTCACTCTCTCCCACACTACCTATCACTCTCACTAGAAATCTTAATAACGTAGGGTCCAGCCTTGAACCCCTTGTTCCTGGTTTTTTTCCTTTGGATCTAGCCTTCTTTTATATTATTCTTGATGGATATACAACAAATCTAGCTATTCCCCCCCCATGGTAGTAGGAGTGGGGTTACATCTTTATTACAATTTTCTATTTTTATATATTTTTTTAATTTTTGTACCTTCAACTTGTATATTATTATTTTTAACAAAAATATCAAATAATTTTTTATTTACAATCGAAACTGTTTCTAAGTTTATAAATCATTAATACTGTCACATTTATTTAATCGGATCAAATTGATATAAGTGTTTTGCTCCTTATTGGCTATAAGAGTTGCCAATAATAGTTGGAGTGTTCGATCTAAATCTCGATAAAAAAAAAAAAAAACCAATACAAACATAATACCTTCACAAATTAGATACAAGATTGCTTACCTAGATTGATATACGCACACAAACACATATTATATAATGTCACACCAATATCAAAATTTATTAATTATATTAAATACCATATATATATTTGTTTGGTTTTGTTTTGTTTATTTTTCTAAAATTTTAATTATTTATCTCTAGAAATTTTATGTAAAAAGAATTTAAGAAAAGAGAAAAAAATAAAAAATTCTACTGAGACCACAAATTAAAGCACAACCAACACTTTCATATCGACACGGCAGCTACCTCAAAACAGAATTTGCAGAAAAAGGAAGAAAAACCCTCCCAAAGTGGCCTATGCAGGTCTCGAACCTGCGACCTTCGCGTTATTAGCACAACGCTCTAACCAACTGAGCTAATAGGCCGTGTTGTTCGTCGTTTTCTGTTATATCTCATCTTTGAAGTTCGATCATCGATGTCCTCCTTCCGCGATTCTGCTGAAACCCACCCCAGAAACAATTTGTTGGGTCATCGCCAAGTCATCGATTTTAAGGTATTCACCCTCCTTCTAAACCCCTTTAATTCAAATGAACAATCGCCTCTCATTTTCATTAAATTTCAAAATTTTTCTGATGAATTTTGCAGGTGGGTCTTTACGTGTGGCTCACATATGAAGGGGTCTATGATACTGCACTTCGCATTGGTTCTGCAATGCACGATCGTGGTGTTGAACCTGTAAGTCCAATTTTCACTTGTTTCCACTTAATGGGTTTTGCTTTATCAGCCTTATGTTTACAAATTTATTCCTTTATTGCCATTTTTTTCAGCTTTAAAATTTCAAAATTTTTGCTTAACTCAATGCCAAATTTTTTGTTTGTGAAAACTGGGCTCACTTTATTTTCCATTTACATCCAAAGAAAGTCACTAACTGTGTTTTGGAGCCCTCATACGTTAACATTAACTTTGAGGACTCTGAAATTCTATCAGGGAAGTCGTATAAAAAATCTTGGAGAAGTAGTGAAACGCCAGATGCGTTAAGGTCATATATGGTTATTCATGATTGGTCTGAGCTTTGAAAAATGACCCTAACGCAAAAAATCAAGGCTACATGGCGATGGTATAGCATTTCTGATATTAAATGCAGTTGAATTAGAAAAGTACATTGATTTGATGGACCCCCAACTAGCTTGGGAATTCAGGCTTGGTGTTGAGTTCCGAAGTCTCAGATATTTGATTGTGATGAGGAATTAACTTTGGTGATGGTTTTGTCTTGATATTTTTTCAGGGAATTTTCCCACTTAAGGGGAGTTTGACAATCATCATAATATTTATCCATTGTCATTCAGTGGCTTTTTTTCAACATTCCTAATTATAACTCAACGCTTGACTTATTCATTGCTAAATTTTCAGTTTGTGGAACTTAGGCTAGCTTCATTTTTCATTTACATCCAAGAGAAAGCTGGTTATTGTATTTTGGAGTCCCTTTTAATTATGAAATTGTGGTTTGTTTAAATGTCACAAAAATTTATTTTTAATGATGAGTTTTGGTATTTTATCACGGAAGTTGATGTGGTATACATGGACCGAATTGCCCCCAATGGATCATTGTTATGGAAACAGTTTTTGATTTCATTATGTAGATTATGTTGTTCTATACAAATCTGCAGCCACTGTTGAGTTAGAGAAAATATGAAGCCCATTCAAAATGTATATGTTTTCTTTCTAATTTAGATCATTCAGGCTTGATTTACATAATTGTTTCCTATTTGCTTCTTTGAAATTTTATTTTCAAATTTGAAGACTAAAACAATATCATTTACCCTCTGTAAGGAATTTCCCCCCCTCTCTCACCCCAATAGGGAGATCTAACCTTGTTCCTACGCTAGCAGGCCTGTAACAGCCATGCCATTCCCTGTGTGCCGCTATATGACTCCGTTGGGAACAGTATTTCCATTTTCCCATCTATTTTTCAAGCTATAAATGATATGGCCTTGCCTAGTTTATGCAACTAAATTCCCCTATGGGAGAAAACTCTAACATGAAATGGTATCAAGCCTGCTGAAGTTTCCATGGCTTTTGCCCAAGATACTCATATGCACTTGAATATTATTGTAAAGAATTATTTTTGAATGTGCATATCATTGAAAAGAAAATTCTTAGAAGGATATTTTGTATCTAGTAAAAAGGAAATGTTTTAGAAAAATAGTAGTTTCCTTACTTTAGTTTATTGCAATCTTTTTAAAATTAGTAATTATATTAGTTTTAGAAATCTTTCATATTAGGAATGATTATTGAGATTTGTTTTTAATAATAATTCTATTTTATTGTAAATTCTAATTTTTCCTATTTAAAAGGATTATGATCAAATGAAGCAAGTCTAAATTCTCATAAAAGAAGTGTAGTAAGAAACCTGTTAGGGAATAAGCTCTCAGTCATCTAAGTTAGGGTCTAAGAGAGGGAAAACTGTAGCAAGGGAGGAGAAGAATTCCCTGTAGAGTATCTATTGACTAGATCCTGTACTACGAGCCATATCAATTTGGTATCACAATCGGCTGTCATGAAAAACTCTACAGAATGGTTTAGCCAGATGGAAAGATTCATGAGAAAATTTGAGCAGCGAAGCAATGAATGGAGCAGTAAAAGGAGAAACAACTGCCCAGGGTGGAAGAACTCCGGCAACAGCAGACAGCATTGATCTCACAGATGGAAAGGTTTTAGTGAGAGCTGCAAGGGCTCAGCAACGTCTAGGAGGTGGGGAGTAGCAACCACACCCTTGGAGACCAAGGGGAGGAAAGGAGTAGCCTACTGGAAAGTGGGATTGCCATCCCCACAAAGTACCTTGATTTCAATATCTATGAATATAAGAAGTTTGGGCAGGACCTTCAGCTTTCAATTACTGATAGTCACATGTCTTTTGTGGACGAAATATCTAAAAATGTGGGAAAGAGAGGAGCCATGAATCTTGAAGTGCATCTGTCTAGACCCCAAGATATTTATCTTTCTTTGGAGGAGGTCTATGTGGCCTGTATTGGATGTAGGAAGAATCTGATTTCTAGTTGTTTCTCTGGGGATCAAAACATGGTAATAAAAAATGTTGCGGTTTCTGAAGTTGATGATTCAAATGCTAGCTCGCTCACTTGTTCAGATGCAAGAAAGGGAAATTTTTGGAAGTCCAAAGAAGAGGATGAGGGAGGGGGCTTTTTGGGAGTTCTTGAAGACTTAATAAGACCCATCCTGAATTAGAGCTTGAGGACAAGCTCTTTGTTCAGAAATGGAGTAATGATATACACTTGAATATTATTGTACAAAATTATTTTAAAAAATACATATGATTGGAAAGAGATCTTTTAGAAAGATATTTAAAAACCAGTAAAAAGGAAATATTTTAGAAAAATAGTAGTTTCCTTATTTTAGTTTATTGCAATCTTTTTAAAATTAATAGTTATCTTAGTTTTGGAAATCTTTCATATTATGAATTATTATTGGGATTTGTTTTTAGTAATAATTTTATTTTATTGTAAATTCTAATTTTTTCTATTTAAAGGGAGTATGATTAATAATGAAGCAAGTTTAAATTCTTTTAAAAGAAGTGTGATAGAAAATTTGTTAGGGAACAAGTTCCCAACAGTCAAACCTAGGGTATATAAAAGAGCGAAAACTCTAGCAAGGAAAGAGAGGAATTCCTTGAAGAGTATCCATTGACTAGATCCTATACTAACGTCCATATATACTAATATTCTATCTATAAGACATGATGTCATATCCTCTAGCTCATTAGAATGGATATCATTTGTTGATTTAATTTTATAGTGGGATGACATTCTATGTGGAAGTACCACAAGTTTTGGTTTTTTGTGCCACTGTTAATGAATGAACTGTAACAGTATACTAATAGTAAATCTTGGAAGAAGATAAACTTGATGATCATAATCACTCACATAAAAATATGAAAGAGAATAAGGCCATGCAGTGCTTAGGCAGCAATATAGATGAAGTTTTTCTTCTTTTTATTTTTCCTTTGTTTATGTACATTAATCTTGGTTTTTTTTGCAGACATTGGCATGTCTACCAAGTTGTAATATGTATATGAAAAGTACGTTTCAGTCAAATAGTATTTTGTTGGTAAACTTCAGTACCGATGTCTAAACTCCAAGGTTTGTTTCTTAACACTTCTATTGTCAGCTTTTGGAAGGTATGATGCACACAAAAGGAAGAAGCATAAAATCATGGCATCTTGCTTCTTTGTTGCTTTAGATGGTAAGATTAAGCAGCTTTTCCTGTGTCAATTTTCTTAGATTCATTGGCTTGTGAGTGGTCTAGAATTTTGCTATGTTCCGTTTGATCCTTTAGTCTACCATTGCCTTGCAGGGAACTTCCTTCTTTAAGCAAGCATGACATCTGCACGATACTTTAAACAAGTGGAACATCTGGAGAACCAAAATCTCAAATCAGGCACTTCTTTAAGAAGTTTTGACTCTGTAACAGATGATGTTCAAAACTGAAAGAGGTAACGAATGATATATGTTTTTCTAGTAAATCTCAAAATATTCATTAAAGCCATTTCTTAAGTTCTTCCCTTGGATCTCATGCCTAGAGCATTTGTCTGTAGTTCAACTAGTAGATCAAAGAAATATGCACAAATTTAAATTTATTGGTTAAACTCTCCAAAGTATGTTTGAAAATGGTGCTTTCTTTTCTATCAAAAATGGATATGAATTCTTTTCTATCAAGAATGAAAATGAAACTTTCACTTCCTAAACTTCTATTTATATGGCACTTGCATAGAGGCTATTTTTCTTACATTACAATCTAAATCAATGACCATGCAAAGAATTAGTTTTATTTATTTAATTTTTATGCTGCATTAGGGCCTCAAGTTAATGCTAGGTTCAGCTGTTCTAAATTTTGGCTCCAAAATTTTTCCCCTTTTAAATGCTTTAATTGATCAGTCCTAGGATTCAAAGGTAAGGCACATGTGTAGTTTTTACCATCTCCATTGCAAAGTGTCATTGCCCATGAAGAGAGATATCCCATCCGTGTTCAAATAGTGGTATTGATCCAGACAAAATTACAAAAAATAAAGGTCACTCTACATTATCATTTTAATGGGGAAACACTAATTACAAACCTAAATAGTTGGAAAAACTAAATTGGAAAAGTTTCTATATTAAAAAAAAAATCTATCTTTGGGAGTTCAGAGAAAAAGAATATTGACCTGCCTCTTTGGCCATTTTTACTTTTGGACATCAATTGTTACGGGGCCAGTTATCTTATTGCTTGTGCCTAATGAAATTGCAAGTTTGTGAAAGATAAGCATCCTCCTGTCCCATCACATGGTCTTGATCTGAACAATTTAACAGCCGTATGATAAACCATAATTAGCAAAGTAAATGGTCTCGGAGATTCAATATTAACAGGAATAGGATAAAAAGAACAACACAATCTAACCTTAGGAAGGAAGATTAATTCTTGCTAAACAGGGAAGCCTAGTTCAGAACCCCAGAAGAGTTATAAGTGAAAAAATAAATAAGCCTTGCACCATCGTGTAATGAAGCTACAAGTTACATAGGAAGGGAATCATCATAAATGTTTCTAAAATTTAAATGTTACTATGTCCGGTGCCTGCAAATATACTATCTTGTACATGATAACAAGCTTGCTAGCACCTATCTTTTTGGCAACTCTTAGTTGCATCAAAGGTAAAAGACCACTTTTCTATATTGAAATGAAATGCACAATTGATGAAACATAGAACAGCTTTCCTGCAGTTGTGAAATCCTACATCATATATAAAGAGGTTCTGGACAAATTGAAGCTTCCTACAATAAAATATCCTCATCGTACAAAGTAGATCAGTTAAAAAAGGGGGACAAGATACTGGTAACTTCCCAATTTTTGGTGAAATTCAATATAGGTGGTAACTTGAAGATGAAGCATTATGAAATATTTTCCTGATGGATGTTGAGCATATTTTTCTCAGTAGACCTTATCTGGTTGATAATAATATGGATCATAAGATAAAGCAAAATACTTAAACTCCTACAAGGATAACAAGACAGAACACGTTATCTGTTGAAATTTTGAAGCTTATGAGAGCTTGAACAATGGAAAAAAATACTTCTTTTATTTATAAAGTACTACAACAAGTTAGGGATGATTGCCCTTCAAGAATATAAAAGTGAGCACAAAGAATACAAAGAACAAGAGATCTTAGAACAAAGAAGAAGTGATTGTTTTTCCATACCCAAAACTTTTGAGAGAGCCCTTATTTATAACCCAAGACTTAAAACTAGCTGTTAGAGACAATAAAAGAGCCGTTAGACACAAATAAAGAGTGAAAGAAGCATTCTAGCTGTTGGGCTTATAGCCGTTGGAAAGTACAGCTAATTTTGAATTCCTGGGCAGCAAACTGCCCGTTTGCCGCTGCTTGATGGGTTGCCATTTGGGCTGAGAATAAGGTTCTTTGGATGGATTTTAGGATTCTAAACTAGACTTAAATGATGTTCTTTGGGCTGGTTGTTCAGGACTTATATCTTCCCCAATTTTGGTCCAATATTTATAGAATTTTTTTGGATAGATTCTGCCCTCTTTTCTTAGGCCATCTTCTTGGTGGCTTGAAAAACTTTAGGTAAGTTATCTAGAACAGATAAAAGGGGACATGAGCAATTGAGGACTTTCTTGGAACATCAAGAAGATGGCCATCTTCTTGTTCATTGCTATTCACAAGAGTGGTGACTATGGTTTTGTCCTCTATCTTTTGCCTTACAAAATGGCAATCGATTTCGATGTGTTTTGTTTTCTCATGGAAGATAGGGTTAGCAGAAAAGTGGATTGTTGATTGGTTGTCACAAAGTTGAATTGGAGCTGTGGAGGGATGCCCAAGTTCTTCCAATAAAGCCTTTAACCACACTATTTAACTTGTAGTAACTGCCATAGCTCTATACTCGGCCTCTATGCTTGATCTTGACACCACATTTTGCCCCTTGCTTTTCCATGATACAAGGTTGCCTTCAACAAACATACAATAACCTATTGTGGACCTTCTATCTTTGAAATCTCTATCCCAGTCCGCATCACAATATCCGAAAATGATAGTGTTTTGATTATTTCTCATACATATCCCATTTCTGCATTGATCAATTTGCATCCCTATAATCTTGTTTGTTGGTCCCTATAATCTTGTTTTTTTGTCCCAAGTCTTGTTTTTTTGCTTCTATTTATAAAAATTTAAGAAAATTGGAAAAAAAAAACAAAAAATTCTACTTGCTACCCCAAATTAAAGCAAAGGTTCCTTCATAAGTAGAATGTTGCTATCCACATCCATTTTTCCTATCTCCAAAGTTTTTACATGAAAATTTTAATGCCACGGTAGTTCTTGAGAGTATTATACCAACCAATATCCATTTCCACCTTAAAACAGAATTTGCTAGAAAAAGGAAGAAGAGAAGTCCAAAAATGGCCCATGCAGGTCTCGAACCTGCGACCTTCACGTTATTAGCACGACGCTCTAACCAACTGAGCTAATAGGCCATTGGTGACCTTGGTGTTTAAATGATATTTCTCTCACGTTTCCTCCTTGCACTACCTACGCCAAAAACAGTTTGTTGGGTCATCACCAAGTCATCAATTTTAAGTTACTCGCTGTCCTTTTAAATCCCTTTAATTAGAATGAACAATTACTACTCATTTTTATTAAATTTCAAAATTTTCTGATGAATTTTGCGGGTGGGTCTTTATGTGTGGCTCACATATGAAGAGGTCTATGATACTGCACTTCATATTGGGTTTGCTATGCACAATCATGGTGTTGAACCTGTAAGTCCAATTTTCACTTGTTTCCACTTAATGGGTTTTGCTTTATCAGCCTTATGATTACAAATTTATTCCTTTATTGCCATTTTTTTCAGCGTTAAAATTTCAAAATTTTTGCTTAATTCAGTGCCAAAATTTTAGTTTTTGAAACTGGGCTTATTTTATTTTTCCATTTACATCCAAGAAAAAGTCACTGATTGTGTTTTGGAGCCCTTATGTGTGCATATGCTAACATTAACTTTGAGGATTCTGAAGTTCTGTTAGGGAAGTCCCATGAAAAATCTTGGAGAAGTAGTGAAACGCCGGATGCGTTAAGGTCATATATGGTTATTCATGATTGGTCTGAGCTTTTAAAAATGGCCCTAAGGCAAAAAATCAAGGCTACATGGCGATGGCCAATAGCATTTCTTATATTAAATGGAGTTGAATTAGAAAAGTACATTGATTTGGTTGAACCCCAACTAGCTTGGGAATTCAGGTGTGGTGGAGTTGAGTTCCGAAGTCTATTAGATTATGATGAGGAACTAACTTTGGTGATGGTTTTGTCTTGATATTTTTTCATGGAATTTTCCCAGTTAAGGGGAGTTTAACAATCATCACAATATTTATCCATTGTCATTCAATGGCCTTTATTCAACATTTCTAATTATAACTCAATGCTTTACTTAAATTTTCAGTTTATGGAACTTAAGTTAGCTTCATTTTTCATTTACATCCAGAGAAAGCTGGTGATTGTATTTTGGAGCCCCTTTTTCATTATGAAATTGCAGTTTGTTTAAATGTCATGAAAATTTATATATAACGATGGGTTTCGGTATTTTATCAGGGAAGGAGATGGGTTTTGATATTTTATCAGGAAGTTGATGTAGTATACATGGACCAAATTGTTCCCAATGGATCATTGTTATGGAAACAGTTTTTGATTTCATTTTGTAGATTATGTTGTTGTATACAAATGCTGCAGCCACTGTTGAGTTAGACAAAATGTGAAGCCTATTAAAAATGTATTAGTTTTCTTTCTAATTCTGATCAATCATCCCTTTTTGCTTCTTTGAAATTTTATTTTCAAATTTGAAGACTAAAACAATATCATTTACCCTCTTAAGGATTATTATTATTATTATTATTATTGTTATTATTATTATTATTATTATTTATTTTTTCAATAGGGAGATCTAACTTTGTTGCTTTGCTAGTAGGCCTGTAACGGCCATGCCATTCCCTGTGTGCTGCGATATGACTCCCTTGGGAGCAGTATTTCCATTTTGCTGGATATTTTTTGAGCTATACATGATATTGCCTCGCCAGTTTGTGCAACTAAATTCCCCTGTGGGAGAAAACTCTAACATGATATGGTATCAACCATGCAGAAGTTACCATTGCTTTTGCCCAAGATACCAAAATTCTATCTATAAGACATGATGTCATATCCTCTAGCTCATTAGAATGGACATCATTTGCTGATTTAATATTGCAATGGGATGACATTCTATGTGGAAGTACCACAAGTTTTGGTTTTTGGTGCCACTACTCTTAATGAATGATCTGTAATAGTATACAACAACAACAATAATCTGAACCTTAATCCCAAAATTTGGGATCGGCCGTCTGAGAGACAAATAATAATAAAAAAATAATAGTAATAATGATAAAATAAAAATAAAAATAAAAATATTATATGAAAAAAAACAACTATCCAACTACATTTATAATATAAAAAGTGATGATTTAACTTGTTCAAATTTTTACACCACTCGTTCCTGTCTGAAATCATTTTTTCAGTTAATCTTTTAACTGTCATATTTTTACGAATACATTACATTCAGGTTTTAACGGTCTATCTCATCGTTTCACTAAATCTCTTATATTTAAACTCCCGATTCTCCTAACTGGTGCATCTTTGGGATTTTATTGCCTATACCCAAACTACCTCAATCGATACTTTCGTATCTTCTCTACAATTGAGTTCACTCCCAATTTAATGCGTATCTCTTCATTTCTATTCTTATCTTTCCTAATTTTATCACATATTTTCCTAAACATTCTCATCTCAGTTACAATCATTTTTTGTTTTTGCTATTATTTAATGGTCCAACATTCTGTGCCGTATAATAGTGTAGCTCTTACTATCATTCTATAAAACTTCCCTTTCAGGTACAGTGGCATCCTGCGATCGCAAAAAACTCCAGATGTCCTCCATCTCATCCAACCCGCTTGTATTCTATGGTTTACATCCCATCTATGTTGCCGCTATTTTGGATAATGGATCTGAAATATCTAAAACGTTCACTTTTTGGTATGTCCTGTCTTTCCAACCAAATCATTTCTTCTTCGTTTTGATGATTATTACTAAACATGTATTTCATGTACTCCGTTTTAGATTGGTTCAATCTGAATCCTCTAGATTCTGGTGTGCCATTCCATAATTTCAATTTAACACTAATATCCTCTCTAATTTCATTTATCAACACTATATCATCTGTAAAGAGCATACACCATGGTATTTTATCTTGAATACTCTTTGTGATTTCATCTAGACTATTGTAAACAAGATTGGACTTAAAACCGATCCCTGATGGAGTCCAATGTTTATCGGAAACTATCACTTATTCTCCTACGAGTTTTTACATTGGTAACAGTTCCATTATGCATATCTTTGATGAGATCTATGTATCTAATGGAAATCCCCTTCTTCATCAATGCCCCACCATAATGTCTCTTGGAACCCTATCATATGCCTTTTCTTGGACAATGAATACCATATGCAAGTTTCTATTCTGTGTCTTAAACGTTTTTATTAAATGTCTTCGTAAGTGGATTGTTTCGGTGGTGGATTTTCTTGTTATAAATCCAAATTGATTCTAAGATACGCTTATCTCCAATCTCAATTTATACTCAATCACTCTCTCCCATAATTTCATAGTATGACTCATAAGTTTAATCCCCCCTATAATTGGAGCAGTCTTGTATATCCCTTTTATTCTTATATAATTGTACAAGTGTGCTCTCTCTCCATATTTTGGGCATCTTCTTGGTTTGCTAAATTTTGTTAAAAAGATCCGTTAATATTGCTATCCCGATCTCCCCCAAACATTTCCACACCTCAATATAGATACCATTGGGTCCTATGGTTTTATTATTTTTTATTCTCTTTAAAGTTTCTTTTATTTCACGAGAATGAATCTTATGTTTGAAATCCCTATTGATTTTTTTTACAGGATCATGATATTGCTGATATCTTTTATACTCTTCACGTTGAACAGATTATCAATATAATAACTCCAACGACTTCTTATATCATCATTCCTCACAAGTATACTATTAGTTTCACTCTTAATACACCTAATACTATTTAAATCTTTTCCCTTCCCCTCTCTTAATTTGACGATTCTGTAAATCTATTTTTCTCTATTTTTGGTTTCTAACTTCTTATATAATTCATTATACACTTTATTTTTTGATTTTTGGATAATTTTTTTTCACTTTTCTCTTTACATTTTTGTATATTTCAAATGCATCGCTACTAAACCTTTTTTTTAAGATTTCTATGACACTCCCATTTGGTTCGTATAGCAGTTTGGATTTTTTCATTCCACCACCATAACTCCTTACCTATTGGAGGCCATCCTCTAGATACGCCAAGAACCCCCTTACCTATATTCTTGATGGTGTTAGATATTTTTAACCACAGTTTTTGAATCATCATTAGCTGACCAAGTTGATCATTGCATTGATTTTTTCTAAAGATTGTTACTTTTTGTTTTTTCAGTTTTCACCACTTAATTCTTGACTCTATCAATGGACGATATTCATTTTATCTTTTAGGTACACGTACATCTATAACTAAAAGATTATGCTGAGTTGTTACACTTTCTTCGGGTATAACCTTGCAATACTTACAAGTCATTTTGTCGATTCTTCTAGTTAGAAAGAAATCTATTTGGTTAGCATTCAACCCATTTCTATATGTAATTATGTGCGACTTTATTTTCTTAAAAAAAGTGTTTATGAGTATCAGATCAAATTTTGTAACAAACTCTAAAATGGTTTCTTGTGTCTTATTCCTGCTACCAAAACCAAAGTTTCCATGTACAGTTTTAAATCTTTCGTTATTCTCCCCTGCATGACCATTAAGATCTCATCTGATAAATAATTTCTTTGTACTAGGTATGGTTTGTATAAATTCATCTAAATCTTTCCAAAGCTGTTTCCTACTAATTGCATTCATACCTATTTGGGATACATAAATACTGATTATATTAATTATGTCTTTTTCGTTAACCATTTTGACAAACAAAATTCTATTTCCCTTTCTTTTTATCTTCACTATATTTTCACGTAACAGTATTGATGTCTGCAGTTAACGATTTTGACTATGAACTGTAACAGTATACTGTTGCTAAATGTTGGAAAAAGGTAAACTTGATGGTCATAACCACTCACATAAAAATATGGACGAGAATAAGGCCATGTAGTGCTTAAGCAGCAATATAGATGAAGCTTTTGTTTTTTACATTTTTCCCTCATTTATGTACATTAATCTTGGTTTTTTCTTCAGATACCGGCATGTCCGCCAAGGTGAAATAGGTATCTGAAAAGTAGGTTTCAGTCATATGGTATATCGTTTGTAAACTTCAGTATTGATGTCTACATCTTCTTAACACCGCTATTGTCAGCTTTGGGAAGGTATGAAGCACACAAAAGGAAGAAGCAAAAAATCACAAAGTCCTTGTTTCTATTGTTTCTTCTGATGGTAAGATAAACTTCTTTTCCTGTGTCAATTTTCTTAGATTCATTGGTTTGTGAGTGGTCTGGAATCTTGCTATGTTCCATTTGATCCTACTAGCAAATCAAGATCATGATCATTCAAAATTTGAATCTCTCCTGATCCTGGGGGTAGGCTCTCCCGATAAAGAAGGAAATCTTTGTAATCTCTCCTGATAAGGTAGAGAATTTTTATGACAACTTAAACTTCTTTTAATTTATTGGATCCTAAATCTCTAAAAAAATTTTGATTGCAATCCCTGTAATTTCAGAAGATCCCTAACGATATCTTCATAAGATAACTAGGGTTTTACAACCTCAAGCAAGAGATTTGTCATGTATGCTTATACTATATATACTTAACAAAATCGACCCGCTAGTTACGTTTGACAACTCTACATGCACACATCACATAGAGGTTACACAGGACTATTTTAAAGCTTTACTCAGTGTTTTCTCTTTCTTTCTCGCTTCTTTTTCTGATTTGAACATCAGAACTTCCTGCGTTGGACCACCTTTGGCGGACATTTGCAGGTTTTTCTACTCATGAAAGCCCAGAAAAACATATCGACACTTGTTCCCCATTTGAGTTAGCAGAGCAGTTCATCTGTTGAGTTAGCAGAGCAGTTCATCTGTGGAGCAAAATCTACCTCCAAAATTTTTTAATGTTGTACCTTCAACTTGTATATTACCATTTTTAACAAAAATATCAGACAAATTTTTGTTTACAATCAAAACTATTTCTAAGTTTATAAACTATTAATACGGTCACATTTATTTAATCAGAATGAATTGATATAAGTATTTTGCTCTTGATGGGCTATAAGAGTTGTCAATAATAGTTCTGAGTGTTCAATCTAAATTTCAATAAAAAAATCCGATGCAATCCGGCATGGCTTGATGCATACACACAAACATATATATTATATAATGCCACATCAATATCAAAATTTATTAATTAAATTAAATGCCACATATATATTTGGTTGGTTTTGTTTTGTATTTTTCTAAAATTTTAACTATTTATCTCAAGAAATTTTATTTTAAAAAATTAAGAAAAGAGAAGAAAATAAGAAATTTTACCTGGGACCACAAATTAAAGCACAATCTGCATTTGCCAAAAATAGGGAAAAGAAAACTCCAGGAATGGCCCATGCAGGTCTCGAACCTGTGACCTTCGCGTTATTAGCACGACGCTCTAACCAACTGAGCTAATAGGCCATTAGCAATCTTTGTTTTCTCTCTTCATTGAATCTTGATCATCGATGCTAAAACCTACCCCAAAAACAATTTGTTGGGTCATCGCCAAGTCATCGATTTTAAGGTACTCAATCTCCTTCTAAACCCCTTTAACTAGAATGAACAATCGCCTCTCATTTTCATTGAATTTCAAAATTTTTTGATAAATTTTGCAGGTGGGTTTTTATTTGTGGCTCACATATGAAGAGGTCTATGATACTGCACTTCGTATTGGGTCTGCAATGTCCAATTGTGGTGTTGAACTTGTAAGTCCAATTTTCACTTGTTTCCACTTAATGGGTTTTGCCTTATCAGCTTTTATGTTTATAAATTTATTCCTTTATTTCCATTTTTCAGCTTTAAATTTTCAAAATTTTTGCTTAATTCAATGCCAAATTTTTAGTTTGTGAAAACTGGGCTTACTTTATTTTTCCATTTACATCCAAGAGAAAGTCACTAATTGTGTTTTGGAGCCCTTATATGTGCATATTCTAACATTAACTTTGACGATTCAAAAATTCTATTGGGGAAGTCCTATAAAAAATCTTGGAGAAGCAGTGAAACGCCAGATACGTCAAGGTCATGTATGGTCATTCATGATTGGTCTGAGCTTTTAAAAGTGACCCTAACGCAAAATATGAAGGCTACACGGTGATGGTCAATAGCATTTCTTATATTAAATGGAGTTGAATTAGACAAGTACATTGATTTGGTCGACCCCCAACTCGCTTGGGAATTCAGGCTTAGTGGAGTTGAGTTCCCAAATTCTCATATATTTGATTGTGATGAGGAATTAACTTTGGTGATGGTTTTGTCTTGATATTTTTTCAGGGAATTTTCCCAGTTAAGGGGAGTTTGACAATCATCATAATATTTATCCATTGTTACTCAATGGCTTTTTTTCAACATTTCTACAATGCTTTACTTATTCATTGCTAAATTTTCAGTTTATGGAACTTATTTTAGCTTCGTTTTTCATTTATATCCAAGAGACAGCTGGTGATTGTATTTTGAAGCCCCTTTTTCGTTATGAAATTGTGGTTTGTTTAAATGTCATTAAAATTTATTTTTAATGATAGGTTTTGGTATTTTATCAGGGAAGTTGATGTGGTATACATGGTCCGAATCGGCAGCCACTGTTATGGAAATAGTTTTTGATTTCATTATGTAGATTATGTTGTTCTATAAAAATCTGCAGCCACTGTTGAGTAAGACAAAATATGAAGCCTTTTCAAAATTCAGATCAATCAGGCTTGATTTACATAATTGTTCCCTGTTTGCTTCTTTGAAATTTTATTTTCAAATTTGAAGACAAACAATATCATTTAACCTCTATAAGGAACATTTTTTTCCCCAAATTTAAATAGGGATATCTAACCTTGTTGCCCTTCTAGCAGGCCTGTAATGGCCATGCCATTCCCTGTGTGCAGCTATATGACTCCCTTGGGAGTGGTACTTCCATTTTCCTAGCTATTTTAAGGTGTACATGATATGGCCTCGCCCAGCTTATGCAACTAAATTCCCCTATGGGAGAAAACTCTAACATGATATGGTATCAACCATAATGAAGTTTCCATTGCTTTTGCCCAAGATGCCAAAATTCTATCCGTAAGACATGATGTCATATCCTTTAGCTCATTAGAATGGATATCATTTGTTGATTTAATTTTGCAAGGGATGACATTCTATGTGGAAGTACCACAAGTTTTGGTTTTGGTGCCACTACTATTAATGAATGAATTGTAACAGTATACTATTGCTAAATCTTGGAAGAAGGTAAACTTGATGATCATAACCACTCACAAAAAAATATGAAAGAGTATAAGGCCATGTAGTGCTTAGGCAGCAATGTAGATGAAGTTTTTCTTCTTTTCATTTTTTTCTCGTTTATGTACATTAATCTTGGTTTTTTCTGCAGACATTGGCATGTCTGCCAAGGTGTAATAGGTATCTGAAAGGTAGGTTTCAGTCATATGGTATTTCGTTTGTAAAACTTCAATATTGATGTCTCAACTCCAAGGTTTGCATCTTCTTTAACACCGCTGTTGTCAGCTTTGAGAAGGTATGAAGCACACAAAAGGAAGCAGCAGAAAATCATATAGTCCTTGTTTCTGTTGTTCCTTTTGATGGTAGGATTAAGCTTCCTTTCCTGTGTCAATTTTCTTAGATACATTGGTTTGTGAGTGGTCTCGAATCTTGCTATGTTCCATTTGATCCTTTTGTCTACCATTGTCTTGCAGAGAACTTCTTTAAGCAAGCATGACATCTGCATGATAAAGTAAACAAGTGGATCAACGGGAGAACCAAAAGCTCAAATTAGGCACTTCTTTAAGAAAGTTTTGACTATGGAACAGATGATGTTCAAAACTGAAAGTTAATGAATGGTATGTGTTTTTCATATTATGAGAAAATAAACTGTGGCACAGATGATGTTCAAAACTATGGACGAAAGTAAAAAAATTCTGCAATGAGAAAATTATGTAACTAACATCTCTATTTATAAAAGAGAAACAATGAAAATCATCTCTTTATAACATGAGAAAATAATTACTCAACTTTATAATAATTTTTCTTCTATTCATGGGATGTTGGAAAGTCATAAACTCGTATAGCTATTTATTAACATAGTTATAATTGGTGGGCAAAGGGGGCGGTTTGGTCTTGATCGATGGCTTGTGTTCGTTCCTTGTATCCGACGGCTTCCCCTTTCTCTCTCTCTCTCTCTCTCACACACACACACACTCTCTCTCTCTCTCTCTCCGCACTGGACACTCGATGGCTCGCCCTCTCTTTCTCTCTCACACACACACACATTCTCTCTCTCCTTTTAAACCAAAATCATCAAGATGGATCTTAGATGGCATTAAAAGTCTAAAACACTCTCTCTCCCACTGCACACTTGACGGCTCCCCCTCTCTCACACACTCTCTCTCCCCCCTCTTAAACCAAAATCATTGGGGCGGGATCTAGATGGCAATGAAAGCCTAGTGATATTATAGGGTGCAGAGAAGTTTATAATATAATGCATACAGCTCCATTACAGATATACCAGCCTATAATTTTAATGAAAAGTGCAACATTCTTTAACAATGTTGGACTGAAAAATGTTTAAAACTGTGGCTTCTATCTTTAAATCAAGAAATGTGGTTTTTGTTGGTGTTAGGGGTGGGTTTCGACTCTACAGATGTTGATCCTTGTGACTCGAACGGGTGCTCAATGAGGAGGCTTGAAATCTGTAAAAAATCGTTGGAGGGTACTTTGACGGGAGAGACTCCGATGTTCAAGTTAGAAAGAGCAGTTTTCAAAAGAATAAATAGACTGAGAAGAAGGGAGGATGGACCTCCCGGTGATCTTTGTGTCCTGTATTCAGTTAGAGAATTTATCTAACTTGATGCCTCGAAAGCTTTTGTACAACGTCCCTCTCAGAGCCATATTGTCGTGGGGCATTATAACCCTAGTTTCCTTATATAGTGATTTGAGAATTCTGGATCTGTGAGTGTCAACGTTTTGATATTGTTATTATTTAGGAAATTGAGTTATATTGGGAGATTCTTTCCTTTATCGATTAGATCCTTTAGATTTCCTTCCTTACATGAGAAATACGCTTCGTATTGCAATAGGAAACTCAATCAGGGCGAGATTCAGTTTGAGTATTGCCGGTTAGGAGTAGGACCATTCGGTTTCTTTGGTATTCGGCTACCATTGGTCGGATAGCGATGACAGGTGTTCGGTCTCACCGAATATATCCACTCATCAATCGTGCTGTATAAGTCAATGTGTTTAACGATCGAAGGGACTAAACCCTTCGGGATTATGAGTGTTTTGTTGGGTATCGGGTGCCCGCATGCTGTACTGGTTGGTATTTAGATTATGTCTCATCATTAACCCCTGACTCATGGTGTCGATTTGTGAGAGAGATGCCATGAGTGAAGTTTGCTTCTCGAGAAGTTGGAAAGGCATGAAAGTAGGCCACACGTGTCTCCTGAGGTCATCCAAATTGCCTTCAATTGATACGAAATTAAAGTGGATAAGATATGAGTCCAGTTTTTGACTCAACCATTTGGTCCTTCCTTGGTATTATGATTTTCCGTCTTCCACTTGATTCAATTAATGTGGCATAGGAAGGCGAGACGGTATGTACTCTTTCTTTTAATTCACACGCTTATTATAGAGGTCTTTCAACTGTCCCAAGATTTTGAAGAAATCTTTTTATGCCTATAAATAGGGACTGTGGGATTTCGTGGTGTTTTAACAAATTTTTTTCTATACTTGAGGGCTTGTGAGAGTTGTCTTCCATGAGAGATTTTTGAAAAGACGTTATGGCTTGGCTGAGTGTTGTAGCATAAGTTATTTCTGTTGATATGAGGTCTCGTTAAGAGTGGGGATTGTTGGTATGAGGGCTCATCATGCCATTCACTATCCGAATGTCGCGATAGGCCTTATCGACATTCCCGTCGGGGGTCCCTAACTTAGATTTAAGAAAAGAGTCTCATTTCGAGTTGGGTGGCAGGACGCACCAGTTACGTGCAAGGAGCTGGAAAGTTTAATGATATCCTATTGCATCCTCAGACTCCCTTCCCGATCGGCTCGTACCCTTTTCGGTAGTTCTTTTATGCTGGTTGGGCTACGGATTATCATGCGTGAATTCCATTCGTGACTTCCATGGTCTTCGGTGCTTAGGGTTGTCGTTTTGTTTTTCGTTGTTCTTCTTTTTACTATTTTTATACTCTCCAGCGTTATTAATCAATAGAGATGATGTAGCCATTTCTTAGAGTAATCGGTCTGACTGAGGGACTTAGAAAGTATAATTGTTCATGTAATCGAATATGTATTTGTCATAATAAGAAAGATTTATTCCACTTACTTGTCCTTTGTTGTGTTTGGTGGAATTATTTTCACGTGTTGAAGCTCTTATGTGATCGATCGCATGTACGAATGATATTGGGTCTTTTACTCATACTTTGCAGGTTATTAGGAGTATGTTGCGTCCACCCATTGTCATGAACTTAGCCGATGACACTAGCTCTTTTGACCGAAGTTCACCCAAGAGATTGAATCCTCTCACTAAGACGAGGCGACCAAGGCCCTTTAGGGGTGTAAGTGCTTGTAGTAGGATAAGGAGACTAAGACCTGTTCGGGAAGATAGATCCCTTTGATAGGTCGAGACGACTAAGCCCTTTTGGGAAGATAGATCCCTTTGATAGGACGGGATGACTGAGACCTTTCGGGGAGATAGATTCCTTTGATAGCACGGGGCGACTGAGATCTTTCGGGGTGATAGATCCCTTTAATAGGATGAGACGACTGAGACTCTTTGGGGTGATAGATCCTTTCGATGGGATGGGATGACTGAGGCCCTTTGGGGAGATAGATCCCTTCGATAGAACGAGACAACTAAGGCCCTTCGGGGAGATAGATCGTTTCGATAGGATGGGGCGACTGGGACCCTTAGGGAGATAGATCCCTTCGATAGGTAATTACTGGCTGAGACGAAAACATTAGGAGTCGAATGGATAAAACTGTCGAAAGGAGAATCATGAGGGGCTTACTCGATTGGAGATACCTCTGCCGAAAGAGAAACGATGTGGCTCACTGATAGTAGATTCGCAGGTTCTCTGCATTCCAAGTTATGGATATGGCCGATTCGTTTGGGTTGTTGAGGCGATAAGCCCCCGGGCGAACCATATAGCGTTTCTAATAAGAGCTTTCCCAATTGGGAGCTAGTTTGCCCCCAGATTGGAGTTAACCGGTAGATTCCACTTTCCTTAGTATCAGATCACCTGGCTTGAACATTCAGCTTCTAACTTGTCGATCATAGTACCGTGCCATCTATTGTTGATACGCAGCTATTCGGGTGGATGCAGACTCCCGTAGTTCAGGGAGCAAGTCTAGGTGTTCTCGTAAGGTTGATTCGTTCTTTTCAGAATCATACTGGGTTACTCGGAGGGAGTGGATCCCGATCTCCACTGGTATAATAGTTTTGCTTCTATATGTCAGGCTGAACAGAGTCTCTTCGGTTGCCCTTTGGGGTGTGGTGTGGTACGACCAGAGGATGTTAAAGAGTTCGTCTACCCATCGTCCTTTGGCTTCATCTAACATTGTCTTTAAGACTTTGAGAATCGTCCTGTTGCTTATTTTCGCGAGTTCGTTGGTTTGTGGATGGACAACCGATGGGAATCGATAATCGATCGTTAGCTTTGTACAAAACTCTTGGAAGTTAGCGTTATCAAATTGTTTTCTATTGTCTGTGATAAGGATGTGAGGTATACCGAACCGAGTGATTATGTGAGTCCATACGAACTGCTGGGCCTTAACTACTGTTATCTGGGCCAAAAGTTCGGCTTCTACCTACTTAGTAAAGTAGTTGATGGCTATTATAAGGAACTTTTTTTGTCTGGTAGCCAGTGGAAATAGTTTGAGAATGTTCATTCCCCACTTAGTGAACGACCATGGTCTGGTGAGGGGGCTAAGCTTGGTAGAAGGTTTTCTGGGAACCGAGGAGAATCATTATCACTTGTCGTATTTTTTGACATAATCGTTTGAATCGTTCTTCATGATCGGCCAGTAATACCCTTATTGTAAAGTTTTGCGTACCAAGTTGCGAGCCCCCAAGTGGCTACCGCATATCTCTTTGTGAATCTCCTGCAGAACATAACTTCTCTCTTCGGGGGTTAGACATCTCAAGTAGGGATGAGTGAAAAACTTTCGGTATATCTTTCCTTCGACGATCGTGTAGTGAGCGGTCTTTCGCTTTATCTTAGCTGCTTCTAGTGGCGAGTCAGGCAATCGGCTATCTCTTAAGTATACTTCGATCGGCTCTTTTCAACTAAGAGGTTGGTCCACTGATAGGACTCTTTCGGGTTCGTTGATACTGGGGTACGGTAAACTTTCAATATATACCGTTCGGTTAGAAACGACTGATTCTGAGTTGGCCAACTTGGAGAGTGTATCGGCTCTTACGTTTTTCGAACGAGGGATTTGTTGGATGTCGATCCTTTCTAGCTTTGTCATTGGTTCACATAGTTTACTTAGATATTTGGCCATAGTCGGGTTTTTTGTCTCGTAAACTCTTTAGAACTATTTGACTACCAATTGGCTATCAGTGAATATCAGAGCACTTCGAACTCCCATATCGGCTGCGATTCGGAGCCCTGTCAGCAAAGTTTCGTATTTCGCCTAATTGTTGGTGGCCCAGAAGTCGAAATGGAGGGTATGTTCCGCCTTGAAGTTATCCGGACCCATCAGTATGAGTCCAGCGCCACTATTTGAAGAGTATGAGGATCTATCAACATGTATGGTCTAGTCTGGTAACGACCATACATTAGGACTATTGGTGGGCTCAGGCGTAACTGTAACCAGAAGAGTACACTTGAGGATGAAGTCAGCCAAGGCCTGGCCTTTGATCGCTGGCCGAGATTGGTATTGGATGTCAATTCACCCAATTTAACACTCCATTTGATTAAACGACCGGATGTGTCTCTCTTCTGAAAGATTTGCTTCAACGGTTGATCGGTGAGTACCACAACGGTGTGGGTTTGGAAGTATGGTTGAAGTCGTCTGACCGAAATAACCAGTGTATATGCTACCTTTTCGATTAGTCGATAATTAATCTCGGCTTCCTTAAGTATCCAACTGATATATGAATAGTTAAACCTATCTTACAAGGACAGAGCAAAGCATCTAATTGGAAATAGAGAGATAAAGGTAGAGTTTCTCACCAGGAATTGGTCGAGAGAGCAATGGAAGGGTCATAAAATACTCTAAGTCGTTCGAAGGTCGTTTGGTACTCAGGTGTCCATGCAAATCGTTGGGATCTCTTTAGAGCGTCAAAAATGGGTTTGTATTTCTCTCCAACTTTTGACATGAATCAGCTTAGAGCCGCTGTCTGACCGGTGAGACGCTGTACCTCCTTCAATATTCAGGATGGTAACATGTCCAAGATACCTTGTATCTTTTTGGGGTTTGGTTCAATCCCACGGTTGGTGATTATAAAACCCAAAAATTTACCCGATGAGATTTCGAATGTGCACTTAGCGGGGTTTAGTCGCATGTTATAGCGTTTGAACGTCTGAAAAGTTTCCTCAAGGTCGGCAACGTGATTTTCGACATCAGTGCTTTTTACAAGTATATCATCCACGTACGCTTCTACGTTGCGACTAAACTGATCTTTGAAAACTTTGTTAACCAGCCGTTGGAAGGTCGCCCCCGTATTCTTTAGACCGAAGGGCATGACTCTGTTGTAGTATGTACTAACTCAGTGATGAAGTTCATTTTCTCTTCGTCCTCAGGCGCCATTCGTATCTGATTGTACTCCGAGTAGGCGTCCATTAAACTTAAGAGTTGATGGTCTGAGAAGTTATCCACCAACTTGTCGATATTCAGAAGAAGGTAATTGTCTTCGGGTATACTTTGTTGAGATTCGTGAAATCTACGTACATTCTCCATTTACCATTGGCCTTTTTTATCAAGACGACGTTGGCTAACCATTCGGGATACTTGACGTCACGGATGAACCCGGTGGTTAGTAACTTTTGGATTTCTTCTTGAATAACTAGTTGGCGTTTGAGGGTGAATACCCTTTTTTTTCTGTTTGACCGGCTTGTAGTTGGGGTTTACTGTTAACTTGTGAGTAATGACAGACGGATCGATATCAGACATGTCTTCGGAAGACCAAGTGAAAACCTTGGAGTGTCGTTGTAGGCAGCTAGCAATAGCATCTCGTAGGGGCGAAGACAAAGTAGCCCCAATCCGAACAATCCGATTAGGATCATCCGTCAGAGTAATCTCGATCACCTCTTCTCCTGGTTCTGGTTTGCTTATCGGTTCGATTTCTTCTCTGAGTTCTAGGGTGTTGATAGGAAAGTTCTCTCGCCTATCTCGGTCAGCGAAGAAGGTGTAGGGATCGGGATCGCTGCGAATAGTTGCGATCTCTTCTAATATTCTGAACTTCATTTTCATGAGCCGAGTGCTAGGTAAGGCTTCCAATTCGTCCAGATTAGGTTGACCGAAGATGGCGTTGTATGGTGAGAATAGTTCTACCATGTGAAAGGTGGCCTTGATAGTTGTATAGTTAAGGGGAGTCCCTAAAGTTATAGCGAGTGGAATAATCTCCTCTGGATAGATGCGTTTATCAGATCATCTCTTGAGGGATCCAGTTGGTGGTTAAAAGTGTGAAGAGTTGAGGCCCATTCGATAGAGAGCGTCACAAGTAAGGATATCACAATTCGCGCCTTGGTCGATGAGAACCCTTGTCATCGTATGAGACTATTTTGATTGTAACAACTATGAGATTGTTGCGACTGGAGTCAACCCCGATCAAATTATCGTCGTTGAACCCGATGGCGGACCGTTTTATCTTAGCTGTAGCCATTTTTGTTTGGTGATAGGAGGTTGGTGAGAAAAACTAACGACTAACCTAGTTCCCACAGATGGCGCTAATTTATTGGAAGCAAGCTTTGATTCCACAGATCTAGCTCCTTGTAATTCGAGCGGGTGCTTAATGAGGAGGCTTGAAACCTGTAAAAGATTGCTGAAGGGTTTTCCGATGGGCAAAGTTCCAAATGCTCAAGTCAGAAAGAGTGGTTTTCGAAAGGATAAACAGACTGAGAAGAAGGGAGGATAGATCTTCTTGTGACTTTTGTATGTCAGTTAGAGAACTTACCTGACTTGATACATCGAAAGCTTTTATATAGCATCCTTCTCAGAGCCGTGCTGTTGCGGGGCATTGCAACCCTAGTTTCCTTATGGAGTGATTCGGGGATTCCGGATCTGTGAGTGTCAAAGATTGGATGTTATTATTTAGGATTATACGGGGAGATTATTTTCCTTATCGATTAGATCCTCTAGATTTCATTCCTTACGCGGGAAATACACTTCGTATTGCGATAGGAAATTCAATTAGGGTGAGATTCAGTTTGAGTATTATCGGTTGAGAGTAAGAGCATTCGATTCCTTTGGTATTTAGCTACCATTAGTCGGATAGTGAGAACAGGTCTTCGGTCTCACCGAATGTCTCTGCTCGTCGGTCATGTTATCTAAGTCGATGTGTTTTACGATCGAAGGGACTAAGCCCTTTGGGACCATGAGTGTTTTTTCAGGTATCGGGTGCCCGAATGTTGTACTAATTGGTATTTAGATTATGTCCCATCATTTGGCTTCCTTTTCAGTAGACAAAAATGACTTTTGCGTCAACAATGTAGATAACTGGTTTGAGTAGGAAGACCTTAAGAACAACTCACTACTGTAGAGATTGTCTTTGGGATGGTTTCGATGGAAGTTCTGATTTTCTACTAGCTCAACAACAAAAAGATATAAAGAACATGCTCTTAAGAAGACATTTTAATGGTTACAATCTCTCTCCTTTAATTTGAAAATTTTAAATTCAAATTTTTGTATAATAAAATAAAAAAAGAAAGATATAAACAATGTGGAAGGTGAGGATTCAGCCACGCAGATAATTGATCGAGGCAAAAAAAAAAAAAAGAGAAAAATAGTAATAATAGTGTTGAACAAGTTGTTGATAAAACTTGATGGTAATGGATGATGCTACTAATGATGATTTAGATTTGGGGAAGCAACACTCTTTCTGATCCAGCCAAGATTTACTCGGAGTCAGAGTTCCTTTTCTAACCGGAGAGAATGATGCAGGTGTATCAAACGAAGTTATTAATGTTTTTTTTTTTTTTTTTTTTATTTATTTATTAGTTTTCCTTCTTTTGTTTGGATTTCTATTGTGAAGTTTCTAATCCTTTCTTTATGTTTTCTATTTAATTATTTAAGAAATTTTAAATAATTAAAAAGTTTAATTTAGAATCACGGTTTGTCCTGATTAGTATAAAAGGACAACAATAATCACTTTTATGGCTAATTTTTTCTCTTTGATAAATAAATCTTATTTAGTTTTCTTTAAATCTAGTTATTCCAATCACTTATACCTAATTGTTGAGTGCTTTTTTTTTTTTTTTTTTTTTTTTTTTTTTATTTTTTTTTAATAAACAATAAATCATTGATATTCGGTAACCGAATTGAATTTGACTAAAGAGTTTGAGTTAGGTTGAATCAATGAAATTCTCTCGATATCTATTTTTGCCATATACAAGACTCGAACTCAAGTCTCTTTGTAACCCGGGTTGATCTAATTCCTCTGAATCATTCTCCTAAATCAAAAACCCTAGAAGAGCTATAAGTAAATAAATAAATAAATCTTGCACCATAGTGTAATTTAGCGACGTAGGAAGGGATTTCATCATATCTGTTTCTAAATAAATAAGAAAGCAGTCAGTGGACAAGGATTACACTGCAATGGTCTTTGCATATCTGTTATTGTCCATATTCTTCTCATTCCTCCACCTTCAAACTCTTTTATCAGCACACACAAGTTAATTGTTTCAGCCCTGCAGGGATCTCACATCCTAAACAACCAAATGATCGTTACATTCAACTACATCACATGAGAGTCTTGGAATAGTAGTACAAAACTGTAAATTAACAAGGGAAATGCCATTAAAATGTGAATTAGTTTGCAAGACTACTTTTCATGTGAAGAAATCTCAGCAGAACAGAGTTCTGGACTCCTTAGGCTTTTCAAGTCATTATATTACTTGTCCCAGATGCTTTAGTGCAAGATGATCAATTTACAACAGCGCCTAACCTCCGAACATCAATCTTTTCCGAACCTCCAAAGATCAATCATGGCACCAAAGACCAAAAGAACTGGCCTATATGCAACAGCACCTCGCGATACAAACAGATAAAGCACCTAACTTTTTGGCAATTCTTAGTTGCATCAAATGTAAAGGGTCGTTTTTCCATATTAAAATGAAATTTGCAGTTGATGAAAGATGGATTTAAGGAGTCGGATTAAAATTTCCCTTGGTCTAATAGAATTAACACAAGGCAACTGGTTCATTAGCCTCCAAAAGCATAAGCTAAAAGACTATGACTACAAAGCCAAAAGGAAGGAATGAGAAAATATTTTGATGAAAATGTTTGAACAAATACAAAATGGTTTCAAATTAAAAAGGGAACATTATTCGGAAGAAAAATACTGAGCTGAGATTACAATCCCCCCCCCCCTCCTTAAAGTGAAGGAAGTGACACAAGAATCACACTTGAAAACTTCTGAAAAAGATTAAATTTTCATAAAAATTTGAATTCATCAGACTTGCAGGGCTATCATGATTAACCAAAAGAGGATGAGAATGAGTACACATAGAAGCAAACAATTAGAATAACAATTAGCAAAAGAAAATGGTGGAAACTCCTTTAAGAAAGAATTGTGAACTCAGATATATGTTACAGACCAAAGGAAAGGAGGAAGTGCACTCGAGATCCATCGGTGTTCAGGTAATGACTTGCCATTTTTGTTGACACATGGAATGAGAGATAAGTGGGAGGAATATTCACCTACTTCCTCCTGTATGCACTTTGGAGTCAGTCGTGGAGCGCCCGTGATCCATAGCCATAAAAGCAAGTGAAGAAGTCCTTGGTTGGGCAAGTTCTTGAACTTAGGACAATGGAGGATGGATAGAAACTACAGAGAGTTGAGGCCTTTTGATGATGACATTCCCTCCAAATTTCTGAGACCTTTGATATCAAGATAGGTTGGTAAGGGTGGTGACAGAGGCAGCAGCCACGAATCCTCATCAAGAAGGGAAACCACCTCCCAAAATTCACCATCAACAGAAGGTGGTGTAAGAGAGGTGTCTGTGTGGAGGTGATGAACCCAATATTCCACACTCTCCTCCAGTCTCTCACATTCTCCGATGCGGAGGTAATTGAGGTTGTGGGGCTAACACCCTTTTGCTACTAAGACACTTGATGGCCTCTTGAGGAGTCAAGATAGGTTGGTAAGGGTGGTGACAGAGGCAGCAGCCACGAATCCTCATCAAGAAGGGAAACCACCTCCCAAAATTCACCCTCAACAGAAGGTGATGAAAGAGAGGTGTCTGTGTGGAGGTCATGAACCCAATATTCCACACTCTCCTCCAGTCTTTCACATTCTCCGATGCGGAGGTAATTGAGGTTGTGGGGCTAACACCCTTTTTCTATTAAGACACTTGATGGCCTCTTGCGGAGTCAAGTGCACCCAAGAAATTGGGAAGAGGTGCGTGACAAATTTCTGTGGGATCTTCATTAAGAAGGTATCCTTCCTGCATTGAGATTAAGGGATCATCATCTCTCCTCTCCTTTGAAGCATTGCTTTTTATATTGCTCAGTTTTTTGAAAAGATTATGAATTTGATGAGAATAAGCAAGTTTTATTTTGGATGGCTGATGGGAGAGAGCTAGTTTTACTTTGGATGGCTGAAGGGCTTCTCCCACAATCATAGGGGAAAAGGCAAATAGAAGACTTGGGAAATGAATATTTTCATTATTTGTTATCGAGGTCCTTTTTTCAACCATCAAGTGCAGGTGCAGCGAGATTTGTGATGCATGATATTGATGCTGAATGTATTCCAGCCATGAATCCTGTGTAGTGAAGATATTGACAACCTCCTAGTTCAGGCTAACGAAAATCTATAATGATGGTAGCTCCTTCAGTTCTGGTTCAGGAGATAAGATGGTGTTATGAACCAGACCAGAAGGATTTTGGACCATTTCTATGAGTCGGTAATGCTATAAGGATTTTGGACCATTCCTGAATCGGACCAGAAGGCTACGAAATCGTTCTGAACTAGATGGGGTTAAATTCATACTTGCCTGTTTGAATTGGTAACGCTGTAAGTGTTCTTAAACTCTTCATCCGTTTTAGCAGTTCAAACTTCTTAAAATGCTCAAACGCATCACAAAGAAATGATGAATGGTGACGTGTGTTGAGTTTAACAAGCACACCATTCTCTCTTTCATGCTCCATCCTAAAGCACACTTCACCTGCAGAAAAGCATGCCAAATCATGAATGAGATCTTGCATCACAAATCTCGCTGCACCCACTCTTGATGGTTGAAAACAGGACCTCGATAACAACTCATGAAAATATTCATTTCCCAATTCTTCCATTTGTGCTTTCCCCTGTGATTGTGGGAGAAGCCCTTCGGCCATCCAAACGAGAGGAGAGATGGTGATAGCTTAATCCTAATGCAGGAAGGATGCCTTCTTCACGAAGATCCCACAGCGAGTTGTCACGCACCTCTTCCCACTTTTCGTGATGCACTTGATTCTGCAAGGGGCCACCAAGTGTCTTAATCGCTAGTGGCAGCCCGTCACACCTTTCAAAAATTGCTTCCTCGATGCCTTTGAGACCTTGGTGAGCGTCAAAATTTTCTATTCCCAAAGCATGTCGAGCAATTAAAGTTAGGCACGCGTCATGCCTTAGTTTATCTAGAGGGTACGTGGGAGTGGTAACAAGGGCAGATGTAACTCGATCACTTGTGGTAACAATTGCTGCACTTCCTGAACAACCCATTTTGAAAGGGCCAAACAACATATCCAACTCTTGCTGACTCTCACTCCAAATATCATCCAGAACAATGAGAGACTTTTCTCGAGAGAGCTTTTCTTTCACCTTCACTTGAAGGCCATTTAGATCATCATAAGTCTCTGCAACTTCGCCTACTTGCTGCAGAATCGGCTTTGTTGCCCCAAAGACATCACAATTATCAGAAACACAGAACCACGTGTTCAAATCGAAAGAATGCTTGAGACTTTCATGATGATAGACGCACTGAGCTAGAGTTGTCTTATCAAGGCCTCCAAGCCCATATAGCAATCTCACAAGTTTTCTTTACCCTCTGATTCTGATCAAGAAAAAGTCTTCCGGATTCGAGCCCTCCTGCCATGCCAATATGGTGACCAGAACTGCGGCCTCCCTTGTCATCATCTCTTTCAGCAGTGCTGGGCAAGCCTGCCAACAACAACAGATTTCTCCACCTAGGAAGTCGTTGAAAGTCGTATGCTAGGAGTGGTACACCTCACCGCAGGATTTGCTTCCAACTAAGACAGACTTGCCATCGTCTTTAATTTCTTCAAATCTTTGGGTGATCTCCTCTATCTGTGAGTGGAGGCTTTGCGTCAGCTCCGACGAACTCGTGCTGCTTTCCTGCACTCCTTCAGAGTTCTTCCGCCGCTGCAGCTCGCACTAAAAGTCGTCCAGGACGTCGTCCAGGTCGTCAGCAAGATGTGTCAGATCACTCAGCCAAATCTTCACATCAGCCTTACTACTCTGCTTCTGTTCAGCATCAACAAGCAAATCCATGACTTCAGAAAGCGTTGCCCTCCATTTTCTCGCATCCGCACCGAATCCATCTTGGTGGGCAAAGCGTTTCAGTTCCGGATAAGGCAATCGAAATATCAAATCTCACGGAGAGGAGGACAAAAGGGGTTATCCAGCAGCCATTGTTCACACAAAGGAAATCAAGGAACAGAGCAAAGCAGTGGAGCGAGAGGTGCAAAATGATTTGTTGCAAAAAATTGCAAAGAAAAGTTGTTGTGGAATTTGTCTATAGAAAGGTTGGTGAAGGACACGTGGGAAGATAAGAACCTATTTAATATTATAAGTAAATTCCGGTATCTAATTACTATAATTATTTCCTAAAATTAAGGTAAAAAATCCACTTAATTCACCCAGACTTTTGACTCATTTAGAAGAACTCAATTAATACTTAACCATCTGACTGACTAAGGCTTGCAAGCACATCACCACTCAAAAATTCATAAAATAAGGGCAACACAGCAAGTGTTCATTTACATCTGGGTTTGTGAAATTGGGATCTGCCATGCTCACTCCTTTTTTTTTTTTTTTATATATATATAAATGGATATCTGATATCATATTCTAATTAATATAATTCTAGTATTTGTTTGACCGATAACTCTTTCAAATTAATCTTTTTTATTTTTAATTTTTGAATCCAATAAATTTAACATTCTTATAAAAAAAAAAATCTGCCTTATGTTATCCTCCAATATCCTAATGAACCAATGCCACACCAAGATTATAAAGTTAGTTGGGCATCTGTGGAATCTAAGCATCAACATCAACTTGTGGGGGAAAGTAGATTTTTTTTTTCTTCTAAACTAGATCTTACAAATTCTTTATATATGAATGCTTAAATAAGAGATTCTTTGTCATTGGGAAGCTGATCCTAAATAATGGGGTCACAAAGCTACCAAATTGGCTCCTATATTGGCAATCCCCTGCCAATCTGTCTCTTTCTATGCTTGTTCTTGTCAATTAAGAAACCAATCGAACAGTCAAATATCGGAGAAAAGAGGACAAAAGCAGTTCTCTGGTGGCCATCGCTCACACATGGGAAATCAAGAAACAGATTAGAACAGGGAAACAGAGAGATGCAAAGTATTTTGTTGCAAAAATGCAAAGACAAATTATTATTAAAATAATTATCTTTGTTAACGAAGATTGAGAAAACAAAGAAAGAAAGGGGTGGAACCCACACACACAAGCACAACTAGATCATAATTGTTTTATGAGTTATATTTTTTTTTCCCATAGACATCGTAAAAATTATAAAAATATATATACGAATGAAGGTCTCAATATCAAATTTCAAGAAAGATATTTAGAGCAAAAATTTTTATCATTCAGGTGTCACTTGTGCATGAGTTCATTATTATTTGAGTATTTTAATTTTACTAGGCCTCTATCATACTAATTGATACCAAAACTTTTATCTTGTTATTTGAGTATTTTAGTTTTAGTTTGATAATTATTTCAAGGGTGGATGAATGGCTAGAACTATAAGTTATCTTTTTTAAATTCGAAGAGAGGATTGAAGATTTTGTTGTAATTTTAGTTTAAATAGTTGTAAGACAAATTTAAGAACACTTTTCTTTTACTATCTCAATTATCGAGTCACAAAAACTAAAGGTTTCTCTAACCCTACATTTTCTAAAGAAATTTTTTAACTTTCCTCCAATTCTCTTTTTACACCACATCAATTTTAGTGTTAGAGCGGTACTAGAGCCCAAGGCTTACACAAGCCATGGTTGGACTAGGTAGAGGTTGAGTGGAGAACCCTTGTTGAATTTATACATGTGCAGCTATTCCTAAAAGTCTGCAACATTATTTTGACTAAAATATTTTTTGATTTTCTATTATTTACTAATTGTTATTATTAATAGCTAAAGTTTAAAAAGTTTGTTGTTATTATTTTTCTATTTTTTTTTGGTGCAAACTTTTCTATTTAAGCAGTTCACCAATCAATGAGAAATCACCTTCTTCTTCCAATTTTCTTTTGTTTTTGTATGTTTTTTGTTAACAAAGTTTAAAATATTTTCGGTTGGTATCAGAACTTCCTTCTTAAAGGGACTTGTGTGTGAACTGAGTGAAACCCACCATAAAAGCCTAAACACATCGCTTCAATTCATAAAGTATAAATTCTGAAACACCCTTCACAGCACTAGCGGCACCGGTGTTTGATGGTGATAATTATCATGTCTGGGTAGCCAAGATGAGGCATACCTAGAGGCAAATGATCTCTGTGAAGCTGCTGAGGAAGACTATAAAGTTCCTCCTTTGTCAGACAATTCAATAGTGGCTCAAATTAGAAATCATAAGGAAAAGAAAGCAAGTCAAATGTAGGAGCATCTTTGTTTGTTGCAGTCTCACCAATAATTTTTGCTAGAATCATGACTATAAAATCAGCATTTCAAATATGGGATTTCTTCAAGAATGAACATGAAGGAGATAAAAAGACCAAGAGAATGAAAGTTTAAAATCTGGTCAGAGAATTTGAGATGCAGAAAATGAAGGAGTTAGAGACAAAAAAAAAAAATATGTTGATAAACTTCTTAGCACTACTAACAAAGTAAGACTACTTGGTTTTGAATTTTCTAATTCTAGAATAGTTTAGAAAATACTTATAACTGTCCCTAAAAGATTTGAAACTACTATTACTTCCTTAGAGAATACTAAAGAATTGTCAAGAATTATCTTGGAAGAACTACTAAATGCTTTGCAAGCACAAGAACAAAGAAGAATAATGAGGGTTCAAAGTTTTGTGGAAGGAGCATTGTAAGCTAAACTGCAAATCAACCAAAAAAATAATAATAAAAAGAAGAACTTCAGCACACAAGAAGCAGCCACTAATACCATCAACAACAATGGAGAAAAAAACAAAGAATTTCCTCCTTTCAAGCATTGTGGCAAAAAGGGACATCCTCCTTTCAAATGTTAGAAAAGACTTGATGTCAAATGTGATAAGTGTACCAAGCTGAAACATCATGAGAGAATCTGTAGAAGTAATTTCTAGCAAAAGAATGAGGTTTAAGTTGCATATTAGGAGGAGGAAGAGCAACTGTTTGTAGCAACATGTTGCACAACCAGCAACTCAAGTGAATGTTGGTTAGTGGATAGTGGTCGTACAAATCGCATGACCTGTGATCAGGAACTTTTTAGAGAGTTGGACAGATCATAGGTATCAAAAGTCGGAATCGACAATGGTGAACTCATTACTGTCAATGGAAAAGGGAACGGTGCCATTAAAAGTTGTACATGTGTAAAATTAATTTATGATGTTTTATATATACCTGATATTGATCAAAACTTACTAAGTGTGGGATAGTTAGTTGAGAAGGGATTTAAGATCATCTTTGAAAATGAGTAATGTTTGATCAAGGATGCCAATGACAGGGAAGTCTTGAGAATCAAAATGAGAGGCAAAAGTTTCTCACTTGATCCAATGAAGAAGAAGCAAACAGCTTATTTGGTTATTGCAAACAACACAGAAATCTGACACAAGGGTTAGGCCATTTTCATCATGTAGCAATACTGAAGATGCAAAGAAAGGAGATGGCTAGAGGCTTACCTCACTTAGAGTTTGAAATACCAAGCTGTAAGGCATGTAAATACGGCAAATGACTACCTTTCAAACAAGAAACCTAGAGTGCAACTGAGAGGCTACAATTAATTCACACAGATTTGGCTGGACCTCTAATGAGTCCTTCACTCAAAGGGAGTAAATATTACATTGCATTTATAGATGACTTCATTAGAATGTGTTGGATTTATTTTCTCATGTTCAAGTCAGAGGTTGCATGTGTGTTTTGGAAATTTAAGCAATGGATTGAGAATTAAAGTGACTACAAGATCTAAGTTCTAAGGTCTAATAATGGTAAGGAGTATACTTCGGAACAATTCAATCTATTTTGTGAAGATGAAGGCATTGATCATCAACTTACGGCTCCGTACACTCAACAAAATGGAGTCAATGAAAAAAAAAATAGGACGATAATGGAAATGGTCAAATGTATACTTCATGAGAAAGAGCTACCTAAAAGGTATTGGGTGGGGACTGCAATACTATAGTATTCGTGCTAAATAGGCTTCCCACTAAAGTCGTAGATGAGAAAACTCCTTTTGAAACCTGGTATGGTTACAAATCCTCTTAAAAAATTTTGAAGTATTTGTATGCTTGTGTTTTACTCATGTGTTGCAGATTAAAAAAGACAAGCTAGACAAGAAAGCAGGGATGTACACTTCATGAAGAATGAGAAATGGAGCTAGAATAACATAGAAAAGAAATAAATTGTTGATCCTCTACAAAATCCAGATGAGTTAGTTGATGTTCTTATCGTAAGAGGCACTAGATTGCTTTCTGATATTTATTAGAAATGTAATGTTGTTGTTCTTGAGCCAACAAGGTACTGGGAGGCTTAAAAAGGTCTTAAATGGATGTCTTTAATGCAAGATGAGCGAGCTCTCCATGATTTAGGGAAAAAAAATCAAACTTGGGAACCAATTGAAAGACTTAAACATAGAAAAGTAATTGGAGTCAAGTGGGTATTCATAACAAAACTAAATGCAGATAACTCAATCAACAAATATAAAGCAAGGTTAGTGGTAAAAGGGTATGCTCAAACTTTTGGAGCTGATTTTTTTGATACATTTGCTCCTTTTGTAAGGCTAGATACTATCAAGATGTTGCTGGCTATTGCAACACAAAAGGAATGGAAAATCTGTCAACTTGACGTCGAGTTAGCATTTTTAAATGAATTTTTGGATGGAAAAAATCTATGTTGAGCAACCTAAAGGCTTTTTGTGAAAGGGAATGAGGACAAGGTCTATATACTAAAGAAGGCCTTGTATGGTTTAAAACAGGCTCCGGCAGCATGTTACAGTAGGATTGATGAGTACTTATTGAAACTGGGCTTTGTTAAGAGTCTTAGTGAATCTACTTTATTTATCAAAGGTGATCAAATTAACTATAATGTGGGCCCTTTATATGTGGATGATCTCCTAGTCACAAGCAACAATGTTGAACTTATTGAGTAGTACAAGAAAGACATGACGCAAGTTTTTGAGATAACAAACCTAGGAGAAATATCATATTTCCTTAGAATGAAAATTAAGCAGAGAAAAGATGAAATTTTCATAGAAAATATGCAAAGGAGATCCTAAAGAAATTCAATATGGAGGACTACAAAAGCATAAACACTCCTGTGAGTCAAAAGGAGAAGCTATGCAAGGATGATCAAGCAGAACAAATAAGTGAAACACTCTATAGAAGTTTAATTGGGTGCTTAATATATCTCATAGCAACAAGATCAGATATCTTGTATGCTGTAAGTGTACTTTCAAGATTCATGAACTATGTATATAAATTTCATTTTAAATCAGCAAAGGAGTTCTACAATATGTTAAGGGAACCTTAAATTATGGTATCAAGTTTTGTTTATTACAAAGTTTCAAATTGCATGGTTACTCTAATAGTGATTGGGCAGGGTCATTGAATGACATGAAAAGTATCTCAGGCTATTGCTTCAGCCTTGGATCAGGGGTATTTATATGGTGTTCGAAAAAATAGGAAATTGTTGCACAATCTAGATTTGAAGCAGATTTATAGCTACAACAGTAGCTCTTAATCATGCCTTGTAGTTTAAAAAAAGGTTCTAATTGATTTACACTTGAAGCAAAAGATGAGTGCAGAGGTGATGGTAAACAACTAAACAACCATATCCATCTCCAACAATCCAATTTTTCATGGAAGAAAGAAGCATTTCAGTATAAAACTGTTCTTTATTAAAGATGTTCAAAAGAATGGTGCAATATGTTTGAAGTATTGCAAGACTGAAAATCAACTTGTAGATACCTTCACCAAAGCATTTCCAAGAAGTAAATTTGAGTTTTTAAGAGAGAAGTTTGGAAATTTCACCTATTGATGCAAGGAGGAGTTGAATCTATGAACCAGCAGTTGTTCCTAAAAATCTGCAGCATTATATTGATTAAAATCTTTTTTAATTTTCTATTATTTACTAGCTATTACTGTTAGTAGCTAATTTTAAGAAGTTTGTTTCTATTATTTCTCTTTTTTCTATTGCAAACTTTCCTATTTAAGTAGTTCATTAATCAATAAGAAATCATCATCTTCTTCTATTTTACATTCATTCTTATATGTTTTTTGTTAACAAAGTTTAAAATACCTTCAACCCAAAAGTGCCTATTGTCACGCCCCGAACCGGGAATCGTGAACAGCCGCCCGTTGACCTGGATGCCGGCTGTATTTCTACAAAAAATCGGGCAAAGCCTCCCCATAAATCGGAGGTCTCCCAATGTACAAATAACCTGTATAAACCTGTACATTTACATGATCCTGTAAATAAAATAAAATGGCCATCCCGGCCTCAAAACCATCCACCAATCTCCCAACCGACATCCAGACAACGCAAGGCTAACAAATCACCAACAGTCCTAGCCACAGACCTCTAATGTCATGCCCAACTAGAGCATGAGCAGCCGCTACACCGAGCGGGCCTAAGTTTTATACAATTTACAATAATTTTCCCAAGTATTATTCAAATACATACAATTGCCTCAATGCAAATGAAATATGAGAGTTTCGCAAATAAACATATATAATTTATACAGTCATCCCAAAATAAGTACACGGCCAACTACGGACCTCAACAAGACCACGCAGGGTCGACAATAAAATATGAAATTTATCTTTTCAATTAAAACTTAATCTCACCGTCGTAAACACCAAATCCGCCAACGAGCTATCAAGCCCTCGAGCTAAATACATCGCCCTAGCATCATAATCCTGTCTGGGGAGGGAAAGAGGAGGGGTGAGTACTCAGGGAAGAATACTCAGTGAGTGAGTGGGTCAATGTAATCGTGTAATATGGGGTGTGAAACTGGAGTGTCAAAGCATAAGTATACAAATCATATTTCAAATCATCATGCTTTTCATTTCAACAATAGATCATTTACACGCATCATCAAGTCAAATATGCATCCAAAGCACTGTCATTAAAATCATAGAGCTGCCAGCCGAAAATGTCCCGGCAGAGGTCTACCACGACCTATGACAGGCGCACCGGGGGTGTTATATGCGATTTTATTTAAAGTGCTCTCTACCCCGGCGTTGGCGACGGACCTCGTCCAGGTGCTAGACTTGGCTAGCAGCCAAATCCTCCCCCTTTCGGGTTCAACCTGCCTAGTACCGTGTAGTAAATATAATCTCGACAACTCGTGGGATACCCCAGGCCTTAGGCATATCCGGACGCCACCAAAGCGCCTCTCACGGTGTCCTTCGTAGCTACGGAACAATACACATCACAGCCATCAAGGCCAATATCAATATCATCAATCCATATCACAGCCCTCAAGGCCAAAATCAATTTCATATCAAACATGTGCCGTAATCAGGTTCATAAACCAAATGCAACATATATCATAAAATGACACATTTCACATTTCAAACACATGGATGCATATTTCATAATTCAACCACATTTTCGGACACTCCATCGGCTCACAAAATCATTTCCAAAACCAGTCAAAACATTTTAAGCACGCGATAAACCATGCTCATTTATCAAACTGTTGTAAATCAGAGTTTACATATTAAACGAAAACATTGAAATAAAACCCACTCACCGTATACGGGAGGGTCAATCACTCCCTAAAATGCACAACAAGTGTCGAAACTGTGTTCCCCTCGATCAATACATCCAACTGACGCATGTATAAAATCGACAAGTTTCAAACCTGCGCAGTTATAGAAAATAGGCTATAACTTCTGATACACCTTTACAAATCAAGGCGTTTCTTATTTCATTTTTAAAGCTAAGGATGTCTAGTGTCTAAGGCAGAAAACCTCATGTCATTCGGAGCTGTGTTGAGAAAGTTATGCTTACAACATATCCACAAGACTCAATTGATATTACTCAATCAATCCTACACAAAGCTCACACCAATCCAATCTCTCGCCGCACATAAGAGTCGACATATACACCAACATACTTTTATTCAAAAATTCTTTATCAACTTCTTCTCTTCAATACACCAATACAATTCTATACATTTATCATATAAACACAAACACATGCTTTTGCTCATTCTTTACAATTGCACATTTTCATATCACTTTAACACACCAATATCACTATATATATGCATACACTTTCTATACCTTATTACATGCACATATAAACGTCCATCTTGCTTACTATAGTCATTCCAAATCTCTCCAATGGATTCGATCAACACAATTTTACATCCACATACTCACTAACCTCTATCCAAAATTCAGTATGCATAAATCCTCACACTCTTGGCCTCAATTTCACATATACATAGCCAATAACACACCACACTTAAATGCCAAAAACACAAGTACTTCAAATCCACATTTTTAACACTCAAAATCACATTAAAACCCATCAAATTTCATACTCAAAGTTCTACATTTTCTAGTACATGTTTCCTTAGGGTTTCTCCCCTCAAGACTTAAATCAAACATTTACACAATCACCTTTCTAGATTCGCATTTCATTCATTTCATTCCATTTATAAACAATTAATCAAATCAAAATCAAGCCTGATTCAATCCTAAAACCAATCAAAATTGGAAATACGCTTAAAATAAATAAGTTTCCTACGAACTGGAAAATCTTTGAAAAATCATACATTTTTCGTTTCTTATCCGATTTCTTCAAACCATATGTCATTTCAAAGGTATTGAAACCTATTTTCATAATATAGAATTTGTATTTTGATTTCCTATATGCAAGACAACTTATAATGAGAAAGACTGCATCGATTCTTAAACTCAAATCCCAAATTTTGATTACTTTCATGCATTCATCAATTTAACTCTAAGAGAAATCATTTCAAATCACCGACTTTAAATTTACAATATTCCTCAATTTTACCAATTTCTCCCGAATTTACATAATCCAAATTTAATTCATGCCAATTTCAATTTAAATCTCAAGGAAAACTACACAGACCAATCAAACAAAACTCTAATACTCTCTAAGACATTCAATCATACTTTGCAGCCCAATTTACATCAAATTCTAAGCTTAACATAAATAATTTCATATGAAATTGCAGGAAAGTACATTTCCTTTTAATCTAACTTATTTCAAAGCATACATAAAATTTCCAATTCTAATTTCAATCCTATATTCAATAAAATAACTCAAATATAGAAAGGATTGCATTTCCCTCACCTAGGGTTCACTGCGATCCAAAACCCTAACGTCCGTGCGACATTCGATTTAGTCCGAAACCTACAATGCTTCCAATTCGAAACAAATTTCTGCAATTAGTCTTAATCACTTATGGAAATCAAAACCCTAGAACCATGATCGAAACTCAGCCCTTACCTGCAGTGAAGAAGTCGCGACCTAGGGTTTTCGAGGGTCGGTTAATGACTGCGGGTTGGGCCTTAGCTGAGATTGCAACATGGCTCTTGACAGAGAGCAGCCCGCAAGTGCACAGACAAGGGACAAAGCGAGAGAGAGAGCTGTGAACTGTCGCGCGCAGAGGCAGTCTCGCACGTGCTGGGATAGGGCTGGCGCGCGCTGGGCGTGGCTGGCGCGCACCGGGCAAGGCTGTTGCGCGAGCAGACGCGCGCCGAGGCAGAGAGCTCAGGCCGGCGCGCGGCAGAGGGGCTGTCTCGCGTGCAGCCGCGCGAGCAAAGACGCGAGCACGCGACGCGCGAGCAGCCGCGCGAGAGATAGGAGGCTGTGGGTGGCGGTGGTTGCGCCGGTGGAATCCGCGACCAAGTCACGGCGGAGGGAGATGGTTGCAGCGACGGCGAATCCGCGAGGAGAGAGAGAACTCGCGGGTGAGAGAGAAGCCGAGAGAGAGAAAAGGAGAGAGAGAGTGGTGGATCGACAAGCTGGCGGTGGAGGACCGCGGTGGCGGTGATGGCAGCGGCGGCGGCCAGGCGGAGGCGCGAGGAAGCCGCGGGAAGGGAGATGAAGAGGCGGCGAGGGAGAGAAAGAGGGAAAGAGGAAAGAATGAGAAAATTAGGGCTTAGCCCTAATTTTGACTTTCTTTTTTTTTTTATATATATATATTTATTATTATTATGATTATTATTATATTGTTCTTTTTATGATAAATTCATAATCAATTAAATGAGAAATGTGTAAATAAATCAATGAATAAATAATAATAAAAAAAATCATCTATATATTTTTATACCCACTTTACTTTACAATTCGGAATTACGGATATTTTAAATATCCCAAAAATTTCAAATTATATACCTAAAAATCGAAAATCAATATAATAAAAATCCTCTCTCTCAATATATAAATGGAGAAATATTTTATTAAATTTCATGAACAGTATACTTGTACGGACACCGCAATGTCGGTGTTACATTTTCTAACCCCCTAAAAACAAGTTTCGTCCTCGAAACTGAAAGAAAGCTAGGTACTTCCTTAGTACTGAGACATGAAAGACATCATGAATACGAGATAGTTCATTTGGCAACTCCAATCTGTATGCCACACTTCCGACCCTCTCAAGGATACGGAAGGGTACAAATATATCTGGGACTTAGTTTGTCTCGCTGCCTGAACCGTATAACTTCTTTTAAAGGAAATACCATCGGGAAAATCATATCTCCTGTGGCAAACTCAAGGTGTTGCCGTCTACGATCGGCATATACCTTCTGCCTGTCCTGGGCGGCTCTCATCCGCCCACAGATGACCCTAACTTTATCTTTCATTTCCAAATCAACTCAACATTGTTGAGATGTCGTTCTACGACCTCACCCTAACATATCGGAGTGCGGCACCCCCTGTCACACAGTGCCTCATATGGGGCATCCTGATACTGGTTAGGCCAGTATAAAGACGTTCCAATACCTCTAAAGAAAATAACCACGAATCAGAATGAAATGTGCAGACTTGGTGAGTCTATCAACGATCACCCAATTTTAGCATCGTGTCGTGCTAAAGTCCGCGACAATCCTTGTCACAAAATCCATTGTGACGTGTTTCTACTTCCACTCGGGAATGGGAAAAGGCTACAAAGCGCCTGTGGGTCACTGATGCTTGGCCATCATCTACTGACAAACCAGGCATCAAACAACGAACTCTATCTTTATACCAGACTACTAATAACTATCTCGGATCGTTAGGTACATTTTTTGTACCTCTCAAATGCATAACGCAAATGGAGGAATGAACTTCCTCTAGAATATGTCTACGAAGATTCACTGTCAGCGGGAGTGCAAACCCGCTATCGATATACTACTAGTCCGTTATTACGGACTCGGAACTCTCTGTCATCATCTCTACAGATCTATCAAGAACAACTTGGAGCTCCTCATTTGCTCCGTAAATCTCTCTAATGCAGTCGAGCAAGGTCGGCCTCATTTCAACTCAAGCTAGTAATGTTGCTCGATCATCACTAGTCAAACTGACTCCTAATACGCGGAGTTCCATCAATAAGAGAGATAAACACTCTCTAGATACTGAATTTCAAATCAACTGCTCACTAAAAGGAGTGAAAATCAATAGCTCCTCATCTAGCGACGATAATAGTCTACTCAACTGTCAAGCGAAATAATACTCTCACGTAAGAATAATTTGAACCAGTGTCAATTAGAACACAGGCGTCGACTCTGAATATTTTCATGGTACTCATGATGCGAGAAATCGAAAAAGGAATCAATATAGGATACGCAAAAGATATGCGTATATATATATCGAGTAGTTAAGCCTCTAAGGCTTTAACTAGTCATAACCGTACATATCATCATGAGATGCATGGTTTTAAAAGAGGATCACAATAATTAAGCTTCTAGAGCTTTAACTAGTCAAAACGGTACATAGGTATCATGATACACATGATTTCACAAAGAAGTATTTATAAACTCCTAAACAAAAGAATCTACTGGAGGATTACCCATGGTCGTATCTGGGTTCGCCTAAGCGTCCTCCTGAGTCGTAACATACACGTGGGCCTGTGCCCTCGGCTCCTATAGCGAAGAGCCCAGTGCAGTGTTGCTCCCGACTGCAGTCCATGGAGCGGTGTATACTGAGTGTGCAGGTGCTCCCTGCTGACCTGTCCATGGTCCACCCATGTGTGTCTGTGACACCTGACCTCTGAAATCTAGGTCAGAACAAGAGCTACAAATATATCCTTGCTTCCCATATTAGAAGCATCTAAAGGGGAGCTCCGCAAGCTCCAAAATGATATCAGCCGCAGTCGCGACAAATAGGATGGTGCAACGCTGTGGAATAACTAGAGGCACTAGGGGCCTGTACTCTAAAATTCTAGGGACGTGGTCCCTGTCCAACCTATGTTGATGAAAAGTGAGATAGGCTTCCCTATAAGTTAGAAATCCTTCCCACTTCGAGCTCTGGCTCGTCTGGGTCTCAACCCTATATGGTCCTACTAGGACTCCGTAAAATATCTGCGGTCGAACTCCCTCAAGAAGTCCTCCTACCGCAGTGAGTCAATAGCCTCGTCATAAATAGCCTCCCACCAAGTGAGGGCATTTCCGTTGAGAAATCTCTCAACAACTCTCAATCTGAACTCCTCTAACAATCCCACATCAGTAAGGATCCTGCGAATCCTATAGATCCAGTGCTTCGCCGCTACGGCATCACTAGATCCTGAAAAGTCTATGTATCTGAGCTGTCATAACTCTGTCACCAACTAAGTAAGCTAATGGATGCGTCTCAAGATAACCGAAATCTTATCGGTTGGAGTAGAAATGGAAGAACCAGTCACCGAAGGAGGAATCGGTGTCGTAGGAGCAAGTATAGCCGCAAGTGCGGTCGCTGGAGTCTATGGTAAAGGTGAGGGCATCTACACCCCATATCTACTGAACCACTCCTGCCACTGCCTCAAGACGTCCAGTGTTGGCGGAGAAATCTCAGCTGTAACAGCCGCTGGAGGTGCTGAGGGTGGCACTAGTGAAAGTGCGTGAGTAGAGGAAGCATCCTCTGGTACTCGTGAAGTCTCGAGTGCCACAAGTGCATCAAGCACTAAGGTACTCTAATGGTGCACCGCGCCTACTACATCTAGGCGGCATAGTTCTGCAAACAAAACACCTTTTCATTAAGTAGAAATCAAGGATTAGGGTTAGTTACGGAACAACTAACCCCCTAAAAATAATTTGAGTTATGAATCAAGGCATTCGAATCCAATGGGAGATGTATCACTCATACACCTGCATAAATGCCTCAAATGATGGTAATGGAAACATGGCTATAATAGCCGGCTGAGAACATGCTAGAAGGGTACACCTGACGAGGAAACATCCTCGAGTATTCTAGATGTCTCAGGTACAAATCTAGTACCTCGTCTAGTAATCATAGTCTTTCAAAGGGTTTTTTGAAAGGGTTTGCACATGAAATGATCACTGTCCTTAAGAAAATTATGCTCCACTATGTTGTTGGCTGGGTTGAGACAGATTCCTTTAGGATATGCAAGTCGAAATGAAAATTTGAGACAGCAAAATGTCAAATTTTTCCCAAGAACGAAATAGAAAAAAACAAAGTCTTGTTGTATTGCCAATAAAGGAAAATTATAAATCAGTTTTTCCATTTGTGGGAGGGATTATTTATAGAAAAAGAAAGATGGATATCCATTCACTTAAAGGGTACAATAAACATGTCCGTTTGATTTAAAAATCATCAAAAGACACCAGTTTATTTATTTTTCAAATTCAAAATTGTGTCTTTTGAAAAATAAATAACCGAATAGTTTATTTATTTATTTATTTAAAATTGTGTCTTTTGAATAAAATAAATAATAAACAAGCACTTATTTCCTTCTAATGCCTAATGCCTAAGTGCCTTATCTTTGATCATTAAATAATTATTTATTTATTATTTTTAGAAACATTTGATGAAAATCATATTTTTCCTCCGATACACCATTTCAACCAAATCAAATAGTTTCAAATTTGATGGATTGTAAACCTATCACTTCAACCTTCCAAACATGGGACAAGTACCCATAATATATTACAAACTAGATTTAACACGAAGCATATGTTCTGAGTGTGTGTGTGCATGGAGGCAGCTTCTTTATTGATGGAGGTCTAAATCAAGCACTGATTCCACAGAGAGTGGAGAATAAAGAGAATAAGATGGCTTAAAACATCAGCAGGAATCAAAATGAAACAGAAAGGGAGAGATGCGTATAAAGTTGACATGATATGAGCAAAAAAATGTAGGGGACAAGCAATAGAAACTGTTAGTCTACATCTGAACCTCATTCTCTCTTGGTCTCAGCATGGCTATTCAGAAAGCAGTAATTGAAAGGAAACAAGGCGGGGCTTTTGGAGGCGGACTAGGGCGTTGCAGGGGGATGGGGCCCAATGGCCTGGCTTTTGGGAGACTAGAATTTGAAACCAACAATTCCAAGACTAAAAAAATCGGTGAGCAGTAATATATATATATATATATATATATTTTAAATCTTGGTTGAGTTAATCGATAACTGGGATTTCATCCCGACTAATCTGAATTGATCTATTGTCGAACACATTTTCTGAGAGATCTCCCAATAACATCTTTTCTGTTTCCAAAAAAATTCAAATTCGAATATTTGATTAAAGAATAAAATACCCTTTCCACCGGCTCTAACAATGATATCAATCTTTAGAACTCGTTGACATATGAGATTTTTTAATATATTTTTTATATTCTTTTTTTTAATTATATTTTGTAATCATAGTTAACCGTAGTGAGGAGATTTATTTTTTTGAATATTCTAGAAAAATGCTTTTCTAGAGAAAAACACATTTTAGATTGGAACTTCCTAATAGAAACAGTGTGTGTTTTCTTCTTAGAAATTTCTTTCGGTTTAGATCTTTTTTGATTCAAATTTTCAGATTTGTTAAATTTTTTGTTTGAAGTGTTTTGACACACTTAACCTTTTCCAACAGTACTCCCTCTCCCTGTTCATGAAAATAGGGCAGATCAAAGCGAAACAAAAACAAGCTAGAGCTTCATTGAACATTGGTAAGTCTTGCTTCTTAATGGATCTATCATACTCAAGAGACATTGCCTTAAGTACTCAAATGCTTCATAATAATAAAGTAGTATATACTTCCATAAGTTTCACTTCCGGCATGAATACGATGGTGCTTTTGATGTTGCAGGCTCTCCACATTGCGCAGTTGGGGTCTCCGTGGAGCTTGATTCTGAAAACTTTTAAAGATGCATTTTGCAAACCTTCTTTCAGTATGATATGCAACTCAAGTATATATATATATATATCTAGATTTAGATGCCCTTTTTTCTTCTTTACTATTTTCACAAACCCCTATGGCCGAAAAAATAATTAAAAAAAAAATCAGCAAAATGTCATGAAGGGAACAATAGCAACATATTGTACCTCTCTCAAGTAATAAACTTGAAATCTCAAAGCGCAAATAATGAAGTTAGTGGTGTTCAACTCAGATGCGCAGTCATTAAAGCAGCATTTCCAACAGAGTTCATATATATGATGTCGAGACAGGAGCTTAAACATGACCATTGGCAGCCAGTTCAACTAGTAAAGTCCTTTGAAGTAGTATCAAGATGTTTTGGTTCAAATCCTGCTAGTATCGGGACGGGGGAATAATGGGTTAGGGGAGAGCCATCCTTCAATTGTGTGGTTCAATTACCTTTGAACTAAAATGGGGGGGGACATGATTAGTACTTTCTAAAGCGAGAGCGGTTAGCGATTAATGAGTAGTTTCCTATCTTCATCAAGTGGATGAAGATGGGAACATGTCAACATTATGGAACCAGATCTTAGGAGAGCAATATGTTTATGCAGCCGAGTTATAAAGTATGTTTCACATATCTAAACTAGTAGAAGGAAAAATGTCAGAAATATATCGTGTTGAAATTGGCAGTCAAGATATTCTTACCATCAGAATCAGAAAGTACGATAAGCAATAACAACAACAACAATTTAGACTTTCTATCCCAAAATTTGAGGTCGACCGAGACAAATAATGAAGTCGAAAAAAAAAATGATTTACTTCTCTTGCCTTGCTGGGGAAGAAAAGAATTCCAAGGGCAAGTATAGGCTGAAACAGTCTCAAAATGAGGGAAGGAAACGGAAATGATATTTTGATGATCTACCTGCCGATGAATCTGATTATGGAAAAGATGAAAACATCTCTTATTATGTTGGAACCACAAATTTCGTTATACGAGGTGGATTGGAGGAGGAGTTAGTGCATGCCATTGAATTAAATAGGGGTGGAATCAATATTAAAGTTACTAATTTTTATGGGAAGATGCATATAGAAGATTATTTAGACTGGAAGCTAGCTTGGAAACTTTCTTTGAGTGGAAGCACATGTTGGAGGCCAAAAATGTGTTGTTTGTGATATTTGAATTTAAAGCGACTGCGAAGAGAGTCAAAGAGCAACGTGCATATCAAGGTAAGCCTAAAATCGTCCGGATATTCGAATAGTAAAGAATTCTTATTTAAGTATTTTCCTTGAAATCTCGTTTATAGGCGCATGTATTTGCACGGTTTTAGCAACCTCTAGTAACCATAAAAAAGGGTTAAGCCTAAAATCACCAGGTGGGAATAAATGAAGGCGAAGCTAAAAAAGCAATCTTTGCCACTTGATTTATATGATTGCGTCATGTGAGAGTTCCACTCATTGAGGCAGAAGGGCCTGAGGGTAAATGAATGCACTCGTAAGGTTAACAATCTTTTTATTTGGGTTGGTTTGAATGAGAGTAACTGATGGCATCCCATTATATCATATACTTGAATTTGATCAGAGATGAGATTAGAATAGTTTGGTTATTCAACCTTAAATGAGCTCGCCAACATGCTTTAATGGCTGAAAAGCATGTGTGGTGTTAAGGGTGCAAAAAAAGCTAGTGTCTATAAGGACAGATGGAGCAATACAAGGGCGCTGGTCCTATTTGTGGTGTTAACACTGAACAAACAACCTATAAAAATCATTATAACACTACTAGAAAAACGTTTATTAGCGACGAAAAATCCGTCATTGATATCCAAATTTCCGTCGTTGAAAGTATCAGCAATGGAAAATCAACGACGGATTTTTCCGTCACTGAAAGTAACTTTGCTAATTTTCACGACAGATTAGTGACGGAATTTTTACCGACGGAATTTTTTCATCGCTAATCCGTCGCTAATTTCGTTTTAGGGTTTTCAAATTACCGACGGATTATTAGCGATGGAAATAATTCCATCGCTAATCCGTTGGTGAAATTCATGAACCAAATGTGCCCGTGCGCGCCCGCGCGTCCCTGTTATAAATGTTGAAAAAATTGCTAATCCGTCGATGAAATTCATAAAAGAAATATGCCCGTGCGCGCCCGCGCGTCCCTGTTATAAATGTTGAAAAAATTGCTCTCACCCAGTTTCAAATCTGGGTGTGAGAGATAGATTCAGAGAGTTTTAATCACTATACCACAATCACTTTTATATTATTAATTTAATTTTTTTCTTTTTCTATACTTTATTTAGAGCTCTTAATATTCAAAATATAATACTCTATATTAATAAAAAAAATTTTATTTAATAAAAACACAAAATAATATTTAATTAAAACAAAAAATTATATCTAATAAAAATACAAAATTATATTTAATAAAAACACAAAATTATATTTAATAAAAACACAAAATTATATTTAATAAAAACATAAAATCATATTTAATAAAAATATAAGATAATATTTAATAAAAATACAAAACTATATTTAATAAATTGCAATAACCTAATTAAATAAAAATACAAAATCATATTAAATAAAAATAGAAAATTATATTTAATGAAAAATACCCTTATTAAAAAAAACAAAAAACAAAATTATATTTAATAAAAAAACAAAATTATATTTAATAATAATATAAAATTATATTTAATAAAAAAGAATACCTAATTTAATAAAAATACAAAAATATATTTAATAAAAACACAAAATTATATTTAAAAAAAACAAAAAATTATATTTAATAAAAATACAAAATTATATTTAATAAAAAAACAAAATTATATTCAATAAAAACAAAAAATATATATATTTAATAAAAATATAAAAATATATTTAATAAAAACACAAAATCATATTTAATAAAAATATAAGATTATATTTAATAAAAATACAAAACTATATTTAATAAAATTGCAATAACCTAATTAAATAAAAATACAAAATCATATTAAATAAAAATAGAAAATTATATTTAATAAAAAAACAAAATTATATTTAATGAAAATACCCTTATTAAAAAAAACAAAATTATATTTAATAAAAATACAAAATTATATTTAATAATAATATGAAATTATATTTAATAAAACAATACCACAATTTAATAAAAATACAAAATACAAAATTATATTTAATAAAAAATAATACCCTAATTTAATAAAAATACAAAATATAAATTATATTTAATAAAAATACAAAATTATATTTAATAAAAAATATCCTAATTTAATAAAAAATATAAAATTATATTTAATAAAATGCAAAATTATATTTAGCGACGGAAAAATTTCGTCGCTAATTTGTTTGTAATTTTTTTTTTTCAAATTTTAATGATGGATTAGTGAAGGAAATTTTAACAACGGAATTTTTCCGTCGCTAATATATCTGAATTTTTTTTTTTTTTTTTTTTTTAGCGACGGATTAGTGACGGAATTTTTTACGACGGAATTTTCCGTCGCTATTTCCGTCGTTAATTATTGCGTCGCTGTTCCGTCACAATTTTGTTATTAATTAGCGACGGATAACTATCCGTCGCTAATTTCCATCGCTAATGCCGTGTTTTCTAGTAGTGTAAGGCTTTTGTGATGATGCATAAGGAGGGTGAAAACATGGGCAATGTTGAGAGAGGTGACAACCACAAAGGTTTTGATGGAACGTCCTCCAATGGGTTGATATTCGAAGAGTCCGACCATACTAAACTCACAATTGAGAAACCTCCAAACAATGAAATCCGTAACTCAGTGATGACTACCCTATAGGGGGTAACCGATGGAACCATCCTTCGGATGGTCTCAGCTTGGCATTATCGAACGATTATCCTAAACGGATCGATCTGCCAAAGGGTCTTAGTCGCCCGACCCCCGAACGTTATGGGATTTATCTCTCCAGACGGGCACTTAGCCCTTGGTCCATAATAATTGACAATCGACCGGAAACTAATGGTCTAACCGAATTCAAGAAGGGATTAGAACGTCCCTATACCATTGGTTTCTTATTTAAAAATGGTTCTCTTGAGATCTTACTGATAAGAAAAGATTCTCTAAAATTTCGTAACTTCTCATATGATAACGATCACGAATATTTCAGAATATTTAAATTCGAGATCTTTGGGCTCCTCCATAAAGAAAGTAAGGTTGTAACGCCATGAAAGCACACGACTCTATCAGATGTAAGATACCTTCAGATCTTCTAAGTCAAGTTCGTTCTCTGGGCCTTAAACACTGGAAGGAATCTCTCCCTCTCTAAAGCTCTCAACCTGTTTTATTACATTTGAAGACCACTGTTTCTGATTTGAGCATCGGAATCTCCCCCGCCGGAGGGCTCTCACAGTTTTTTTAGGTCTTGCATTCCATTGACGGTAACCGTTCGAGTCATCATGGAGTTGGTATCTGTGGAGTCATAATCCACCTCCAATAGATTGGTGCCATTCGTGGGAAGCAGACTGATCTTCCGAAAATTCATATCGACATCTATAGCCGCCAATCCTAGCGTAACGCCTACCAAGAGGAAGAGGCCAGTCATAAGCTTCAATGATGATGACCTATCGGGGGTTGATCCCTACTGCGATGATCTCATAGTCATTATCCTCAAGATAGAATCTCACATCGCAAAGAGAGTCCTTGTCAATCAAGGGGCCGATTGTGAAATCATTACCTGGGATGCCTTCTGTTGAATGGACCTCGATCCGGCTTGACTTCTGCTACCCACTGGGTCCCTCAAAGACTTTCAGACAAGCACGTCTATCCTGAAGACGTTATCTCTCTTTCCGTGACTCTCGAAAAACATCCTAATGATGTGACCTTCAATGTCCTATTTCATGTGGTGAAATTGTTCTCTTCTTACAACACCATTCTTGGTTGATCCGGTTTGGACGAACTGTAAGCATTACTAAGCACGAGACATATGAAGGTGTAGTTCAGAATGCTGCAAGGAGTCGCTACCATACGTAGCGTTCCTGATCCTTGCATCTTCTTTGCGACCCAAGATATGCGAGAAAGCTTTCCGATAGATGCCCTGGAATTCAGGGACGATATTGGGCCGAGATCGAAACCCAAACCGGTCAAAGAAACAATTGAGGTCTCCTTAATAGGCAACCCAAATCAAACCGTCTGAATAGAAACCAACCTATCAATTTTCTTATGAGAGGCTTTAGTCATCTGTCTACAATGGCATTCCAAAGTTTTAACCTAGACCCCAGAAGATATGCTGGGCATAGATCCATTTGTCGTAACCTATAGGCTAATAGTCAACGCCAATTTCAAACTGGTAATACAGAAGAAGAGAGTATTCGCTCTTGAACGTCAACGTGCTATACAAGAAGAAGTTCAAAAGCTATTGGTGGCCAGGTTTATTTGTGAAGTCAAATATCTCGAGTGGTTATCTAACGTCGTCTAGGTAAAAAAGGCCAATGGTAAGTGGAGAATGTACGTAAATTTCACCGATTTCAACAAAATGTGTCCGAAAGACAGTTACCCACTTCCCAACATCGACAAATTCGTAGATAATTCCTCAGGGTAGCAGTTCTTGAGTTTAATGGATGCCTATTCAGACTACAATCGGATTAGAATGGCACCGGAGGGTGAAGAGAAGACAAGTTTCATTACCGAATTCGATACATATTGCTACCGTATCATGCCTTTCGGCCTAAAAAACGCTAGAGCGACTTTTCAATGGCCGGTCAACATGGTTTTCAAGGACCAGTTAGGCAAAAATGTAGAAACATATGTTGATAACATGTTCGTCAAGAGCATCACTGCAAAAACATATGTTGCAGATCTTGAAAAAACCTTTCAAATGTTAGAACGCTATAATATGCGGTTGAACTCGACGAAATACACCTTTGGAATCACCTCCAAAAAGTTTCTGGGCTTTATGATCACCAATCGAGGGATAGAAGTAAATTCCAAAAAAAAAAAAAACGAGCGATATTAGACATGTCGCCTCCTCAGACACTAAAAGAAGTGCAACGTCTTACCGGTTGGATAGCAGCTCCGAGTCGATTCATGTCAAGGGTTGGTGAGAAGTACAAGCCAACATTTAATGCATTGAAAAGGTCTCGGCGGTTCGAATGGACATCCGAATATCAGGTAGCTTTTGAATGACTAAAAGAATATTTAATAGAGGCGCCACTACTTTCACGACCGGTCCTCGAAGAAGAGTTTTATTTGTACCTTTCCATCTCTGATTGAGCACTCTGCTTTATGATGGTAAGGTAGGAGTCTGCTACTCAGAAGTTGGTCTACTACATCAGTCGAATGCTAAAGGAATTTGAAGTTAACTACTGATCGATCGAGAAGATAGCATATGCCTTGGTCATTTCAGCAAGACGTCTTTGACCATACTTCTAGGCCCATAATATCGTGGTGCTTACTGACCAAACACTAAAACAAATCCTCCAAAAAAGAGACACTTCCGGTCGACTCATCAAATGAAGTGTGAAATTGGGTAAGTTCGATATCCAATATCGACAACGACCAGTGATAAAGGGCCAAGCATTGGCCGATATCATCTTTGAATGTACCCTGCTGACGACGCTTGGAGACGAACCTCCTAACAATCAGGAGGAATGACGGGTTTTGGATTAGACCATTCATGTCGACGGGTCATCAAACTCTTCGAGAAGTGGTGCCGGGCTCATACTGGTGGGCTCAAATAATTTTAAGACGAAATATGCCCTCTGGTTCGATTTTCGGGCCACCAACAATCAAGCAGAGTATAAAGCCTTGCTAACTGGCCTTCAGATCGCCATTGACATAGGGGCACGGAATGTTAGAGTATTCACTGATAGTCAGTTTGTCGTCAAACAAATTGAAAGGGTTTATGAAACGAAAGACCCGACCATGGCCAAATACTTGAGTAAGTAGCACGAGATGATGGAACAACTAGACAAAATTGACATCCAGCAAATCCCTTAGTCAGAAAACACACGAGCCGACACTCTATCGAAACTGGTCAGTTCTGACTTGATTACTTCTAGCCAAATGGTATACATCGAGAGCCTGCCGTATCCCAGCATTGATGAGCCCAGAGAGGCTTTCACTATCGATTAGTCCCCTAGTTAGAAAGATCCCATAGAAGAATACCTGAGGCATGATCGCCTGCCAGAGTCACAGATGGAAGCAATGAAACTAAAGCGAAGAGCTGCACACTATGCCATAATCGATGGAATCCTTTACCGGAAATTATTCATTCATTCATACCTGCGGTACCTAACTTCCGAAGAAGGGGACTACATTCTTCGAGAAATCTATGAGGAGATCTGTGACAATCATCTAGGTACTCGAAATCTAGTCTACAAGGCTCTTCGCTAGGGGTACTATTGGCCGACTATGAAGGTCGACTCTGATAACTACGTGAAATGACGCGACAGGTACCAACGCTTCTCTTCGGTGCCTCGACTACCCTCCACCGAGCTCAATCCTATAACCAGCCCCTGGCCATTCGCTCAATATTCCCTCCAGCCTCAGGGCATCGGAAGTTTCTCATAGTAGCCATTGACTATTTCACTAAGTGGGTGGAGGCCAAACCTTTGGCTTAGATTACTGCAACCATGGTCTAGTCTTTCGTATGGACTTATATTGTTACTCGGTTCGACATACCACATGTCCTCATCATGGACAATGGAAAACAATTAGACAACAAGTGTTGCCGGGAGTTCTATGAAAAGCTCGAGATTTAGAATTGATTTTTATTGATCGCTCATCCGCAAACCAATAAGCTAGCTGAGATAATCAACCGAACGATTCTACAAGGGTTAAAGATAATGCTGGATGATACTAAAGGGTGATGGGCTGAAGAACTCTATGGTATCTTCTGATTATATCGTACTACACTCTAAAGGGTAACTAGTGAAACACCATTCAGTTTAACATACAGAAGTGACGCGATCATACCTATGGAGATAGAAATCCACTTATTCCGGGTGGTCCAATATGACACTAGGCAAAAAGAGTATACCCTACGTGAGAGATTAGACTTACTGCTAGAGTTACGGGAATCCGCATTAGCGCGAACAACTACTTACCAACAACAAATGACACGGTATCACAACCGAAGAGTTAAGAACCGAATGTTCAAACCTGGCGAGTTTGTGCTAAGAAGGGTGGAGGCCACTAGTTAGCCTCAACCTGGGGGCAAACTCGCTCCTAACTAGGAAGGTCCATACCAAGTGCATTCTGTGGTTCGACCAGGAACCTATCGCTTTAACAATCTAGACGGATCGACCGTGCCTAGGACCTGGAACTCAGAAAATCTACACATATACCATCAGTAGACTCCACAGCTCCCTGCAGTTAGAAAAATCAGCTCAGTAAGAATCGAACGATTCTCTCCCTCATTCTTGTCTGGCTACCAAACTAGTTTCCTATCGATCGAATGTGTCAACAGAAAGGGATGGAATTTCTCGAATGGGTGGACTTGACCCTCATTTCCAAAGTTTCCTATCGATCGAACATGTCATCAAAAAGGGATAAAGCTCCCTGAACGGATGGACATGACCCTCCTATCTAAAGTTTCATATTGATCGAACGTGTTATAAAAAAGGGATAGAACGTCTCGAATGGGTGGACATGGCCCTCGTATCTAAAGTTTCATATCGATCGAACGTGTCATCAAAAAGGGACGAAACTCCCCAAATGGGTGGACATGACTCTCCTATCTAAAGTTTCCTATCGATCAAACGTGTCATCAAAAAGGGTTGAAACTCCCCGAACGGGTGGATACTGCTCCCTATCTAAAGTTTTCTATTGATCGAATATATCATATAAAAGGGATAGAACTCTCCGAACGGGTGGACATGATCATCCTATCTAAAGTTTCCTATCAATCGAATGTGTCATCAAAAGAGATGAAACTCCCCAAACGGATAGTAACGCCCAGTCTTCTTGAACAAAGTCCATTACTTATAGTCTAACGGCCCGAATGGCTTGTATTGCCTAGTGTCTCCACATAGAGTATAAAGCTAGAAACAGATCCACTCTGATGAGAACCGAAAAAATTCATACAATCAAACAAGTTAGAGATATTGAAAGAAAGTAAGAGAAGAAGTCAAGTAAGTAAAGTATAACTTTTCTTTAACTCTTACATAAGAAATACATTTGGTTATATGAGTGAGGATACAAGTCCCTGAGTCGGACTGATTACGCCAAGAGAAGTATATAGCAGGGTTGCCCCTGGATAAAAAAACCATAATCTCTATATTGGAGAGTACAAAAGCAATAATTTCTATTAGTGCTAGGGATAAAAAAGGACACGAGCTCGGGTGTTGCCACCCCCAAATGACCCAAAGCCCTACCTACTAATTAAAGACGGTGGGAGACGTATCCCTACCGTAATTGGATAATCGAGGAAAATCTAGATAGTTAACCCAAACTGGTGCAAGAGATGTCTCCACCAATGTTGGATGACCTTACCATGCCAACTAACTAGTGGTTGATATAATGAGATCTCATTCCAGTAGTTCCACTTCTTAATAAGATCTCACTTCAGTAGAAGCTACCCGAGCTATAAAGCTTCGCATACTAAAATGTCTCATAGAATGGCTCTTGAAAAGAGACGATTCTGATTATAGAAGATCTCTCAGAGAGAAAGAAAAGCCCCAATTCTCCGTGGGGAGGAACGAGCACCCATCGTCACTACTTATAGCCGCAAAGGAACAGGCCTTGATTAATTTAGAGCAGGTGAAATGAATCGGCGAGAATAGCGTGTCATAAATGAAGCTATTGATTTTCTCCAGTTTCCCATAAATGAGTCACTTCCAATGAGACGTACTGGCCCTCATAAAAAAGGGTGGAATGATCGAGAAGAAGCCTAACAGTCTTATGCTTTAGTAATGTATCAGATACACATCGCCTTAATGAGTCATTACTCATGGCGCCTCTTTGTAAAGAAGGCCATGAGTCGAGGGCAAATCATGGAATGTCTTCCAATAGGTTGATATTCGAAGAGTCTGGGCCCATTAAGCTCACAGTTGACAAGCCCCCAAACAACGAAACCCGTGACTCAGTGATGACTACCCCATCAGAGGGGAACCAATGGAACCATCCTTCGGATGGTCTCAGCTTGGCGCTACCGAATGATTATCCTAAATGAATAGATCTGCCGAAGGGTTTTAGTCACTCCGACCCTCGAACGTTATGGGATTTATCTCCTCGGATGGACACTTAGCCCCTGATCTTACCAAACGAATGAACAAGCTTTGAAGGGTCCACAATGATTAACAATCGACCGAAAATCGATGATCTAACTAAATCCAAGAAGGGATTAGAACGTCCATATACCATTGGTTTCTTGTTTAGAAACGGTTCTCTTGAAATCTTACTGATAAGGAAAGAATTCACCAAATCTCGTAACTTTCCATACGATAACGATCATGAATATTTCAGAATGTTTAAGTCTGAGATCTCCGGGCTCTTTCGCAAGGAAAGTAGAATTGTAATGCTCCAAAAGTACATGACTCCATCAGGTATAAGATACTTTCAGACTTTCTAAGTCAGGTACACTATCTATTTCTTACACACTACGCACATTGGTTACAGGGAATCTCTCTCTCTCTCCAAACATCTCAATCTATTTTATTACATTCGAAAACTACTCTTTTTGACTTGAATGTCAGAGCCTCCCCCACTAGAACACCCTTCGGTGCTTTTTACAGGTCTTGCATTCCATCGATGGTAACTGTTCGAATCATCAAGAAGTCGGTATCTGTGGAACCATAATCCACCTCCAATAGGTTTAATAAAATATGGGTTGGAGATAGTGCATGACCTAATATTTCTAAAGCGGGGTAGCAACTCTAAATTTATTGTTTTAATTGTGTAGAAAGGAGCCATGGTTTTTATTCATGTCCAAAGTGAGAGGTGAACTTAGGTGAGTGAGAAGAGCATGACGATTGTCACGCCCCGATCCTCACGCGGACACATAATAACCGTCGTATTATCTTAACATACAGGTATATTCTATCCATACATCAGGATAGCGCAAGACATTCATCAACGTTCAACCTCCTCCAACATATCACAATAATATACAAAGGACCATCTCGGCCCATTCCTATCTCAAAGGATACACTTGGTCAACCCAACCATTCAGAATCCCATAAGATTTTCCATAAGTTCAGAAGTAAATTCAGTGGAAGAAAAGTAAAAGATGTTAAATACAATTAAAAGTTTGGAATTCCCGATGGGTTTACAACACGGGGTTTTAATTACAATTCAAAAGAATACTCTTCATATGGGTTCAACTAACTCCTCAAAAATCTTAACCAAAGAAAGATTAGTATCGGTAATAAAAAGCTTCACAAAACTAGAATTTAGTAGAATCCGACACTAGAGTTAGCTAAATCTCTAACAGTTAAACTTCCTCTTAAAAAAGATAAAAAGCAAGGGTGAGTATAAAAATACTCAGTGAGTGAAGTGCAATAACATGATTATGATGATAAATAAGGGATGAGTGTTAGAAAATCAAAACATATATCGTAAACAACTCATCGAATATAAAATGGTTCCAAACAATTATAATAGTTAAAAAGAAATGCATCCACAATTTCCTACTTTTAAAAAATAATGAGGTCTACCTAAAGAAACCACTTTCACCCTACATTTGACTGAACCTGGGTGGAAACCCGCCTAGAGGTTTTCAATTCATTCATTTCCAAACACTATATCCCACTTCCTTAGCATTGACTCGTATCACCCCGAGGTGTAACCGGATAGTACAACGTTAGCAGAGGAGGGTTGCGTCTACCTCCCTCGCCAATAAACCCCAGTCACGTCACCCTATCGGGTCGCTCTGTGGAGAGAATGACTATAACCATTTACATCACATGCATATTTCTTTCATAATCATTCAAATCTTATTCAATGTATGATAATTTCAATAAACGATTATCAAATCATACTATAGTATTCATGAATCAAATATCCAACAACACAGGCACACATTCATTTGTAAATATAATGGATGCATACATAATTCAAATTCTCATTTCGGACGTTCCACAATCACAAAAATTTATACAAAGCATATAAAATCATTCAAAATCATTTATAAAATAATTTAAAACAATTTTTCTCATTTAAAAATATAACGGTCTGTCCATTCACCTCTTGGAGGGTAACCACTCCCAATTCACAACTAATTTGATGTCTAGTTTCTCTTTAGGTTCCAATTGTCTTGATCTATAACATTTAATATGAATTCCATACATAATCACTTATAGGATTAGGGTGATTCAATTTTTCCCAATTTTATAGAAACTAATTTTTCCTAGATTCATCAATGTGTGTTTCTAAATTCATTGATTACATGCCACTTGTATCAAAAAAATATTTCTGTTTACATTTTCCCTAATTTGGATGATTTCACAAACCCTAGGTTCATATTTCTCAACCCAATCTCCTATATCTCAACAATAAAATTCAATCTACTAATGAAGAATTTAAACCCAAGTTTAGAAGGAAGAAATTAACTCAATTTCATAGTTGATTCAAGTCTTGTTCGTCGAGTCACAAAAACCTTAAATTTCTCCCGTTTTTGGTTCAAACCCTAGATTTTTTTGAAATTTATCTCTATTCAAGGGTTTGATTGGGAGTTTAGAAGCTTTATGAAGTGGGTTTAAGGGAGAGGTAATTGATTTCGGGAGAGATGGAGAGAGAGATAACAAGAGGAGAGGGTGAGAGAGACGAGATGAGCGAATGAAATGGGGCTCACTCAATATCTTTTTTTTTTTAATTGCAGGGATGAAATTACCATTCTACCCTTCGTTAGTGTTAAGTTTCAAACAAGTTTAGATGCCCTTTTTTTGTCATTTCACATCCTTTCTATGATCACAAGTCGATCCCAAGTATTACAGGTCGCCTTATGTGTCTAAGGCATTCAGAGATCAAGTTGTCTTGCTTGGGGGAACAAATCAACCTAAAAGTCAAGAGATCCAATCCCTCAAGTCGCCTCAAGAATCGGGACAAGTCGCCCTATATATGCAATACCTCAGAAGCTTGTTCTGCACACTAACCAAGTCGCTCTACCCATGTGCACAAGGCACCCCGTGAAGTTCATGCCTTAGAAATCTTGGTTTGCAGTTATCCAAATCGCCTTACCCATGTGCACAATGTAACACCAGACAAGTCCGGATTGTGATATGTACTCTAAGTGATTTATTTAAAATTTTTATATTTTGTAAAATGGTGGAAACATAATTAATTTAAATATAAATGTAAATTTCTGCTCCTTGAATTGTCCAGAAGTTCCTTTAGATAATAGGTCGATAAGCTTTAAATTGTTAAGTTCCCAGTCACTAGAGTTATGGATTATTTGAGTGTTCAGTGATCAGTGTTTAGTGGAATTGACTTTTCTAAGAGAATTTATCTATTCGGTGGAGTTTTAGAGTGTAGTAAACAATCTTTTCAAAATTTTGATTTTTTGATTGGTAGCTGATAGTAACCATTTCTTAGTGATTTACTGTCTCCATGGTGTAAAGTGAAGTTACAAATTATTTGTATATTGTGGAGTTGAGTTGACAGATTATTTTCTATAATTTTTATAATTTTATATATACTTATCAGTACACTTAATTTTTCTGTTCCGTTCAGTATATTACATTTCACTTATGTCCCAATAGTGAATATTTGGACCATTGGTAGATGTTCAATCTTGAGATCTATTGATATATATTCTGGAAACCCCTCGGTACAGTGTTAATCTATCGGTGGACATCTAACCTTGCCTTTCAGTATATTACCATTTGCTTGTAGAGTATCGATAATTGTTTTACTAAATTTCCACATGTTGCATTGGTATCGAACAATAATTTCATTTCCACAATTTTCCAATCCCGGTCGGTTACGTTAGACAATACTTATAATTTTGATGGTGCAATTCGTTCCACTCCTATTCGGGCATCCATGAGTTGAACAAATCCATTTGCTTCCTTTCCTCATCGGTTCTTATTTTGTGACATTTATTCATACGGTTAGTTGTTGCCATCAGTTCTCGCAGCTACATCATCGGTGATCCCTCTTGGTCGGTCATGCTTGAATAATAGACTCTTCACATTCTTGTCGGCACGTCCCTCCAATTTTCCTTATGTACATGCAACAACTTCACAAATTTTCAAATTTGCTGTCGGCAGTTGTTGGTATAGAGATTTGAACTCATGCAATATTTGGCCATCCAAAAATATCAAGACCACCATGCTATTTGAACCCTCTTGCCAAATATTATACAATTTTTATTATGATCCATGTTTTTGGAATACCCCAAATATTAATAATTCTAATTTATCTCCTATAAACTTATACTGTTTATTTCTAACTTTTTTGCTCGTCACTAATCACCTTACCCTCAACTAGGCAGAACCACAACTACCAAAGTTTATTGGGTTAACTTTCCCAACAACTCAAGAGATCATGCGGGACATTTGTGCAAATTTGGAATGGATGGGGACCATTAGGTAAATATTGAAAATGAGTTTATTGATAAAAAAACAAGATAGAGGCTTTAGAAACACACGAACCTAGAAAACTTCTCATCTCTCTTTCTCTAGACTATTCTTTTCTTTTCTCTCAAAACCTAATCTATCCATTAACAAAACTCAAATCCAAAATTCCAAACTGCTCATGCAACACTCCAAAATTAAACTTTATCCTTGACATTGGAAGATCTTAAAAATCTAGAATTGTTACAAGGAGGAACAAAATCTTAGGGTTTGGTATAACCCAAACGGGAAAGGTTTATTGGAGACACGAATCAAGATAATATTATCTTAGTGTCCCATTCTTTAGCTTGATTACATAGTTATTTATTTGGATTTAAAGATTATTAAGTCATTGGAAATGAGGGAGAAAACTAGGTTTTGATTGTTAGAACTTTGAGTTAACTTAGAAGTTAATGTTGATAATTTTGGTTGCTTGATAATGGCATCTAGGAGTTGAACAAGTTGATTGTGGAAAAGCCCTTACTGTTGAGGAATCTAAGAATGACAACCCTCCCAAACACTGTGAGTGGACGGACTATTGTGCTTTGAATGGGAAATGAGAAAATGATTTTTATAAATTCTTTTATAAATGATTTTCAAGTGATTTTCTACAACTATTTGTGTTTGTAGGATATTCCAAAAATGTGAATTTGGAATATGCATGTATCCATTGTATTTGTGAATACATATATGCCATTTTTGCTAAGGATTGTATTTATGGATATTGTGATATGGTTTGCTAACTATTTTTTGAATTTGTGGCACATTGAAAAATATTTAGATATTGTGAAATGAAGGTGCTGATGATAGTAAATGATTATAGTCATTCTCTTCACGAAGCAACCTGACGGGATGACGTGGTTGGATATTTATTGGCAAGGGATGGTAAATATGGCCTCCTGCGCCCCCGTTGTACTATCTGGATAGCACCCCGGTGAGGTATGAATCAACACAAAGGAAGGGGAATTAGTGTTATGAAATGGAATGGTTAAAAACTCCTTAGCAGGTTTTTGTCCAGATTCGATCAAACTTTGGGCGGAAGTATTTTCTTTAGAGAGATTCCATGATTTTTTTGAAAAGTATGAAACTTGTAGATACATCTATTTTCATAATGATCTGAATTATTTGATGCTACTTATGAATTGATGATTTGTTAGGAATTATGACTTTGGTATTCCCATACTCACCACTTATTTACTGTCACAACATGCCATTGCATGCCACTCACTAAGTATTACATACTCATTTCTTATTTTTATTCTTTTTAGAGGAAGTTTAGATATAGTAGCAGCCTCCCTCTAGTTAGATAGATTCAATCAAGGAAAAGTTACGGGACCTTTATTGGTATTGGCTCTCCCTAGATGTGAGTTTTTGAGGCTTGTAGATAGACTCATTGAAGGGCATATTTTGAATTGAAACTTTTATTTTGGGAACTGTATTTTGAAAACTTTTTTGTAATGTGTTATGAACCTAACTTTCTTAAAGTTGAACTCATGTTTGATAAATTAATTATTTAATGTGTTGGCTTCATTCAGTTTGGAAATTTGTATTTTGATAGTTTTGTAGGATCTTGGGATACGTGCTGGTGTCTGCATGTATTTCTAGATCACGTGGTCGTTGTCACGTACTCGGACCTACGGGTCTAGGCATACCTATGAAGTCCAAGCCTAAGAAATCTTGGTCTACAGACCTTCCAAGTTGCCCTCCCTAGTTACACAAGGCGACCTGCTCACCATGAGCACTCACAAGTCGTTTTGAACTCTTAACAAGTTGACTTGTCTTCATATTTCATAGGCATGAGTTGATCCAATATTGCACAAGAGGCCTTGGCCTTCCAATTTCACATGCATGAGGTGACTTACCTATGGCCTTATCCCTTACATTTCATGGTCACAGGTCTATTTGACATCAATTTAAGTCTACTTATCACTCACAACTTCTATAACCACAAGCCAACCTACCCATGCTCAAGTCTACTTGTCTCTCACATTATATACAAGCACAAGTTTACTTACCCAACCACAATTCCTCTTGTCAAGCCTAACAAGTCTACTTACCAAACCACAAGTCCTCTTGTCAAGCCTAGCAAGTCTACTTACCAAACCACGAATCCTCTTATTCACAAGCACATGCTTACTTACTCAATCACAAGTCCTCTTGTCAAACCTAGCAACTCTACTTACCAAACCACAAATTCTCTTGTCAAGCCTATCAAGTCTACTTACCAAACCAGGAGTCCTCTTATCAAGTCTAAAATCCTACGATGACCGGCATTTAAGGGGATTTGAACCCATGTGCTCATATTTTTTCCAAAAAGAATTTATACCACTATGTCATTCCAACTCGTTGATATTTATGTGGAATAATAATAAATTTAAAGTCTAATTACAAATCTTTCCGAAATTGTACGATTGATAATTCAAACATCAAATTTTTCAGTGTTATAAGGATGAAGAACAAAAGTGAAGAGAAGCATTGTCCCCAAAGGGACAGCCTAATAGTCACATCCCCTCCCCCTATCTTGTGAGTCGGGATTCAAATTTCGTTATAACAAAAAAAAAAAAAAAAAGTGAAGAGAAGCATTGGCAGAGAATATTTTTTGAATTAAAGTGCATGGTGGTTCTAAAGTTAGTGATTTAATTATTGATGAAGGCAATTGGAGAATGTCATTTCAAAAGAGGGCGTAGAGAAGTTGATGTTGTCGATAGAGAAGCATCATTGTTCCTACAAAATTCGCTGACTTCAGAGAGATAATAAAATTCATGTCACATTTAGATATTTGGTTAAGTTTACCATCGAAAATAATCTAGACGATGAAGCTTTGTGTGATATAATTCCTATAGATGTGGTTATATGTATGGAGAGACCTTAGTTGTATGATAATAACATAGAACATTGTACCAAACCAAATACTTACTCTTTTTATAGGGGTGGTAAGAAATACACTTAGTATCCTTCAAAAGATGAAGGGGAGGGGGGAACTAGTAATCCTTCAAAAACCCTTTCTGAATTCCTTAATTGTTGTTTACTTTGATGACATCTTGATTTATAGTAGAAACAACTAAAAAAACCTATGTCATTTGCGATAAGTTTTGGAGATGTAAGAAAAGGATAAACTTTTTCATAAATTTGAAAAAATTACACTTTCTTATGTGAACAAATTATATTTTTGAGGTTTTGTTGTATTTGTTGATGATTTGAACAAGGTCTGACTGATTAGAGAATCACTTACAAAGCAAAATTTTAAGATGCTCAAAACTTTCATGGGTTACTTCATTTTATTGGAGGTTTATAAAAAATTTCAAAATCATTATGAGTTCTATTGCTGAATGTTTGAAGATTGACGGCCTAAATCCCACCTCTTCTTGGACTTTTAGATTTTGAGAAAGTTTTTTGGCATTGAATTTACCACCTGGAGTTGTATACTTTTGTAAGGGTAATTCAACATTGGGAGCATTACTTGGCTTACAGTGAAGTTGTGGGTTTTTTTTTGGGGGGGGGGGATTAATCAGACATTGGAATGTTTGAATTCAAAAAAAAAAAAAAAAAGTGCAATCGCTATACCAAGTGGATTTCCTCCCTTAATGAATTTAACTTCTCAGTGAAATATAAGTTAAGAATGTTTAACATTGTGGCTGATGCACTTAGCATGTGATCTCCAAAATTAATAGCAATGGGTGCTCAAGTAAGAGGTTTCAAAGAGGTGAAAAATCAGTACAAAACTTATCCGTATTTTAACTATATTATTTTCGAATTATAGGGAATTATAGGGGCCAATGGGACATGAAAAATTGCCTTGCCGGTTGTATGATGTATATATATGTTTAAGGGCAATCATTTGTGCATTCTAAAAGATTTTTCAAGTGAACAAATCATTAGAAGCCAGGAGGAGGAGAAGGAGATGGAGAAGAAGAATTTTCCATGTTTGTTAGTTTCTTTTTTGTTGGTATTTCGTTTTTCAATGGCTTCCCTGTTGGTGTTTCCATGTTGCAGCCTACTAAGTAAAAGCAATGGACCAAACTCTAGGGATATAGTAATAGGGCATTGTACCCTTTTAATTATAAGTTTTAGATTTGAAAATAGAGAAATAGAATATAGAAATGTTAATCTTTTAATAGACTCCGTATTTGATACAAATTAATCAAACAAAATATAGATATCAATCGATAGGAAAAAAAAAAAAAAAACAACCAACCATCTCTCATAAGGGGTTTGATTCCCAACTCTTAATTTTTGAGGTACGAAGCACATATTCTGAGTGCGTGCGTGCATGTGTACCACATCATTTTACAGCACCGAGGCGGCTTCTTTCTTGATGGAGGTCTAAATCAAGCTCTGATTCCATAGAGAGTGGAGAATAAAAAGAATAAGATGGCTTAAAGCATCAGCACGAATCAACATGAAACAGAAACGGAGAGAGGCATATAAAGTTGACATGATATGAGCTAAAAAATGTAGGGGACAAGCAAGAGCAACTGTTAGTCTACATCTAAACCTCCTCCTCTCTTGGTCTCGGCATGCCCATTCCGACACCATTTAAAACCGGTCTCGGCATGCCCATTCCGACACCATTTAAAACCAACCTTCGTGCGGCTTTTGTGATACCAGAGAAACCAGAGAGCGGTAAGAACAATATTTAGAACTTGTTGAAATATGAGATTTTTTAAAAATATTTTTTATATTTCTCTTTTATTATATTTTGTAATTGTAGTTAACCATAGTTAGGAGATCTTTTTTTTTTTTTTTTTTTGGAATATTCTAAAAAAATGCTTTTCCGGAGAAAAAAACATTTTAGATTTGAACTTCCCAATAAAAACAGAGTATGTTTTCTTCTCAGAAATTTCTTTTTCAGTTTAGATTTTTTCTTATTCAAATTTTCAGATTTGTTTAATTTTTTCTGCTCAAAGTGTTTCAACACACTTAACCTTTTCCAACACAACTCTCTCTCTCTGTTCATGAAAATACGGCAGATCAAAACGAAACAAAACCAAGCCAGAGCTTCATTAAACGATGGTAAGTCTTGTTCCTTAATGGATCCTATCATACTCAAGAGACATTGCTTTACATTCTCAAATTCTTCATAATAATAAAGTAGCATATACTTTCATAAGTTTCACTTTCGGCATGAATACAATGGTGCTTTCGGTGTTGCAGCCTCTTTGTATTGCGCAGCTGGGTTCTCTGTGCAGCTTGATTCTGAAAATTTTTAAAGATGCATTTTGCAAACCTTCTTTCAGTATGATATGCAACTCATGTATATATATCTAGATTTAGATGCCCATTTTTTCTTCTTTTCTATTTTCACAGACCCCTATGGCCAAAAAAATAATTAGAAAAAAAAAGCAAAATGTCATGAAGGGAGCAATTGCAACATATTGTACCTCGCTCAAGCAATTGAAATGTCAAGGCGCAAATAATGAGGTTTGTGGTGTTCAACTCAGATGTGCAGTCATTAAAGCAGCATTTCAAACATAGGTCATATATATGATGTCAAGACATGAACTTAAAACATGATCATTGCCAGCCAGTTCGATTAGTAAAATCCCTTGAAGTAGTATCAAGATGTTTTGGTTCAAATCCTGCTAGTATCGGGATGGGGGAATAATGGGTTAAGGGAGAGCCATCCTTCAATTGTGTGGCTCAATTACCTTTGAACTAAGAAAAAGGGGCGGGGGTAAACATGATTGGTAAGGGGCGGGGGTAAACATGATTGGTACTTTCTAAAGGGAGAGCGGTTAGCGATTAATGAGTAGTTACCTGTCTTCATCAAGTGGATGAAGATGAGAACATGTTAACATTGTGCAACCAGATCTTAGGAGAGCAATATGTTAATGCAGCTGAGTAATAAAGCATGTTTTACATATCCAAACTAGTAGAAGGAAAAATGTCAGAAATATGTCATGTTGAAATTGGCAGTCAAGATGTTCTTACCACAAGAAATTATAATTACATGGCACGAAAAAAAAAAAAAATTATGATTTACTTCTCTTGCCTTTCTGGGGAAGAAGAGAATTCCAAGTATAGGCAGAAATAGATTCTCAAAATGAGGGAAGCAAAGGGAAAAATGATAATTTGATGATCTACCTGCAAGAAACGCCCTGGGACTGATAAAATGAGAATTCTCACTGCCATTCACATCTTTCAATTCTCTTGATAACAGAAACAAGACAATATTTCATCCAATTGCTTCATTTACATGAGATATTTTGGATTCTTTTATTTGCTTCATCTAACAAATAATCATATAGTATCTATCAAATTAATTAATCAAAAGTATCTACAGAAAATAGAAACAAAGCAATATATGAACAGATGCTTACTTAGAGGTCAAAAGTAACTAGATTGTGCTTGCAAAAGATCAAGTTGTGCCAATAGCTTTGCTACTGTAGATTTCAACTTTGGGTCACCATTTTGCACTAGATAAATGAGTACTGCCTGAGCAGGTACCCCATATTGCACTCTGTGTGCCTCAACTCTGAATATCCTTTCTAACACCCACAGTGCTTTCTCCTGAGCCTTTACATTTCCCGACTCAAGTACCTTAATAATGGCCTGAACACCTGACATTTTGGATATTAACATGGATCCATGTTCCCAAATGTCATCTTGTAAGAGAGTAGCAAGTGCATTAAGAACAGCTTCATCTGCTTCTCTCTCTTTACCTTCCAAAATTTTGATCAAGGGTGAGACAGCATCCGCCTTCACCAAACAAAATGTGCTTTTGACAAAACAGTAGCCATCGTGAACATGACAAAATGCATCCATGGAAGGAAGCGCGCATAACCATTTTGAAGTACTTGACTTTCGAAGTGAGAGAGAATTCTGTGATAGCTGAGCCAAAGAGGTTGCAGCTCTAGATTTGGCAACCATTGAGCCACTTGAAAGTAACTTCACAAGAAGAGGAATCACACCATGTTCTACTGAAAAAAGCTGTAATCTTTTATCAGAAGGAACTGTGAACCTAATCAATAAATCCGCAATGCTCTCAGCCAGTGAGCAAGTTGTGGGTGTTGAACTAGAAGTGTATGACCTCATAATTGAGACCATGTAAGGCAGTAGATTTGTCCTCTTGAGCATATCAGTGGCTTTCTTGTCACTAACTGGAAGATTGCTCAGTAAGCCAAGAGCAGCAGCTTTTTCACACTCAGAAGTTGATATAAAGATAATCTTTACTATGACATTAAGGTGGGTTTCTGCAAGCTGTTCTGTCAGTTCTCCTGACTTATCTTTAAAGAGAGTGTAGAGCAAATTTAAAGCAGCAGTCCTGATCCTGGAATTGCTTTCAGTCAGGAAGGGTAATAAAAGTTGAACTGCGCCATTTGCCTTCATTTTCACTCTAACTTTGGATGCACTTGAATGAGCAGCAATGCTATTCAATGCTTGTAAGAGGTGATATTGAATCACTGGACTGGACAGGCTTAGAAGAGAGAGCATCTGCCGTGCAATGTCTTGGTTAACTAGTATAGCTTCAGATTGTGCAATGCTAGAAAGTATAGCTGATGCTGGCTCACGAAGAGTCATAAACACAGATGTTACAGAGAAAAGAAGCTGAAGCAGAGCTGCTACAATTCCTGACTTAACCAAACGTTGAATATTTTCCTTTAACATAGACAAATTTTGAAGTGCACTCAGAGAAGATAACTTGGCTTCCAGCTTTCCAGTGTTAAACATTTTGACAAGGGGTTCAATGCCTCCAGCTTCCCCAAGAGAAGCTCTACTTTGATCTGTGAGCTCCATTCTAGAAAGTGCAGTTGCCATGAGAATCTTAATCATGTCAGAACCTGCAAAGCATGATGGAAATCTTCATAAAAAAAAAGAGAAAAAATTACATTTCTGGAACATAACTGCATCATCTGATATCATATAGCACTTCAGTAAGTTAGAGAGATTAAAGCGAGGTGCATGAGCACCGAATAGAGACACTGAAATAGGTCCTGCATGCTTAAAGACAGATCAGCTACTGCAATAACAGGCTCGTGACACTCCATATTGATTTGAATCTGTGAAGGGTAATACAAAAATTTTCAAAGTTTCTAATTTAAAGCATGCATGATTTACACAAATAGATAGATAACACAATCCAAATAAGTAGAATCTACTTGATCCATACCAACATGAATAAAAAGATGCATCTGAATAAACATGTGACATCGTGATAGTTATTTTTTCTTTTCATTTGTTATGTGAGGGGACAGCCCTTATTACAACTGAGCCAGGGAGGTGGGTCGCAGTGGTTCTAGCATGTCGTTTAGGGAAAGCCCCAAATACCAATTGAACAATTGGTATAGTGATACATTGTAATCAGCATTTACTATTTACATCACTTTATTTTAGAGGTCTAAATAAAAAGTAAAGTGAAGAACTAGACTGTCTTATGTCATTCACAGCAATATTGAACATTATAATTTAGTAAGTCTACCCATACAATCTGCTGCTTAAGATTATAAAAAGAGCATATTGTACAAATAGCAATAGAAGAAAGCTGTTTTTCGATTTATAAATGCATGTTTCTTAATTATTAGAGCACATTAGGTTAATTTTGTTGATTAGCTTCTTTCTTTTAAACAAAACCAAAAGGCAACTAGCAATATCTTTTCATATAGTATGTTTCTTTCCTAGCTGTTCTGAAATTATAACCAATGCACTCTATGTTTGGGATCAATTATTTAAAATTACACATGGCAATTATTTCAAATCTTTCTCATGCACAAAATAGAAATAAGCATCAAAAGAAACTCAAGAATGAGCTTTCAACACAAGAAAAGGCTGAAAGTTAAGTCTTTAATTTACCTTCTTTAAGATATTGTACCAATGGCTTGAAGTAACCAGCCTCTGCCATATGAAGTGCATTTTGGGTGTTGCCAGACAAGGCATTCAACAGCTTACCAGCATCATGTGAGGCAATTTGGTCCTCTCCATTGAGCATTGTGACCAACATAAGAATACAACCTTGAATTCTACCACTTCGTCTACGGACTGCAGGAAGATCAGAAAGAGCTAACAGCAATCCAACAGCTTCTCTCCTCTCGTCTACATCTCGCATCAAAGATTTCACAAGTGTAGATAATGATTCAATGTCCCCCATTTTCTCCTGTACACTACTCCAAAATGTGAGTCAAAGATCATCAAACACAATAATACAATTCTAACAAACAATATCAAGATTCACATTTATATTACCTTATTCTTGGCATTTGACAATGCTAGACTCCTCAGTATCTGAATTATGGCTAGTCTATTATAAGGCTTACTTGAACCCAATCGATTCAACAAAATTTGAACAATGCCCTCATCATTAATCCATGCATCATCGACCATTCTATAGCGAATCAACACATTTAACCCAGAAAGCGCACATTGAAACTCTTCATCATTCCCATACTTAAGTTGCAGTGCAACATCATCAGTGTCAAGTGTAATCTCTTCCTCAATTTCTTCCCTAATTTCCTCTTCTGATTCGTTCAAAGACTCAACAGAAACATGATCAGACCCAAAATCAAATTTTGCATTCATCAATTCTTTATGCAATGCCCCAATTTTTTCTTTCATTTCAACAGGCACTTCTCTAACAGCAAGCAACACTAGCCCTAGAGATCTACCCAAATCGTGAACAGAGTCCTCGATTTGCTTCGATGTTCGAGAATTAGGGCTTTGGATTCTGGTTTTTGCTCGTTTGAGCTCCAATTCCAGGGATTCAACTGCTTTTCGAACGGGAGTGGTGTTCATGTGCTTGTTTTCAGCCAAGTCCTTGAAAATTGAGATGAATTTCTCCAAGAGAAGAGCAAATTCATTTAAAACCTCTGTTTCTGTTTCGGAGTCTTTTGCCAAGGAAGCCACTTCGTCTGCTGATGCTTGTAGCTCTGATACCAACTCCGAAAACCTCTTACTCTCAACACTTTCCATCTATAGAGAGAGAGAGAGAGAGAACGATGAACTACACAGAAATTGAACGGAGAATAAAGAGAACAGTATTTATAAATGCATTCAGCTCGTGTTGAATGGGCAAAGCGTTAAACGAGACAGAGAGGATAATCAACCAAAGAATCAGAAATTTGCCCTTAAAAACAAGCTATTACATATCAACACTCGAGAGAGAGAGAGAGAGAGAGAGAGAGAGAGAGAGTCAAGAACAGATATGCTATGCTTGGAAGGAGTAGCTTAAATTCTTTGTGATTTCCTTCGTGTCCAAAGGTAAATACAAAGCTAGAGAGAGAAAAAGAGAGATTACCTTGGATGGAGTTGGCAAAGAAGAAGAAGAAGAAGAGATGAGAAGAACTGGAATTTCTTGGTTTTGAAGGATGTGGGACTGGGTATCCTCCACTGACGACTCTGTAAAGTCGTCTCTCTTCTCTCTCTGACCAGTGCAAGAGGCGATTTCCTCTGCATTTGCTTCCTATTTGGATGAGACCAGCGGAGTAATTGACAGGGAAAGACGACGACCAAGTCATAAACGTTTCCGGTCACTTTCGCTTCTCTCCATCTTTAATTTCGCTTTCCTTCTTTCGTTTTTCGTGGGGCAACCTTCTTGACCGGGTGGACACCACGAATTGGACCGTCTTTGTCTGGTCCACGTCCCGTTGGGCCGGCCGTTAAAATTCATGAATTTTTCCCGGGGCAAACCCGGAAAGGTGGAATTATATTCCCCCCCCCCCCGGCCCCGCCTTGAACTACCGGACATGTTCATAATTTGTTTTCAAATGATCTGAATACAATTCTTTTCACTAATTTAAAAATTTTTAATTTAAATTTCTATATAATAAAAAAAAATATTCACAATTTCCGTTTAAATCAAAATCACAAATCAACCCATTAAACTGAACTAGAATGGCATATGGCTTCCTAATCTTGAAGACTAGAACCGTGAGAACTATTGTCTAGTCATGGTTCACGGTCCTTATGAATTGTAATTGTAGTAGATTAGAATCATAAAGAAACATTAGTTTTGGAATTAGAACGCAATTCCTTCGATTTCTTTTTAACTTGATTATAAAAATTATAAAAATACACGTTTCACAAAAATTTAAATATTAGAATTTCAAAAAACATATTTAAATAAGAACGCTTTACTACAAGGACTTCCCCCCCTCTCTCTCTCTCTCTCTTTTATTCTTCAATTTTTCTTCCCAAACTCCCACAGAATCAGTTTTTGGAGAGATTAATGAAAAATAGATTTGACCGGCTGCATAGCAAACCCCAAACCAAAACCCTATCCTCAATTTATTTTCACCGATCGCATCACAACTTAGAAGTAGAAGAGGCATTTCACTTGGTTATTCAGTTTCCCTCACTCTGTCTAATGCCTTCGTCAATGAAGAAAGATCGAGCGGGTTCTTTGATTTCTCTCTCTCCCCCTCTCCCATCTTCCTCTTTCTTTTTACACCTCTGTCGATGTAGAAAGAGCAAAGCAATCTCGAGTTTAATGTTGCAATAAAGGCGATACCAGATAGTAATGTTTTCCTTCATTTAAGGTATTTAAATCTTGACCATTGGATGGTCTATTTGATGAGTTTACCACTTCAACAGGCCAAAAAAAAAAAACAAAAACAAAATAAAAAAAAAATGATTGGTTTGTCATTCGTTCGAACCACTATTTGTTGAAGATAGATTCAGAAATTGGACTTGGTCTTTGTTGGTTGATCGTCTGCAATTATTTCTTGGATGTGGTCTTGGACAGTTGTTCACAAGAAGATACTTGGTCCTTAATTTACTTGTTGTTGGTTAGCAGAACAAGTTTGAAAGTAGTGGCAATGGTATCCAATATTAGTTGACAAGTTTTTGTTTTTCAGTTTGCTTGTAAGCGATCTAAGATCCAGAGTTAGGGGTGTAAAAAATTAAAAGAGGTACAAATAAAGTATATACACGTTACTATCATTAAAATTTTATACAAAAACAATATAGTTTAACATCGAAAAAATTATATTTTTTAAATTTAATTTTAGAAAATAAAAAAATTGAGGGGTGTAATTGCCCACGCTCGCATACATGTGGCATGTGGCTCCGCCACTGCTTGCAAGCCTATTTAAAAGCACTTTTAGTTCTGGAATTTGTGTGAGTTAAGAATTGCAGCATCCAACATTTGTTCTGCAATTCTTGTCCTGTTTTTTTCTTTGCTGTAATTTTGCTTTCCTTTTTTCGTTTTTGGCAGGGCCATCTTCTTGACTGGGTGGACACCGCGAGTTGGACCGTCTTTGCATGGTCCAGGTCGCGTTTGCCGGGCCATTGAAAATTCATGAAATTTTCCTAATGCAAACAGGAAAGGTGGAATTATATATCCCCTCTTTGAACTAACCAGACATGTGGCTTCTGACATAGGTTTTCTTTTCTATGACGTCGGGGCCTTCTGCCAAGTCTACAAGATAGAAGTTGGAGCTTATTAAATGAGAGTTGTTTGCCTCTTTGGAATGTGTTACGATAATCCCTTTCTGGGAGGTGCTCTTTTTAAAGTCTTTGGTGTAAGAACGATTAACTGTGACTTTGCTTGTTTGATACTGTTATTGTTTGCAATGTATTGCAGAAGTTTTTCAGGGTTGAACGCATGACTTGCAGCAATAAAGATGGTGAGAAATGGCAAGAAGCATGAGGAAAATTTTTGAAGCACACTTTGCAGAGCTTCAAGTGAGATGAAAAGAATGAGGGATAGACCCTATTGACCTTGGAATTATTATTTATACATTTAAATAAATAAATTTGAAAAAGAGGAGCAAATTGTAGGGTATGGAAGAGGGGAATGATTTTTCCCAAATTTGAGTTTTTTATGTGTAGTTAACAATTTTCCAAATACTTGGGAGTGATGGACCAATCAAATGGGATAGTACTATCTTCCACTGTGGGAAAAATGGCATTTTTTTTTTGGTATAAAAGAGAATTTAAACTTAAGTTCCTCAAAAAGCAACACTTAAATTATCAGATTATAAAATATTTCTCACTCGAGTGGGAGGTTTAATCCAAATAACTTTGTGTTCTTATTTATCTAATCTCATTTTGGTTATGAAATCAACATATTGATTGTCTTTTTCAAATATGGAAAATTGACATTTTTTTTGGGTATAAAAGAGAATTTAAATTTAAGATTTACATAAGCAATACTCATATTATCTGAATATAAAAAGTTTCTCACTTGAGCATGAGGTTTAACCCAAATACCTTTTGATTTGATCTCATTTTAATTTTGAAATCAACATATTAATTATCTTTTCTTAAAATATGCATCAACATTATGAAATCTACACATTAATTATCCTTTCTTAAAATAGGCATCAACTTCACCTAGGAAGGGAGTCAATAGCATTCTTATATCATTCATAATAGGCTAAATGAGAATGACGATTAGAACATGGGCAATGATGAGCAGATTAATAGCTTTTTTTGAAGCCAGACTACATAAGTAGGAATGGACACCCCTTATCCGATGCAAAACTCATTCCAAATCGAGTTACCATCAACTCTACATTCAATTCCCCATGCGACTAACATTCTGTGAGTCTAGTAATAGTATGTTAGTAAAGTCAACTCCTAAATTGAACTACACAGTTGTTCGAATTAGATTAGTTAGAATTTTAAATACAAGTGATCAGGGGAAAAAATGAAAAACCCCATGCTAGAACCACAGATTCATGGATCAACCTGCCAAAGCCAGCCCTTCTCGGATTTCCAAAGGATTGATCATCAACATTTAACATAACCCCACGAGCTTAGGACATGGCCAAGACTCTTACCTGATGGTTGAATAATGCTTGCTGGAAAGCTTAGGAAATTCTACTTCACAATAGGAAAGCATTTTGTTGATATAATCTATTTTCCAAAATAATTCAGCAAATTTATATAAACCAACATACATTCATCACACAACCAAAGAATCAGCACCATCCGTCCATATTCAAAACATGCATGCATAAGGTCAGCTCGACCATTCAAATCCACAAACACGTACAAGGCTAGCCCGACCATCCCAATCAACTCCATAATACATAAAATAAGTCCATACTCAAGGGATTCAAATCAAATTCCATAAAAAATAATTCTCAAATAATTTAAAAAATAAAAAAAATAAATGGAGGTTCTCAAAACGAGCATAAAACTCCATGTAGGATTTTAACTAAAATGAACAAGGTGCTTGCAAAGAAACAAAAGTTTTTAAGAGTTTACAAAATGCTCTTTTTAGGTCTATCTATCAAACCTCAAAACCATAATAGAATTTATACTAAAAAGAAGTCTGTGAAGGTGGTCTCCCCATGTCCAGTCCTAAACGACCACTAGTTTTAACTAAGTTTTCTCTGCTGTCACGCCCCGATTCTCGATCTGAGGCCGTGAACAGCCGCCCATCACCCCGTTTACTGCCACCACTGGACACGTATACCGAGGCAATGAATGCTAACATCAATACCTGTATAAATCCTGTTTCCTCAAAATATCATTTTCCCAAGTAGAGAATATAAAATACAAGACATTTGCCTCAATGCATAAATATACAACATATTTGAGAGTTTCAATTACATTACACAACATAATTTCAGTCATCCCAATAAAAGTTATACAATGGTCATACTATAGATCTCAAATGTACATTTAATCATCCAAAATCATCAAATACTTTACTGCGGAAGAATGATCGATACCATACCCAAAGTCCAAGGTCTCCAATACAAATCAAATATGTCGAACTCTCTCCACACGTCTTCCTGTCAATCTATCTCTGAAATTAGGGAAAAGTGAGGGGTGAGTATTATGGGGAAATACTCAGTGAATGAAGGGATCGACAATATGTTCTCAATCATAAGTGTGAATATTGAGTGTCAAACTATATTTCAAAACCATAATGATATCAAAATTAAACATGTCATTTCTAGAAATCAAGTGATCACATATCACATATTATAGTACCAAAGTATGCATCCATTTACATTTCCAAATCATTTAGAGTTTGCCAATAAAACATTCCCTGCAGTGGTCTACCTCGACCAGTGAAGGACGCATTGGAGGTTTTCATATACAAATATATAAAATTAGCTCTCTACCCCAACGTTGGCCACAGATCTCACCAAGTGCTAGACAGTGGTGTAACACGTGTCCTCCCCATATTTGATTTAACCGGCTAGCCCATGTCTATACGTATACCCAACAATCAAATATAGTACCTCACTCGGAGTTAGACTGTGACGTAACACACGTCCTCCCCAATTTGGTTCATCCGAGTGCAACTACACACCCAACAAATCAAGTATAGTACCTCACTCAGAGCTAAACTGTGGCGTAACACACGTCCTCCCCAATTTGGTTCATCCGAGCGCAACTATACATATGGCGTTTGGGAGCTACCTCCTGCAGAAGCGTATCCAGACGCAATGAGTGCCTCTGCCAAAACCCTTCGTAGCTACAGAATGCATCAATAATATCATCACATTATTATATCTGTCAATTCCATCACAAGTAGGCATCCAGCCCACACATAAATCATCAAATTATTTCAAAATAGCGTGCCAATATATTTCATCAAATCATTTCAATTTAAAATGTCAATGCAATGATAGCATATAAATCATATCACAATTTCCAAAGAGTGGCATGATATATTTTCAATACAAATCATGGATGCATAACATTTAACTAAATCTTTTGGAACACTCCAATAATCACAAAAGAATATTTATAAAATATAGTTCAAATCATATGCTTTCACACATGCCATGAAACATGTCATTTGGAAAGCTGTAAAAACAAGGGTTTAATTCAATCGAAAATATAGTATCAAAGTCCCACCCACAGTACTAGAGATAATAGTCACTCCTGGACGTCTCTGCAATGAATGTCCTGCCTTGTTCAGCTTTCAGCAACTCCTAGGAGACATAACCAAGTATCCATCATTATCAATATCATTTCTTTTAAGAAAACCCAAAACCCTAACATTAAATATCCAATTTTCTCTCACGTACGATGACTCAAAATCCACCAATTCTTTTTCATCAAATTTCAGCATAACTCCAAAGTCATTAAAGAGAACAATAAACCCAAGAAGAGAATAAAAATATTATCTAGATTTTTGTCCCCGATTTCGTTTTAAACCGAGTTACGATCAAACCCTAGATTTTCTCTCACTAGAAAACTTCAAATCTCTCACAAGATCTAACTCCCTGGAGATTGGGTTATGAGTTTGGGAGTCTTTAGGGTGTGGGTTTTGTGTGGTGTTTTGATTGATCTTGGATAGAAGCAAGAAGAGAGGAAGAGGTAGTGTACGAGCAGAGAAAGAGAGAAGTAAAAGAAAAGTTGAAATGTGATATTCGTAGATTCTAAAGTCTTAACTCTAATTTTTATTTGCAACTCATCTTCCCAATTTACTTAATTGTCCTCAATCTCTTCCAACTTGCACAAGTACCCAAAATACCCTTATTGGTAATTTGGAATCTTAACCCAATAGGTTTAAGTATTTAAAATATTATTTATAGAGAGAGAGGAGTGTTCGGTGATGAGAGATACCAAATGGTGATCAAGTCTTCTTGATACTACAATACTTAAATTTACAAGGAAAAATAAAAGGTATACAAGGAGAATGCATTGACCGATGGACACTCAGCAATGACTGATGGGCTCTCAATATTGACCGATAGGCTCTTATAAATGAGGAATGACAAATTAACAATTTGGAATCGGTGGGAGCTTAGTTAAATTTCTCTACCAATAATTACCGAAAGAGGGAGACAAAATGTCAGAGAGAAAGAGTGGTGTTTGGGTTCAATTCCCATCGGTTACCGAACAGGAGATGACAATTGTTCAGCACAGGGTAAGGAAAATACACTCCACCGATGGGTTGCATTCATACAAGGAGACATATTAGTGGAATTTCCAAAAATAGGGAATATATTTAATATTGAGCATATTTTAAATAAAGTCATTGGATAGCTTGATGGATAAATTCCTTTTGGCCAAGCTCAAAGTCATGAGTTCAAACCCAAGGTGAAGCATTGACCATAGACATTGGGAGGATTGGCAAATTGAAGGGGGCTTTTACGTCGGAGAATTGAAGAATTTTAAAATGTTCTGGTCATGAATGGAGAGAAGCTGTCCGGTCAACAAAGCTGTCGGTCAAGTGTATTTGTGAAATAAGGGACAAGCTGTTCGGTGGGTATTGTTTGGTATAAATATGTGTATATCTGTGTCGATTGAATTGAGTCATCAACAAACTAAAATCACCATTGAACAATGAAAATGGATTACCGTAGTGAAAAATTTATTTACTATTCAGTAAATTGGATAGACAGTGACTGAATAAGTATGTGATAATCAAGGACGGCACCGAATAGTAAAAAGAATGCATTGTACCGAACAGTCAGAAACATTACCAATGAATGATAAAAATAATATTTACAAACCTTTACAAACCGCATATTACCGATGATACACATTGCCGATCAGTGACAAAATAATCGATCAGTTTAATTGGAATTTTAGTGTGCCAAATAAAAATATTAAAAATTAGTAAAATAAACATTATGAACCGAATGAATATACTAATAGAAAAATAGAGTAAAATACCGATAGAGGTTCTTAATTGAGAAAATAATCGTCAGTTATCGATGGGTATATAAAAGTGTCAAATACAAGAAATATTGAGAAAAGTTATGACTGAATGAATTAATAAATATCCAAAGGGAAATGAAACGTACTGTCCGGCCAATGAAGAAAATTATGCCGAACGGGTGCAGGAGCAAAATTGGATAGCACCAATAAGAATTATTTAAAATTTTCAATTTCAGGTGCCGAATAGAAATTTCTCAACAATGCCAAAGAGAACGGAAAGTGCCGATTGGAGATTTGAAATGCTATTCGATCAATGGACTGATGAAAAATAAATATTTAAACATATTAGTGAGGTAAAGATACCGATCGGGAATTCAATTATAACCGACGGTAATATACCGAACGATAGAAACAAATAAATGGTTTAGAAATAACAATTTTCCAGGAGCAGTCACTATCGAACAATCTCCCAAGAGGAGTACAATATGACCACACCGAGGTGTTAGTATTACAAGTATTAACCAAAATTTCCTCTAATTGTCTTATAATTCAAATTTTCGTATACAACTATTTCTTAGAAAAACTATCATATCTTGTCTCACAAATCTTGAATTGAGATGATTCCAATAACTACTTAAAGTTAATACATAGAATTATAACTTTTATATTTATAGTTAGACTTAATTATAATCTCACAAAAATTCCTAAGTCTACGAATATGTTAATCCTAAATTCATAACCCACATTTGTGCAGTCACCAAAGAATCGCCATAACTTTTACTACATAATCGGATTTAAAGTGAATCAAGTCTCAAATTAAAGATAAGTTATAGATCTATAGCTTTGCTATTTAGGGTTTGGTCAAATTTTGCCTAGAAGACTATTCAAATTCGTAACAAAATTTATAAGCAGAATAGGACAGAATATTGTGTTTTTGCAAACATGTCTTTTTGAAAAATCACCAAAAATCCAATTCTAAATGAAATACCTAGTGCATATGTCATTTTAAAATCCTAGAAGTCCAATTTTAATAGGAGTAAACCTAGTTTAGTTTGCAGTAGCGTAGGAAAAGTTATAACTTAAGAACTGCAGCAAGGTCATCTGTCTGGATTTGCAAAATCAGGATTTTCATTCTCGTTCTTCATTATTTCAACACTCATCTAGGCTCAATCATCAAATTAAGACATTTATCATAATACAAATGCTAGATCAAAGCCTAAAACCAAGTATTCAACATACCTTGTTCTGGGTTCATGAGCTCACAACTTATCACAACAAGATCTCTTCCAAATGCAAGCTTCTTGATTTATGTTGATAAATCTAAAGCTCTCATCACAATCAAGCCTGGACAAGAACATGTATGCCCACACTCAAGCCCACTATTTGACAAGGTTAAGCCATGGGTAGCAATGGTTAATCATTTAATGAAAGGTCTCATGCTCAATTTAAAATATCTCGAGGTGTAATTAGGCAAAACAAGCTTAAGAAGCTTTACCAAGCTCACAAAATTGCTAGCGGGCCTATCAGGCTAGGAAGGAACATGATCCATGCTTAGATCTGTTTACAGCAAACCCTCAGTGAGAAATGGGCAATTTACCATGTCTTCACTCCAGATAGTTGTGAGGTTGTGTGTTTTCTAAAATCCTCACTTTTCTAATAAAAATCCCTTTTATTTTTATTTTTATTATTTTTTTTGGAAGCCGCAAAACCATCTCAATACAAGGCAAACTAAAATTGCACCATTGACGCCTCCTTAAGAAAGCAATCTATCCCCTAAACAAACAAGATACAAACCAAGAAGCCATATGATGACCCTGATTCTATCCCTTATCACTATCTTGCTGAACACCTCCATAACAAATGTGAAAAGAGCTAAAGGAATGAAAGAATCCCAAAAAGGGTGCTAGTAATAATGAATCACGTTAAAGTGGGTGTGAAAGTGCATTGCTCAATTCACCTTCTCCACCTATTGCCTAAATGCACCACTTTAGATTATTGAAGAAATAGAAGTAAAATATCTTGATCACCTATTATGTATCGTTTAAAACAATTCACTAGTTTAAGGAAACTGTGAGGAAAACTATTCTAAAAGATTTAGAGTCTATAGAAAGATTGGTGGATCACAGTTTTGGTTCTTTATGGACCACTATCTCAAGACTCTAACTTATCCCCCAAGACGATCACCCTTGCCAATTTGAAGTGTCCAATTTCCTATGAAATCATTTTGACTTTATAAGGATCATTTTAAACATATTAAAATGTGGAATAACACAATAAAATAGCGACTTTGCAAACTCTAAGGGTCTCTTTACTGAAAACTTTAAACATTATTTCAATCTTCATGACTTTGATCAAAGCGATTTTTTCCACCTATAAGTAGGCCACAGAATCATCCTGACACCAACTATATTCTTCAAACTTATAATGGCTTTAACTTATAGTCCCTCTGTGAAGTCAAAATGGTCTCTGATAGCTCTTCTATTTTCATGTAAATTATTAGGTCAAAATTAAGACACGAGTATCATGTGTTCTCAAAACTACCAAAAAAAAAAAAAAATACAATTCTTGTCCACAAACAATGCACATCTTTTAGCAAGTGCTTTGCATCCACTACGGATTGTATCATACCGCACCTGAAAGCTTTTTTTTTTTTGGAACTTAATTAGCTTCTTAATGTCAAAATTCTCCCATCATGTCCTCTACTAAAAGAATAGTACTATCACAAATATGCATAAAACTACACGATATAACTACTACAGCTCTTGAAATTTTCTAAGTACACAAATTCTATCCCTAGCAGAAACTTTACCTAAAGCCTTCATCGAATATCACATCATCAAAACCATTTCTTTGTTATTGGCACTACTACTTCCAAACTAGGTACTTCAACTTCTAAGGCATCAAAGTGATGAGATTGTGAAAGATATATAATCATATCCTTTTTCGACAATTTAGCTATTCCTTTGCAAGTTTGTTATTCTTTGGGCAATCCAGCTACTCAACTGAGAACTCAATTCTCAGATCAGGTCTAACATTTGCTAAAACTTAATAATTCTCTAACTTATTTTATCTTTAATAAAAGTTTTCTCGTATTTATTTCTAAGACTTACCTTTTGACTAATGAGATTCACTAGTAGACACTTTAAATATTCTACTTATGAAACTTTATTTGATTAAGGATGATGTTCTTCTTTAATCTAATATTTCCAAAAGTTTCCTTATTTCAAACTTTTAGAGACTCTTTGACTTTATCGTGAACTTGAAACCCTCCATCTTTTGTTTCTCTCCAGTAATATTCCACCACCTTTTTAAGACCTCAGTGGGATAGTCATACGTTCTCATCTATATAAGGAGTGAGATCCAACTTAATGTGGTTTGGATTCTAAATGAAAAGGAAATAGTTAGAAGTGGTTTCAATGAGGGCTTCCCACATAAGATTAGGGAAACAAACTTCTCGCTTAGTAGAATAGTTCAAAATATTAGCTACAAATAGAGAAATAATAGAAACAACATACGTTCCGCACAAATTTCATTGTAGAAGTTTCTACCAACAGTATGCTTTTCAGCACATATAGTCATGAATAATTATGATAACAATCAATACTAAGAGTTTATCTCTAAGATGCAAAATTTTGAATTTAAATCTAAAGGCATATATATAGGTTAGTTGCTTGCTACAAAAAAAAAGGAAATTATTAAAATACACCTCTTAAGCCTTATCCCTCAAGGTGAAATTCACAAAAAGAATCTTCCTCATGAGTATTGTGCATTATTTGTCTAGCTTGTAGATGAATCCTCTTCAAATCTCATGACAATTAGAACTAAGACCAAACAATTTTAGCCCTAACATAACAAAATCTAGTCCTCCACCATCTTTAGCAAACCATAATAAGGGAATAAATTCAAGATTCAGATCCATAATTATTTACACCAATAGCCTTACTATAAATGATTTTGAAGTAATAAAAACCCAATAAACAAAATAAGAGATCCTAACTAATGAGAAATGCTTGAAACTAAGTTATACTATATATATTTCAAGAATATATATCAGACCATCCAAACCCATAACTTTTCATCAATTAGCCTCTAAAAGCCTTCATAAATCTTTACAATGAATTTTAAACCAAACTGCTATGATACAAATTTTCCACACAAAGCCCCTCAAAGATGCAAGCTCTCCAAGAGAATATATATATATATATATATATTTAAATAGAAATCATTATTCACTTTGGTTTTACAACCAACAAATGATTATCTTTTATTATAGAAAGGATAAAATATATATGAGCAACCAATATATGTTAAATTCACAAAGAACAAATCGATAGGGCTCTTGACTTGTAATGCCAGATTTTATAAAGTACACCTATAGTTCAAAAATGAATCCAAATAAAAAAAATTAGGAAAAGCCCAATGAAACATTGGAATACTCATTCGAGTTCCTTACTCTTCTTTGAGAAGACATAGTTCTACAAAAGAAAATCTAGATTTAAAAAATGTAATAAGAATTAAAATAGATATTTAACCTCCCAAAAAATAACATTTCTAAATTTCTAGGACCCATAGGTGGCTTTTTTTTAAAAAAAAAAAAAATTATTTGAAATACATTAAACATCAAGTTTTTCAAAATAGTTTAAAAATAATTAAAAACCTTTAATAAAACTTGGGAATATTTGAAAATCTCTCAAACTTTTGATAGAACAAAAATCAAAACTCTAATATCAATAAAATTATCACGCCCTGACTCTCGGAGCGAGTATACGACAATCACTGCGTTAACCCAGATTATGAGTAAACCTACCTCGTGCACTACGATGCCACAAGACATTCATTAATATCTATCCATTTTTTAAAATAATTCAACAAATTCAAATAAGCCAACATACATTCATCACACAACTAAAGGACTAACTCTGTCTGTTCCTGTTCAAAACATGCATGCATAAGGTCAGGCCGACCATTCAAATCCAGGAACACGTACAAGGCCAGCCCGGCCATCCTATTCAACTCCATAAAACATAAAATAAGTCTCTACTCAAGCGATTCATATCAAATTTTATCAAAAACAATTCTCAAATAGTTAAAAAAAATAAAAAATAAAAGGAGATCCTCAGAATGAACATAAAACTCCTTGTAAAATTTCAACTAAAATGAACACAGTATTTGCAAAGAAATGAAAGTTTTCAAGTGTTTACAAAATACTCTTCTCAGGTCCATTTATCAAACCTCAAAACCATAATAGAATTTATACCAATAAGAATTCCGCGAAGATAGCCTCCCCAAGTTTAACACTAGATGACCACAAGTTTCAACTAAGTTTCCTCTCTAAAAATAAAGGTAGAAGGGATGAATATAAACAATATTCAATGAGTGAATAACATGTTATGAAAATAAATAAGAGAAGATTGTAGACGTGTCAAACAATTATCTCAAAATCATATCATCATGCCTACAAAATTCAACATTCATCATCAAACATAAAGTTTTTCAAATAAGAGTCAATATTTATAATGAACAAGTCATATGCATCTAATCATATCCATAGTTTTCTCAAAATCATGGGGTTACTAAAAATCATAGTTCTAGATAATGATCTACAGCGATCAATGACAGAACTACCAAGAGTTTTCATATCTTTTTAATTAATAAAAACCCCAATCTTGGCGTTGGCTCGAGTCTCTCCTAGGGTGTTATTAGGCTAATCTAAAGGGATGATTTCAGAGGCACCTCTCGATCTCGGTGATCTCCTTAGTCGTATAAATCATCCAACCACGTCCCTTGTCGGATTGCACTATGGAAGGGAATGACTATAGCCATTAATTAGCCACACATGTACCATTTCGCAAATATCACATCAAGTATCAATGTGCCAAGATCATTCAAACAAGTTTTCAATTCATAAGTTCAATCCCAGCATGTTGAATGTAACTTGATAAACATGGCACATTATTTTCAATTCAACTCATAGATGCATATTTCATTCCAAATTCCCTTTTGGAATATTCCACAATCATAAATCAATTCAAAAACCAATTTTGAAATTATTTGTAAAATCAAACAAAATATTTTCTCATTCAAAATCATAAGCATGCATTTGACATTCCCAATCTATAATCCAATATTAGGTAAATCCCTCCTAATCCTTCAAATTCCTCAATGTAAGATAATAAATATAATTTTATTACTTAAATGCAGGTCAATGGTAGGGTTAACCAAAATTTTCCCCAATTATCTTATAACCCGAATTTTCCTACACAACCATATCTTAGAAAAACTATCATATCTTGTCCTACAATGCTTGGATTGAGGTGATTTTAATTCTTACTTAAAGTTAAAACATAGGCTATAACTTTTATATTTATAGTTAGACTCAATTCCTATCATAAAAAAGTACCAAGTCGACGAATATGTTAGTCCTAAATTCATGACCTATATTTGTGCAGTCATTGAAGAATTGTCATAACTTTCACTACACATATTGGATTTAAATAATTCATGTCTTAAATTAAAGATAAGATATAGATCTACAAATTTTCTGTTTAGAGTTTGGCCAAATTTTGCCTAGAAGGCTATTCAAATTCATAGCAAACTTTACAGGCATAATAGGACAGAACTGAGTATTTATACAAAAAGGGTCTTTTTGAAAAATCACCAAAAATCTAATTATAAACGAAATGCCTAGTGCAATATGTCATTTTAAAGCCCTAAAAGTCTAGTTTTAGTAGGAATAAACCTAGTTTAGTTTCTAGTAGTGTAAGAAAAGTTATAACTTAAAAACTGTAGTAGTGTCATCTGTCCAGATTTGCAAAACTAGGATTTTCATTCTCATTCTTCATTATTTCAATACTCATCTAGGCTCAATCATCAAATCAAGACATTTATCATGATACAAATGCTAGATTAAAGCCTAAAACCAAGTATTCAACATGCTTTGTTCTTGATTTGTGAGCTCAGAACTTATCAAAACAAGATCTCCTCCAAATACAAGCTTCTTGATCTTTGTAGATAAACCCAACGCTCTCATCACAATCATACTTAAGTATTGTTAAAGAAGGTTGAAAATAGGGCAAGGGAGCTTAGAAATCAAGGGTCCTGTTGAACAAATGCTTGGAGATCTTGGATGGTTTTGAATAAGAAAAAAGAATATGTGAAGAAGACAAAGAAAATTCAAGAGTCACCCATTCTCTCTCTCTCTCTTTTGGTTTTCACCAACTGGTATTCAGAATTTGCCCGACTAATATGATTCAAGCAGTATAAGACCTATTGAGGGTTTGACTCGGTTGACTCTTCCAAATCATTTTTCTCCATTCCCAGAACCCGAATTTGAGATCTCTGGTTAAGGGAGTAGAGTGTTCAACCATTTATCCTAAAGGAGTTTGGTTCCCTCTCTCTCTCTTTTTCTCGACCAAACTCATACACACCCCTCTTTTCTTTCTTTCTTAACCCACACCCAACCATTCACTTGTCTCTTATTTTCTTAAATGTATCAATCACACTTAAATCCCCCTTTTGACTTTTTTCAACTCTTCTTCTCAAAAGAAAAGGTATACAAAACAAAAGAAAAAGAAAGCAAAAAACGTGAGTGGAGTGGACTTGTGTACTTTTAATTCAAGTGTTGGACTCTCAAAATTGGGTTCCAAAAGGTTAGATTGTAAACTCAAAAATTGGGTTTTAAATTAGACTCACTTACTTGAGTTGTTAATCTAAGGGTTGGACCTAAACTTTAGAAACAATTCCTTGTTCAATCCAAGTCCAATTCCCATATTCCCATTTATTCCAAATTCACATTTTGTACTATATTTTAACTATCGTATATTTGAATTTATTATTATTATTATTATTATTATTATTGAAATTTCATAAAAGAACTTTTAATAGAAATAAAAAAGTATTCTAACACTAAATTTTCAGTGTTATAGACATCCCCAAAAAAGAGGACGTGAACGGAAAAAAAAAAAACTACACAAAAAAAGACGTGAATAGAAAAAAAAAAGTTGTGGTCAAAAAATAATCAGACGATCATGTAGGGATGTCTGAATTTTTGTGCATAGTAAGCACCTTTGGTGCTTTATATATATATATATATATATATATATATATATATATATATATATTTGCCTAGAATCCCTTCTATAAACACCCCCTCAACTCATTTTTCTTTTAACTTATGGGAAATTAGACTAGGTTTTTATGTGAATTACGAGAGATTCAAAGTGAGTTTCATGTGTCTCGATGGCAGATGTTGACCTTAAAATTCAACTTTTGAAATTTCTTTTAGATTTTTTATGTTCAATGAAGCCACCTATTGCAAACAACTTTACAATCAGTTCTACGAGCATTCAAGCACTCTTTGTTACAGTATGTTTGGGAGTTTTGGAGAGAAAAGAAAATATTAGATAAAAAGAAAAGATAAAAAGAAAAGAAAAGAAAAGAAAAAAAAATTATAATTTTCTCTCATATTGTTTGGGAGTTATAGGAAAGATGTGGGATTCATGCGAAATTAAATATTTAGTTGTCACATTTTTTAGGATAAATTTGGTATATTAAAAAGTTAATGTGAGACAACTTTTATTTTTTCTCATTTACTTCCCATTTTTAGGAAGATTTTTTTTTTAAGAATAAAAATCATCACATTTCTTTTCTTTTCTCTCTACATAAATTTGTCAAATGAAAAAAATAGAGACACTTTCTCTACTAATCTTTTTTTTTTTCCTTCTCAAATCACTCAATCCAAATGTACTGTTATAGCAAAATTAAGCCATAAAGCCATTAAAGATGAAGCAACCAATTAGTATTTCTACTCCTTAGACTACTTAATGGCATTATGGTATTTTTCTTTTTATTTTCACAAAAATAGGTTTCGTCCTTTTTATGTTGTACCGAATCACCCTTATGGTGGTTGTCCCATCCGTTGGTAATTTTTTGGATCCTTGGAGTAAAAACTACGAAGTCATATATCATGTATGTTCGTTGAATTTTGATTTACCACAACTAATGATAAAAATATCCCTAGTGGTAATCTAACCTCAACAATGGTAAAAGATCAAAACAGTCCACAAGTGGGAGAACTTGCTCATTAGTGGTAACAACCACCTAATAGTGGTAAAAACTGAAAAGTAGGCACAAGTATGGCAAAACGGGAGAAGTCGTCCCCACATGGTAAAAGTAAATGGAAATTACTTATAAAATCCTTGAATTTTACTTCAAATTCGCAAATTAGTTCCTTAACTTCAAAATATGATAACTGAGGACTTAAATTTTAAAATTCATAATTTATTAGTCTTTTCGTTACTAATGGAGCCATCCTAGATGTTGCATGTTGACATGACCTTATGTGGCAGATGAGGTGGTGGAATAGATTCTAACTTAGATTTCATCTTGACAAGAATTAATGACTTGTTATCTGACACGTCAGCACTATACATAAAAAATTTTGTCACGTTATCACTAATGCTGATGTGGTAATGTCACGTCATCATTCTCAATTAATAAAAATTAATTTTAATAAAAATTAATAAAAAAATTAAAAAATTATTTCTGAAAAAGGATTAAAGTTTGACTCAATTAAATTAATAAAATTCATCTTCTCCAACAACTGCATCGATCAAGCCCAAATTGGTGGTGTTCATGAGGTTGGGTTAAAACTCAACATTATTTTGGAAGAAGTGTTACACCTACCTGGAATTGGAGCAGGCAGGATCAAATTCCAAGACTCCTCTCCGCCAGAGTCTGACTTGTTCTTGATCATCGGAGTTAATAAGCTAAAAGGGTTTTGCATTTGTAACCCACCACTACCGACAATGGGCGTGGATGAGAGAGAAAATTTAGGTGGGAGGAGAGAGAACGATGGGTCAGGCTTTGAGTTGCATCGAGAGTGGTTATGAAATCGGTTTGCTTAGAGCAATTGAAGATGGGAAAATTAAAGTGGTTGCCGATATGATTGAGGATGATTCAAGTGCTTTGGAGAAAACAACTATTCATGGTAAGCTCTCCGCACTTCATGTTGCCGTTGCACACGGTCAGATCCAGGTTGGTGTTTTCACAAAAATTGAGAATTCGATTTCTATTGAATACTTTTTCTAATGTTAAATTGAGCTTTTGTTCAATTTTTCTTCGTGGGTATGCTTTATTTGAGGATTAATTTGGTGGTTTTTTTGTTAAATTCTTTCTATGTTATTAGATTGTTTTGGCTTGTAGTTTCCAAACAATGGTTAAAAATTGTTCGAGAGAAACTTATCTATGTCTCTCACTTTCTCTCTCTCTCTCCCCCCTGTGCGTGTGAAGACATGCTCCTCTCTCCCCTTTATCTTCTTCTTCTTCCATTAGAGAGAGAGAAAGCTTTCCCGGGTCGAAAGCCTTTTCTGAAGAATTCTTCTACCATTCATGAGAAAGAGAGAGAGAGAAAGAGAGAGAGAGAGAGAGAGAGAAGATTCCTTTGACGCAGGCGAAGGCAATGAGTCATTCGGCGAAAGATTTTGTGCTATCAATCTATCGATGAGCCCAACCGGCCTTTTTGGAGTTTAACGTCTTGCCCAAGCGTCATCATTTTTGTCCTTCACCAGTGGTGTTGTTAGCGATAGTCTCGTCGGGCTTCCAGCCCAACTCCACAACATCTAACCCTGAAAACTAGATTTAAAACTCAAAAATTAGAAAATAATCACAAAGTGGGGAAAAAAAGACCTCGAAAAAATTTTCAAAATCAGACCTCGTGAGACTCAGGTTTGAAGTTTTGAGAGGAAAATTTGTTGAGTGTATGAAATGAGGTACCCAAAAGGGTAGAAAGAGAGAGAGAGAAAAAGAGAGAGAGAGAGAGAGTATGTTGTTCGATTCAAACAAATTCCTTCACTTAGAGAGAGTGGCCAATAGGCTATTGTTGGAGGTGGGTTTTGACTCCACAGATCCAACTCCTTGTGACTTGAACGAATGTTCAGTGAGAAAGCTTGAGATTCCAACGCTCAAGTCAGAAAGAGTAATTTTTTAAAGAATAAATAGACTGAGAAGAAGGGAGGAAGGATCTTCCTGTGACCTTTGTGTGTCCTATGTTGAGTTAGAGGACTTACCTGACTTGAAGCATCGAGACCTTTTATATGGTGTCCCTCTTAGATTCATGTCATTGTGGGGCGTTATAAGCCTACTTTGCTTACGGAACAATTCGAGGATTCCGGATTTCGATTGTCAAAGATATTGTTAACATTTAGAAAGTTGAATTATACGGGGAGATTCTTTCCCTTATTGATTAGATCCTCAAGGTTTCCTTCCTTATCCAAAAGATACATTTTGTGATGAAATAGAAAACTCAATCAGAGCAAGATTCGGTTGAGTATTACCAATAGGGAGTAGAATCGTTCGATTCCTTTGGTATTCATTAGCCTTCTGTTGGGTGAGAGAGAAAAGCAACATTTGGTTTTACCAAATGCACTTGTAGATTGAACCTTGTAAATCTCATCGGGAGTAGGATGACTAGCAAGTAGGATTCCACGGAATTAAACCCCTTTGAATGGTCGGGACGATTGAGATTCGTTCAGGGAGCTAGATCCTATTGATAGAGCGTGATGACATAGACCCATTTACGTGTGAGTGGGTTGAACACATTGGATTTGCGGGCCTTAAGTTGCTATTGGACGAGGCCTATTCTATGTAGTGAGCTTTATGAAGCAGGTCCCATCATTTGCTCCCGACTTGTGGTGTCGTTTCGTGAGAAAAGTGCCATGTGTAATGCTGAAAATTAGGTTTTATGAAATTTTTGTTGAATTCATTGTAAAATATAGAGAGAATCGGATTAAAATGAATTTTTGGACTTGAATGATAATATCGAAAAATTTGGTGTCTGAATTTTCAATTTTTCGTTTTGCATGTAATTTTGTAAAGAATGATAATTAGTTTATAAAGATATTATTATACCATATATATATCGAGGAGTTAAATTGGCTTTGTGGTTATAATCTTGTTGGAGAAAATTTGAAACTTAAGTTCAAATCACATTAGAGACAATCACGTGGAGGGCAAGTGAATTGATTTGTGAATTTGTGAATTGAAGACAAATCGAATAGGTGTAATTGTGAGTTGATTCACATGAGACAAGTTGAATGCTAATTTAAGGAAATCAATCTATTAGTAGAGGGAATCGATTCATGAGAGAAAATGGAGAAAATAAATCGACTTGTGTGAGGAAGTAGCAAAACCAAATCGACTTGGATAGACAAATGAAAGAGATTGAATCAGTTTATATGAGAGAAGAAAAAAGGGGAAAATCAATTCAAGGAAGGAAGAAATTGATTTACTAAGTGTGCATAGCACACTTCTGTGACTTGAGCTGCACAAATCGATTCATGGTGACAAATCGATTTGTGTGGACTTAATAAGGAAGGACATCGAATGAGGCAAGGGGGTAAGTCGATTCGTGAAGCAAGAAAATGAAGGGAAGTCGATTCGTAGAGGGAGAGGAGTCGATTCATTTGCTCTACAGACATGGGTTCTGAGGCATGAGTGAGGTAAATTGAATGGGCCAATTGATGAATCGATTTGTGGAGGAAAAATAGAATGGAAATCGACTTGCCAAAGGGTGATGAATCGATTCGCGTGAAAAAAAAATGAAAGAGGGAAATTGATTTACCTTAGTGGAAATCGATTTGCTCTCATCCGCAGAAATGACTTTTGAGCCTTGGCCTTCGTAAATCGATTTCCAATTGTGGGAAATCAATTCACTTAGCAATGATGAGTCGATTTACCTTAGTGGAAATCGATTTGTTCCCTTAGTGACCTACTCACATGATCGACTTGTGGAGGAACAAATTGACTTGTACTTTCGGTGAAAATAAGAAATAACCAAATTGCCATTCAAATACAATAAAACCTAAAAATTCATAAGTGGTAAAAATGTAATTTCGGCTCCTCAATTAATAACAAATGAATAGACTCAATTCTTCATTCCACTTCATTCTCACTTTCGAAGACCTAGTTCTTTCTCCCTCTCTCTCCATTCATTTCTTCCCTTACCCACCTCATTTGATTTCTTCCCCCCAAATTAATTACTCTCCACTTAAATTCACTCTATGGATTTCCAAAACTTTAATTTAACTCAAGGAACGGAGGATTTAACGGAAGGATCTAGGGGTGCTTTACAAAGGGGAAATTAGGGCTTTTGAACCCAACCCCCAAAATCATGATAATTTCTTACTCTAAATCTTGGATTTAACTTCTTTAATACTAGATTTGATTGTATTGTTGAGATTTGATGGAATTTTATAGGAAAATCAAAAACCCTAATTTTGTGAATAGTGAAATTTGGGGAAAATGAAATGAAAAATTATAGAAAGTCCAAACGATGTAAAAATGGTGGATATAGAATGATGAAAATAAATTTTTGGATTTGGGAAAAATTAAGGTTTGTGCAAAATTAGGAAAAAATTTATAAACCCTAGAATTGAGTAAAATTTAACATTAAATTTGAAATTATTGGTTTAAGAAGGCCAATTAGGACTTAAAAAGGATTTCATTGGATTTAAATTGAAAATTGGAAGTGAATACTCTCCTAAGAGGTGAGTGGATAATTATGTTTCATATGAATGAGTAAATTGTTTTCAATTATGATTTATGAATTAAATTTTGAAATGAATTTGAAATGAATTTATAATATTTTTGTCATTGTGGTGTGTTTGAAATGAAATTACGAAATATCCATGACTCATGACCTTGAATATTGAATTATTTGTATCATGTTACATTTGGACACTCATGTAAATTGTGAAATGTTGTTTTACCTTGTAATTGAGTATAAATTGATTTATAAATTGAGTTTGGTAACATGGTACTGAAAAATGATTATAATCTAAGTCTTACCATGGACTGAACCATTGGGGTAGCGTGGTTAAGACTGGTTAAAATTTGATTTGGTGGTAGGTGGATTGGAGAGCCTTCTCAAGCTGCCGTGATAACATGGTAATACCCCACAGAACTCCGGGCCAACACCAAGGTGAAGGAGATTTTATGAAAATTGTGCAAAATTTCTTGGTAGATCCTACCAACAGTCATTGGTAGGAAAATATTTTTGGCAAATTCCAAAATTATAGAAATAAAAGTTTAAGTTGCTAATTTGCATATTTGAGTCATGGTGGCTTGATACTGATTGTTTTATGTAAAAGATTTCTTTTATTGCATTAAATTATATTTGATATATGTGTTTGGCACCACCACCCTCACCCCTCATTTATGTGTTATATACCATTGCACTCCACTCACTGGGTATTTATAATACCCACTCCTCTCTTTTAAATTTTTCAAAGGAAATTTAGGTGGGAGACATCACTTTGAGTCATTCAAAAAAGTTATTTTTACTGAATCTCAATAGGTATTGGGATGTAGATTTCATTTTGGGATTGATGTAATATGATCCTTGGAATGAAACTTTTGTACTCTTCATTTTGTTTGGATTTGATTGATATTTGCTTTATTTCTTTTTGATCAAGTATTGGTAAAATCTTTATTTGGACAATGTGGAATTTGTTAATTTTACTTAAATTCTTCTTTCGCAAAACTTATTGTTTTTATTGGGACATTTGGATTTTATTATAAATTTTGAGTTTGTAAATGTATGAGAATGTGTTGGAAATTGTTTAGAAGGCTGTATTAGCCAAATTGCATGTGTGTATGAGCAGAGAAAGATCAAGTGGATCTTTGATTGTGTGATAAATGCATCCATCTTTGAAATAGGGATGGACCGGGTGGGTCCTTTGATTTTGTATGGATGCATATTTGTTTATTTTGATAGATTTCATTATTTTGGAAAATTGTTGCATGAGTTGAATGTCTTGTGTTATCCTGATATATGGGGAGGTCATACCCGTATGTCAAGATAACACTACGGTTGTTACGTGCTCGATAGGAGAGTCAGGGTGTGACACCATAAGTAATGACTTTTCTTAAAAGACTCTAAACTTTTAGTGTAATGAGCGTCTTTTTGACTTTCATAAACCTTCTCTTGTAGTCCTTTAAAAGCTACGGGATTAGGCGTATTATGTATTTTTCGCCCTCATTTATGAGCAATTTTCTTGTCTAGTGAAGATTTTCACTAAAGATGCCGAAGGGTTTGTTTTCTTCTTATCAGAGCATTAACGAAGTCCAAAGCATGATTATAAAGGAGGAGCTGGAGGAAATACGATCAAACATGGCTTTGGGTAGCAATTTTGCATTGGTGGTGCCCACTGATAGAGCTAAGGTGAATAAAGCGCCCGATAATTATGTCCCTATGTACAGGCAGGTGGTGAAGTATGAGATAAAGATCCCGTATATAGGCCTGCTTGCTGAGGTGATGCACTACTGGAGGGTTTACCCCATATTGCTCATTTCTAGTGCCTAGTATTTTGTGGCTGCAATAATTTCCTTATTAGGGTTTTGTCGTCTTTGTTTTAATGTGGAGATCTTGGCGATTCTTTTTTCACTGGCATGATAGAAAAAGCAGGGTTCTACCCACGGTTGGCATCAGTTGCAAACCTATCCAGATTTTTAGTAGAAGTTTTATTATAGTGAATCAAAAGTAAGCTCTGGGTATAAAAGTTTTTTTTCATAAAGTTCTTGAATAGAGATCTTTTGCTTGCATTGCCGAATGCAAAGCAAGAACCATTACTAAAGGGAAATCCTCCGCTTGCTACTTGCCATTCCCAGTTTTTTAGGTCCATCAAGTGATACTGTGAGTCTACTCATCGGGACATTTGGGTGGACTCGCTAGTGGATAATCAAACGTTACTACTAGTGGACTTGTTGATTGATGAGAGAAGGAAAATCGTTAGGTCCGTCTTCTTGGAGCAGAAGGAAAAGGAGCTGGTAGACAATCCGAAGCTAGTGGAGCGCTCTATGCTAGATATGATTTCAACTGATACGAGTGTGAGGCCTAACACAAAAAAACCGCGTGAGCACATTGAAGGGTCCCCAAGGAGGGGGTCATCGAAGTCGAAAAGGAGAAGAGTCCATCTGCTTGAGTTTCCTAAAGAGAAGGAGCCGTACCGAGGGGCTGGGAAGCATGCGTCTCCAGTTATGTCGACGCGTTCCAAGGAAGGAGATGACCATAAGGAAGCTGAAGAATGCGTGTCTCCCATTATGTCAAGACGTTCTTCGTTTGTAAGAGTGGGAACAGAGGGAGCATTCTATTATCTGATACATCTTCCTCTTTATAGGATGTCAAAGAAAGTACACTGATCCAAGAAGCTCTGGAGACAAAGGCACCTCCAGACACGGCTGCTTCCTTGAGAGGGGGCTCCTCAGTGGGGTCTCATGTTCCAGCCGTGCACATTGGCAAGACATCCGTTCGGTCTCTTGTAGGGCTATAGAGCCGCTGTTGTGAAAGAATGGAGGAAGAGGGATTCCCATTGTTCGCTTCTGTCAAGCCTTTCGATCCCCAAAAGGATGGACAAGAGGGGGGATCCATTATTGTCTGCATGAGAGGTCAAAGTTTGATTGCGTTGATACCGAAGGGACATTTCAGTTAGCCAATCGATTCAACTTTCGGGACCTTGATGTAGAATTGACGAAACCATATCCTGAGCGGGTGGATAGGGTCTTCAATCTTTTTGTTTGACAGTATTGTCCTAACCGAAACTTATCCCATTTAGTTTTTCACTTTGATTGACTTGTGTGGTTTTTCCTTACACTGCAACTTTGGCAGAACTTCAGAGGCAGTGGAGGAAGCTATTGGGAAGGCAGGGCAATCATCTGGGGAATCAGATTTTGTTATTATAGGATGCTCTAAAAGAGAGAAGCGCTTAAGTTGAGAGCGTCTCCAACGCCTTACTTGCTGAGAGAAAGGAGCTGATCAAGATTTTAGGAGAGAGATTGGCATTCGCCCAAAAGCGATGTGAAGAGTTAGAAGCCGAATGACACGTTCACGTTGGTTGCTTGATAACTATGTAGAGTTTGGTACAGTTGCGGGAAGAGTCCCTTCGAGAAGTGAAGCAAAAGATTTCACATCTTGAGGAATCTAACCTAGCCCTTAGGCATTCCCAACGCAAGCTACTAGAAAGGCTAAGGTGTGCTGAAGCGATAGCCCGTGAAACAGGAATGTACGAGGCCTTACCCCCTCTGGAGGGGATAGTTAGCTAGACAACGGTAAGCGAAGGTCCCGTTTTTGTAGCTCTAGATCATGTCAAGCTATTGCAGCTCGAACAATCGTGGAGTCCCCTTCTTTTGAGACCTCAGCACTTTCTCTTCCCCAATCCAGTTGTAAATTTGTATCTTTATTTGGAACACTTTTTGTCACTTGGTGTATTTGCCCTTTTGTAAGGGTTTTTTCTTAGGTTGAATGCATGTTTTTCTTTGATTAAATGCCTTATTGGCGATTTATCTTTTCTTGGTTTCCTAACCACTTATAAGGGTATTCCTTTCTTCTTTTTCTTCTACTTCTTCTTCAGGCTAGGGACATGACTCTCCATTACAAATTAGATAATTTATCACAAGCAAACCTTCTAAAAAAGTTATAAAATCTAATATGCTAAGAAACACTTTAATTCCCAAATAAATAATAAGTAAATATAAAAATATAAAAAGGATTAGTCTACTTTAGTAAAGTGATCAATAAAGATTAGATTAATCATTTCTTTTTTTTTTAATTATCGAATTGGATTAGATTTTTGAGCGCACAAAACCCTCGTAACATTTTCTATACTCAAATTTAAAATTTTATTTAAAAGATATCAGTGTTTAATCACAATACCGACTAAGGTTCGTTAGACTAACCATTTTTAATGCAATTTACGTATACTATGATAATTTATCTTTTTACTGTGAACAATGAAATGTTACATCATGTGATAAAAATATTTGATAACTTTTTGTCATTTATTTTTATTAATATTTGTCTATAAATAGATTTCTTGCATTTGTCTAGGCAATGCTTCTCAGAATTAGTCCAAGAAGAAGTTCCGTTGCCGGGAATCGAACCCGGGTCTTTCGGGTGAGAGCCGAATATCCTAACCGACTAGACTACAATGGATTTTGCTTATGGCATAAAATATGTTATTACTGAGAGACCCTTGAAATCTTTCTCAATCGACTCCATTTTTCCAATCTATGCAAAAGAAAAAAAATCCTATACCTCGTCTTCTTCTCTACCACAATTTCTCCAATAATGTCGTCTAATTTTATTGTTCTTTTGTCTCAAATTTTCAACCCCATTATATAATGGAAATCAAATGTGCATTCGCAAACAACTCATTCTCCCAATCCAAACAGACCACTGGTAAGATCCCTTTTGCTTAATCAGTGAATTTGACTCAAATTTAAGCATATGCTGCCTATCCCTTTACTTGTCTCTCAAATGTGGTTTAATTTATCATAATTGTTATTTTTTTTTCTGGCACACGCAATCACCCTAATCTTTGTTCTTGTTGTTGTTGGGTTTTTTTTTTTTTTTTTTATTTTAAGTCTTCTTTAAAACCTATGATCTTCTCTTGCTTAAATTTTGTGTTAATTTTGTCCATGGCTGAAACTTGTGTACTGCCAGCCTCTGAAAGGTAGTATAATTCCAAGTGGGTATTGTTGGGTTTTGAAGATTGATTTTGTGTCTTGGAGTTTTAGTTTTATCTTGCTTATAGTTCGGGTGTGCTCTGATTTTCTCCTAATTTTCTTCATATGTGAAGATCCCTATGTGCCTGACATAAGAAGAATTTTCGATTACAAGTGGAAATTATTGGAAATCATTCAAAGTTACTCTGAAGTCTGAAATCAGCATCCGAAAATCTATGAATTCTTGGTTTGTTTTGAGGAAAATCAATGACCGAATGTTTAAAATTTGTTGGGTAAAGTATTTCAGCTTGACCCACTTTAGCTTCAAACTAGTAGAACACTTACTTTCTATAACCAAAGGGTCTGCAAGGACAAAGCTTTTGCTGATGGGTAGTTGCTATGCGAAGATCCAAAGTTGCGACTAACGACTCAAGAAGTGCTTGTTAATTTATTTACTTTAGTATCATTTTTATTATATTTATTTGAGGATATGAATTGAGGAAGCAGATCTCAAGAGGTGGTCTTGCTCCACATGAACTTGTCTTCGAAGTTAATCTTTTATAACTCTTTCTCCTTTGGTGCAGATCACCAATGGTTACAGAATGTCGATAAGGCTCCAAATGTTTCTCTGGGAGAAGCTATGAGAACAAGGCTCAAACAGTTTGCTGCAATGAATAAGCTCAAGAAAAAAGCTTTAACGACAGAAATTACGGGACAATTGATTTTCCCTTGGAGTCTTTATCTCCGTTGGTTAGCCTTTAACTTGAAAATAAACATTTTATTTTTTTCCAAGTGTATTTAGTTATTACTTTCTATAGGTCATGGCTGATCATTTTGCTGTAGAGGAAGCCGTTGGAATTAAGGAAGCCTTCCAACAGATGGACACTACCAATAAAGGCAAGATCAACCTCCATGATTTAAGTTCTGGGTTGCAAAAGCTGCCACCATATCGGTGACTAAGGTCTAAAAATGCCTATGGAAACTGTAAGTGTTCCAGACCATTCTTGGATATGATTCCAACCAACTTCACGGATTCCAATAACATGAAATTTTTATAATATCACTGTTAGAGCAATAATTTGAAGTCCCACCCTATTTGTGAGTTCAACACATGCTCAGATGACAAAATTAAAAGCAATGAAGTGCGATCAGTAGGAGGCAATTCAAAAACACTTCCAATTTGTGCACTTCAAGATAAAGATGTCTTTTGATAATAAAACCATTGGGCTGGTGTGGACGTGCCGGAGTGGTTATCGGGCATGACTAGAAATCATGTGGGCTCTGCCCGCGCAGGTTCGAATCCTGCCGTTCACGATTTTATTTAATTGGTCATTCAAACGGCCAACCTATTGTAAAAACACTTTTTTTAAGCTCAAATTGATAACATGATATGTCCAAGAGTTGTTATAATCACCATCCCATCAGCTATTAATAGGGATGTTGGAAAATATCAGATGATATCAGCTCGCCAACTCAAAGACTTTGTAATTCCAAGTGAAATTCTGCATGAAGTGCTTCTGCTTCATTGGAGTTGTCAATGAGTAAGCATCCAATGAACTTATGAATCCTAAGTTGTTGGCAAAGTTGAGTTCAAAATCATCAGGCCAAAGTTAACTGGTTTTCTGGCCAAGCAGTGTAGAAGTTCCTCTGTTCTAATATGTTATCATCACGATCAAGAGTTTGGGCCCCAAAAGCAGATTGAAAAGAAGAGAATGTATGGTATCTTGTTTATCTTTTCTTGGTTTCCTAACCACTTATAAGGGTATTCCTTTCTTCTTTTTCTTCTACTTCTTCTTCAGGCTAGGGACATGACTCTCCATTATAAATTAGATAATTTATCACAAGCAAACCTTCTAAAAAAGTTATAAAATCTAATATGCTAAGAAACACTTTAATTCCCAAATAAATAATAAGTAAATATAAAAATATAAAAAGGATTAGTGTACTTTAGTCTAGTGATCAATAAAGATTAGATTAATCATTTCTTTTTTTTTTTTAATTATTGGTATTCGATATTCACCTTTGGGTTGACTTAGTTTGGATCGAATCGGATTAGATTTTTGAGCACACAAAACCCTCGTAACATTTTCTATACTCAAATTTAAAATTTTATTTAAAAGATATCAGTGTTTAATCACAGTACCGACTAAGGTTCGTTAGACTAACCATTTTTAATGCAATTTACATATACTATGATAATTTATCTTTTTACTGTGAACAATGAAATGTTACATCATGTGATAAAAATATTTGATAACTTCTTGTCATTTATTTTTATTAATATTTGTCTATAAATAGATTTCTTGCATTTGTCTAGGCAATGCTTCTCAGAATTAGTCCAAGAAGAAGTTCCGTTGCCGGGAATCGAACCCGGGTCTTTCGGGTGAGAGCCGAATATCCTAACCGACTAGACTACAACGGATTTTGCTTATGGCATAAAATATGTTATTACTCAGAGACCCTTGAAATCTTTCTCAATCGACTCCATTTTTCCAATCTATGCAAAAGAAAAAAAATCCTATACCTCGTCTTCTTCTCTACCACAATTTCTCCAATAATGTCGTCTAATTTTATTGTTCTTTTGTCTCAAATTTTCAACCCCATTATATAATGGAAATCAAATGTGCATTCGCAAACAACTCATTCTCCCAATCCAAACAGACCACTGGTAAGATCCCTTTTGCTTAATCAGTGAATTTGACTCAAATTTAAGCATATGCTGCCTATCCCTTTACTTGTCTCTCAATGACAGTTGGGATTTGAGGGTGGAAATGAAATGTGGTTTAATTTATCATAATTGTTATTTTTTTTTTCTGGCACACGCAATCACCCTAATCTTTGTTCTTATTGTTGTTGGGTTTTTTTTTTTTTTTTTTATTTTAAGTCTTCTTTAAAACCTATGATCTTCTCTTGCTTAAATTTTGTGTTAATTTTGTCCATGGCTGAAACTTGTGTCTTGACCTACGAAAGGTAGTATAATTCCAAGTGGGTATTGTTGGGTTTTGAAGATTGATTTTGTGTCTTGGAGTTTTAGTTTTATCTTGCTTATAGTTCGGGTGTGCTCTGATTTTCTCCTAATTTTCTTCATATGTGAAGATCCCTATATGCCTGACATAAGAAGAGTTTTCGATTACAAGTGGAAATTATTGGAAATCATTCAAAGTTACTCTGAAGTCTGAAATCAGCATCCGAAAATCTATGAATTCTTGGTTTGTTTTGAGGAAAATCAATGACCGAATGTTTAAAATTTGTTGGGTAAAGTATTTCAGCTTGACCCACTTTAGCTTCAAACTAGTAGAACACTTACTTTTTATAACCAAAGGGTCTGCAAGGACAAAGCTTTTGCTGATGGGTAGTTGCTATGCGAAGATCCAAAGTTGCGACTAACGACTCAAGAAGTGCTTGTTAATTTATTTACTTTAGTATCATTTTTATTATATTTATTTGAGGATATGAATTGAGGAAGCAGATCTCGAGAGGTGGTCTTGCTCCACATGAACTTGTCTTCGAAGTTAATCCTTTATAACTCTTTCTCCTTTGGTGCAGATCACCAATGGTTACAGAATGTCGATAAGGCTCCAAATGTTTCTCTGGGAGAAGCTATGAGAACAAGGCTCAAACAGTTTGCTGCAATGAATAAGCTCAAGAAAAAAGCTTTAACGACAGAAATTACGGGACAATTGATTTTCCCTTGGAGTCTTTATCTCAGTTGGTTAGCCTTTAACTTGAAAATAAACATTTTATTTTTTTCCAAGTGTATTTAGTTATTACTTTCTACAGGTCATGGCTGATCATTTTTCTGTGGAGGAAGCCGTTGGAATTAAGGAAGCCTTCCAACAGATGGACACTACCAATAAAGGCAAGATCAACCTCCATGATTTAAGTTCTGGGTTGCAAAAGCTGCCACCATATCGGTGACTAAGGTCTAAAAATGCCTATGGAAACTGTAAGTGTTCCAGACCATTCTTGGATATGATTCCAACCAACTTAACGGATTCCAATAACATGAAATTTTTATAATATCACTGTTAGAGCAATAATTTGAAGTCCCACCCTATTTGTGAGTTCAACACATGCTCAGATGACAAAATTAAAACCAATGAAGTGCGATCAGTAGGAGGCAATTCAAAAACACTTCCAATTTGTGCACTTCAAGATAAAGATGTCTTTTGATTATAAAACCATTGGGCTGGTGTGGACGTGCCGGAGTGGTTATCGGGCATGACTAGAAATCATGTGGGCTCTGCCCGCGCAGGTTCGAATCCTGCCGTTCACGATTTTATTTAATTGGTCATTCAAACGGCCAACCTATTGTAAAAAGACTTTTTTTAAGCTCAAATTGATAGCATGATATGTCCAAGAGTTGTTATAATCACCATCCCATCAGCTATTAATAGGGATGTTGGAAAAGATCAGATGATATCAGCTCGCCAACCCAAAGACTTTGTAATTCCAAGTGAAATTCTGCATGAAGTGCTTCTGCTTCATTGGAGTTGTCAATGAGTAAGCATCCAATGAACTTATGAATCCTAAGTTGTTGGCAAAGTTGAGTTCAAAATCATCAGGCCAAAGTTAACTGGTTTTCTGGCCAAGCAGTGTAGAAGTTCCTCTGTTCTAATATGTTATCATCACGATCAAGAGTTTGGGCCCCAAAAGCAGATTGAAAAGAAGAGAATGTGTGGTATCTTGTTTATCTTTTCTTGGTTTCCTAACCACTTATAAGGGTATTCCTTTCTTCTTTTTCTTCTACTTCTTCTTCAGGCTAGGGATATGACTCTCCATTATAAATTAGATAATTTATCACAAGCAAACCTTCTAAAAAAGTGATAAAATCTAATATGCTAAGAAACACTTTAATTCCCAAATAAATAATAAGTAAATATAAAAATATAAAAAGGATTAGTGTACTTTAGTCTAGTGATCAATAAAGATTAGATTAATCATTTCTTTTTTTTTTTTAATTATTGGTATTCGATATTCACCTTTGGGTTGACTTAGTTTGGATCGAATCGGATTAGATTTTTGAGCGCACAAAACCCTCGTAACATTTCTATACTCAAAATTAAAATTTTATTTAAAAGATATCAGGGTTTAATCACAGTACCGACTAAGGTTCGTTAGACTAACCATTTTTAATGCAATTTACATATACTATGATAATTTATCTTTTTACTGTGAACAATGAAATGTTACATCATGTGATAAAAATATTTGATAACTTTTTGTCATTTATTTTTATTAATATTTGTCTATAAATAGATTTCTTGCATTTGTCTAGGCAATGCTTCTCAGAATTAGTCCAAGAAGAAGTTCCGTTGCCGGGAATCGAACCCGGGTCTTTCGGGTGAGAGCCGAATATCCTAACCGACTAGACTACAACGGATTTTGCTTATGGCATAAAATATGTTATTACTCAGAGACCCTTGAAATCTTTCTCAATCGACTCCATTTTTCCAATCTATGCAAAAGAAAAAAGATCCTATACCTCGTCTTCTTCTCTACCACAATTTCTCCAACAATGTCGTCTAATTTTACTGTTCTTTTGTCTCAAATTTTCAACCCCATTATATAATGGAAATCAAATGCGCATTCGCAAACAACTCATTCTCCCAATCCAAACAGACCACTGATAAGATCCCTTTTGCTTAATCAGTGAATTTGACTCAAATTTAAGCATTTGCTGCCTATCCCTTTACTTGTCTCTCAATGACAGTTGGGATTTGAGGGTGGAAATGAAATGTGGTTTAATTTATCGTAATTGTTATTTTTTTTTTCTGGCACACGCAGTCACCCAAATCTTTGTTCTTATTGTTGTTGGGTTTTTTTTTCCTTTCTATTTTAAGTCTTCTTTAAAACCTATGATCTTCTCTTGCTTAAATTTTGTGTTAATTTTGTCCATGGCTGAAACTTGTGTACTGCCAGCCTCTGAAAGGTAGTATAATTCCAAGTGGGTATTGTTGGGTTTTGAAGATTGATTTTGTGTCTTGGAGTTTTAGTTTTATCTTGCTTATAGTTCGGGTGTGCTCTGATTTTCTCCTAATTTTTTTCATATGTGAAGATCCCTATATGCCTGACATAAGAAGAATTTTCGATTACAAGTGGAAATTATTGGAAATCATTCAAAGTTACTCTGAAGTCTGAAATCAGCATCCGAAAATCTATGAATTCTTGGTTTGTTTTGAGGAAAATCAATGACCGAATGTTTAAAATTTGTTGGGTAAAGTATTTCAGCTTGACCCACTTTAGCTTCAAACTAGTAGATCACTTACTTTCTATAACCAAAGGGTCTGCAAGGACAAAGCTTTTGCTGATGGGTAGTTGCTATGCGAAGATCCAAAGTTGCGACTAACGACTCAAGAAGTGCTTGTTAATTTATTTACTTTAGTATCATTTTTATTATATTTATTTGAGGATATGAATTGAGGAAGCAGATCTCAAGAGGTGGTCTTGCTCCACATGAACTTGTCTTCGAAGTTAATCTTTTATAACTCTTTCTCCTTTGGTGCAGATCACCAATGGTTACAGAATGTCGATAAGGCTCCAAATGTTTCTCTGGGAGAAGCTATGAGAACAAGGCTCAAACAGTTTGCTGCAATGAATAAGCTCAAGAAAAAAGCTTTAACGACAGAAATTACGGGACAATTGATTTTCCCTTGGAGTCTTTATCTCCGTTGGTTAGCCTTTAACTTGAAAATAAACATTTTATTTTTTTCCAAGTGTATTTAGTTATTACTTTCTACAGGTCATGGCTGATCATTTTTCTGTGGAGGAAGCCGTTGGAATTAAGGAAGCCTTCCAACAGATGGACACTACCAATAAAGGCAAGATCAACCTCCATGATTTAAGTTCTGGGTTGCAAAAGCTGCCACCATATCGGTGACTAAGGTCTAAAAATGCCTATGGAAACTGTAAGTGTTCCAGACCATTCTTGGATATGATTCCAACCAACTTCACGGATTCCAATAACAAGAAATTTTTATAATATCACTGTTAGAGCAATAATTTGAAGTCCCACCCTATTTGTGAGTTCAACACATGCTCAGATGACAAAATTAAAACCAATGAAGTGCGATCAGTAGGAGGCAATTCAAAAACACTTCCAATTTGTGCACTTCAAGATAAAGATGTCTTTTGATTATTAAACCATTGGGCTGGTGTGGACGTGCCGGAGTGGTTATCGGGCATGACTAGAAATCATGTGGGCTCTGCCCGCGCAGGTTCGAATCCTGCCGTTCACGATTTTATTTAATTGGTCATTCAAACGGCCAACCTATTGTAAAAACAATTTTTTTTAAGCTCAAATTGATAACATGATATGTCCAAGAGTTGTTATAATCACCATCCCAACAGCTATTAATAGGGATGTTGGAAAATATCAGATGATATCAGCTCGCCAACCCAAAGACTTTGTAATTCCAAGTGAAATTCAGCATGAAGTGCTTCTGCTTCATTGGAGTTGTCAATGAGTAAGCATCCAATGAACTTATGAATCCTAAGTTGTTCGCAAAGTTGAGTTCAAAATCATCAGGCCAAAGTTAACTGGTTTTCGGGCCAAGCAGTGTGGTAGTTCCTCTGTTCTAATATGTTATCATCACGATCAAGAGTTTGGGCCGCAAAAGCAGATTGAAAAGAAGAGAATGTATGGTATCTTGTTTATCTTTTCTTGGTTTCCTAACCACTTATAAGGGTATTCCTTTCTTCTTTTTCTTCTACTTCTTCTTCAGGCTAGGAACATGTCTCTCCATTATAAATTAGATAATTTATCACAAGCAAACCTTCTAAAAAAGTTATAAAATCTAATATGCTAAGAAACACTTTAATTCCCAAATAAATAATAAGTAAATATAAAAATATAAAAAGGATTAGTGTACTTTAGTCTAGTGATCAATAAAGATTAGATTAATCATTTCTTTTTTTTTTTTAATTATTGGTATTCGATATTCACCTTTGGGTTGACTTAGTTTGGATCGAATCGGATTAGATTTTTGAGCGCACAAAACCCTCGTAACATTTTCTATACTCAAATTTAAAATTTTATTTAAAAGATATCAGTGTTTAATCATAGTACTGACTAAGGTTCGTTAGACTAACCATTTCTAATGCAATTTACGTATACTATGATAATTTATCTTTTTACTGTGAACAATGAAATGTTACATCATGTGATAAAAATATTTGATAACTTTTTCTCATATATTTTTCTTAATATTTGTCTATAAATAGATTTCTTGCATTTGTCTAGGCAATGCATCTCAAAATTAGTCCAAGAAGAAGTTCCGTTGCCGGGAATCGAACCCGGGTCTTTCGGGTGAGAGCCGAATATCCTAACCGACTAGACTACAACGGATTTTGCTTATGGCATAAAATATGTTATTACTCAGAGACCCTTGAAATCTTTCTCAATCGACTCCATTTTTCCAATCTATGCAAAAGAAAAAAAATCCTATACCTCGTTTTCTTCTCTTCCACATTTTCTCCAATAATGTCGTCTAATTTTATTGTTGTTTTGTCTCAAATTTTCAACCCCATTATATAATGGAAATCAAATGTGCATTCGCAAACAACTCATTCTCCCAATCCAAACAGACCACTGGTAAGATCCCTTTTGCTTAATCAGTGAATTTGACTCAAATTTAAGCATATGCTACGTATCCCTTTACTTGTCTCTCAATGACAGTTGGGAATTGAGGGTGGAAATGAAATGTGGTTTAATTTATCATAATTGTTATTTTTTTTTCTGGCACACGCAATCACCCTAATCTTTGTTCTTATTGTTGTTGGGTTTTTTTTTTTTTTTTTTATTTTAAGTCTTCTTTAAAACCTATGATCTTCTCTTGCTTAAATTTTGTGTTAATTTTGTCCATGGCTGAAACTTGTGTACTGCCAGCCTCTGAAAGGTAGTATAATTCCAAGTGGGTATTGTTGGGTTTTGAAGATTGATTTTATGTCTTGGAGTTTTAGTTTTATCTTGCTTATAGTTCGGGTGTGCTCTGATTTTCTCCTAATTTTCTTCATATGTGAAGATCCCTATATGCCTGACATAAGAAGAATTTTCGATTACAAGTGGAAATTATTGGAAATCATTCAAAGTTACTCTGAAGTCTGAAATCAGCATCCGAAAATCTATGAATTCTTGGTTTGTTTTGAGGAAAATCAATGACCGAATGTTTAAAATTTGTTGGGTAAAGTATTTCAGCTTGACCCACTTTAGCTTCAAACTAGTAGAACACTTACTTTCTATAACCAAAGGGTCTGCAAGGACAAAGCTTTTGCTGATGGGTAGTTGCTATGCGAAGATCCAAAGTTGCGACTAACGACTCAAGAAGTGCTTGTTAATTTATTTACTTTAGTATCATTTTTATTATATTTATTTGAGGATATGAATTGAGGAAGCAGATCTCAAGAGGTGGTCTTGCTCCACATGAACTTGTCTTCGAAGTTAATCTTTTATAACTCTTTCTCCTTTGGTGCAGATCACCAATGGTTACAGAATGTCGATAAGGCTCCAAATGTTTCTCTGGGAGAAGCTATGAGAACAAGGCTCAAACAGTTTGCTGCAATGAATAAGCTCAAGAAAAAAGCTTTAACGACAGAAATTACGGGACAATTGATTTTCCCTTGGAGTCTTTGTCTCCGTTGGTTAGCCTTTAACTTGAAAATAAACATTTTATTTTTTTCCAAGTGTATTTAGTTATTACTTTCTATAGGTCATGGCTGATCATTTTTCTGTGGAGGAAGCCGTTGGAATTAAGGAAGCCTTCCAACAGATGGACACTACCAATAAAGGCAAGATCAACCTCCATGATTTAAGTTCTGGGTTGCAAAAGCTGCCACCATATCGGTGACTAAGGTCTAAAAATGCCTATGGAAACTGTAAGTATTCCAGACCATTCTTGGATATGATTCCAACCAACTTCACGGATTCCAATAAAATGAAATTTTTATAATATCACTGTTAGAGCAATAATTTGAAGTCCCACCCTATTTGTGAGTTCATCACATGCTCAGATGACAAAATTAAAACCAATGAAGTGCGATCAATAGGAGGCAATTCAAAAACACTTCCAATTTGTGCACTTCAAGATAAAGATGTCTTTTGATAATAAAACCATTGGGCTGGTGTGGACGTGCCGGAGTGGTTATCGGGCATGACTAGAAATCATGTGGGCTCTGCCCGCGCAGGTTCGAATCCTGCCGTTCACGATTTTATTTAATTGGTCATTCAAACGGCCAACCTATTGTAAAAACACTTTTTTTAAGCTCAAATTGATAACATGATATGTCCAAGAGTTGTTATAATCACCATCCCATCAGCTATTAATAGGGATGTTGGAAAATATCAGATGATATCAGCTCGCCAACCCAAAGACTTTGTAATTCCAAGTGAAATTCTGCATGAAGTGTTCTGCTTCATTGGAGTTGTCAATGAGTAAGCATCAAATGAACTTATGAATCCTAAGTTGTTGGCAAAGTTGAGTTCAAAATCATCAGGCCAAAGTTAACTGGTTTTCTGGCCAAGCAGTGTAGAAGTTCCTCTGTTCTAATATGTTATCATCACGATCAAATGTTTGGGCCCCAAAAGCAGATTGAAAAGAAGAGAATGTATGGTATCTTGTTTATCTTTTCTTGGTTTCCTAACCACTTATAAGGGTATTCCTTTCTTCTTTTTCTTCTACTTCTTCTTCAGGCTAGGGACATGACTCTCCATTACAAATTAGATAATTTATCACAAGCAAACCTTCTAAAAAAGTTATAAAATCTAATATGCTAAGAAACACTTTAATTCCCAAATAAATAATAAGTAAATATAAAAATATAAAAAGGATTAGTGTACTTTAGTCTAGTGATCAATAAAGATTAGATTAATCATTTCTTTTTTTTTTAATTATTGGTATTCGATATTCACCTTTGGGTTGACTTAGTTTGGATCGAATCGGATTAGATTTTTGAGCGCACAAAACCCTCGTAACATTTTCTATACTCAAATTTAAAATTTTATTTAAAAGATATCAGTGTTTAATCATAGTATCGACTAAGGTTCGTTAGACTAACCATTTCTAATGCAATTTACGTATACTATGATAATTTATCTTTTTTCTGTGAACAATGAAATGTTACATCATGTGATAAAAATATTTGATAACTTTTTCTCATTTATTTTTATTAATATTTGTCTATAAATAGATTTCTTGCATTTGTCTAGGCAATGCTTCTCAGAATTAGTCCAAGAAGAAGTTCCGTTGCCGGGAATCGAACCCGGGTCTTTCGGGTGAGAGCCGAATATCCTAACCGACTAGACTACAACGGATTTTGCTTATGGCATAAAATATGTTATTACTCAGAGACCCTTGAAATCTTTCTCAATCGACTCCATTTTTCCAATCTATGCAAAAGAAAAAAAAATCCTATACCTCGTCTTCTTCTCTACCACAATTTCTCCAATAATGTCGTCTAATTTTATTATTCTTTTGTCTCAAATTTTCAACCCCATTATATAATGGAAATCAAATGTGCATTCGCAAACAACTCATTCTCCCAATCCAAACAGACCACTGGTAAGATCCCTTTTGCTTAATCAGTGAATTTGACTCAAATTTAAGCATATGCTACGTATCCCTTTACTTGTCTCTGAATGACAGTTGGGATTTGAGGGTGGAAATGAAATGTGGTTTAATTTATCATAATTGTTATTTTTTTTTCTGGCACACGCAATCACCCTAATCTTTGTTCTTGTTGTTGTTGGGTTTTTTTTTTATTTTTTTTATTTTAAGTCTTCTTTAAAACCTATGATCTTCTCTTGCTTCAATTTTGTGTTAATTTTGTCCATGGCTGAAACTTGTGCACTGCCAGCCTCTGAAAGGAAGTATAATTTCAAGTGGGTGTTGTTGGGTTTTGAAGATTGATTTTGTGTCTTGGAGTTTTAGTTTTATCTTGCTTATAGTTCGGGTGTGCTATGATTTTCTCCTAATTTGCTTCATATGTGAAGATCCCTATGTGCCTGACATAAGAAGAATTTTCAATTACAAGAGGGAATTATTGGAAATCATTCAAAGTTACTCTGAAGTCTGAAATCAGCATCCGAAAATCTATGAATTCTTGGTTTGTTTTGAGGAAAATCAATGACCGAGTGCTTAAAATTTGTTGGGTAAAGTATTTCAGCTAGACCCACTTTTGCCTCAAACTAGAAGAATATTTACTTTCTATAACCAAAGGGTTTGCAAGGACAAAGCTTTTGCTGATGGGTAGTTGCTATGCGAAGATCCAAAGTTGCGACTAACGACTCAAGAAGTGCTTGTTAATTTATTTACTTTAGTATCATTTTTATTATATCTATTTGAGGATATGAATTGAGGAAGCAGATCTCGAGAGGTGGTCTTGCTCCACATGAACTTGTCTTCGAAGTTAATCCTTTATAACTCTTTCTCCTTTGGTGCAGATCACCAATGGTTACAGAATGTCGATAAGGCTCCAAATGTTTCTCTGGGAGAAGCTATGAGAACAAGGCTCAAACAGTTTGCTGCAATGAATAAGCTCAAGAAAAAAGCTTTAACGACAGAAATTATGGGACAATTGATTTTCCCTTGGAGTCTTTATCTCCGTTGGTTAGCCTTTAACTTGAAAATAAACATTTTATTTTTTTCCAAGTGTATTTAGTTATTACTTTCTACAGGTCATGGCTGATCATTTTTCTGTGGAGGAAGCCGTTGGAATTAAGGAAGCCTTCCAACAGATGGACACTACCAATAAAGGCAAGATCAACTTCCATGACTTAAGTTCTGGGTTGCAAAAGCTGCCACCATATCGGTGACTAAGGTCTAAAAATGCCTATGGAAACTGTAAGTGTTCCAGCCCATTCTTGGATATGATTGTCTTGGATATGATTCCAACCAACTTCACGGATTCCAATAACAAGAAATTTTTATAATATCACTGTTAGAGCAATAATTTGAAGTCCCACCCTATTTGTGAGTTCAACACATGCTCAGATGACAAAATTAAAACCAATGAAGTGCGATCAGTAGGAGGCAATTCAAAAACACTTCCAATATGTGCACTTCAAGATAAAGATGTCTTTTGATAATAAAACCATTGGGCTGGTGTGGACGTGCCGGAGTGGTTATCGGGCATGACTAGAAATCATGTGGGCTCTGCCCGCGCAGGTTCGAATCCTGCCGTTCACGATTTTATTTAATTGGTCATTCAAACGGCCAACCTATTGTAAAAACAATTTTTTTTAAGCTCAAATTGATAACATGATATGTCCAAGAGTTGTTATAATCACCATCCCATCAGCTATTAATAGGGATGTTGGAAAATATCAGATGATATCAGTTTGCCAACCCAAAAACTTTGTAATTCCAAGTGAAATTCAGCATGAAGTGCTTCTGCTTCATTGGAGTTGTCAATGAGTAAGCATCCAATGAACTTATGAATCCTAAGTTGTTCGCAAAGTTGAGTTCAAAATCATCAGGCCAAAGTTAACTGGTTTTCGGGCCAAGCAGTGTGGTAGTTCCTCTGTTCTAATAAGTTATCATCTGGACCAAGAGTTTGGGCCGCAAAAGCAGATTGAAAAGAAGAGAATGTATGGTATCTTGTTTATCTTTTCTTGGTTTCCTAACCACTTATAAGGGTATTCCTTTCTTCTTTTTCTTCTACTTCTTCTTCAGGCTAGGGACATGACTCTCCATTACAAATTAGATAATTTATCACAAGCAAACCTTCTAAAAAAGTTATAAAATCTAATATGCTAAGAAACACTTTAATTCCCAAATAAATAATAAGTAAATACAAAAATATAAAAAGGATTAGTCTACTTTAGTCTAGTGATTGATAAAAGATTAGATTAATCATTTCTTTTTCTTTTAATTATTGGTATTCGATATTCACCTTGGGGTTGACTTAGTTTGGATCGAATCGGATTAGATTTTTGAGGGCACAAAACCCTCATGAAATTTTCTATACTCAAACTCAAAATTTTATTTAAAAGATATCTGTGTTTAATCATAGTATCGACTAAGGTTCGTTAGACTAACCATTTCTAATGCAATTTACGTATACTATGATAATTTATCTTTTTTCTGTGAACAATGAAATGTTACATCATGTGATAAAAATATTTGATAACTTTTTCTCATATATTTTTCTTAATATTTGTCTATAAATAGATTTCTTGCATTTGTCTAGGCAATGCATCTCAAAATTAGTCCAAGAAGAAGTTCCGTTGCCGGGAATCGAACCCGGGTCTTTCGGGTGAGAGCCGAATATCCTAACCGACTAGACTACAACGGATTTTGCTTATGGCATAAAATATGTTATTACTCAGAGACCCTTGAAATCTTTCTCAATCGACTCCATTTTTCCAATCTATGCAAAAGAAAAAAAAATCCTATACCTCGTCTTCTTCTCTACCACAATTTCTCCAACAATGTCGTCTAATTTTACTGTTCTTTTGTCTCAAATTTTCAACCCCATTATATAATGGAAATCAAATGCGCATTCGCAAACAACTCATTCTCCCAATCCAAACAGACCACTGATAAGATCCCTTTTGCTTGATCAGTGAATTTGACTCAAATTCAAGCATATGCTGCGTATCCCTTTACTTGTCTCTCAATGACAGTTGGGATTTGAAGGTGGAAATGAAATGCGGTTTAATTTATCGTAATTGTTATTTTTTTTTTCTGGCACACGCAGTCACCCAAATCTTTGTTCTTATTGTTGTTGGTTTTTTTTTTTTTTTTTTTAATTCTATTTTAAGTCTTCTTTAAAACCTATGATCTTCTCTTGCTTAAATTTTGTGTTAATTTTGTCCATGGCTGAAACTTGTGTACTGCCAGCCTCTGAAAGGAAGTATAATTTCAAGTGGGTATTGTTGGGTTTTGAAGATTGATTTTGTGTCTTGGAGTTTTAGTTTTATCTTGCTTATAGTTCGGGTGTGCTCTGATTTTCTCCTAATTTGCTTCATATGTGAAGATCCCTATGTGCCTGACAGAAGAAGAATTTTCAATTACAAGTGGGAATTATTGGAAATCATTCAAAGGTACTCTGAAGTCTGAAATCAGCATCCGAAAAACCTATGAATTCTTGGTTTGTTTTGAGGAAAATCAATGACCGAGTGTTTAAAATTTGTCGGGTAAAGTATTTCAGCTTGACCCACTTTAGCCTCAAACTAGAAGAACATTTACTTTCTATAACCAAAGGGTCTGCAAGGACAAAGCTTTTGCTGATGGGTAGTTGCTATGCGAAGATCCAAAGTTGCGACTAACGACTCAAGAAGTGCTTGTTAATTTATTTACTTTAGTATCATTTTTATTATATCTATTTGAGGATATGAATTGAGGAAGCAGATCTCGAGAGGTGGTCTTGCTCCACATGAACATGTCTTCGAAGTTAATCCTTTATAACTCTTTCTCCTTTGGTGCAGATCACCAATGGTTACAGAATGTCGATAAGGCTCCAAATGTTTCTCTGGGAGAAGCTATGAGAACAAGGCTCAAACAGTTTGCTGCAATGAATAAGCTCAAGAAAAAAGCTTTAACGACAGAAATTATGGGACAATTGATTTTCCCTTGGAGTCTTTATCTCCGTTGGTTAGCCTTTAACTTGAAAATAAACATTTTATTTTTTTCCAAGTGCATTTAGTTATTACTTTCTACAGGTCATGGCTGATCGTTTTTCTGTGGAGGAAGCTGTTGCAATTAAGGAAGCCTTCCAACAGATGGACACTACCAATAAAGGCAAGATCAACCTCCATGATTTAAGTTCTGGGTTGCAAAAGCTTGGCCACCATATTGGTGACTAAGGTCTAAAAATGCCTATGGAAACTGTAAGTGTTCCAGACCATTCTTGGATATGATTCCAACCAACTTCACGGATTCCAATAACAAGAAATTTTTATAATATCACTGTTAGAGCAATAATTTGAAGTCCCACCCTATTTGTGAGTTCAACACATGCTCAGATGACAAAATTAAAACCAATGAAGTGCGATCAGTAGGAGGCAATTCAAAAACACTTCCAATTTGTGCACTTCAAGATAAAGATGTCTTTTGATTATTAAACCATTGGGCTGGTGTGGACGTGCCGGAGTGGTTATCGGGCATGACTAGAAATCATGTGGGCTCTGCCCGCGCAGGTTCGAATCCTGCCGTTCACGATTTTATTTAATTGGTCATTCAAACGGCCAACCTATTGTAAAAACACTTTTTTTTTATGCTCAAATTGATAACATGATATGTCCAAGAGTTGTTATAATCACCATACCATCCGCTATTAATAGGGATGTTGGAAAATATCAGATGATATCAGTTTGCCAACCCAAAGACTTTGTAATTCCAAGTGAAATTCTGCATGAAGTGCTTCTGCTTCATTGGAGTTGTCAATGAGTAAGCATCCAATGAACTTATGAATCCTAAGTTGTTGGCAAAGTTGAGTTCAAAATCATCAGGCCAAAGTTAACTGGTTTTCTGGCCAAGCAGTGTGGTAGTTCCTCTATTCTAATAAGTTATCATTAGGATCAAGAGTTTGGGCCCCAAAAGCAGATTGAAAAGAAGAGAATGTATGGTATCTTGTTTATCTTTTCTTGGTTTCCTAACCACTTATAAGGGTATTCCTTTCTTCTTTTTCTTCTACTTCTTCTTCAGGCTAGGGACATGACTCTCCATTACAAATTAGATAATTTATCACAAGCAAACCTTCTAAAAAAGTTATAAAATCTAATATGCTAAGAAATAATTTAATTCCCAAATAAAAAATAAGTAAATATAAAAATATAAAAAGGATTAGTCTACTTTAGTCTAGTGATTGATAAAAGATTAGATTAATCATTTCTTTTTCTTTTAATTATTGGTATTCGATATTCACCTTGGGGTTGACTTAGTTTGGATCGAATCGGATTAGATTTTTGAGGGCACAAAACCCTCATAAAATTTTCTATACTCAAACTCAAAATTTTATTTAAAAGATATCAGTCTTTAATCACAGTATCGACTAAGGTTCGTTAGACTAACCATTTCTAATGCAATTTACGTATACTATGATAATTTATCTTTTTTCTGTGAACAATGAAATGTTACATCATGTGATAAAAATATTTGATAACTTTTTCTCATTTATTTTTATTAATATTTGTCTATAAATAGATTTCTTGCATTTGTTTAGGCAATGCTTCTCAGAATTAGTCCAGGAAGAAGTTCTGTTGTCGGGAATCGAACCCGGGTCTTTCGGGTGAGAGCCGAATATCCTAGCCGACTAGACTACCACGGATTTTGCTTATGGCATAAAATATGTTATTACTCAGCGACCCTTGAAATTTTTCTCAATCGACTCCATTTTTCCAATCTATGCAAAAGAAAAAAAAAATCCTATACCTCGTCTTCTTCTCTGCCACAATTTCTCCAACAATGTCATCTAATTTTACTGTTCTTTTGTCTCAAATTTTCAACCCCATTATATAATGGAAATCAAATGCGCATTCGCAAACAACTCATTCTCCCAATCTAAACAGACCACTGATAAGATCCCTTTTGCTTGATCAGTGAATTTGACTCAAATTCAAGCATATGCTGCGTATCCCTTTACTTGTCTCTCAATGACAGTTGGGATTTGAAGGTGGAAATGAAATGCGGTTTAATTTATCGTAATTGTTATTTTTTTTTTCTGGCACACGGAATCACCATAATCTTTGTTCTTGTTGTTGTTGGGTTTTTTTTTTTTTTATTTTAAGTCTTCATTAAAACCTATGATCTTCTCTTACTTAAATTTTGTGTTAATTTTGTCCATGGCTGAAACTTTTGTACTGCCAGCCTCTGAAAGGAAGTATAATTTCAAGTGGGTATTGTTGGGTTTTGAAGATTGATTTTGTGTCTTGGAGTTTTAGTTTTATCTTGCTTATAGTTCGGGTGTGCTATGATTTTCTCCTAATTTGCTTCATATGTGAAGATCCCTATGTGCCTGACATAAGAAGAATTTTCAATTACAAGAGGGAATTATTGGAAATCATTCAAAGTTACTCTGAAGTCTGAAATCAGCATCAAAAAATCTATGAATTCTTGGTTTGTTAGAGGAAAATCAATGACCGAGTGTAATACCGAAAATTCGGTATTTGAAATATTCTGTAAAATATCTCAGTAATTATAAAAGAAAATCTTAAAAGTTTTGATTTTCGATTTTGGGTCTTAAATTTAAATTTTTGGTATAATTAAAATACTGAGTCGTAAATTCGTAGTGGATTCTATTTTAGGTAAATTAAAAATTTCATCAGAGTAAGAATATAAAAATAAATATATATATATTTGAAAAAAAAAAAAGAGTGGGGAGACGCAGCGTTTCAGCCCGAAACGCTGCGTACCCCTTTTTCCCAAATCGATTAGGGCTGAAAGCCCTAATCGATCTCACTCCCTCACCCCCTGCTCCCTCTCTCTCTTGCGTAGTCGCCGCACTCCTCCGCCTCTCTCCCTCACCGCAAACCACCACTGGCCACCACCACCATCGTCTCTCTCCCTATACTCACTCTCCATTTCTCTCTCTATTTCCAGTCTCTGCACTCTCTCTCCCTTCGCGATTCCCCGTTCGCCATCTCGATCTCACCTCCATCGATCGCCACCACCGCGGCCACCGCAAACCACTGCGGTCGCCACCTCTTCGTCCTGCACCATCACTCTCTATCTATCTCTCCCTCGCAGTCCCTCAGTCTTCAGTGTCTCTCACCCTCACCCTCGCGCGACAGAGACCTCGCGTTCTCCCCCTCGCTCGTGTGATGCTCTGTGCGAGCATCCCTCTTCGGCAACTCACCCTAGACCAGCAGTAAATGGACATTCGAGAACCCTAGTTAGACTACGATTTCTTCCTCTCTCAGGTAAAGGCTGAACCCTAATTGTAATTCTAGGGTTCGATTGTTCATAGTAATTGAGCTAATTTACTGAACTGTACTTGGAATTTGGAACAGGTCTTGGACTGGCGAGCATACCCGAAGTTAGGGTTGTGAACTGCGAAAACCCTAGGTGAGGGAATTTCCAAACCCTTGACAAGTGAATAAATTTAGGGTTAATTTAGGGTGAGAAGACCTGTATATGTGTTGAAAGTATGCTAAATCTGAATAGAATGCGTTTTTTGAGATTTTACATGTGATTATTTAGGTTAAATCTAGAATTTGATATAAATTGGGTTGTGATAGGATGTCCTAGATAATAATAGAGTTTTGTTTGATTGAATTGCGCAGTTTTCCTTGGGATTTGAATTGAAATTGGTGTGAAATAAATTAAGATTATGTAATTCGGGAGAAAATCGGTAAATTGAGGAATATTGAAAAAAATTAAAGTCGTTAGTGATTTGAAATGATTCTAGATTGATGAAACGAAAGTTTAGGAATATAATCGTGTAGTTAAGGCTATTGTAAATAAAAGGAAAATTTAAAAACCCTTTAATAGAGCTTTAATTGTTGATTATTCGTGTTGATTGGTCTAGGTTGACCTTTGGAGACTCGAGGGGAGTCTTTTTGAGTTGATTTCGGAAATAGGGAGTGGATACCCTCCCTAGAGGTGAGTGGACGGATCGTTGTATAGTAAATAAGCAAAATGTCTTTAAATTCTTTGATAAATGATTTTGAATGAATTTTCACATGATTTATATGAAATGATTTGTGATTGTGGGATGTCTGAAATGATAATTTGAATTATGAATGCATCCTATGTGATTTTACATGAATTCGTGCCATTTGTCTTGATTACTTGATTGGTAAATGCTCGTACCATGATTATCGGATTGAATTAATAAAATATGGCACATTGTTTGAAATGGAATGATTGTGAAATGATGGTGCACGAGAGAAATGGCTATAGTCATTCCCCCACGGAGCGACCTGACGGGTGACGTGGATTGGGGTTTATATGTGAGAGAGGTATGCGGCCTCTGCTCTGCCACGTCGGACTATCCGGATTGCACCCCGGTGAGGTTCGAGCCAACGCCAAGGAAGGGGGTAGTTTTGAAAAACTAAAATGGAAAACCCCTTGGCGGGCTTCCATATTGGTTCGGCCAAACGCAAGGCGGAAGTGTTTTCGATGGGACCCTTGTGATTTTCTGAGAAAATGTTTGATATGGATGCATATTTTATAAATGATGTTGAATTACTAAAATGTTTGGATATGGAAAATGATGTTTGAAGTATGCTTTGACATTCTCCCCTTTCACCCCTTATTTATTACACAATCATGCCATTATACTCCACTCACTGAGTATTTATAATACTCACCCCTCTCTTTAACATTTTTCAGAGAAAGATTAGGCTTTTGTCAGAGATTGGAGCTTGGGGAGGGCCTACCAGCTGAATTTTGTAGGTATACATCGTGATGTATAGTCATTTTGGATCTGAACTGAATTCCATGGAAAGGAAGACTTGTACAATTCTTTTGGTACGGATTTAATTGATACTTGTTTCCTGTATAGGAACAAGTATTGATGGAATCCTTACGTGGTTTGTTGTTTATTTTTCCTTCTCCCATTTTTGGTAAAAACTCATTGTTTGAGTAGGACATTTGGTTTGTAATATTGAGAATAGTTATTTTCTTTCAATTTCACGAAGTCTTGGACAACTCATATCGTTTGGATCTTACGAACGTTTGCTTGATTCTTCAGGCAAGTGTTAGTAAGATCTTACGACTATGTTTTGAGACTTCCTGTTTGTTAAATGCTTTTCTTATACTGTGAACTTGGAAATGGCTAGGATGGCCATATTGTATGCTCGTGCATGTACAGGTTCCCTCTCCCCGATTGTGTGTTGATGTGAAATCGTGCATGTACAGGTCCCCTCTCCCCGATGTGTGCTCGTGTGTACAGGGATTGACCGGATGAGTCCTTGCATGTGTTTGTTATGTGATGTTTTGTTTTTTTTTGATGAATGATGTATAGAAAGAATTATTGTGTTGTTTTTATAGTCTTGCGGAATCCCGGTATATGGGGAGGTTCTGCCCTTGTACCGAGACAACGCGGCGGCTGTCGCGTGGTCGATCCGAGGATCGGGGCGTGACACCGAGTGTTTAAAATTTGTTGGGTAAAGTATTTCAGCTTGACCCACTTTAACCTTAAACTAGAAGAACATTTACTTTCTATAACCAAAGGGTCTGCAAGGACAAAGCTTTTGTTGATGGGTAGTTGCTATGCGAAGATCCAAAGTTGCGACTAACGACTCAAGAAGTGCTTGTTAATTTATTTATTTTAGTATCATTTTTATTATATCTATTTGAGGAAATGAATTGAGGAAGCAGATCTCGAGAGGTGGTTTTGCTCCAAAAGAACTTGTCTTCGAGTTAATCCTTTATAACTCTTTCTCCTTTGGTGCAGATCACCAATGGTTACAGAATGTCGATAAGGCTCCAAATGTTTCTCTGGGAGAAGCTATGAGAACAAGGCTCAAACAGTTTGCTGCAATGAATAAGCTCAAGAAAAAAGCTTTAACGACAGAAATTATGGGACAATTGATTTTCCCTTGGAGTCTTTATCTCCGTTGGTTAGCCTTTAACTTGAAAATAAACATTTTATTTTTTTCCAAGTGTATTTAGTTATTACTTTCTATAGGTCATGGCTGATCATTTTTTTGTGGAGGAAGCCATTGGAATTAAGGAAGCCTTCCAACAGATGGACACTACCAATAAAGGCAAGATCAACCTCCATGATTTAAGTTCTGGGTTGCAAAAGCTACCACCATATCGGTGACTAAGGTCTAAAAATGCCTATGGAAACTGTAACTGTTCCAGCCCATTCTTGGATATGATTGTCTTGGATATGATTCCAACCAACTTCACGGATTCCAATAACAAGAAATTTTTATAATATCACTGTTAGAGCAATAATTTGAAGTCCCACCCTATTTGTGAGTTCAACACATGCTCAGATGACAAAATTAAAACCAATGAAGTGCGATCAGTAGGAGGCAATTCAAAAACACTTCCAATTTGTGCACTTCAAGATAAAGATGTCTTTTGATAATAAAACCATTGGGCTGGTGTGGACGTGCCGGAGTGGTTATCGGGCATGACTAGAAATCATGTGGGCTCTGCCCGCGCAGGTTCGAATCCTGCCGTTCACGATTTTATTTAATTGGTCATTCAAATGGCCAACCTATTGTAAAAACACTTTTTTTTAAGCTCAAATTGATAACATGATATGTCTAAGAGTTGTTATAATCACCATCCCATCAGCTATTAATAGGGATGTTGGAAAATATCAGATGATATCAGTTTGCCAACCCAAAGACTTTGTAATTCCAAGTGAAATCCTGCATGAAGTGCTTCTGCTTCATTGGAGTTGTCAATGAGTAAGCATCCAATGAACTTATGAATCCTAAGTTGTTGGCAAAGTTGAGTTCAAAATCATCAGGCCAAAGTTAACTGGTTTTCTGGCCAAGCAGTGTGGTAGTTCCGCTGTTCTAATAAGTTATCATCAGGATCAAGAGTTTGGGCCCCAAAAGCAGATTGAAAAGAAGAGAATGTATGGTATCTTGTTTATCTTTTCTTGGTTTCCTAACCACTTATAAGGGTATTCCTTTCTTCTTTTTCTTCTACGTCTTCTTCAGGCTAGGGACATGACTCTCCATTACAAATTAGATAATTTATCACAAGCAAACCTTCTAAAAAAGTTATAAAATCTAATATGCTAAGAAACACTTTAATTCCCAAATAAATAATAAGTAAATATAAAAATATAAAAAGGATTAGTCTACTTTAGTCTAGTGATCGATAAAAGATTAGATTAATCATTTCTTTTTCTTTTAATTATTGGTATTCGATATTCACCTTGGGGTTGACTTAGTTTGGATCGAATCGGATTAGATTTTTGAGGGCACAAAACCCTCGTAACATTTTCTATACTCAAATTTAAAATTTTATTTAAAAGATATCAGTGTTTAATTACAGTACCGACTAAGGTTCGTTAGACTAACCATTTCTAATGCAATTTACGTATACTATGATAATTTATCTTTTTACTGTGAACAATGAAATGTTACATCATGTGATAAAAATATTTGATAACTTTTTCTCATATATTTTTATTAATATTTGTCTATAAATAGATTTCTTGCATTTGTCTAGGCAATGCATCTCAAAATTAGTCCAAGAAGAAGTTCCGTTGCCGGGAATCGAACCCGGGTCTTTCGGGTGAGAGCCGAATATCCTAACCGACTAGACTACAACGGATTTTGCTTATGGCATAAAATATGTTATTACTCAGAGACCCTTGAAATCTTTCTCAATCGACTCCATTTTTCCAATCTATGCAAAAGAAAAAAAAATCCTATACCTCGTCTTCTTCTCTACCACAATTTCTCCAACAATGTCGTCTAATTTTACTGTTCTTTTGTCTCAAATTTTCAACCCCATTATATAATGGAAATCAAATGCGCATTCGCAAACAACTCATTCTCCCAATCCAAACAGACCACTGATAAGATCCCTTTTGCTTGATCAGTGAATTTGACTCAAATTCAAGCATATGCTGCGTATCCCTTTACTTGTCTCTCAATGACAGTTGGGATTTGAAGGTGGAAATGAAATGCGGTTTAATTTATCGTAATTGTTATTTTTTTTTCTGGCACACGCAATCACCCTAATCTTTGTTCTTGTTGTTGTTGGGTTTTTTTTTCCTTCCTATTTTAAGTCTTCTTTAAAACCTATGATCTTCTCTTGCTTAAATTTTGTGTTAATTTTGTCCATGGCTGAAACTTGTGTACTGCCAGCCTCTGAAAGGAAGTATAATTTCAAGTGGGTATTGTTGGGTTTTGAAGATTGATTTTGTGTCTTGGAGTTTTAGTTTTATCTTGCTTATAGTTCGGGTGTGCTCTGATTTTCTCCTAATTTGCTTCATATGTGAAGATCCCTATGTGCCTGACATAAGAAGAATTTTCAATTACAAGAGGGAATTATTGGAAATCATTCAAAGTTACTCTGAAGTCTGAAATCAGCATCCAAAAATCTATGAATTCTTGGTTTGTTTTGAGGAAAATCAATGACCGAGTGTTTAAAATTTGTTGGGTAAAGTATTTCAGCTTGACCAACTTTAGCCTCAAAGTAGAAGAACATTTACTTTCTATAACCAAAGGGTCTGCAAGGACAAAGCTTTTGCTGATGGGTAGTTGCTATGCGAAGATCCAAAGTTGCGACTAACGAATCAAGAAGTGCTTGTTAATTTATTTACTTTAGTATCATTTTTATTATATCTATTTGAGGATATGAATTGAGGAAGCAGATCTCGAGAGGTGGTCTTGCTCCACATGAACTTGTATTTGAGTTAATCCTTTATAACTCTTTCTCCTTTGGTGCAAATCACCAATGGTTACAGAATGTCGATAAGGCTCCAAATGTTTCTCTGGGAGAAGCTATGAGAACAAGGCTCAAAATTTTTGCTGCAATGAATAAGCTCAAGAAAAAAGCTTTAACGACAGAAATTACGGGGCAATTGATTTTCCCTTGGAGTCTTTATCTCCGTTGGTTAGCCTTTAACTTGAAAATAAACATTTTATTTTTTTCCAAGTGTATTTAGTTATTACTTTGTACAGGTCATGGCTGATCATTTTTCTGTGGAGGAAGCCGTTGGAATTAAGGAAGCCTTCTAACAGATGGACACTACCAATAAAGGCAAGATCAACCTCCATGATTTAAGTTCTGGTTGCAAATGCTTGGCCACCATATCGGTGACTAAGTTCTAAAAATGCCTTTGGAAACTGTAAGTGTTCCAGACCATTCTTGGATTTGATTCCAACCAACTTCACGGATTCCAATAACAAGAAATTTTTATAATATCACTGTTAGAGCAATAATTTGAAGTCCCACCCTATTTATGAGTTCAACACATGCTTAGTTAGCAAAATTAAAACCAATGAAGTGCGATCAGTAGGAGGCAATTCAAAAACACTTCCAATTTGTGCACTTCAAGATAAAGATGTCTTTTGATTATAAAACCATTGGGCTGGTGTGGATGTGCCGGAGTGGTTATCGGGCATGACTAGAAATCATGTGGGCTCTGCCTGTGCAGGTTTGAATCCTGCCGTTCACGATTTTATTTAATTGGTCATTCAAACGGCCAACCTATTGTAAAAACACTTTTTTTTTATGCTCAAATTGATAACATGATATGTCCAAGAGTTGTTATAATCACCATCCCATCAGCTATTAATAGGGATGTTGGAAAATATCAGATGATATCAGCTCGCCAACCCAAAGACTTTGTAATTCCAAGTGAAATTCTGCACGAAGTGCTTCTGCTTCATTGGAGTTGTCAATGAGTAAGCATCCAATGAACTTATGAATCCTAAGTTGTTGGCAAAGTTGAGTTCAAAATCATCAGGCCAAAGTTAACTGGTTTTCTGGCCAAGCAGTGTGGTAGTTCCTCTGTTCTAATAAGTTATCATCAAGATCAAGAGTTTGGGCCCCAAAAGCAGATTGAAAAGAAGAGAATGTATGGTATCTTGTTTATCTTTTCTTGGTTTCCTAACCATTTATAAGGGTATTCCTTTCTTCTTTTTCTTCTACTTCTTCTTCATGGTAGGGACATGACTCTCCATTACAAATTAGATAATTTATCACAAGCAAACCTTCTAAAAAAGTTATAAAATCTAATATGCTAAAAAACACTTTAATTCCCAAATAAATAATAAGTAAAAAAAAAATTTAAAAAGAATTAGTCTACTTTAGTCTAGGGTTTGATAAAAGATAAGATTAATCATTTTTTTTTAATTATTGGTATTCGATATTCACCTTGGGGTTGACTCAGTTTGGTTCGAATCGGATTAGATTTTTGAGGGGACAAAACTCTCGTGACATTTTCTATACTCGAACTCAAAACTTTATTTAAAAGATATCAGTGTTTAATCACAGTACCGACAAAGGTTCGTTAGGCTAACCATTTTTAATGCAATTTACGTATACTATGATAATTTATCTTTTTTACTGTGAGCAATGAAATGTTACATCATGTGATAAAAATATTTGATAACTTTTTCTCATTTATTTTTGTTAATATTTGTCTATAAATAGATTTCTGGAATTTGTTTAGGCATTGCTTCTCAGAATTAGTCCAAGATGTGATAAAAATATTTGATAACTTTTTCTCGTTTATTTTTGTTAATATTTGTCTATAAATAGATTTCTTGCATTTGTTTAGGCATTGCTTCTCAGAATTAGTCCAAGAAGAAGTTCCGTTGCCGGGAATCGAACCTGGGTCTTTCGAGTGAGAGCCGAATATCCTAACCGACTAGACTACAACGGATTTTGCTCATGGCATAAAATATGTTATTACTGAGAGACCTTTGAAATCTTTCTCAATCGACTCCATTTGTCCAATCTATGCAAAAGAAAAAAAAATCCCATAGCTCGTCTTCTTCTCTACCACAATTTCTTCAACAATGTGGTCTAATTTTGCTGTTCTTTTGTCTCAATTTTCTATCCCATTACATAATGGAAATCAAATGTGCATTCACAAACAAGTCATTCTCCCTATCCAAACCGACCACTGGTAAAATCCCTTTTGTTTGATCAGTGAATTTGACTCAAATTTAAGCATATGCTGCATATCCCTTTACTTGTCCCTCAATGATAGTTGGGATTTGAAGGTGGAATTGAAATGTGGTTTAGTTTATCATAATTGTTTTTTTTTTCCGGCACACACAATCTCCCTAATCTTTGTTCTTGTTGTTGTTGTTGTTTTTTTTTCTTTTTTTAAGTCTTCTTTAAAACCTATGATCTTCTCTTGCTTAAATTTTGTGTTAATTTGGTCCATGGCTGAAACTTTTGTACGGCTAGCCTCTAAAAGAAAGTATAATTTCAAGTGGGTATTGTTGGGTTTTGAAGATTGATTTTGTGTCTTGGAGTTTTAGTTTTATCTTGCTTATTGTTCGGGTGTGCTCTGATTTTCTCCTAATTTGCCTCATATGTGAAGATCCCTATGTGCCTGACATAAGAAGAATTTTCAATTATAAGTGGGAATTATTGGAAATCATTCAATTTACTCTGAAGTCTGAAATCAGCATCTGAAAATCTATGAATTCTAGGTTTGTTTTGAGGAAAATCAATGACCGAGTGTTTAAAATTTGTTGGGTCAAGTATTTCAGCTTGACCCACTTTAGCTTCAAACTAGTAGAACATTTACTTTCTATAACCAAAGGGTCTACAAGGACAAAGTTTTTGCTGATGGGTAATTGCTATGCGAAGATCCAAAGTTGCGACTAACGGCTCAAGAAGTGCTTGTTAATTTATTTACTTTAGTATCATTTTTATTATATCTATTTGAGGATATGAATTGAGGAAGTAGATCTTGAGAGGTGGTCTTGCTCCACATGAACATTTTTTCGAAGTTAATCCTTTATAACTCTTTCTCCTTTGGTGCAGATCACCAATGGTTACAGAATGTTGACCAGGCTCCAAATGTTTCTCTGGGAGAAGCAGCGAGAACAAGGCTCAAATAGTTTGCTGCAATGAATAAGCTCAAGAAAAAAGCTTTAACAGTAGAAATTATGGGACAATTGATTTTCCCTTTGAGTCTTTATCTCCATTGGTTAGCCTCCAATTTGAAAATAAGCATTTTATTTTTTTCCAAGTGTATTTAGTTATTCCTTTCTATAGGTCATGGCTGATCATTTTTCTGCGGAAGAAGCCGCTAGAATTAAGGAAGCCTTCCAACAGATGGACACTACCAGCGAAGGCAAGATCAACCTCCATGATTTAAGTTTTGGGTTGCAAAAGCTTGGCCACCATATTGGTGACTAAGGTCTAAAAGTGCCTATGGAAACTGTAAGTGTTACAGACCATGCTTGGATATGATTCCAACCAACTTCACATATTCCAATAACAAGAAAATTTTATAATATCTCTGTTAGAGAAATAATTTGAAGTCCCACCCTATTTGTGAGTTCAACTCATACTCAGATGACAAAATTAAAACCAATGAAGTGCGATCAGTAGGAGGCAATTCAAAAACACTTCCAATTTGTGCACTTCAAGATAAAGATATCTTTTGATTTTAAAACCATTGGGCTGGTGTGGACGTGCCGGAGTGGTTATCGAGCATGACTAGAAATCATGTGGGCTTTGCTCGCGCAGGTACGAATCCTGTCGTTCATGATTTTATTTAATTGGTTATTCAAACGGTCAACCTATTGTAAAAACACTTTTTTTATGCTCAAATTGATTACATGATACGTCCAAGAGTTGTTATAATCACCATCCCATTGGCTATTAATAGGGATTTTGGAAAATATCAGATGATATCAGCTCGCCAACCCAAAGACTTTCTAATTCCAAGTGAAATTCTGCATGAAGTGCTTCTGCTTCATTGGAGATGTCAATGAGTAAGCATCAAATGAACTTATGAATCGTAAGTTGTTGGCAAAGTTGAGTTCAAAGTTATCAGGCCAAAGTTAACTGGTTTTGTGGCCAAGCAGTGCGGTAGTTCATCTGTTCTAATAAGTTATCATCAAGATCAAGAGTTTGGACCCCAGAAGCAAATTGAAAAGAAGAGAATGTATGGTATCTTGTTTATCTTTTCTTGGTTTCCTAACCATTTATAAGCGTATTCCTTTCTTCTTTTTCTTCTTCTTCTTCTTCTTCATGTTAGGGACATGTCTCTCCATTACAAATTAGATAATTTATCACAAGCAAACCTTCTAAAAAAGTTATAAAATCTAATATGCTAAAAAACACTTTAATTCCCAAATAAATAATAAGTAAATAAAAAAATATAAAAAGAATTAGTCTACTTTAGGCTAGTGTTTGATAAAAGATTAGATTAATCATTTTTTTCTAATTATTGGTATTCGATATTCACCTTGGGGTTGACTAAGTTTGGTTCGAATCGGATTAGATTTTGTGGGGACAACTCTTGTGACATTTTCCATACTCGAACTCAAAATTTTATTTAAAAGATATCAGTGTTTAATCACAGTACCGACTAAGGTTCATTAGACTAACCATTTCTAATGCAATTTACATATACTATGATAATTTATCTTTTTACTGTGAACAATGAAATGTTACATCATGTGATAAAAATATTTGATAACTTTTTCTCATTTATATCTATTAATATTTGTGTGTAAATAGATTTCTTGCATTTGTCTAGGAAATGCTTCTCAGAATTAGTCCAAGAAGAAGTTCCGTTGCTAGGAATCGAACCCGGGTCTTTCGGGTGAGAGCCGAATATCCTAACCGACTAGACTACAGCGGATTTTGCTCATGGCATAAAATATGTTATTACTCAGAGACCCTTGAAATCTTTCTCAATCGATTCCATTTTTCCAATCTATGCGAAAGAAAAAAAAAATCCCGTGGCTCGTCTTCTTCTCTACCACAATTTCTCCAACAATGTCGTATAATTTTACTGTTCTTTTGTCTCAAATTTTCAACCCCATTATGTAATGGAAATCAAATGTGCTGTCATAAACAACTCATTCTCCCAATCCAAAGAGACCACCAGTAAGATCCCTTTTGTTTGATCAGTGAATTTGACTCAAATTTAAAGCATATGTTGTATATCCCTTTACTTGTCTCTTAATGACAGTTGGGATTTGAATTAGTCTACTTTAGTCTAATGTTTGATAAAAGATTAGATTAACCTTTTCTTTTCTTTTCTTTTTTAAATTATTGGTATTTGATATTCACGTTAGGGATAACTAAGTTTGTTTTGAATCGGATTAGATTTTTGAGGAGACAAAACTCTCGTGACATTTTCTATACTCGAACTTAAAATTTTATTTAAAAGATATCAGTGTTTAATCACTGTACCAACTAGGGTTGGTTAGACTAAGCATTTCTAATGCAATTTACGTATACTATGATAATGTATCTTTTTATTATGAATAATGAAATGTTACATCATGTGATAAAAATATTTAATAAAGTTATCTCATTTGTTTTAATTTTTATTTGTATATAAATAGATTTCTTGCACCTATTTGGGCAATGCTTCTCAGAATTAGTCCAAAAAGATTTATATATGCTGGTTTTTGTTTTGCTCCTATTAGTAATTATCACGTCTAGTTTGGACGGAGACACATCACATGAAATTCATATGAAGGAAAAAAATAAAAAAAGAAGAAGTTCCGTTGTCAAGAATCAAACCCGAGTCTTTCGGGTGAAAGCCAAATATCTTAACCAACTAACTTCAACAAGTTTTGCCGATGGCACAAAATATGTTATTACTCAAATACTCTTGAAATATTTCTCAATCGACCCCAATTTTCCAATCTATGCACAAAAAAAAAAAAATCCCATTGCTCGTCTTCTTCTCTATCATAATTTCTCTAACAATGTCGTCTAATTTTGCTGTTCTTTTGTCTCAAATTTTCAACCCCATTATACAATGGAAATTGTTTGAGTCAATTTTTACTCCACAGATACCTGCCCTTCCGCCTCAAGTGGGAAGCCGATGACGGTGGTGTTTGTTTGTTTTCACGGATAAGAAACCTGCAAAAACCCCATCGGGGCTGGCCCGGCAGGGGGACTCCGACGCACAAGTCAGTATGAGTGATAAGATAAAGACTGATAATAGCCGTAGATATCATATATCTGATTGTGTTGAGTGTAAAATACAAAAGTATACCTCTGATCGTATAAGATTGAGCATGAATCCCTACCTTTGTCGGTGTATGTAAACGGGTATAAAACCTCTCTCTGAATGACATATGGAATTGGGTATGGAACCCCCCTTCTAACTGATGTATGAAATTGGGCATGAAACCCCCTGATTGATGTATAGATTTGTCTCTCTCTACTGTGTAAAAACTGAGTCCCCTCTGAGGGTTGCCTATACTCTGTATTTATAGCCTTCCCAGAGATATAGAAAACCCTAGTTTCATTTTGTCTGAGGTCTTTCAAAATGGTAGGGATTCTAGTCAAAGACTTTTAAAAGATTTTGATTTCCTTGAAATTAAGGAAGGTTTTCCGTTGAAGAAAGATTTCCTTCCTTCTTAAGAGTCCACGAGAATTAGAATTTTTCAGAAATATAGAAAGATTTAAACTTAGTAGTGATTATCTTCCTTAATAGATAACCATGAATGCTTTTAGAAACCTGTTAAATAGGGTACCATCATTTGCCCCCACTCCTAATGACATTTTGAAGAAATGATATTAGGAGTAGAGTGGATTGTAAGAGGCCTCCCAAAAGACCGAGAGATCAAGAGATCATTAGGTCAGTAGATTGAGAGATCAAGTGATCGAGAGATTGAGTCATCGGGAGTTTGAGTGATCGAGTGATGAGTGATCGTGAGATCCAGAGGTCGAATGATCAAGCGATTATGAAACCAACAGGTTGAATGATCGAGTAATTATGAGACTGCCAAGTTGAACAATCGAGAGATTGAGAGACTAATAGGTCGAACGATCAAAAGATTACGAGATCGACAGGTCGAATGATCGAGCGATTGGGAGACCGACAGGTCGAATGATCAAGAGATTACGAGACCGACAGGTCAAATGATCGAGCGATTGGGAGACTGACAGGTCGAACGATTGATGGATTACAAGACCGATAGGTCGAATGATCAAGTGATTGGGAGACCGACAGATCGAACGATCGAGAGATTGGGAGACCAATAGATCGACTGATCGAGAGAATACTAGACCGACAAGTTGAACGATCAAACAATTGGGAGATCGATAGATCAAGGTCAAACGATCGAATGATTGGGAGACCGATAGGTCGAATAATAAAGAGAATACCAGACCGACAGGTCAAACGATCAAATGATTAAGAGACCGATAGGTCGAATGATTGAGAGATTAATAGACCGATAGGTCAAATGATCGAGAGAATACCAGACCGACAGGTTGAGCAATCAATCAGAGCATCATAAGCCCATTTGGGGAGTTAGATTCTAATGATAGTCTGATGAGGGACTTCTTTTACTCAAGGGAGAGGCAAGAGGGCTTACTGATAATAGATACGTAAATTTTTTGATAGGTTAAACGATTGAGAGATTAGGAGATCAAAAGATTGAGTTGTCAGCGGATCGGGTGATTGGAAGATCAAGTGTTCAACAAGTCCGTGATCTGGAGATCGGGTGATCAAGAGAAGATATAGGACTGAGAGATAGAATCATTGAGAGACTCCCTTAGTTGGTTGTGGGCTTAGTAGGCTTTGAACTTTGCCAAGAGCAAATAGAATGATTGAGAGGTTAGCAGACAGAGAAACTGAAGGGTTGAGGGGCTAGGGGTCGTGTGACCAGGAGTTCAGGTGAGCAGTGGTCAGGAGTACAGAATGCTTGTGTTAAGAAAAACAAAAGTAGAAGATCCAAAGACTGATCTAAAGTTTATGTTCTAACAGAATGATTTAACTCTCGGTAAATGCGAGATGCTAGAGACCGATGCGAAAGAATAGGTCCAGTCGGTATCTCCCTGAACGAGCAAAGATCGCCCCATCTATTGAACGAAGTAGTCCCCATGAAAGAAGTCTATCGTTAGTGATTTATCTCCCAAACGGGCAAATATCGCCCAACCTATCAAACGAACGAGTTCTCCCAAGCAAAGTCTATTGTTAGGGATTTATCTCTTCGAACGGGCAAACATAGCCTATCCTTTTGAACGAAATCTTTCAAATAAGTCCTCCTAAACAGAGTTTATCTTTCCCTGATGGACAGACCTGGCCCACTCTTTCGATTAAAATCTCTCAATGGAACTCTCTTGGATAAACTCCCAGTCGAATATATATGACTTATGCTTGTAATCATACACCTCACATGGGATCTACATCCACTTTCTCTCTGTTTTCTATTTAAGGCCTCGGTGCCCCAGACAAGACTTAACTCTCTCCCTCGGTCTTAGTATTACATAAGGTCTCGACACCCAAATGGGATCTAACTACCTTTTTCAATTTTTAATTTATGAGCTCCAACCACCAAATGTGATTTAACTCCTTTTCTCTTGGTTTTCTAATTAAAATGGCTATTACTGAACCAGACAGGATTCAGCTCTCTTTTTGTTTGAAATTGGATCACATCATTTGCAACATTGATCCAGTAAATTCCATTGATAGTTTGATGAGGGACTTCTTTTGCTCGAGGGAGAGGCAAGAAGGCTTACTGACAGTATATACATAGATTTTTTGACAAGTCAAACGATTGAGAGATTATGAGATCAATAGATCGAGTTATCAGTAGATCGGGTGATTAGAAGATCAAGTGCTCAATAAGTCGGTGATCTAGAGATCAGATGATCAGGAGAAGATATAGAACCGAGAGATTGAATTATCGAGAGACTCCCTCAGTTGGTTATGGGTTTAGTGGGCTTTGAACTTTTCCAGAAGCAAATCGAATGACCGAGAGGTTAGCAAACCGAGAAACTGAAGGGTCGAAGGGCTAGGGGTCGTGTGACTAGGAGTTCAGACAAGCAGTGGTCGGGAGTATAGAATGCTTATGTTAAGAAAAACAAAAGTAGAAGATCCGAAGATTGACCTAAAGTCTGTGTTCTAACAGAATGGTGTAACTCTCGGTGGATGCGAGAGGCTAGAGACCGATGTGGAAGAATAGGGCCAGGCTTTACATTTATGAGTATTGAATTGTTGTCGAAGGCGTTATAGTGAAGAGAATATACTGGAGCAACGTTGCAACTGATGTGATGCAATTTAAAACGAAAAGAGTGTTGAATCCCGTCCAGTTCAGTAATAGCCATTTTAAATAGAAAACTAAGAGAAAGAGAATTAAATCCCATCAAGTGGTTGGAGCTCATAAATAGAAAATTGAGAAAGGGAGTTAGATCCCATCCGTGTGTCAAGACCTTATGTAATTCAAAGATTGGGGGATAAAGTTGAGTCCTATCCAGGGTGCCGAGGCCCTAAATAAAAAATTGAGGGAAAGTGGATGCAGATCCCATGTGAGGTGTATGATTACAAGTGTAAGTCATATATATTCGGCTGGGAGTTTATCCAAGAGAGTTCCATTGAGAGATTTCAATCAAAAGAGTAGGCCAGGTCTGTTTGTCGGGGACATGCATTCCTAAAGAAAAACTCTGTTTAGGAGGACTTATTTGAAAGATTTTGTTCAAAAGGATGGGTTATGTTTTCCCGTTCGGAGAGATAAATCCCTAACAATAGACTTTGTTTGAGAGGACTCGTTCGTTCGATAGTTTGGGTGATGTTTGCCCGTTCAGGAGATAAATCACTAACGATAGATTTCATTTGGGGGGGCTCATTTGTTCAATAGATGGGGCGATCTTTGCTTGTTCAGGGAGATACCGACGGGTCGACTGATCAAAAGATAGAGAGGCTGACTGGTGACTTGGGAGACTAACAGGTCAAGAGATAGAGAGATCGACTGATTTACAAATCGAGTGATCGAGAGATCAATAGATTGCCAGGTTGAGTAATTAGGGGATCAAGAAATTGAGATACTAAGAGGTCCGATCGATCAAGAGATCAAAATACTATGAGGTCTGAGCGATTGAGAGATTAAGATACCGAGAGGTCGACATGTCGAGGGATCAGTAAATCAGATGATTGGAAGGTTGGGAAACCAATAGGTTGATAGATTTATTAAGCGAGTACTGAGATATCGATAGATCGATAGGTTGAGTGATCAACATATTGAGTGATTCAAAGGTTAAGAGACTAATAAGTCATTAGATCAATAAAGCTAGTGACTGAGAGATTGACAGATTGATAAGTCAAACGATTGAGAGATTGACAAGTCGAGAGACTGATAAGTTGAATGATTTGAATGGTTGGGAATTGAGAGATCGACAAGAGATTGGGAGGTTGATAGGCCGAACGGTTGTGAGATCGATAAGAGATTGAGAGGCCAACTAACTAAATAGTGGGAAGAGCGATAGGTCGAGTGATCAAATGATCCGGAGGTCAAGAAACTAATAAGAGATTGAGAGAGCGACAGACCAAACGGTGGAGAGATCGAAAGGTCGGATGATCGAGGGTGGTATAGGCCCATTTGGGGAGATAAATTCCATCTGTAGATTAGGACGAAATAGACCCGTTCGGGAAGATAGATCTCATCGATAGATCAGAGTGGCATAGGCCCGTTCAGAGAGATAGATCCCATCAGTATATCAGGGCGCCATAGGCCCGTTCGGAAAGATAGATACCATTGGTAGATTAGGGCGACATGGGCCCGTTCATAAAGATAGATCCCATTGGTAGATCGAGGTAACATGGACCCGTTTGGGAAGATAGATCCCATCGGTAGATCGGTGCGACATGGGCCCATTCGGGGAGATAGATCATATCAGTAGATCAGGGCGACATGAGCCCATTCAGGGAGATAGATTCCATCGGTAGATGGGGCAACATGGGCCCATTCAATAAGATAGATCCCATCGGTAGATCGGGGCGACATGGGTCCGTTTAGAGATATAGATCCCATCAGTAGATCGGGCTAACATGGGCCCATTCGAGGAGATAATCCCATCAGTAGATCGGGGTGACATGGGTCCGTTTGGGAAGATAGATCCCATCGGTAGATCGAGCGACATGGGGAAGATAGATCCCATTCGCAGATCAAGGCAACATCGACTTGTTCGGGGAGATAGATTATATCTGTAGATCGGGACGACATCGGCCCGTTTGAGGAGATAGATCCCTTCTGTATATTTCATTATGCATATTCAAAAGGATAATTCAGTCAATAATAGACCAAGGTTAACGACTGTAAAGGTCTTACTCGATCATCATATTGAGAGGTATCCTGGAAATGGGCAGGTGGAGTCATAGCGATAAGAGAGATGAAACGAGACAGAGTGTGAAGTTTTTTCAGCTTATCAGTCAGTTATTTCCTATGGATGACGCTTATCTGTTGGAGTCGATTTTTGCTCCACAGATACCTGCTCTTCCGACTCGAGTGGGAAGCCGATGACGGTAGTGTTTGTCGGTTCTTCACGGATGAGAACCTGCAAAAATTCCATCGGCGCAGACCCGACGGGGGAACTCTGATGCTCAAGTTAGTATGAATGATAAGTTAAAGACTGATAGTAGGCGTAGATATCATACCTCTGATCGTGTATAGAGCAAAATACGAAAGCATACCTCTGATCATATAAGATTGTGTATGAATCTCTACCTTTGTCGGTATATGTAAATGGGTATAAAACCCCTCTTTGAATGGCATATGGAATTAGGTATGAAACCCCCTTCTGACTGATGTATAGAATTGGGTATGAAACCTCCCTTCTGACTGATGTATAGAATTGAGTATGGAACCCCCTGACTAATGTATAGATTTGCCTCTCTCTATTGTGTAAAAACCGAGTCACTTTTGAGAGTTGTTTATACTCTGTATTTATAGCCTTCCCAGGGGTGTAGAAAACTCTAGTTTTTTTTTGTCTGAGATTTTTCAAAATGGTAGGGATTGTAATCAAAGACTTTTGAAAGATTTTGACTTCCTTGAGATTAAGGAAGGTTTTCCATTGAAGAAAGATTTCCTTCCTTCTTAAGAGTCTATGAGAATTAGAATTCTTCAAGAATACGGAAAGGTTTGAACTTGGTTATGATTGCCTTCCTTATCGAATAACCATGAATGATTTAAAAAACTTGTTAAAAAGGGTACCATCAGAAATCAAATGTGTTGTCACCAACAGTTCATTTTCCCAATCCAAACAAAACATTGGCAATATCCCTTTTGTTTTGATTAATCAATTTGACTCAAATTTATGCTTCTGCTACATATCCCTTTACTTGTCTCTCCATAGCAATTGGGGTTTGAAGGTTGAAATGAATTAAGGTTAAGTTTATCATTATTATTATTTTTTTCTGGCACACAATATCCCAAATCTTTGTTTTTTCCTAGTCTTCTTTATAAATTATAATATTTTCTTGCTTAAATTTTGAGTTAATTTGGTCCATATTTGAAACTTTTGTACTGCTCGCCTCTAAAAGAAAGTAGAATTTCAAGTGGGTATTATTGAGTTTGGAAGATTGATTTCGCGTCTTGGGGTTTTAGTTTTATGAGTTAGATTTTTTATCCCCCTTGCTTATAATTTGGATGTGCTATTAAATAACAAAATAAAAAACACTAGATTTTAATGAGATTCGGCCAAATATGCCTACATTCTCGAACACTACCAGAATAATATTTCACTAATTTCACTGAAATATTACAAAAATAGAAAAGAGAAAATTATCCTAAAGAGAGGAGATGACAACTTCTGGGATGATTTTCCTAAGGGGAGAGGGAGTCCTTATATAGAGTAAAAGAACTCCCTCCCTCCCATTTCTAACCCGATGTGGGATCCCATACATCCCTTTTTTTTTGCCACAACCAACAAATCTCCACTTTGGCAAAAAATTCTTACAACCCTCATACAATATTGGTAGTATCTGTAATTTTCCATTTTCAATTGTTAATGCGGAAGCGACCATAACAAGCAGGTGGTCTAATGGTTCTTTTTCCCTTTCTTTGCACAATTAATTCATGTTACTGTGGAGGTTCTTGAATCTGAACCTTATCTTCTTCTAACTTTTCTTTTACTACAGGAGAGTCACTATCAGTTCCTTCAGCTACTGAGATAGTTCTGCTTCTTTTAAACTCCACCTATTTGCGAGTGCCATTTGAGTGAAATTAATCCAAAATATCCTTAATATCATGGATTGTTGTGCTAAATTTCACCATCATTTGTTTCCCTTTGATGCAATGCTCCTAAAAATTTAATTTGTAAGCTTGAACTTCTTTTAACAATCCTTGATCTATCAGAAGTTTCAAGAATTTTTCTCTAGCATTTCCCATGCGTATATGCTATAACCTGTTTGCTTCTACCTCCTGATCATTAGTAGAAGATATTGCTATGCTGCTAGCCCATCAACTGTACTACCTAGAAAATAGTACATAGTGTTATTTTTTCTCACTCCTTTTAGCACCTAAGTGCACCATAGATGATCTTTATTATTTCATTTTCACCTTCACATCAAAGCCTTTTGATTCTAAGGATCCAATGGATATGAGATTCTTTATCAAATCTAGTAAATATCGAACACCCATTAAGCTTCTAATTGATCTATTCTGATTGCTCAAGCGAATTGAACTAATACCATATATGCTGAGAGGGATATTATTTGTTGTGCAGACCACTCCACCTTTCTGTTCTTTAAAACCAAAGAACCATTCTCGAATGGGGGACATATGGTAACTACAAGTTGAATCTAGCAACCATGTACTAGAATGAATAGTTGATGATGCAACAACAAGTGTGAGGTCTGAATCTAAATCATTATATTCAGCTACATTTGAATTTGCAACAGCCTTCCCTCTGTCAGGTTTATTTATCAACTTGGGACTATCTTCCATTCAGTGCTCTTTTTCATGACAAAATGCACATTCATCTTTCCTTAGTTTGGACTTTCACTTTGATCCCCCTTTCATCCCTTTATTCTGACTCTGCAAATGCCCTCTAACGACTAATACTTCTGCTTCTTCACCAAAATTTTCTTGCTTTTCTTTCTTTCTTAGTTCGTAACTGTATAAAACAGCAGTTACTTCACTAAGAGAGATAACAGCTTTGCCGTGAAGTAGAGTAGTTTCAAGATATTCAAACTTGTCAGGAAGGGATCCCAACAACATTAGAATCAGATCTTCATTTTTGAAAGTCTCATCCATGCTCATCGGATCAATCATCAATTGATTAAAGCTAGTGATGTGATCATTCATAGCGGTACCCGGAATATAATTGAAACGAAACAGCCTCCTTTTCACATAGAGCTTGTTTTGACTACTTTTTTTCAAAAAAATTTCTTCTAGTACCATCCACAATTTACTTGCAGAAATTTCTTTTGAAAAAGTATACTTCTGCTCTTTGGAAAGACACGATCGAATTCTACAGCATGTCAATCTGTCATCGTCTGCTAATCCTTCTTTCCAACATTATCTGGTTTCTTTTCTTCAATAGCAAGGTCTAGACCTTGTTGAAAAAAAAAGTCTAAAACCTCAGTATCCACATGCCGAAATGATTGTTACCATAAAAAATCTCCATTATAAATCTGGCATTTGTCAATTCAGTTCTTGCTAGGATTGATGATGTTAATGTTAATAATTTTATGTTGTTAGCTATTTTTGCTACTCGTACTATTTAATAGCTATCGATGCAATACCAATTAACATAAGAAAATCTTTTTCTGATATGGAAGATCAGACTAGGCTGCAACCATAGAGTATAATAAGATCAACCGAGTTCAATGCCGATTAGCCCCAAGAAAACCTTTTCTAATGTGGATGATCAGATTTGGCTATAACCATAGAAGATACTTAGATAGACCGGGCTCTCTAATACCAATTGTTGCGAAAGTTTGGATATAAATAGAGTTTGAACGATTATATTAAAAAATCATTTTTTGATAAATTTCTCAAAAGAATAATTTAATAACATAATATATTACTACAACTATACCCAACAAAAGCTATTAAATAATAAAATAAAGAATACTAGAATTTAATGAGATTGAGCCAAATATGCCTATGTTCTCAGATATTATCAGAATAATATTTCACTAATTTCATTGAAATATTACAAAGAAAGAGAAAAGAAAATTGCCCTAAAGAGACGAGATGGCAACTTCTGGGATGATTTTCTTAAAGGGAGGGGGAGTCTTTATATAGAGTAAAAGAACTCCCTCCCTCCCATTTCTAACCCGATGTGGGATCCCCCATATCCTTTTTTTTTTTTGCCACAACCAACAGTTAGGAGGGAGGTGGAGATCATGAAGCATATGCCCAAGCATCCAAACATTGTCTGCTTAAAGGATACTTATAAAGATGATGATGCGGTTCATCTGATGATGGAGTTGTGTGTGGGTGGAGAGTTGTTTGATCGAATTGTTGTAAGAGGTCAATACATAGAAAGGACAGCAGCAGCTGTACTCACACCATTGTCGAAGTCGTTCAGGTAGTTCTATTGTCCATTTTATTTGTGCGTGTTTACTTTGATCATCCTATAAGTCATAAATTTCTTTGCTTTTCTGTATGTGTTTATGCTATGTTGCATTAGACATTTTTCTTTTATTTTGCCATTCCGTTGTACTTGCGTCTTTGTTGTATCCTTTATTATGATGTTGTCCAGGCATTCTAGGTATGCAAATCTGAAACATAAATGCAGACTTGTAACACCTACAAGCTTCATGTCTAAATTTGAACAGATTTAAGATTTGGAGCATCTGGATGAAACTCTACACTATGACTTCTGTATTTTTCTGTTGGTTTTAACTATTCTGATTCGCTAGGCATGCTGTGCCTGCTCATTTTAACCTGGGGAACATTTCTAGCTATTAGCTTTTTTAAAATTTGGAATATTTAAAGAATAAAATTTGGTGAAAATTGTAACACCGAAAATCTGGTGTTAGGAATTTTTTTTATTAAACATCATTATAATATAAAGGAAAATTTTAAATTTTTATTTTGATTTTCGATTTTGGGGTCTTGATTTTAAATTTTTGGTATATTTTGAGTTGTCGTGTTGTAAATTTGTAGTACATTCTATTTTGGGTAAATTTGGAACTCCAATGTGACGAGAATACGAAAAAATATATATAATATATATTGTTATTTATTAAAAAAAAAAAAGGGGGAGACGGAACACAGCGAAACGCTGTGTTCCCCCCAAATCACGATTAGGGCTAAAAGCCCTAATCCTTTCTTTCCCTTTCTCCCTCTTTCGATCTCAGTCCCTTTGCTCTCTCTTCCTCTCCTTCGTTCGACCGAAGCTCTCTATCCCTCTCGCGATCTCTCTTCGTCTCTCATCTTCGATCGATTCGCCACTACCTCCTCTACCACGAACAACCAAACTCCACTACCACCGCGAGCCACCATGTCACCATCTCTCAGTCTCACTCTCTCTCTGTCTCTCACTCACTCATCTCTCCCTTTGTTTCACTCTTCGTTTCATCTCTCCCGAGCGTGAATGGAGTTGCTTTTCGTCTCTCTCGCGCGTGACAGTAGAGCTCTTGCTCTCCCCCTCCACTGCTCACTCGCACGGCGCTCCTTGTGAGCACCCTTGCTGCCAACGATCAACCCAGCAATCTTTGGATCCTTTGACCGCCCTAGGTCAAGCCTACACCCGCCCCTCTACATAGGTAAGGATCGGTCCTAACCTTAGCTCTAGGGTTTCAAAATTCCTTAGTAATAAGTTTAGATTACTGAACTTAATTTCGAATTTGGAAGCTTTGTAGGTCTTAGAATGGATAAAGAAGGCATCTGAATGAGGATAGCGAACTACGAAAAACCCTAGGTGAGAGATTTTCAATCCCTTCAATAATTCAAATTATTTTTGTTGAATTTAGGTAGAAATTATGTCTATATATATTCTGAAAGTGTGTTAGACTCGAAGGAAATGTATTTTCCTGAAAATTTGTATGAAGTTATTTAGGTTAAATCTAGAATTTGATATAAATAAGGCTACGAAGCATGATAGAATGTCTTAAATAGTAATAGAGCTTTGTTTGATTGATTTGTATAGCTCTCCTTGAGGTTTGAATTGAAATTGGCATGAATTAAATTAGAATTATGTAAATTCGGTAGAAAATTGGTAAAATTGAGGAATATTGGAAATTTAAAGTGTCGGTGATGGAAATGATCCTAAATTGATAAAACGAAAGTTTAGGAATGTGGTTGTGTAAATTAAGCCTATTTTAAATAAAAGGGAAATTTGAAAACCCTTTAATAGAGCCTTAATTGATGATTATTTGTGTTGATTGGTCTAGGTTGACCTTTGGAGACTCGAGAGGAGTCATTTTGAGTTGATTTCGGAAATAGGGAGTGGATACCCTCCATAGAGGTGAGTGGACGGTTCATTGTGTTCGTAAATGAGAAAACTGTTTTAAAATTGCTTTATAAATGATTTTTGAAGGATTTTACATGATTTATGTAAATTGTTTTGTGACTATGGGCTGTCTGAACTGTATTGTGAAATATGAATGCATCCATGTTGTTTACAAATGCTTCTGCACCATATGCTATTGGTATTGTGATATGGATTGATTTGGCATGACATTGTTGATTACTTGATGGAAAATCATGGCACATTGTTGAGAAATGGATTGATTGAGAAATGAAGGGTGCCGTAGATGACTATAGTCATATTCCCACCACGGAGCGACCCGACAGGGTGGCGTGGTTTGGGGTTTGGATATGCGGGGGAGTTTGACGTCCCTCCCTCTGCCAAAGTCGTGCTATATCTGGTGCACCCCGGTGAGGTACAAGCCAACGCCAAGTAAGCGGGATGTTTTGAAATATTGGATGGAAAAACCCCTTGGCAAGCTTTCGTCTAGGTTTGGCTGCCCTAAGACGGAAGTGTTTTTCGATGGGACCCCAGGATTTTCTGAAAGGACAATTGACATGGATGTATATTTGTGAAATGTGATTTATTGAAATGATTTTATATATATGAAATGATTTACGAGATATGCTTTGACTGCCCCACATTCACCTCTTGTTTATGAACACAATTGCACCATTACACTCTACTCACTGAGTATTCCCCTATACTCACCCCCTCTCCACCTTTTTCAGAGGAGACTTAGTTGAGAGACTACTCGACGGAGCTTGCACAGTATTTTTGCAGATTGTATAGGTATTTGTCACATACAGGATTTTTGGAGAATCATAGTTCTCAGTACCATAGAAAATGGGAAGTCTGTATACTTCATACCATGCGGATTTTATTGATACTAGCTGAATTCTTTGCAAGTATTGATAAAATCCGACGATTTTTGATTTATACTTTATTATTTTGATTGCTTTATTTTTGGAAAACTGTTTTATTCTGTACTGGGACATTTGGATTATAATTGTTGGTTTTGCTATTTTCCTTTGATTTTGTGAAGTTCTGTACATCTCATACCGTTAGGATTTTACCGATACTAACTTGATTTCTTCGGGTAAGTGTTGGTAAAATCCGACGGCTATGTTTTGGGACTTCTTGTTTGTTAAATGCTTTATCTGTGTTGAAAATTTTGGGTGGCTAGGATGGCCACATCGCATGCGTGCATGTACAGGTTCCCACTCCCCGTTGTGTGCTGCTGTGTACTCGTGCATGTACAGGTTCCCCCTCCCCGATGTGTGCTGATGTATGATTGCATGTATAGGATCCCACTCCCCGATATGTGCTGATATGTGTTTTTGTACGTTCAGGGATGAGTCGGATGGGCTCCTTGCATGTGTATTGTTTATATGATTTCATGTTTTAAAGAGTCTTATGCTTTTGATGATTTATTGTAAATTTGATAGCCTTGCGGAGTCCCGGTATATGAGGAGGTTCTACCCATGTACCGAGATGACGCGACGATTGTCGCGTGTTCGATTCGAGAATCGGGGCATGACAGCTTTATTGGTATCAGAGCCCAAGTTCATGATTTTCAAATTTTGATGGTTTTGAAATGTTTTTAAATGTCCCAAAAGTTTTCCAAAGACTTTAAATTGTTTTCTTTATTTTGAAAAAGGTTTGCATCTTTTAAAAGGTTTTCGGAGAATGTACAGAACTTTCCATGGTTTTCTTAGGAAATTGGGAACATTTTTTTAGGGGGTTAAGCACTTGGATTAGTTCATATTTTAATTGCTAAGTTTGGACCCTCTTTGTAAAACTTTATCTCCTAGATGATGAATAAGGAACCCCAAATGAAATATTTTCCACTTTATCTCCACATCTTTAGTAATGTATCACTCTATAAATGGTGACTTGATTGTGACTCAAGACTTTCTGTGGCTTGTTTGGTCAAATATTGGGGACCTTAGTAGTGGTTTCGGCCCTCGGACCTATATCTTGATATTAGAAGTTTGGTGTATATGTATAATTGGTATAACAATGTGGAGCCTTTGGAAACTCATAGAGGTGTATTTTCATGTGTTCAATGATGGCATTTATTTGAACTTTTAGTAGTTCGGCTAATAGAAGGTAAATAAGGAATTTTAGAGAAATCAACTATAACTTCATCCACACATTGTCTTCAGATTTGTATGATGATGGCAAAGGTAGAATTTTGGGTAATGTGATTTGAAATTTAGTTTGGGATTTGGATCTACACGCAAATTGAGGCTCAGACATGAATACTTGTGTCATATCTTTATACAAAAAAAAGCTTGTTCAACATTAGTGGAAGATTTGTTCCTGGTGTACCTTTGCTCTCAAATTTTAGCATGCTTGCTATTGGTTAAATTCTATCTTATTAACTTTTGGAGATGTAATTCTAGGGTAGATGATTAGATGTATGAGATAAAGAATAGGGCCTACTTTGATTGATGAGAAAATGAGAGAACAGTAAATGTGGTTTAGTTGTGCTGTGAAGATCCTTTATTATCCTAGTTAGGCAAAACAATAACATAAAATTTCTAGGAGTTCAAAGAGGCAAAGGAAGTCCAAAGAATAAGAAAACATTGGAATTAGTGGGATATGATATGTATATCTGAAACAGAATAGAAAAGAGAAAATGGATTAATGTGGCTAAACCCAAATATAAAATTGATTCACAACACTCCCTAGGAACAGTCAAACATCAAAGTATTGAAATCAGGTTTGAAGATTTCAAAAGCCAACTTTAGATATTTGTTTTTGTAGCTGAGATCTATCATTGTACATCTTGTGTGATTACAAACTAGAAGGGATTTTAATTTTTTTTTTAATGCTTGTCATTGCTTTTGCTTCAATGAGGTTAAAGGCTTGGGTGCATAGAACAAATATTCGGTCTAGAGCAGTAATTTTCATTACATAAGAATAGATACATTGATGCTATTTCAGTTGGTTCAGATTGAGCGTACATGAGAATGCTCATGGTAATCCAGTTGAGACCAGGCTGTTGGCATTGCTTGAGATGAGGAGGGAATTTGGGGTCTGGTTTCTGTTCTTTTCTGAGGTGACAAAAAAAAATTGTGGTAGTTGAACTTAGTGCTATTATGATGGTTTTGGACTTACTTCGGTTGAGTGGCTTTAGAAGGGTAATTTTTGAGTCTGATGCTTTTACATTATCAAAAAATAATTGGTGGTAATAAACATTAGCTTAAGCCCATGAGGTGAGATTGTAGAATACTGCAGAGAGCTTCTTGGTAGAGACTTGGAGTGCCGGCTATTTCATTTACTGGAATGTGCAGATTTCCTGTCCAGTTTACAGCCAGACTTCTACAGTTCCTCTAGGCTAACTGTCTAACACATTCCTTCTACTGGAGTAGCACTCTGTCCCTAGCTGATAGCTCCATGTTATGGGTTGTGATTTGGATCTGATTTCCATTTATCTCTTCTGTTTTTGGATTTTGTAGAGTCCTTTCTTACAACTACCTTTACTATATTTGCGCAGCACACCTTTTGGTGCTGTATAGTGGTTTTGTTTTGCTTTACCAATAGAAGGGCTACTCTCCCAAAGTTTTTCGAAGTGACACTTAGGTCTCACTGTGCATATGAATGGTAATCAATTATTGTGGATGAAATTTCTCTCTTCGCATCATTTCAGTCGTTGGGAGGGCTCCTTTTTGGAGTTACTCTCAGGGGTCTTTTTGAGGGTGATTTATCTTCTTCTTTATTCTACAAAGTCTCTAACTCAAATGTTCTTTTCTCTTGCTATTGAAAAGATTGTAATCGACCACCCTATGTGTATCGTGATGGTAAGTCTTATCTGAGTTAGAGACTGATTAGCTTCATTAATAAGGAGTTCAGAATGTGAAATCTCTTCAAAGGAAGTTCTAATAAGAAGGTAATGGACTTAATCCATTATTATAGATCAAATTAAGTTGTTTGAAATTGTAATACAGTAGAAGAAGGTTGAGGCATCAGATGAAGTCAAGATGACTTACTGACTAGGCTACTGTGCTGGTGCACATGTATAAGATGTTACATTCTTTTGTTAGATTGCATCATGCTTTGGGAATTGCTACATCTGGAGATGGATACTTCTGTTAGTCCTATAAAGAAATTGTGCCTTCTTTACTAGCATGAATGGTTATGGTGAAGGTGGATGCACTTGTATGGTGATGTAGGCAAAATTTGGTCCTTGAAACGGGATGCAGTTGGTTGTTTTAGGAGCAAGAAGTATGTTCCAAAAATTGAAAAAGGTTGATAAAGTTGTCTAAATTTGGCTCCTACCGAGGATTGTCTTCTAGTCTTCCTGGGATCATATTGTAGAATTGGAATGAGGTTTTATGAAAGTTTTAAAATGTTTAGCATCTGGGAAACATAAGAATCTATACTTTGAATCATGTTAACTTCTTGATAGTATTGAATTTATGCTCCTTCATATACTAATTCCCTTAACTTGAACACTTCGATGCCTCCAAAATGATTCTAGCTCTCTGTTTGTTCTTATGTATGGTTATTATTTTTACTTTTGGCCATGTTTAGTTATGAATTAGACAGAAACAATCTTAGATGATCATGAAGGTTATTTGGCTACTTTTGTACTATGATCAAGACACAGTAGATTGATAACATAAAGGGGCCCATCTTTTGGAAAATCAATACCAAGATCTTTTCCTTAATATGGACAACTTAGCGGTTGAAGTTATTAACTATCACAATAATTTACATTAAATGGTATCTCGTTGCATTCTTGAGTTGGATGATAGTATGGTGATGTTGATGATGGAAAAATCTAGAAAATTTTAGTATGGCTTCGAAGGAGACAATATGGAGGCATGGGTATCCTACCTTTTTGTTGCATTACGGTGTTAGAAGTGCATATTCAAACGAACTTTGAAACTTTTGGGTCTAAATATTTATGAGTAGTTGATGATATTATTTGGTTTATCTAATGCCCCTAGCACACTCTTGTAAATAATAACTCAAGTTCTACATCTCTGTAGGGAAGTTCATAAGTAGTGTGCTCATGATAGTGTTATGGTGTGAGATTTTGTATAATAGTTCAAAACAACAAAAGGTGGTTAAAGTGAGACATCTAAGCCTTCTAAAGTTTTAGTGGCTATTGGTGATACATTTATCGTTGGAGCTAGCCTTTCGGAAGTCAGTATTGGTTGGGAAATACTATAGAGTATGATAATGTATGTATGGTTTGAATTTACTTATTGAAGGTCTTGTTTTCAATAAGGCGTCGAGGATTTGATAGCAATGTAACCTGAGAAATAATAGTGATGGAAAAGTGTGGGTATAGAATTGATGTATAATAACTATTTAAATTTCGAGGATGAAATTTCTTTTTAGAGGGTTAAGAGTTGTAACACCGAAAATCCGGTGTAAGGAATTTTTTTTATTAAACATCATTATAATATAAAGGAAAATTTTAAATTTTTATTTTGATTTTCGATTTTGGGGTCATGATTTTAAATTTTTTGTATATTTTGAGTTGTCGTGTTGTAAATTCATAGTACATTCTATTTTGGGTAAATTTGGAACTCCAATGTAACGAGAATATGAAAAAATATATATAATATATATTGTAATTTATTAAAAAAAAAAAAAGAGACGGAACACAGCGAAACGCTGCGTTCCCCCCAAATCACGATTAGGGCTAAAAGACCTAATCCTTTCTTTCCCTTTCTCCCTCTTTCGATCTCAGTCTCTCTGCTCTCTCTTCCTCTCCTTCGTTCGACCGAAGCTCTCTATCCCTCTCGTGATCTCTCTTCGTCTCTCATCTTCGATCGATCCGCCACCACCTCCTCTACAGCGAACAACCAGACTCCACCACCACCGCGAGCCACCATGTCACCATCTCTCAGTCTCTCTCTCAGTCTCGCTCTCTCTCTGTCTCTCACTCACTCGTCTCTCCCTCTGTTTCACACTCCATTTCGTCTCTCCCGCGTGTGAATGGAGTTGTTTTTCGTCTCTCTCGCGGGTGACGGCAAAGCTCTTGCTCTCCCCCTCCATTGCTCACTCGCATGGCGCTCGTTGTGAGCACCCTTGCTGCCAACGATCAACCCAGCAATCTTTGGATCCTTTGACAGCCCTAGGTCAAGCCTACACCTGCCCCTTTGCATAGGTAAGGATCGGTCCTAACCTTAGCTCAAGGGTTTCGAAATTCCTTAGTAATAAGTTTAGATTACTGAACTTAATTTCGAATTTGGAAGCTTTGCAGGTCTTAGAATGGACTGAGAAGGCATCTGAACGAGGATAGCGAACTGTAAAAAACCCTAGGTGAGGGATTTTCAATCCCTTCAATAATTCAAATTATTTTTGTTGAATTTAGGTAGAAATTATGTCTATATATATTCTGAAAGTGTGTTAGACTCGAAGGAAATGTATTTTCCTAAAATTTCGTATGAAGTTATTTAGGTTAAATCTAGAATTTGATATAAATAAGGCTGCGAAGCATGATAGAATGTTTTAGATAGTAATAGAGCTTTGTTTGATTGATTTGTATAGCTCTCCATGAGATTTGAATTAAAATTGGCATGAATTAAATTAGAATTATGTAAATTCGGTAGAAAATTGGTAAAATTGAGGAATTATTGGAAATTTAAAGTCGTTGGTAATGGAAATGATCCTAAATTGATGAAACGAAAGTTTAAGAATGTGGTTGTGCAAATTAAGGCTATTTTAAATAAAAGAGAAATTTGAAAACCCTTTAATAGAGCCTTAATTGATGATTATTTGTGTTGATTGGTCTAGGTTGACCTTTGGAGACTCGAGAGGAGTCGTTTTGAGTTGATTTCGGAAATAGGGAGTGGATACCCTCCCTAGAGGTAAGTGGACGGTTCATTGTGTTCGTAAATGAGAAACCTGTTTTAAAATTGCTTTATAAATGATTTTTGAAGGATTTTACATGATTTATGTAAATTGTTTTCTGATTGTGGGCTGTCTGAACTGTATTGTGAAATACGAATGCATCCATGTTGTTTACAAATGCTTCTGTGCCATATGCTATTGGTATTGTGATATGGATTGATTTGCATGACATTGTTGATTACTTGATGGAAAATCATGGCACATTGTTGAGAAATGGATTGATTGAGAAATGAAGGGTGTCGTAGATGACTATAGTCATATTCCCACCACGGAGCGACCCGACGGGGTGGCGTAGTTTGGGGTTTGGATGTGCGGGGGAGTTTGATGTCCCTCCTTCTACCGAAGTCATGATATATCTGGTGTATCCCGGTGAGTTACGAGCCAACGCGAAGAAAGGGGGTATGTTTTGAAACATTGGATGGAAAAACCCCTAGGCGGGTTTCGTCTGGGTTTGGCCGCCCTAAGACAGAAGTGTTTTTTGATGGGACCCCAGGATTTTCTGAAAGGATAATTGACATGGATACATATTTGTGAAATGTGATTTATTGAAATGATTTTATGTATATGAAATGATTTACGAGATATGCTTTGACTGCCCCACATTCACCCCTTGTTTATGAACACAATTACACTATTGCACTTCACTCACTGAGTATTCCCCTATACTCACCCCCTCTCCACCTTTTTCAGAGGAGACTTAGTTGGGAGACTACTCGACGGAGGTTGCACAATATTTTTACAGATTGTATAGGTATTTGACACATACAGGATTTTTAGAGAATTATAGTTCTCAGTACCATGGAAAAAGGGAAGTCTGTACACTCCATACCGTGCAGATTTTATTGATACTGGCTGAGTTCTTGGCAAGTATTGATAAAATCCGACGATTTTTTATTTGTACCTTATTATTTTGATTGCTTTATTTTTGGAAAACTGTTTTATTCTATACTGGGACATTTGGATTATAATTGTTGGCTGTTGCTATTTTCCTTTGATTTTGTGAAGTTCTGTACATCTCATACCGTTAGGATTTTACCGATACTGACTTGATTTCTTCAGGTAAGTGTTGGTAAAATCCGACGGCTATGTTGTGGGATTTCTTGTTTGTTAAATGTTTTATCTGTGTTGAAAATTTTGGATTGCTAGGATGGCAACATCGCATACGTGCATGTATAGGTTCCCATTCCCCGTTGTGTGCTGCTGTGTACTCGTGCATGTACAGGTTCCCCCTCCCCTATGTGTGCTGATGTATGATTGCATGTATAGGATCCCACTCCCCGATGTGTGCTGATGTGTGTGTTTGTACGTTCAGGGAGGAGCCAGATAGGCTCCTTGCATGTGTATTATTTATATGATTTCATGTTTTGAAGAGTCTTATGCTTTTGATAATTTATTGTAAATTTGATAGCCTTGTGGAATCCCGGTATATGGGGAGGTTCTGCCTGTGTACCGAAACGACGCGGCGGTTGTCGCATGGTCGATCCGAGGATCGGGGCGTGACAAAAATTATCACTCATTTATTGGAAAATTTTAATTATTGCTAGAAATATCATGCAGATTTCTCAATAAAAATATGGGAAAGGAACATTAACGCTATCTAGTAATATACTAGGTACTATAAAATCTATTTCAAAAGTTTTGAAGGTATTGATTATGATTAGAGTTTATCGATTTCTTCAAAATAAGTCTAATATTAAAAGCATCATTTATAGTTTATAGACTTCTCTTACAGAGAATTTGCACTAAATTGGCATTTTTCATTTAATTCAAAGAATGTGCTTCTTATATTATTATTAAAAATGATTTTCTTGAAAAGTAAATTGCACTAAAAAGGGTTTGCTTTTTTTTTTCAAAGGAAATATTGAGAAATTATTATACATCTCCTAGTAAAAAAATATATATATATATTGAGAAATTATTACTAATTTAAGTTAGGGCCAAGATTTTAGGAAGGTTGACCTTACATGAATCATTGGTCCACTTAATAATATTGGTAATTAAATTTTCCAATCGCTTAATTTTGAATTAATAAAAATTAATAAATAATATAAACTCAAGAATTGATATTAGTTTGCTCCCATTAGTAATTACCATATGTAGATTGGACTGAGACACACCATATGAACTAATATTAGATTCATATTAGGAAAAAAATAAAAAAAGAAAAAGAAATTCCGTTGCCAGGAATCAAACCTGGGCCTTTAGTATGAGAGCAGAATATCCTAACCAACTAGACTACAATGGAATCTGCCTGTGACACAAAATATTTTAGTACTCAAAGACTCCTGAAATCTTTCTCAATCAACCATCATCCTCCAATCCAAGCAAAAAAAATCCTATACCTCGTCTTCTTCTCTACCTCAATTTCTCCAACAACATTGTCTAATTTTACTATTCTTTTGTCTCAAATTTTCAACCCCATTATACAATGGAAATCAAATGTGTTTGTCACAAACGGCTCATTCTCTCAATCCAAACAGACCACTGGTAATATTCCTTTTGTTTTGATTAGTGAATTTGTCTTAAATTTAAGCATATGCTGCATATCCCTTTACTTGTCTCTCCATAGCAATTGGGGTTTGAAAGTTGAAATGAATTGAGGTTTTTTTTTTTTTTTTTTTTTTTCCGACAAACACAATGTCCCTAATCTGTGCTTTTTCTTAGACTCTTTATAACTTAATAAACTTTTATTGCATAAATTTTGTGCTAATTTGGTCCATGGCTGAACTTTTTTACTGCTGCCTCTAAAAGAATGTAGAATTTCAAGTGGGTATTATTGGGTTTTGAAGATCGATTTTGTGTCTCGGAGTTTTAGTTTTATGAGTGAGATTTTTTATCCCCTTGCTTATGGTTTGGGTGTGCTCTGATTTTCTCCTAATTGGCTTCATATTTGAAGATCCCTATGTGCTTGACATAAGAAGAATATACAATTACAAGTGAGAATTATTGGAAATAATTCAAAGCTGGCTCTGAAGTCTGAAATCAGCCTCCGAAAATTAGTGAATTTCAAGTTTGTTTCGAGGAAAATCTTTGACCGAAAGTTTAAAATTTATTGAGTAAATTATTTTATCTTGACCCGCTTTAACTTTAAACTTGTTGAACATTTACTTTCTATAACCAAAGGGTCTGCAAAGATAGTTTTTGCTGATGGGTAATTGCGATGCAAAGATCCAAAGTTGCAACTAACGGCTCAGGAAGTGCTTGGTAATTTCTTTACTTTATTATCATTATTATTATTTCTATCTGAGGATATGAATTGAGGGAGCAGATCTCGACAGGTGGTCTTGCTCCACATGAACATGTTTTCATATAACTCTTTCTCCTCTAATGCAGATCAACCATGGTTACAGAATGTCGACAAGGCTCCAAATGTTTCTCTGGCACAAGCTATGAGAGCAAGGCTCAAACAGTTTGCTGCAATGAATAAGCTCAAGAAAAAAAGCTTTAACGGTAGAAATTTGGGACAATTGGTTTTCTCTTGGAGTCTTTATCTCAATTGGTTAGCCTATGATTTGAAAATAAACCTTTCATTTTTTTTAAGTGTATTTAGTTATTCTTTTCTATAGGTTATGGTTGATCATTTGTCTATGGAGGAAGCTGTTGGAATTAAGGAGGCCTTCCAACTGATGGACATTTCCATCAAAAGCAAGATCAACCTCGATGATCTAAGTTCTGGGTTGCAAATGCTTGGCCACCATATTGGTGACCAAGATCTACAAATGCTTATAGAAACTATAAGTGTTCCAGGAGTGTATTCGAGTTGAATCGAGTCCGAGTATCACTCAACTCAAACTCGAACTCGAATTTTTAATGGTACTCGAATTCAAATTCAAACTCAATGAGTAATAAGTAAAATGACTCAAATTCAACTAGTTTGTATAATAAAACTGCTCAAACTCGAACTCGAAATCGAATTCGACAAGCAATTTATATTATATATATATAATATATTCTATTTACCAATGATTCGTTGGTCTAGTGGGAGTGATATTAGAACTCCACACCAAGTGTTCAGATTCGAGTCTTAAAAGTAATAAAAAAGACGTTGGAAGAGCTCCTTCTGAATGAGCACCTAACTGCGACTCGACCTAAATTAGTCGGAAGAAAGTTCCGAATATTACGCGGTAGATCAAGTCCAGGGTACAAAATATATATATTCTATTTAATTTAATTTTTTATATTATAATATTATATAAATACATATAATATATATTAATATATATTATTAAACTACTTGATAAGTTTTTGAATTTAAAATTCTACTACTTGAACTCGACTCGAATTCAGTCAAAATCAAGTTGAGTCGATCTGTTGACTGAGCAACTCGCAGGCGATTCAAACTAAATTTGATTCGTATAACAGCCCTATTCCAAACCATGCTTATAAATGATTCCGACCAACTTCACAAATTCCAAAGTTTTTATGATATCACTCTTAGAGCAATAATTTGAAGTCCCACCCTCTCTGTGCAATCAACACAATCTCATATGACAAATTTAAAACCATTGTGAATATGGTTGATGAAGTGCAATCAGTAGGAGGCAATTGAATTGAACAACACTTCTAATTTGTGCACTTCAAGAATAAGATATCTTTTGATTTTAAAGAATTTGAAAGGTGGGAGGGTAATGCCATCTTAAAAAAGAGGATTTATTACGTTTTTGCTATTAAGAGGGTAATTTTGTGTTAGCAGATATCAAATTAAAAGAAAAGAAATTGCTCCAACTGACCAAAGGTAGAAATTGCTCCATACTTTTCCGAACTAAGAATTGCGATGCAACTTTCTTCTTTGATTCTCTCCAAAAATTCTAGTTGCATTGCTTTTGCCTTTTGTTTTGAGTGACATACTGACAACTGCAATTTGCAAGCTTATGAAGACAGGGATGGATACGTTAACTATGCAGAGTTTGTTGCTCTTATTTCACCTCAAAAGGATGGCAAATGACTATCATATACAACAAGCCTTTGCTTTTTTGACAAAAACTGGAGCAAATATATTGAAGTGGAGGAATTACGTGATGCCTTTGCCAATGATATAGGAACCAACCATGATGAAGTCATCAATGCCATTATGCAGGATGTTGACACAAACAAGGTATGCGATGCATTAACTCATAACCTTTCAAACATTGCTACTAATATGACAACAATGAACATATCGGTATATTTGTGGGATAAATAACTAATTTTTCAATTCTTTTTTTCCAACATTTCAGGATCACCACATTAGTTATGAAGAGTTTACTGCTATAATGAAGGCTGGCATAAATTGGAGGAAGGCACGTGAGCAGTTAGTTTAAAGATCTCAATAATAGACTAACTCGGGATGATTCTGTGCACATCCATGTTATGTGCTAAGTTTGAGGGTTGGCCCACAATCTTTCTGCATGTATAATGTTGTATGAAAAGCAATGCTTAAATTGATTATATGATATTTCCATTTGGAGTCTCTCTCTCTCTCTCTCTCTCTCTCTCTCTCTCTTTCCCCTCCCTCTTAAAGCAGGCGTGGACGAGCTGGAGTGGTTATCGGGCATGACTAGAAATCATGTGGGCTCCACCCGCGTAAGTTTGAATCTTGTGGTTCACGATTTTGCTTAATTCAAGCTCTTTTTTTTTTCTTTTTTTTTTTTAAAGGAAACTCTATTAAAAGCTTAAATTGATTATATGATATTTCCATCTGGACTCTCTCTCTCTCTCTCTCTCTTAAAGCAGGCGTGGATGTGTCGGAGTAGTTATCGAGCATGACTAGAAATCATGTGGGCTCTGCCCGCGTAAGTTCGAATCCTGCCGTTCACGATTTTATTGAATTCAAGGTTTTTTTTCCCCTTTTTAGGAAGCTCTATTGAAGGTTTAAATTGATTATATTATATTTCCATCTGGGCACTCTCTCTCTCTCTCTCTCTCTTTCTTAATGCAGGCATGGATATGCGGAGTGGTTATCGGGCATGACTAGAGATCATGTGCGCTCTGCTCGTATAGGTTCGAATCCTGCCGTTCACAATTTTATTGAATTCAAGGTTTTTTTTCCCCTTTTTAGGAAGCTCTATTGAAGGTTTAAATTGATTATATGATATTTCCATCTGGGTTCTCTCTCTTTTTCTCTCTCTCTCTCTATCTCTTAAAGCAGGCGTGGATGTGCCGGAGTGGTTATCGGGCATGACTAGAAATCATGTGGGCTCTGCCTGTGCAGGTTCGAATCCTACTGTTCATGATTTTATTGAATTCAAGGTTTTTTTTCCCCTTTTTAGGAAGCTCTATTGAAGGTTTAAATTGATTATATGACATTTCCATTTGGGAGCTCTCTCTCTCTCTCTCTCTCTATGTTAAAGTAGATGTGGATGTGTCGGAGTGGTTATCGGGTATGAATAGAAATAATATGGGCTCTGCCCGCACAGGTTTGAATCTTGCCGTTCACGATTTTACTTAATTCAAGCTCTTTTTTTTTAAAAAAAATAAACTTTATTGAAGGCTTGAATTGATTATTTGATATTTCCATCTCGACTCTCTCTCTCTCTCTCTCTCTTAAAGTAGGCATGGATGTGTTGAAGTGGTTATCGAGCATGCACAAGACCATCCCAGTCTATCCCTATTCAAATACATGCACAAGACCAATCTGACCATCCATAATTCAATCACATTCACAAGGCCAGCCGGGCCATTCAAATCAAATTTCCAATCATCACAAATCATTTGATAGACCAACCAAAAAGTCCATACTTATGCGATTGATATCAATTTTCATAAAAAAAAAATCCAAATAATTTCGAAGAAATAAAAAGAGGTCCTCAATTTAAGTTTACAAAATCATGTTCAAACCTCACATCAAATAACCGTAACACAAAATAAGTTTCCAAAATAGTTGTAAAATTTGCGCCCATTTTGGTCCACTAATAAATACGTCAAACCAAAAAACAAGACTAGTACTCGCAATAACTCCTTCGAGATGATCTTGCCTTGAGATACTAATACTGACAATACTTTGATATAAACTTCCTCAATGGAAAAATAAAAATAAGAGAGATGAGTATACAATAATATTCAATGAGTGAATAACATGTTATGAAGATAAATAAGAAATAATTATGGATATATCAAATAGTTATCTCAAAATCATACAATTGTAATCATAGAGAATAGGGTTTATCATCAAATATCAAATTTAAATAAGATTTCAACAAATCATAATATATAAATTATAAGCATCTAGTCATAACAACATATTTTTCTAAACTCATGGGGTTGCTAAAATCATCGTTCTCGACAAAGATTTACCGCGACCAAGGGCGGAATTGTCAAGAGTTTTTATTTTTGTTTCGACTCACAAAATACCCCAACCTTGGCGTTGGTTTGGGCCTCCTCTAAAGTGCTACCAAGCTAGTCCGAAGGGAGAACTTCGGAGGCATCTGTCAAGTGTAGCTATCTGCTCAGTCAAACAAATGCCCAACCACGTCACCCCATTGGGTTCTGTACCGCTAAGAGAATGACTATAGCTGTAATATCGATTTTCGGTGACTGTATATCATGTACTACTCCTCATGATTCTAAATATATAAGCATCCTTTTGAGGCATCTATTTAATTATCTATTTATTTATTTTGAGATTTCGCCTCAAAATTGCTAAAACCGAAAATTTTATCGGTAATCCGAAAACTTTCTCGGAAAATACCGGCAAAACCTAAAGAGGTCAAAAATGGCTAAGAAAAGGCTTACACACTTAAATAAAGATATTTAAATGAAATTTCACATATTTAAGAAATTTTGAATAAAATCTCATAGGTACCAAAAATGTAAATTGTTAAAAGTTAAGGGTTGAAATGCAATTAAGGAAATTTGAGGGACTAAATTGCAAACCACTCAAGGATGGACAATTGGAGCCAAATGATTGGTAAAGAGGGAAGCAAGGTTGGTTAGTAGCAACATAGGATTTTTCACATTCAAGAAATCTCATTAGATAGAAATTTATGTATGAAAACTTATTGGATGGAAATTTTTGGATGAAAATTAACTATAATAGCTTGTTCTAGCTTGTGACACCTCCTCCCCTTGACATGGACGTCCAAAGACACTTGGTGGAATGCATGGAGGTTGCTTGTATCAACAATTGCATGGTTTAAGTGCTAGGACAAGTAAAAGGTTGAGATAATGCATGGAATGATCCAATGGTTAAGAAAATTTGGCTAGATTTATAAAGAAACTTATTTAAGAAGAGTTTGTCTCATTTTCTTCATTCAACTCACCCCTTGCACGAAATTTATAGACTTCACTTCCATTTTTGAGTTCAACTATGGAGCCAAAGAGGTAAGAACATTTTTAGGAATTTTTGAATTTCAATTGAAAGTATAGAGCTATTGTATAGGAAATTTATGTTCATTGTGATTTGATTTTGCTAAGGTGATAAAAAATTCAAGGTTTCAAGAAAATCAAGATCAAGATGATGGGTATTAGTTAGCAAAAGATCATAGAAAGGAAGGTAAAATACTCAAACTTGAAGTCTTTACAAGTAGTGAAATTAAATATATGTACTAGCATGCTAGATATGAATATTTCAATTTGAGGAAACTGTTGTAATTTCATGATATCTTATTTTGTGTTGATTGAAATTTAGATTAGTTTATTTCTGGTAAAACTAGACTCTAAGCTTTAAAATGAGCTATAGTGCAAAATGTTTCATTAAGAAATCGATTTTTGATGATTTTTGGAAGTTTAGCATGTTTTACAAATTCTGTTTCATATCTTATGTACGACCAGTAATTTGTATGAATTTTTCAGATATTTTATGAAAGGAATTTGGAAAAACATTAAACATAAAAAGTTTAGATCTCTGTCTTATCTTTAAAATGAGATAAGATTCATTTGAATCAGAGTTGTATACAGAAAGTGAAGATGTTTTAACTAAAACTGTGCAGAAGTTGTTCTGAAACTGAAACCGAGATGAACATTAAATTTTATAAAATTATATATTTAAAATCTGAGGATAGTCAAAACTAGGCACTTTTCGATCTCTATCTTATCTTCAATTTGAGATAATAATCACTAAAATCAGAGAAGAATACTAGGAGATATGAAATTTCTCCCAAAACTGTACAGAGTTGATTTTAGGAACTTAGACTGAAAAGAGATATATTTTTTTATAAATTCGTGTGTTCAGAATTTGAAAATGGTCTGAACATAAAAGTTGAAGATATATATCTTAGTGTTAAGAGAAAATTTGAATTATTTGAATTCGATCAAGATTTTATAAGATATCATGATTTTACTAAACCTGCACGTTATAGGTTTTTAGAAAATTTTCTCTAAGTATGAAATTTGAAATTTAATTTTATGAAAGAGGATATTTTTATATGTATGTTATAATCCAATGATATAATATTGAATTAATAAATGATATTGTTTAACTTAGGCTTAGGGTTCGGGGCGTGACTCGTTCGAGAAACAAGGATAGTTAGGGGGAGTGGCGTACCCTCCCCAGTTGACACTACAAAAAAATACCGAATTAGCGACGGATTTAGCCACGAAAATATCAAAAAAATTTGTGACTAAATTGTTTAGCGATGGATTTAGCCACGAACTCATATCCATGGCTAATAGTGCGTCGCAAAAATTTTTCATTTTATATTTTTAATTTTAAAAGCCGCCGGCCCCCGCTCGTGTATGAACCAACTTCCTGCTACTTTATATTTTTGTAGAAAATGTGCATTTATCCCGATTCAAACCTGGGACTAAGAGGATATCTGAAACGTTCTCAACCACTATGTCATATTAGCTTAACTGATATACTTTTTTTTTTTACTTCATTACTTTCTTTCTAACTTTTACCATTAAAAATACAATTTACTAATTTAATAAAAATATAAAATATAAAATTATATTTAATAAAAATACAAAATTATATTTAATAAAATTAAAAAAATTATCTTTAACAAAAATACAAAATTATATTTTAAAAAATACAAAAATATATTTAATAAAAATCAATACCCTAATTTAATAAACATATAAAATATAAATTTATATTTAACAGAATTTTAAATTAGCGACGAATTTAGCCACGAACATATTCGTGGCTAATTAGTCACGAATTTAACCACGGACCAAAAATTCGTGGCTAATTAGCCTTGTATTTCAAATTTCGTGGCTAAATTTTGCCACGAATTTCGAATTCGTGGCTAAATTTTGCCACGAACTTCAAATTCGTGGCTAAATTTTGTCACGAATGGGAAATTCGTGGCTATTTAGCGACGGATTATGAATTTCATTGCTAAATTATTGACGCATAATTATTTTCGTCGCTAAATTAGCAACGAAAATGGATTTGTGGCAAATTAGCCACGAACAAAAATTTATGGCTAATTTGCAACGAATTCTATTTTTGTCATTCAATTCGTGGGTAAATAGCAACGAATTTTTTTTGTGGCTAAAGTCCGTGGCTAAAATCATGTTTTTTTTGTAGTGTGAGGTGAGTGGGATGATCTATTCTTCACTTTAAATGAAAAATAGTTTTGATCATGATTTTTATAAATAAATTTTGAAATGTTATTTAGAAATGTTTTAGTGTTTGTGGCATGTCTTGAAATTATGTTATGTGAAAATTGCATCATGATGTTATGATAACTTGATAGTGCCGTATTTTTTATTACAAGTAAAGATTTATGAATGATGATATATGACACATGTGTATAATTATGGGATGGTGCATAGTGGCTATAGCGTACTCCCTACCACGGGATTGACCCGACGGGGTGACGGGGTGACGTGGTGGGGTAACATCAGAAAAGGGTTTGAGTCCCTGTCTCTAGGCAACGGATCCAATAGACGAGCACCCGCGAGGACCGTGTCAACACCAAGGGAAGGGGGAAGATATATGTATTTCATTCTTATGATATTATGGTCACCCCTTGCTGGATTTTACCCTAATTAGGCCAAACTATGGGTAAAATACGTTTTTTTGACACCTCATTGATGCATAATTGATGATAAGGATGCATATTATTTTGGATTACACGATATATTTGCAAATGGTTGAAATGAAATTTGAAAATGATATTTTGACTTGCCACTCTCACAAATTCATTTATTGTCATTATATAGTCATTGCACCTCACTCACTGAGTATGTGGATTATACTCACCCCTCATATTAATATTTTCAGCTTATACTGTATTTGACATACATTGACGTACTACTCACGAATTTTACTGAGAGACGCTACCGGGTAAGTGACCATACCCATCTTTGTTTATGTTTGAACCATACGTATAAATGCTATATGAAAATTGGAGGCAAATGTTTTAAAGAAAATCTTTTGAAAACTATCTTATTAAATCTTCCGCTATATGATTTTGACTTAGGATATCGAGTTGGATTAAAATATTGGTCATAATATTAGTCTTACGTCACCTCGATGTGCGAGTAGGGCATACCCATGCTTCAAGGAGTCGCGGCAGTCTGTTCACGTGCTCAACCTGCGGGTTAGGGCGTGACAATAGCTATTAATCATGCATACAACACTATTTTACAATCATCACAACATATATCAAAATGTGCCAATAATTATTCAATGAATTCTCAATACATGAATTCAATTAAGTCATATTCAACATAAATTGATAAATATGACACAATATTTCCAATTTAACACATGGATGCATTTTTTATTTCACATTTCCTTTGAGGACACTCCAAAATCATAAAACAATTTGAATATCAAATTTTAAAGTATTTATAAAATCATTTCAAAAACATTTTCTCACTTAAAATCATAAGCATGCATCCACTCACCTATTGGGAGGGTAACCACTCCCAATCTAGAATTCAAGATAAATCCCTTGTAACCCTTCAATTGTCTCACTTAAGATAATAAACACAATTTCATCACTTAAATATAGCTCAATATTAAGGTTAATCAAATTTTCCTCCAATTGTCTCATAATCTAAATTTTTTTGCACAACCATGTCTCAAAAAAATTATGTTATCTTGACCTACAAAGCTTGGATTGAGGTAATTCCAATTGCTACTTAAATTTAAGACATAAAGCTTGGATTGAGTTTATTTTGCAAAACTCCAAGTTTTCATTTTTATTCTAACCTTACTACATTCAAATAAACTCAAATCATCATCTAACTCATTCATCAAGATTTAAATGATATATCAAAACCCAAAATTATGAATTAAACTTACCTTGGTCTTGGCTTTCTAGACTCCAAAGTTTAGTTCCCTTTCTACTTCCTTGGCCCCAAAGTTCTCTTGATGATTTCAGCTTATTTTAGTGACTTCCCACACCACTTTGTGCTAGGTATAGGGTGTACATGGATGGAAATAGAATATTTCAAGTTTAAATGAGGATTTTGAGGGTGTTTTGGGGGTGGTTTTATGGGGAAAAGCATGGAACTCCTGGCTAGGGTTCCATGGGACAAGGAAATATGTTCTCCCTCTCTCTCTCTCTCTCTCTCTCTCTCCCCCCTTTCTCACTTTCTTGGCCAAACACACTTACGCACACAAACACACAACTTTCTTTTCTTTTCTAAACCACATAAACCTCATCTCTCTCACTTGCATTTAATGCAATCCACTCACTCTCTAATACATTTTCTTTGACTTTTTTACCCTTGTTTGAATTGTTAACCCAAAAATTGGGCTCCAGAATTGGATTCTATTGGTTGGATTATTAACTCAAAGACTGAGCTCAATTAATTAGGTTGTTAATTCAAGGGTTGCACTTAAAATTTGGCCCAATTACTAGTTTAAATCGAGCCCCCAAAAATTTCATATTCCTCAATTATTTTAAGGTCAAATAGTTCAAATTTATTATACCAAAATTCACCTCATAGAATACAAGTCCATAATACAATTAGGAATCGCACAAAAACTCTAAAAAATTTTATAAAGCTTTCATCGATAAGTTAAAATTGATTACATTCGGTTTTTCTTGATATTTTACAAGGGAAATTTTGATGAAAATTACCTAATACCAAAATTTCAGTGTTACAATATGATATTTCCGTTTGGGCACTCGCTCTCTCTCTCTCTCTCTCTCTCTTAAAGTAGGCATGGATGTGCTGGAGTGGTTATCGGGTATGACTAGAAATCATGTGAGCCCTATCCACGCAGGTTTGAATCCTGCCATTCATGTTTTTGCTTAATTCAAACATTTTTTTTAGGAACCTCTATGAAGGCTTAAGTTGATTAGATGATATTTCCATCTAGGCTCTCTCTCTCTCTCTCTCTCTCTTAAAATAGGTGTGGATGTGCTGGAGTGGTTATCAGGCATGACTAGAAATCATGTGGGCTCTGCCTACGCAGGTTTGAATCCTGTCATTCACGATTTTACTTAATTCAAGCATTTTTTTAAAAAAACTGTATTGAAGGTTTAAATTGATTATATGATATTTCTACCTGGGCACTCTCTCTCTCTCTCTCTTTTAAAATAGGCATGGATGTATCGGAGTGGTTATTGGGCATGACTAGAAATCATGTGGGCTCTTTCGTGCAAGTTTGAATCCTACCGTTCACAATTTTACTTAATTCAGGTTTTATTTTTTATTTATTATTTTTTTTGTTGAAGCTCTATTGAAGGCTTAAATTGATTATATGATATTTCCATATGGGGTTGTTCCACCATCCTCTATAACATTACCAACGGAAATGGTGGTGGATGACCAAGATTTGTTATAATCACCGTTCCCTCGGCTATTAATAGGGATGTTGGAAAATATCATATGATAATTGCTCGCCAACCCAAAGACTTTGTAATTCTAAGTGAAATTATGTATGTAGTGCTTCTGCTTCAATGAAGATGTCAATGAGTAAGCATCAAATTAACTTCTGAATCCTAAGTTGTTGGAAAAGTTGAGCTCAAACTTATCAGGCAAAAGTTACTGGTTTTCTAGCCAAGCAGTATGGTACTTCCTCTGTTCTAGGAAGTCATCATCAAGATCAAAAGTTTGGACCCCTGAAATTAAAAGCAAATTGAAAAGAAGTGAATGTATGGTATCCTGTTTATTATTTCTTGGGTTCCTTACCATTTATAAGGGTATTCCTTCCTTTTCTTCTTCTTCTTCTTGCTAGGGACATGTCTCTCCCTTAAAAGTTAGATAATTTATATAGAAGCAAACCTTCTAAAAGGGTTATAAAATCTAATATGCTAAAAAAACAGTTCAATTCCCAAAAAAAAAATAATAAATAAATAAATAAAAATATAAAAAGAATTAGTCTACTTTAGTCTAATGTTTCATAAAAGATTAGATCAATCTTTTTTTTTAATTATTAATATTCATGTTGGGTTTGACAAAATTTGATTCAAGTTGGATTAGACTGTTAAAGGAGCAAAACTCTCGTGATATTTTCTATACTCAAAACCCAAAATTTTATTTAAAGGATATCAATATTCAGTCACTGGACCAACCTGGATTGGTAGATTAACCATTTCTAATGAAATTTACATATACTATGATAATGTATCTTTTTACTATGAACGATGAAATGTTACATCATATGATAAGATATCAGTATTCAGTCACTGGACTAACCTACTATAAACGATGAAATGTTACATTGTGTGATAAAAATATTTTGTAACGTTATCTCATTTTTTTATTATTATTTGTGTATAAATAGATTTCTTGGACGAAGAAGAAGTTCAGTTGCCAGGAATCAAACCCAAAAGAACCGAATATCCTAACCAACTAGACTACAACGGAATTTGCTCTTGACATACTCAAAGATTCTTGAAATCTTTCTCAATCGACCCCAATTTTCCAATCTACGCAATACACACACACACACACTCATATATATCCCATAGCTCGTCTTCTTCTCTACCTCAATTTCTCCAACAATGTCATCTAATTTTACTGTTCTGTTGTCTCAAATTTTTAACCCCATTATACAATGGAAATCAAATGTGTTGTCACAAACAGCTCATTTTCCCAATCTAAACAGATCACTGGTAATATCGCTTTGTTTTGATCAGTGAATTTGACTCAAATTTAAGCATATGCTGCATATCCCTTTACTTGTCTCCCCCTAACTAACACGGGAGTGATAGAAGGAAGACAATATGGTTTGCAAAGAAACAAAACCCTAAAACTTTTAAAAGAGAATTGATAATTTTAAAAGAAATATTATTAATGATGTGTGTCCAAATAATGAAATACGACAAGTATTTATAGAGAATAAAAACCCAAAAGTTAGAAAACTATAAAAAGTAGGAAACTAAAGAAATATGGAAACAAGAAAAATTAGGAAACTAGGAAAATTAAGAATTATAAAAATTTGAAAATTATATAAATTAGAAACTAACTATAAAAATACTAAAAATCTTAAAAGGCCGAAAAATTAATGGACTCCTCCTTTTCTTGAACCGATCTCCCATAACCCAATAATTATTTGAAATTTATCCCACATCAGTCCCCCTACCTAAAAAGAACTTGCTTTGGAGTGATACCTCTAATGTTTGAGTTAATATTCTCAATCCTCTCCTTTGGTTTTCTTGCCCAAAAACATATGTTGAGCATGACAAATATCAAAACAACTACTATAACCAAGTAATCATAGTCAACCTCAATTTCTTCTACTCCACCCACGTGCATGTCTGAATTAGAATGACAATAAACTTTTTTATTTGTCGGATCAATCTTGAAACATTCAACATTCGAATAAGAAATATCCACATTCTTTCTAACTATGTTGTGAATTGGTTTTATGATGATGTGGACTTCCAATGTACCTCATGTAACACTTGGTAGGAAGGGGGTGAATGTAAAGTAGTTACGAGGTGATAGCACCAAAACTTCATATGAAAGATTTTTTTTTTTTAGATTTTCAAAACGTTTGTGTAACACTGACACTACGGTGTATACATTATTATACTTCTATTCATATTATATATATAATATTTCTCATGTTCCTATATCGAAAATCCATTAAGAAATTTGTCCGTTAAAACCACAAAAAAAAATTTCAGTTTCATTACCGACAATTCAAAAAAAAAATTTCAAAACGACCACCGATGGTACAATAATAATAAGAATGACTGTAGAGTACATAAGAATCTCAAATTTAGATAGATCTTACTTTATAGAGTTAAATCGTAAATTTTTGAAAAAATCGCCTAGAAACCCTAATTTAGGTTGAAAACCGTTCGGAAAGGCTAAACGGCCACGTTTTGACATGGGATAAATTAAATTAGACCTAATACGAGATTTTAAGTCTAACTTGAAATTTATAAAACTTTGTCCTCAAAATCATTATAACCGAAAAGTTTATCGATAAGTCGAAAAACTTCTTGGAAAGCGTCGGCAAGGCTTAAAGAAGTCAAAAATAGCTAAAAGAAGGTATACACACTTAAATAAAGATATTTAAATGAAATTTCACATATTTAAGAAATTTCAAAAAAAAAATTCATAGGGACAAAAAATGCAAATTGTTAAAAGTTAGGGGTTTAAATGCAATTAAGGATAGTGAAGAGACTAAGTTGCAAATCACTCAAGGATGGACAATTGGAGCCAAATTATTGGTCAAGAGGGAAGCAAGGCTGGTTAGTGGCCACATAGCATTTTCCATATTTAAGAAAACTCATTGGATATAAATTTATGCATGAAAGATTATTGGATGGAAATTTTTGCGTGGAAGTTGTTCAGGGCCTAGCCAGAATAGCTTGTTCTAGTTTGTGACACATCCTCCCCTTGACGTGGACGTCCAAAGACACCTAATGGAGTGCATGGAGGTTGCTTGAATCAACAATTGCATGGTTTAAGTGCTAGAACAAGTGGAAGGTTGAGATAATACATGGAATAATCCAATAGTCAAAGATATGTTGTTAGGTTTATAAAAAAACTTGTTTAGGAAGAGTTTGGCCTATATTCTTCATTCAAACTTCCCTTGGATGAAATTTTATGGATTCTATATCCATTTTGAGTTCAACCATGGAGCTAAAGAGGTAACAACATTTTTGTAAATTCTTAAATTTCAATTGAAAGTATAGGAGTATTGTGTAGGAATTTATGTTCATTGTGATTTGATTTTGCTAAGGTGATAAAAAAAATTCAAGAATTCAAAAGAAGTGCTGGAGTTTACTGATAAAGAGATCTTACAAAGGAGGTAACATGTTCTAACTTATGCTAAGATTAAATTATTTGATGAATAGTTACTTTGGTATCCACACTATCATGCTAGATGTTGATTTCTAGATTGAGTCTTGTATAATTTTCTTAGAATATCTCCTTCTGTAGAAATAAAAAATCTACGATATTTATTTTTCTATAAACTAAACTCCCTAAGCTTTAAAATGGTATAACATGTAAAGTAATTCATGAAGGAATCAATTTTTGGTGATTTTTGGAAATTTTGCATGTTTCACAAATTCTGTTTCATGTCTTGTGTACGACCAGTAAATTGTATAAATTTTGGAGATATTATCTGTTCAGAATTTGGAGAAATGTTAAACATAAAAGTTTTAGGTCTCTGTCTTATCTTTATTTGAGTTAAAGATCACTTGAATCAGAGTTGTATACAGAAAGTTATGATATTTTTACTAAAACTGTACAGAAGTAGTTCTAAAACTAAAACTGAGATCAAAATTGAATTTTAAAAAATCATACATTTAAAATCTAAAGATGGTCAAAACTAAAAAGTTTTATATCTATGTCTTATCTTTAATTTGAGATATGAATCATTTAAATCAGAGAAGCATATTGGGAGATATGGAAATTCTCCCAAAACTGTGCAGAATTGATTTTAGGAATTTAAACTGAAAAAGTGATAAATTTCTATAAATTTGTGTGTTCAGAATTTGTAGATGGTCTGAACATAAAAGTTGGAGATATATGTCTTAGATTTAAGAAAAAATTTAAATCAATTGAATCTGATCAAGATCTTAGAAGATATCATGATTTTACTAAACCTGCGCGTGATAGATTTTATAGGAATTTTTCTCTAAATATTGAATTTGAGATTTTAGCTTAATGAAAACATTTCCATGCGTATTTTGTAGACCAAAAATATTGAATTGAAAAATTATACATATTATTTAATTTAGGTGTAGGGTTACATTTTCGCTCGAAGGGTGACTCGTTCGAGAAACGAGGACAGTTAGAGGGAGTGGCGTACCCTCTCCAGTCGAAATGAGTGGGACTTTGATGTTATGTTTTCGATTAAACAAATTCATGTTTTATAACCTTTCAAATGACATGTTTTAAGACATGTGTGAAAACATATGATTTTGACTATGTTTTATAAATGATGGCTTTTGTGATTCATTGGAGTGTCCCAAATGATTGATTCGAATATTATGCATACACGGTTTGTAATGAAATGATATCGTGCCACTCTTTGAAACCTTGACATGATTTATATGCTACCATTTCATTGGCACAATGATTTGAAATGATTTGATGAAATATATTGGCACGTTTGATGGATACTGATTTGATACTTGGACTTAGAGTCCATAGAATTAACGGATATGATGATGTGATGATATTCTTGATAGATTCCATAGCTACGAAGGGCATTTGTAGAGGCACCCCATGTTGCCCGGATACGCTTCTGCAGGAGGTATCCGCAAATGTCATATGTATAGTTGTGCTTGGATGAACCAAAATTTAGGGAGGATGTGTGTTACGCCATAGTCTAGCTCCGAGTGAGGTGTTATACTAAATTTGTTGATTATACGTATAGACACGGGCTAGTCGGTTGAATCAAATATAGGGAGGACATGTGTTACGTCACTGTCTAGCACTTGGTGAGGCGTGTGGCCAATGTTGGGGTAAAGAGCTAATTTTATATACTTGCATATGAAAACCTCCAACGCGCCTGTCATTGGTCGAGGTAGACCACTGCCGGAGTTGTTTTATTGGCAAACTCTATATGATTTCGAAATGTATATGGATGCATATTTTGATACTATTATGTGTGATATGTGATCACTTAGTTTCTAGACATGACATACTTGGTTTTGATATCATATTGGTTTTTAAATGTACTTTGACACTCCATGCTCACACTTATATCGAGAACATGTTGTTGATCCCTTCATTCACTGAGTATTTTCCCATAATACTCACCCCTCACTTTCCTTGATTTCAGAAATAGATTGATAGGAAGATGTGTCGAGAGAGTTTGATCTAATTGATTTGAATTAGAGACCTTAGACTTTGGGTATGGTATCAACCATTCTTTCGCAGTGATGTATTTAATGATATTGGATGATATATATGTACATTTGAGGTCTATAGAATGACCATTATATACATTTATTGGGATGACTGTAATTATGTTGTGTAATGTAATTGAAACTCTCAGATGTGTTGTATACTTATGCATTGAGGCAAATGTATTATGTTTTATATTCTTTACTTGGGAAATGATATTTTTTTAGGAAAAACATGTTTTAAATAGTTTTGAGCAGGTAATTGTCTTAGCCTTCGTTGCCTCGGTATGCATGTCCTATGATAGGCACCATACGGGGTAACGGGCAGTTGTTCACGACCTCAGATCGTGGATCGGGGCATGACAGTTTGTCCCTGCCAACCTGTTCCAAGAACCACCACTTTCTTCTTTGTTTCGACCTCTAATGAAATAATGGCATATGCAAACTGTAATTTTTTTGGTGAGCCAATGCCCTCCGTGCCACGTAATGAGTTTGAATCTGCACATGCAACATGACCACCCCTACTGGTTTGAAAGAGCCCATTTCATTATGTATCATCTCGCTTAGGGATCAGCAGTACCTTTCTAACCACCAGGGTCTGCACATCTTCGTCTTCTCCATCTGGCTCACAGATCGATTCTTTCTCATTAGCAAACCTTTCATCATTCTCCTTACCTTAGCCGACCCGATGAACTTGACAACGTTTGGGGCAATTGTTAGACTTATGCCCAATTTGTCTGTACTTGTAACACTTATCTCCTGTCGGCTTCGAGTAAGGGTTGTTGTTGGCCGGTTCCTTCGCATGCTCCTTCTCTATTGCATCATTCTTTGCATGTTCATAACTAAACCATGTACTGACTCTCGGGTTTGCCTTAGATGCCTCAACAAAGGGTTTACGAGTACCATCATTCCCGTAATATTCCCTAAACCCCATTGACTCTGCTCTCTGGGCGATATTCTAGACTTCACTAAGGGTTTAAATTATCTGACAACAAAGATTTCAATCCATGAATATACTTTGCTACCTATTGACCTTTAGTCTTTATCAAATTATTCCGTGCCAATAATCACAAGAAATTTGTGGTATATTAAATCACAGATTTTTACCCCTACACAAACATCTGGTATTAAAGGAACAAAAACTGATCATAATCTAGGGGAAGAAATTTAGACATCAACATCTTCTTCATCTTTGGCCAAAACGTTATTGGCTGCTTTCCTAAACATGTCATGCCCTGACCTGCAGGTTCGAGTACGCGATAACCGCCGCGTGACCTAAAAGTACAAATAGACACCAGCACATACCCAAAGATCCTGTAAGACTATGAAAATACCCTTTTTTAAAGCAAAGGAAAACCAATACATCAAACATTAAACATATCATACATAAGTTCCATTTTTGAGAAAGTACTTTTATAAAACATACTTCAAAGAGTTTTCAATAATATAATTCCCATAATATCAGTTTCAATTGCAAAATGCCCTCCAATTGGTCTATCTACAAGCCTCAAAAATCCACTATGGATAGGACCATTAATGACCATTGGTCCCGGAGAGCTTTTCTTCAACTAGATCTAACTAACTGTAGGGTGACTGTTGCTATATCTACATTTTCTCTGAAAAAGATAAGAAAGAGGGGTGAGTATAAAATATTCAGTGAGTGCAGTGCAATAACATGTTGTGACAATAAATGAGTGGTGAGTATAGAGATGTTAACATCATAAATTATCAACCAACTCATTCAATGGTAAGTAATAGCAAATAATCTAGATCATCAAAGACATATGCATCAACAACTTCATGTTTTTCCAAAGATCACGGTGACTCCCTAAATAAAACACTTTCATCCAAAGTTTGGCCAAACATAGGTGGAAGCCCACCAAAGGGTTTTCAATTCATTCATTTCATAACACTAATTCTCCCTTTCTTGGCGTCGATTCGTACCTCACCGGAGTGCTATCCGGATAGTACGACAGAGGTGCAAGAGACCGCGTCTACCATCCTTTGCCAATAAAACCCAAACCATATCACCCCGTAGGGTCGCTTTGCAGAGAGAATGACTATAGCAATTTACCATCACCACCACCATCATTTCACAAATATCTCCATACTTTCCAATGTGCCATAAATTCAACAAAATGGTTACCAAACCATATCACTATACTCATGAATGCAATTTTCAGCAATAAATGGCACGTATTTATTCACAAATACAATGGATGCATGCATATTCCAAACCCACATTTTGGAACACCCCACAAACACAATAGTTAGAAAAAAATCACTCAAAAATCATTTATAAAAGAATTTAAAAAAAAAATTCTCATTCAAAGCACAACAGTCTGTCCACTCATAGTGACAGGGAGGGTAGACGCTCCCAGATTCCTCAACAGCACAAGCTTTGTCACAATATCTATCCATCTAGCTCCTAAAGGTCATTATCAAGTAAGAAATATTATCAATATCAATTCCTAAGTTAACTCAAAAATTCTAAAAATCAAAACCTAGTTTCTCCATCACAGTGGCTCAGTGATCTCCAAATCCAAGAAATCAACCAGGTAAGTAAATCAAAAGTGGATTAAAAAGATAATAATAATAATACCTTGATTTTTGTCTCAAAGAAATCTCTCCCATTTGGATTTCACCAAACCCTAGGATTTTGCCTTTCCTTGAGACAACTATAGATCCTCATTCTCTCCCAAAAATCAAGGCTATAATTAAATTTTGGGATATTAGATGAGTATTTTAGAACCTTAGATTTAAGTTTTTGGAGTGAATCGATTGAGTTTTGGGAGAAAAGAGAAGAATGGTTTAGAGAGAGAGAAGTAAAGCTTGGGTTTTGTGAATTTTCTAGAGTCTCAAATCTCCACTTATCCATTTTGTTCCCATCTCATTTTTCTTTATTTGCTTATTAGCCCTTGTTCACTCCTAAATTGCATAAATGCCCCAACATGTCCTCTTGGGTCTTGGTCTTGGGGGAAATGTTAACACTATGAGTTAAGTACTGGGAGTTGGGTCCTATTCACTATAAAAAATAAGGGTTTAGCGACAGATTTAGCGACGAAAATTTTAGAAAAATTCGTCACTAAAACTTTTAGCGATGAATTTAGCGACGGAAAAATTTCCATCGCTAATAATGCGTTGCAAAAATTCAGCGACAGATTTGGGATTCGGTTGCTAAAATTAGCGACGGAAATTGAATCCGTCGCTAATTTGGTAACATAAATCGTTTCCGTCGCTAAATTTCGCATTTAATTTTTTTATTTTTAAAACCCATCCGCCCACCATGCCACCACCGCCACGACCCCTCGCTTGCCTGCCCATACCCACACCCCGCTAGTTCATGCCCGCCCGCGCATGACCACTTTTTGCTGCTTTATTTTTTTTATAAAAAATATATTTTTGCCCAGATTCGAATCTGAATTTAAAAAGTTATCTGAAATGCTCTTAATCACTATGCCACATTAACTTATCTGATATACTTTTTTTTTTTTATTTCTATACTTTTTTCTAACTCTCACCACTAAAAATATAATTCCCTAATATAACAAAAATACAAAATACAAAATTATATTTAATAAAAATACAAAATTATATTTAATATAACTACAAAATTATCTTTAAAAAATCATAAAATTATATTTAAAAAATATAAAATTATATTTAATAAAAATATAAAAATATATTTAGCAACGGATTTTGTTTTCGTCCTTAATTAGCGACGGATTTCATTTTCTGTCGCTAATTAGCGACGGATATTTTTTTCGTCGCTAAATTTAGGAACGAAATTTTTCTGAAGCTAAATTTAGCAACAGATTATATTTCCGTCGCTAATTAGCGACATATTTCAATTTCCATCACTAAATTTCGCATTTAATTTTTTTATTTGTAGAACCCGTCCGCCCACCCGCCGGCCGCCACCCACCACTGCCCCGACCCCCTGCTGCTTGCCTGCCCATGCCCACACCTCGCCAGCTCTTGCCCGCCTACGCATGACCACCTTTCGCTGTTTCATTTTTTTTACAGAAAATATACTTTTGCCAAGATTCAAATCTGAGATTAAAGAGTTATCTGAAACGCTCTTAGCCACATTCCACATTAACTAATCTGATATACTTTTTTTTTATTTCTATACTTTTTTTTCAACTCTTACCATTAAAAATATAATTTTCTAATCTAACAAAAATACAAAATATAAAATTATATTTAATAAAAATCAATACCCTAATTTAATAAAAATATAAATTACAAATATATATTTAATAAAAATATAAAATTATATTTAACAAAAATATAAAATTATATTTAGTGATGAATTTAGCGATGGAATTTATTTTCTGTCGTTAAATTTAGCAACAAATATTTTTTCGTCGTTAAATTTAGCAATAGATTTTATTTTCGTCATTAATTAGCGACGGCTCTCATTTTCTGTCTCTAATTAGCGATGAATATTTTTTTCATCGCTAAATTTAGCAACGAAATTTTTTCGACGCTAAATTTAGCGGCAGATTATATTTCCGTCGTTAATTAGTGACAGATTTCAATTTTCGTCATTAAATTTCACATTTAATTTTTTTATTTGTAGAATTCGTCAGCCCACCCGCAGGCTGCCACTCACCACCTTCCTAGCCTCCTGCTGCTTGCCCGCCCATGCCCACACCCCGCCAACCCTTGCCCGCTCGCGCAAGACCACCTTTTGCTGCTTTATTTTTTTTTTTTTGCAGAAAATATACTTTTACCCAGATTCGAATCTGGGTTTAAAGAGTTATCTGAAATACTCTTAACCACTATGTCACATTAACTAATCTATTCTTAACCACTATGTCACATTAACTAATCTGATATACTTTTTTTTTTTTTATTTCTATACCTTTTTTGTAACTCTCACCATTAAAAATATAATTTCCTAATCTAACAAAAATACAAAATACAAAATTATATTTAATATAATTACAAAATTATCTTAAAAAATCATAAAATTATATTTAAAAAATATAAAATTATATTTAATAAAAATCAATACCCTAATTTAATAAAAATATAAATTACAAATATATATTTAATAAAAACATAAAATTATATTTAATAAAAATATAAAATTATATTTAGCGACGGATTTTGATTTCGTCGCTAATTAGCGATGGATTTCATTTCCCGTCGCTAATTAGCGATGGATATTTTTTCCGTTGCTAAATTTAGGAACGAAATTTTTTTCGACGCTAATTAGCGATGAAAATATAAATCCGTCTTTAAATTTAGCGACGAATTTTAAATCCGTGGCTAAATTAGCGACGAATATTGGTTTTTGTCGCTAAATTCATCGCTTAATAGTGATGAATTTTTTCCGTCGCTAAAAATGTGTTTTTTTGTAGTGATTGGAGACAATGTGTCCAACGATGTGTGGGGAAAATTGAAAATGGGAGTGAAATCCTTGGGGGCAAATTTAGAGATATTAATATTTGGAATATAAAATAAATGAAGTATTATATAATCAAAGGATTTAGATGACTTGGTGGTAAAAATCTTTTTGGCTTTTGGGAGAATTAGAGATAAAAAACCTCTTGCATACAACTAACGCCAAGGATTTTCAAATTGCAAGGGAAAGACGAGAGACATTAATGGAGAAGAAGCCTCTCAATACTGACAGGTAGTCATTAGTACTGACAGATACAAAATGCAAAATGAAGTCAACCACCACAAATGCAGGTGGAGACTGATAGGTGATAGGCAATTGGTTCCGTTCAATACAAATTTGAAGGATGAGCAAGTGAAACAAGAGGGTAGCTGATCAACAAAATGAAAGAGTATTACCGATCAGAAAGTTTGAAGAAGACAAGTCTTCTTCCAACATTGCAAATATACTGAGTGGTTTGTAACGATACCGACCAGTAGTCTTAAAATGATTACTGGTGAGGTGTTCCCATTTACAAAATACCCGTCGGTAAAATTACTCCAAGAGAGTCTCCAAAATACATATCAACAAGTCTCAAAATTGGACATCTATCGATAGTTCAAATATTCACAGTCAGGAAAATGTAAGTAAAATATAATATACAGAACGGTATAAGAAAATTTGATGCACCGATAGGTATGTAGAAACTATAAATAAATCTATTAACTCAATTCCACAATATACGGACAAACCACAACTTCACTTTATACCAAAGATGTAGTAAGTTACCAAGAGATAGTCACCACCAGCTACCAATAAAAAAAAATCAAAATCTTGAAGAAATAGTTTACTACATACTAAAACCCCACCGAATAGGTAAATTCTGTTAGAAAAGTCAAATTCCACCGAATATTAAATACCAAACACTCAAGTAACAGATTACTAATGATCGGGAACTTTATAATTGAAAGCCTATCGGCCAACATCTAGAGGGGTTTCCTGGACAACCCAAAAAGTAGAAATTCTCACTTATATTTAAAATAACTATTTTTCTACAATTTGGTGAAATATAAAAATTTTAATTAATTCACTTAGAGTACACATCACCATTCGAACTCGTCTAGTGTTACAATTCTTAACCCTTAAAAAAAATCTTGTCATCAAAATTTCATAACATAATTATGCTTCAAACAATTGGGGATATTGCTTCCTCATCATCTCCTCAGGTTCTCAAGTCGTCTCTTTAACTTGGTTGTTCTTCCATAAAATCGTGACAATCGAGATCTGCTTATTTCTCAAACTTTTAACTTACTTCTCCAAGATAACTACTGGTTGGATTTCAAAATTTAAATCTTCTCTCAATTCAATGAGAGGAGCCTCAAGGACATGGGAGAGGTCTGCCAAATACTTTCATTCCATAGTTCTATCATAAGGTCAATCTCAGTTTTATTTCGTTTCCAAATGCCCATTTGTGACATATAATTTATCACATTGTAAATGCTGCCTTGGATCGACCTGGGGAGCAAGAAGTCTTTTTTAGTAAATTATGAACAAATTCCTCTTTCCAAAATGTTATAAATTAGACCCCTCACCCTTGAATGCTTAACAACCAACCACAGACAACTAGTGGGGAGAGAGAGAGAGAGCGAGAGAGAGAGAGAGAGAGCAAGAGATCATGAAGACTAGCTTGGTGATTGTTCTCTCCATAGCCTTCTCTTTTCATTTTTACGAATCAAATGCAGCATCAAGAATGTTTCTTGAAGCCACACAAGACCCACAAGAAGATTTGAGTGAAACATGGTGCAACAAAACAAGCGACATTGATCACTGCATCAATTCAAACCAAGCAGACCCAAGAAGTGATTTGAAGGAAAGCCGAATAGGCCTCACAATCATAATCACAGAAGTTGCCAAAAGCAATGCCTCAGAAACACTAACCAAAATCGACAAACTCATTAGCACCGAGAAAGATAGGGCTATTTTGTCCATGCTTTATTCCTGCGACCAAAAATATCAGAATGCTTTTGGGGATTTAGATTCTGCTCTACACTTTTTGAATGAAACCAAACTGAATGTCCAGAATTTGGACCGCAAGCACTACGAAGCAATCAATCAGGAGCTGGCCGCCGCTGCCGGTGAAGTAAATTATTGCCAATCGTTCTACAGGGGGCCACGGCCGTCACCTTTGGCCGATGAGAATGGTAAGTTCTTGGAGATTAATGATGTGGCGTTGCAGCTTTTGAATCTCATTGAGTGTGATAAATTTGAGCCATGTAGGGATAGTTGAAGAAAAAGAAAAAGAAAAAGAAAACCACCATAGATTATGCAATGGTAACTCAGAGAATTACGATAGAAGAATAAAAAGCGATCGAGGGTTTACATGGGGTTTCAAGGTCCATTTGGTACGGAACTTGGTCCTCTTAAAATACCTCTCACCTGATTGGAGTGGGGTTTGTTTACGACAATATTAAATAAATTTCATATGAAAAAAAAAAAAAAAAATCATATTATTGTTCTTTTCATTTTCTTATGCTACACTTCATTTTTCCATTTTTGTTGTCTTTCAGAGTTGAATTCAAAAGAAGTTTTGGTGGGGATTATTATCAATTAAATATGTCTTGACTTGGACTTAGAGGAGATGCTCCACAGACTTTATAGGAACTTAATTTGTATCAATTTATTTCTATTTTATCCCATTATATCTGCAATATTTTTTTTAAGTAAAAATAGATTTTTTATAAAATATAGTTTATTAGAATATAAATCAAAATTCTCTATAAATATCCAAAGAGGATCTTGTTGCTAGGCGATTTAAAAATCGAAAAAGGAAAAATTTTAAATACCCAAATCATTCTCTTCAATGTAACTAATAATCCAAGATCGTAAGAAAAAAGGGCCTTTTTTTTTTTTTTTTTTTTTTTTTTTTAAGGAGTAAAAGATAGAGAGAGGAAAAAGAAAAGCGAGGGGGAGATTCTGCAAAAAAATTTGGAAAAGTCAAACTTTCTTTAGGGTTTGGACATAACTTCCTTTTTTGAAGGCACTGCCCATCGGTGTTTTTCCTACAGTTTGCTAAATTTGGAATAATAAACTCACGATAGCTTAGTAAGAGATAAATATGAGAATTACATAAATATATAATAGAATTACATAAATAAACGTTGAAACTGCACTATTCCATAGGGCACTCGGTGGTGATCCCAGTAGAGATACATACATTGGAACAGAACATAGCTATTAGAGTTCATAATAAACTTTTCCTACCAAGACAGCTTAATCATCACAATTCATCTCTCCTTATCTTGAGATTTAGGATTCAAATCGCTACGTAACTAAACAAAAAAAGAGTTCATAATGGACCTAGCGATAAAACTTCTACATAACAAAATTCGACTAATGATAGACAACAATCACATGGTAATGCAACATGTTGGAGTCGATTTTTTTTCCACAGATACCTGCTCTTCCGACTCGAGCGAGAAGTCGATGGCGGAGGTATTCGTCCATTCTTCACAGATGAAAAACCTACAAATGGGGTTGGCCTATCGGGGGGACTCAGACGCTTAAGTCAATATTAGTGATAAAATAAAAACAGATAGTAGTCGTAGATATCATATCTCTGATTGTATAAGATTGAGCATGAAGCTCTATCTTTATCAGTATATGTAGATTGGTATGAAACCTCCCTCTGAAATTCATATAAAATTGGGGTATAGAACCCCATCTGACTGATGTGTAGAATTGGGTATGAAACTCTACCTCAGATCATATAGAGTTGGCTAAAGAGTTGTACATTTGATCGTATGGAATTGGACATGGAACCCTGCCTTCATCAGTATATAAGATTGGATATAGAGCCCCCCTTTGGATGACGTATGAAATTGGGTATAAAACCCCTCTGGAGTATTGAATCATCTCTTTTTCGGGTGTCAAAACTGAGTCTCCTCTGAGAGTTGTCTATGCTCTGTATTCATAGTCTTCCTAGTAGTGTAAAAAACCCTAGTTTCCCTTTATCTGAGAACTTTCAAAATGGTTAGGATTGTGATAAAAAACCTTTGAAAGATTTAGACTTTCTTGGGATTAAGGAAAGTTTTCAATTTTAGAAATGTTTCCTGCCTTCTTAAGCGTTCATGAGAATTAGATTTCTTTCATAATATAGAAAGGTTTGAATTTGATGGTGATTGCTTTCCTTATCGGATAACCATGAATGTTTATGGAAACTTATTATGTAGTGTACCATCATTTGCCCCCACTCTTAATGGCATTTTGAAAAAATGGTATTAGAAATAGAGTGGATTGTAAGAGGCCTCCCAAGAGACCGAGAGATCAAGAGATCGGTGGGTCAGCAAACTGAGAGATCAAGTCATCGAGAGACCGAGAGATCGGGCGATCGAGAGATTGGTAGATCGACAGGTTGAGTGATCGGGAGATTGAGAGACCAACAGGCCGAACTATCGAGAGATTATGAGGTCGATGGGTCAAACAATCGAGAGATTACGAGACCGACAGGTCGAATGATCGAGAGAATACCAGACCGATAGGTCGAATGATCGAGAGATTACGAGATCGACAGGTCAAATGATTGAGAGTTTACGAGACCGACAAGTCAAACGATTGTGAGAATACAAGACTGACAGGTCGAATGAACTTACGAGACCGATCGATCGAACGATCGAGAGTTTACGAGACTGACAGGTCGAATGATTGAGAGAATACAAGACCGACAGATCGAACGATCGAGAAATACCAAATCGATAGGTCGAACAATTGATCAGGGCGTTATAGACCCGTTCAGGGAATTAAATCCCAACAATAGATTAGGGCATCATGGGCCCATTCGAGGAGTTAAATTCTAGTGATAGTCTCCATTCAGGAGGATTCGTTAGAATTCTATCGATAGGGAATAAGCAAAGAGACCGTTAGAAAGAAAAGTATAGGGGTCTTACCTGATGAGGGACTTCTTTTGCTCGAGGGAGGTGAGAGGGCTTACTAATAGTAGATGCATAGATTCTCTGATAGGTCAAACGATTAAGAGATTACAAGGCCAACAGATCAAGTTATCAGCGGATCGGGGGTTTAGGAGATCGAGTGTTCAACAAGTCAAGTGATCTGGAAATTGGGTGATCGGGAGATGACTTAAGACCGAAAGATAGAATCATCGAGAGACTCCCTTGGTTGGTTGTGGGCTTAATGGGCTCTGAAGCTAGTGGTGATAAGATTTTCAAGTCGTTCAGGCCATGTTCCATCAAAATCTTAGACAATATTGAGAGCTGAGCAGGTGACTAATAAAGAGGAGAACAATTAGGAGATACAAGACCAAAACAGAATTTTTCTTACTTTATCGAGAGCAAATCGAGTGATCTGTTAAAGATCAGTTGACAGGCCGAGAGGTTAAGTGTGCGAGAAATTGGGAGACACGGAGGTCGCTAGAGATTTGAATCCTTGAATGATTCACAAGCAAATATTGCATTCGTTTATTAAATATGGAAATCACATACCGAGTAAATCATAATGTACTAAGAGATTAGGAGACCAAGAAGCTAAAGGGTCAAGAGGCCAGGGGGCTGTGTGACCAGGAGTTCAGGCAAGCAGTGGTCGGGAGTACATAATGTTTGTGCTAAGAAAAGCAAAAGTAGAAGATCCGAAAACTGACGTGGAGTCTGTGTTCTAACTGAATGACATAACTCTCGGTGAATGCGAGGGGCTAGAGACCTATGCAAGAGAATAGTACCAGGCTTTGCATTCATGAGTACTGGCTTATTGTCGAAGGTATTATAGCCAAGAGAATATACTGAAGCAATATTGCAATTGGTGTGATGCAATTTCGAACAAAAAGGGAGCTGAATCCCATCCAGTTCAGTAATAATCATTTTAAACAGAAATTCGAGAGAAATGGAGCTGAATCCCATCCAGAGGCCAGAGCTCATAAGTAGAAAAACGAGAAAAAATGAATGTAGAACCCATGTGAGATATATGATTACAAGCATAAGTTCTATGTATTCGGCTAGGAGTTGTATTGAGAGATTTCAATCGAAAGGTATGCCAGATTTGCCAATTGGGGAGATACATCCTTAGCAATAAACTCTGTTCGGGAGGACTTATTTGAAAATTTTCGTTTAAAAGGATAGGCTATGTTTGCCCGTTCGGGAAGATAAATCCCTAACGATAGTTTTCGTTCAGGATAATTCGTTCGTTCGATAGACTGGGCGATATTTGTCTATTCAAGAAGATAAATTCTTAACGATAAACTTCTTTTGAAGGGACTCATTCGTTCGATAGATGGGGCGATCTTTGCCCATTCTGGGAGATACCAATTGGTCGATTGATCAAAAGATAGAGAGGCTGACAGGTGATTAGGAGATCGACAGGTCGAGATATCAAGAGATTGATTGATTTACAAGTCGAGTGATCAAGAGATCAACAAATCGCTAGGTTGAGTAATCGAGGGATCGGGAGATTGAGATACTGGGAGGTCAACGATCGAGAGATTGAGATACTGAGAGGTTTGAGTAATCGAGAGATTAAAATATCGAAAGGTCGACATATCGAGTGATCAACGGATTGGATGATCGGAAAGTTAAGAAACCGACAGGTTAATATATCTATTAGGCGGTGACTGAGAGATCGATAGATCAAACGATTGAGCGACTGACAAGTTGAATGATGGAGAAATTGATAGGTCGAGAGACCAATAGGTCGGATGATTCGGATAATCAAGAGGTTGAGACACTATCAAGAAATTAAGAGGCCGACAAGCGGAAATGTGGAGAGACCGACAAGTTAAAGAATCGAATGATCCGGAGGTTGAGATACTATCAAGAGATTGAGAGGCCAATATGCCGAATAATGGAGAGACCAATAGATCGAACAATCAAGGGCAACATAGGCTCGTTTGGGGAGATAAATGCCTATCGGTATATCGGTACAACATGAACTTGTTCGAGGAGATAGATCCTATCGGTAAATCGGGACGACATGGGCACGTTCGGGGAGATAAATCTCATCGGTAGGTTGGGGTGATATGAGCTTGTTTGGGGAGATAGATTTCATCTGTAGGTCGGGGCGACATTGGTCTGCTCAGGGAGATAGATCCCATTGGTAGGTCGGTGCGACATTGGTCCGTTCGGGTAGATGGATCCCATTGGCAGGTCTGGGCGACATGGGTCCGTTCGGGAAGATAGATTTCATCAGTAAATCAGGGCGATATGAACCCGTTCGGGGAGATAGATTGCATCGGTAGATCGGAACGACATTGACCCATTCGGGGAGATAAATCCCATCGGTAGATCGAGGGGACATGGACCCATTTGGAGATATAGATTCCACCGATAGATCAAAATGACACATTCGAGAAGATAAATCTCATCAGTAGATCAGGACGATATGGACCCATTCGGGGAGATAGATCTCATCGGTAGATTTCATTGTGCACATTTGAAACGATGATTCAATCAACAATAGATTAAGGTTGATGACCGTAAAGTCATACCCGATCGTCGTATCAAGAGGTGTCTCGAAGATGGGCAGGTGGAATCATGGCGATAATATTGACAAAACGAAATAGAGTGTGAAGTTTTTTCAGCTTATCATATAGTCGTTTCCCACAGACGGCACGAATCTGTTGGAGTCGATTTTTGCTCCATAGATACCTCCTCTTCCGACTCGAGCAGGAAGCTGATGGCGGTGATATTCATCAGTTCTTCATGGATGAGAAACCTACAAAAACCCCACTAGGGTTGGCCCGGTGGGGGAATTCCGATACTCAAGTCAGTATGAGTGATAAAATAAATACCGATAGTAACCGTTGATATCATACCTCTGATTGTATAAGATTGATCATGAAACCGTACCTTTATCGGTGTATATAGATGGGTATGAAAACCCTCCTCTGAAATTCATATAGAATTAGATATGAAACCTCATCTGACTGATATATAGAATTGGGTATGGAACCCTACCTCAGATCGTATAGAGTCGGCTAGAGAGCTGTACATCTGATCGTATGGAATTGGACATGGATCCTTGCCTTCATCAGTATATAAGATTGGATATAGAGCCTCTCTTTGGATAACATATGGAATTGGGTATAGAACCCCTCTGGAGTATTGAATCGTCTCTTTTTCGGGTGTCAAAACTGAGTCCCCTCTGAGAGTTGCCTATACTCTGTATTTATAGCCTTCCTAGTGGTGTAGAAAACCTTAATTTCCCTTTGTTTGAAATCTTTCAAAATGGTTAGAATTGTGATAAAAGATTTTTGAAAGATTTAGAATTTCTTGGAATTAAGAAAGGTTTTCAATTTTAGAAAAATTTCCTTCTTTCTTTAAAGTTCACGAGAATTAGAATTCTTTCGAAATACGAAAAGGTTTGAACTTGATACTAATTGTTTTCCTTATCGGATGACCATGAATATTTATGAAAACTTATTAAGTAGTGTACCATCGCAACGTAACATACAATGAAGTCCCACCCCATAAGAAACCATGGCTAAACTTTATTGAAGAAATTGTGCCATGCAGGGATAGTTTGGAGGGGGGGAAGAAAAGAAAACCACCATAGGTTATGTAATGGTGACTCATTTGTGACAATACTATTTTTCTTAAGGTGATTTTCCTAGTATGCAACTTGTTTACATTAGAATAAGAAGTGATTCATTGTGTACATGGGTTTCAAGATGCCTCTCACCTGATATGGAGTGGCGATTGTTTACGACAGTATTGAATAAATTTCTTATTGTTTCTCTTTTTCGTTTTTGGACTTGGTGGAGATTCTGCTCAAACTTTATAGTAACTTAATTTGTATCAATTTATTTCTATTTCATCTTATCATATTTGTAATATTTTTAAGTAAAAATAATTTTTTTAGAAACTATAGATTTTTAAATATAAATCAAATTTTTCTATAAATATCCAAAGAGGATCTTGGTGCTCGGCCATTTAAAAATTAAAAAATAAAAATTTTAAATACCCAAAATATACTCTTCAACGTAGCATATAATCCAAGATTATAGGGAAAAAAAAAGGTCATGTTATTATTATATTTTTTTGTAGGAAAAAAGGTGGAGAGAGGAAAAGGAAATGGAAGAAATGAAAAGGGGAGATTCCGAAGGAAAAAAAAAAAAAAAAAAAAAAAAAAAAAGATTTGAAAAAGTCAAACTTTCTTTTGGATTTGGCCATAACATCCTTTTTTGGAGGTACTACCCCATCGCTTCTTTTCCTACTTGATCTTAGCCAAAAGGCCGAGAAAGGTATTCGGTTCTTTTCCTACAAGTTGCTATAGTCCAGATGGGACTCAGTGATTCCCGTAGAGATACATATATCGAAACATAACATAGCAATTAGAGTTCGCAACGAACCTAACGATAAAGCTCTCTATATAACAGAATTCGGCTGATGATAGACAACAATCACATAGTAAGTGCTTGGAGATTAATGATGTGGCGTTGCAGCTTTTGAATCTCATTGAGTGTGATAAAAAGAAAAAGAAAACCACCATAGATTATGCAATGGTGACTCAGAGAATTACGACAGAAGAATAAAAAGTGATCAAAGGGTTTACGTGAACATGGGTAAGGCCCTTTTAGCAAGGAACTTGGGCCTCTTAAATACCTCTCACCTGAATGGGGTGGGTGGGGTTTTTGTGTTCGACAATATTAAATAAATTTCATATGAAACCCAAAATAAAAAAAAAAAAAATCATATTATTGTTCTTTTCATTTTCTTATGCCACACTTCAATTTTTCCATTTTTGCTGTCTTTCGGAGTTGAAGTCAAAAGAAGCTTTGGTGGGGATTATTATCAAATAAATATGTCTTGACTTGGACTTAGAGGAGATGCTCCACAAACTTTATAGTAACTTAATTTGTATCAATTTATTTCTATTTTTCCTATTATATCTGCAATATTTTTTAAGTAAAAATAGATTTTTTTTAGAAAATATAGTTTATTAAAATATAAATCAAATTTCTCTATAAATATCCAAAGAGGATCTTGATGCTAGGCGATTTAAAAATTTAAAAAAAAAAAGGAAAAATTTTAAATACCCAAATTATACTTTTCTATGTAACAAATGATCCAAAGATTGTAGGGAAAAAAAAGGAATGTTATTTTTTTTTTTAAGGAAAAAAGGATAGAGAAAGGAAAAGGAAAAGGAAGAAGTGAGGGGGAGATTCTGCAAAAAAAATTTGGAAAAGACAAACTTTCTTTAGGGTTTGGTCATAACTCCCCTTTTTGAAGGCACTACCCATCGGTGATTTTCCTACATATTGCAAAATTTGAAATAATAAAATAAAGAGGGTAAACTCACGATAGCTTAGTAAGAGATAAATATGAGAATTACATAAATATATAATAGATTTAAAAATCAATACGCATGAAACATGATCTTGAAAACAACGGGATAAATTTAGAAGTCATACCAACGGTAGAAACTGCACTATTCCATAGGGATCTCAGTGATCCTAGCAGAGATACAGACATGGGAACAGAATATAGCTATTAGGTCCTTCAAGGATAACTCAAGTGACAGAACTATTCACTTTTGTGTTCCCTTTCTTGATTTAATTTTATTTGGTTATATTTTCTTTTACCTAGCAATAAAACTTCTATATAATAGAATTGGACTGATGATAGACAACAATCATATGGTAATGCAACGTAACATACAATGTCTCAACTCATATATTGGCAAAATATGTTTTGATAATAAGAAAAACTAGATTTGATGATAAGTAAACAAAATAAGAAAATGATGAGTAAGAGTTAGCAAACTTAAGCTACATGATGATGCTACTTAAGCAAGTAAGTTTGATAGAAAATGAGATAATTAAAATATTGAAAACCCAAATTCGATCTACCCGCCGAAAACTAAGCACTAAAAAATATGAGTATTTAAAATATTAAGAAAATGAGAATAAAAAATGACAGTATTTGTTCCCATGTATAAATTAGTTTAAAAACTATTTTTTTCAGAATTTTTCTAAATCATTAAAATTTCAAATAAAGTTTATCCAAAAATCAAAATTGGAATTTTATTTTTTGAAGAGAGAGTTGACTTTTTATTCTTAACGAATTAGGTTTTGAAACATTTTTTAGTGAATTCAAATATAAGGCATTTTCTTATTTATATATAATATTTTAAGTAAATAGAAATGTAATACATTTACTAAAATGACTATTACAAAATAAATAAGGTTAGGACTGAGCTGAGCAAGTGATCTAAAAATTAAGCCAAGTACAATCAGTTGAGTGCGCCCAAGCACACGAGCATCCAACCGCGTGCATGTACCAAAAAGCCATGCACGCTCAAGCGCACAAGTGGCTAGCTATGAGCACTCTAAGTGCTCAGGTGGTCAGCCACGAGTGCCCTATGCGCTTAAGCAGTTAGCCACAAGTGTCCCAGCATGCATGAGTAGCCGACCATGAGTCCATTAGTGTGCTCAAGCAGGTGACTGCGAGTGCAATCTACACTCGAGCAGTCAATCATTGAGCACAGGCGGCCAACCCGCTATGCTCAAATGGCCAATCGTGAATATGAATGGCCAACTGCTCTTTTCATTCAGTTAATCGATAAATCAAGCAGTCAATCACCAAACATTATAGCACTCGAGCAGTCAATCATTGAGCACAGGCGGCCAACCCGCTATGCTCAAATGGCCAACAGTGAATATGAATGGCCAACTGCTCTTTTCATTAAGTTAATCGATAAATCAAGCAGTCAATCACCAAACATTATAAGGTATAAGGTGCTTTCTCATCAACCAAACCAAATCAAAGGCTGACAGAATCTCTTCTTCATTCCAGAATCCAGTCAATCTCAGTTAACCATTTATTTTCAAAGGAAGTTTAAGAAAAAAAATAACGTGGACATTGAAAGCATTCATTGACTATTGAAAGATTGATAATATGGATCAAATAAATTCCTTATTTAATCAAAATTTTGAATCTAAAGTCAACATGCTATGATCTTTTGAAAAGTTCTTTTGTTTGTCGAGCTAATTCTTTTGTGATAACAAAAAAACTTTCAAATTTTCTTGAAATGCGATTTGCTTAATGAAATGAAGCAAAGGGATGACAATGGGCAAAACATTTAATGGAGGTAGCTGAAAACATTCAAAAATTGATGAAGAGCATTAATTTCCCAATGTTCGAACTCATCAACCCTTTAACAGTTTTATTGAATTCATCTATAAATGTCAAAGTAAAAAAAAAATAAAGAGTGAGAGGGAAACCAATCCGATTAATAAATAAATAGAATCACTCCCATGACTGACTTAAAAAGCTCTATGTTTCTTGAGAAATACATATTGTCTTTCACTCATTTCTTATTCAAGTGTATAAACTCTTGTAAGCTTAACTTTTATTACACCGGTGAAGTATAGCTCCAATTTCTATGACGTTCACCTATTTCCTATATCAAATGTTCTAAGGAATCAAGAGAGTTTTTTGATTTAGGTTTTAGAGAAAAAAAGACAACCAGTAAGGTTGTGAGTATTTCTTGACAAAATATTATAAAAATTTCACTTGCACATGATAAGTAAATGGATACTAAAGGTTTCACTTGCATCTCAAAAGCAAATGGATGGTAAAGATTTCACTTGCACTTGAAAAACAAGTGAATTGTATTATTTGAAGAAATTGTGAAAATCCAAAAGAGTTGTCTAAAGTGAATGTGTATCGAGTTTAGTGAAACCACAATAAAAACTTTGCGTTCTTTATTCTATTGTGTTTTGTCAACTTTCTTTTTTTATCCATGTATGCAACAAATTGCATAATTTTAAAGTAATCCAAAGGTATCATACAATCTATTCACCTTTTAAAAGTAATAATTCAAGATTGCAGGCGTGTAAAACGAGTCACACGTGATAGAGAAAGTAGGCTATATACATGTCAATTCCTTATTTAACTAGGAATGAGTGTACAACATAGAATCCTGAGGTAAAAGTAAAAAAAAAAAAAAAAAAAAAAAAAAAAAAAAAGAAGAATCCACAAACTTATGGTGGTGTTCCAAAGATAACAGACGACACAATTTCTCAAACCAATAGAAAACCGCAGCTAAACTTTTTTGAAGAAATTGAGCCACGTAGGGATATTTGAAGGGAAAAAAAACAAAAGAAAAAAACCCACCATGGATTACCACCATAGATTATGTAACGGTGACTCATATATGATACTACTATTTTTCTTAAGGTGATTTTCCTTTTATGGAACTTGGCTTTTTGATTACTGAAGGACGGTCTAGTAGATATAATTTTTTTTCTAATTCGATGATCTCGAATTTAAATTTTAATATTTTTTTTTTAAAAAAACACTTAGGTTTACATATGAATAAAAAGTGATTTAGGGTTTTCATGGGTTTCAAGGCCCATTTAGTATGGAACTTGGGTCTTTTAAAATGCTAGTCACTGACGTGGAGTGGTGATTGTTTAGGACAGTATTAAATAAAGTTCTTATTGTTTCTCTTTTTCATTTTCTTAAGCTACCTTTGTTCTTTTTTTGTTTTTAAATTTTTGTTGCCTCTTAAAGTTTGACTCAAAAGAAGTTTTGGTGGGGATTATTATCAATTAAATGTAACTTGATTTGTCCTTAGGGATAGTTTAAGTGGTAGACTCTCTTCAATTTATTCTTTCTTTTCCTATTCGATCTCATTTGGATTTTTTTTTTTCCTAAAAACATCAGAAAAGTTAAAAAAAAAAATTCAGAAAAATCAAACTTTCCTTTGTGTTTCGTTATAACTTCCCTTTTTGAAGGTACTACCCATTGGTTCTTTTCCTGCAATTTGCTAATTCGGAATAATAAAATAAAGGTAAACTCTTTTTTTTATATATTGGAGAGGCTCGAATTCGAGAGCAAATAAGAAGGGGGATGATACCAATTGAGCTATAAAAGTAAACTCTCAGTAGCTTAGTAAAATATAAACATGAGAATTCCATAAATAAATAGATAATTGATTTAAAAATCAATACACATGAAAATCATCTTGAAAATAACGGAGTAAATTTACAAATCATACCAATGGTAATATAAACTATACTTGTTCACGGCGGATTCAGGACCTAAGGGCAGTAGAGATAAAATATTTTTATGGGACAATATTTTTATAAAACGAAATAACATATATTTTTAAACCACAAACACATTTTTTTTTTTGTGGGGACAATTTTTTTAAGTGTGAGGGCATATTTTTTTTGTGTGGAGGTAATTTTTAATTTAATGTATAAAATTTAATAAGTTTTTTTTTTTAGTGGGGACAATTGGCCCTACATCCTTCAACATGGCTCCGCCACTGGACTCAGTGATTCCCGTAGAGATACATATACTGAAACAGAATATAGCTATTAGAGTTCACAACAAACCTAGCGATAAAGCCTCTCTACATAGCAGAATTCGAGTGATGATGGACAACAATCGCATAGTAATGCAACGTAACATACAATGAAGTCCCACCCCATATATTATGATAAATACTTTAAAAATAATGATTCAAGAGTGCGGGTAAATAAAACAAGTCATGCATGGTAGAGAAAGCAAGGGAAAATGAATCAGCTTTCTTGTAAAAAAAAAGACAACGAGAAGTTTGTTTAAGTATTTTCTTTCCCAGAGTTTACAACGTAGAAGGTTTGACATTTGGTACATTCTTTTACATATGATAGAGAAAGTAAGCTATGTACCTAGGTTCCTTAATAAGGAGGGACTGCATGACACAAAATCCAAACCTCTCGTCGTGTTCCAACGATGACAAAGAACATAATTGCTCAAATCAATACAAAACCGTAGCTAAACTAGGGTCTCTATCCAAGTGGATCCCAAACGGGACCCCCACTGGGCCTACCGGTGGTCAAATTACGTCAAGTGGGTCTCACAACGGTCCAACAGGTTAACCCGAGACAAACTGAGTCAATTGCTATGCTATAGGATGGTCCACGTATTAAAGTGTAGGTTTCAAGACTAGTCCGATTGTGGTATACATGGATTTACAAAGTCCATTGTATCCCCAATAAGAGTACAAGGTCCAACTGGTAGATATTAACCAAGGGCCAACTTTTTTAAGGGAATGTTTATTCAGGAGCTCAACGTCCAACTAGTCTAACAAGGGTTCTACTTTCAAGATTGAACTAAGAACAAAAAGTGTTCATCTAGGATAAAGTGGGTCGTCCCAAGGGAATTGTCCAATAATTCTATTTTCTGATCTGTGATTTAGGGTTCAAAATCTCTGATCTGATGTTTTCTTTGAACCTGTAATGATCACTAAAAATAGTTAAAATAGTATTATAACCTCCGGTTAAAAATCTAAGTCGGCTTATTTGGTCATATAAGCAATTTACAAACTTTATACCGAGGAGCTAGTTTTCGTCAAAAGCTCCTACATTAAGGGTACCTCTCTCTCCTGGACATGTTTACATCTTCTCTTTTTTTTTTTTTTTTTTTTTCTTTTTTTTTAACAACTTTGATTTTTGCTCTTTCACTCATGGGGGCAAAGTATCAACTGCCGGCCACTTATCCCGGTTCAACCACCCCTTTTTGGGTGGGTGTTGGAGGAGCAGAGACAGCAAAATCATACTCTGCAGAGGATTAGCGGAAGTGGAGTAAGAGTATGGAGGGACAGGTGTGTTCTCTTTCTACCCATGGTGGAGCTCAGGCTCGCTGCTGTTGATGCTGCCAAACAGAAACAGGGTAAGTCAATCGCCCAGCAGTCACTTGTTGGCCTTGAAGCATACTCCCAGGATAACTTTTGTGTTTTATGGGTCATACTAAAATCAAATAATGTAAACTTGTATAAGATACTATTTTGTGTATAGACATCACTTACCATGAATCTGGTCAACTGAATTCATATTTTGCTTCATGCTCAAGTTTATTGGAACAATTCTTCTCCACCTCGCAATGAATTTCAGATTTTGCCCCCCCATTTTTCTTCCAGCTTCCCAGTTTCATCATCATCGGTGATCCCTGTGATGTCTCCTGTTAGATAACTTTAATCATAACAAATAAACTACAATCCATTACAAAATCCCAGAATCTTCATGTTCAATTATCAAGAAAAATATATGAAGTGCGGAAGCATATTTGAATCCATGAGAATTGATGTGATAGTGGTTCATTCGACTCTTGATCTTTATGTAGGTTTTGAGAAAGCGATGGCTCTTGTGTTCTCTAATTGTTAGGATTTGATGACTTAATCAAGCAGCGGAAGCATTTAATAAATTTTTGAAATCATAAAAAGATTGGATTCTCGATATATCTCAATGAGCAGTGTACAAAACTTGAGAAACCACAAACCATTTTCTTGATCTTACACGCAGTCGGATGATGTTCACAATACAAACCACCACCGTGATTTCACAACGTCGCAACTCTAAATCCGATAATTGGATTGTCTAAAAATTCCCTATTCGGAATTTTTACAAACCCTCTAAAATGATGAATTTTCTCTCAAATTCTCAATTATACAAATCTCTCTCTCTAGAACCAAAACACTAGATCTCACAGGATTGTTCTCTTCATTCCTTTCCAATATTGTTTAATTATCAAAAGGAAAGGAATAAATTACATACTTATTACATCTATCGAACTACTTTTCTTATAAAAAATAATCTCCAATAATTGCTCGATTGTGTATTCACTATTATATTTGAATCCTAATATGGATAAACATAAAAGATCAATCGATGAATATAATACGATGAAGTAATGTCGATTGGTTTTTCTTTTTCCAAACTTGAATCTATCAGTCTCAATTCAGCTGTTTTTCTAGACCTGTCCCTTAGATCTCAATTTATCTTTCAGGTCATAGGTAAACAGATTAAAGTAGCAAACACTGAATCAGGATCTCAAGAAACAGCTAAAAGTAATAAAGGTACAAGAAATCTCACCAAATGGATCTCGGGTCTCACATAGTGGGGCTCGAGAATAAATATCAAATTATCGTCTCAAGTAATATAACTCCCACTATCTCTAGTCGTTTTATCACACGCGGTATGAAACACATGCCACAGTATTATTCTCCCATCTATCAAAAGGGCATAGTCAGATTTTCTAACACTATACAGGTATAGAACTCAGTCTACACATAAGACTTCACCTAGAGATCTCAGAGAGAGTTCTTGAGAGACAATATCACAAATCGTAGGTAATATCTGAGATCTCAAACCTGGCTACTCACAGACAACATGGATGTGGGTATATCCATGTCAGTCATAACGTATATGACTTAATCCTGAGTACATATCAGGGCGACTTATGTTCTAACAGGGCTACTCTCAAAACCTCTTACAACTAGAAACCATTTCATCCCCGCTCACTCAGAGTTAGAGGTGGTCACTCGTGTGAGAGAGTTGATCATGTCTGTCTGACATATTTTTCATCACATCACAGAATATATATGATAAGAAAAGAAAGTGCATTAAATGAAATATAACTCAAGTATGACTGAATAATGTACCATAATCATATATATATGAAAAGTCAATAAGTATCGATGTCGTCAATATAGTACAAATTGAGAAATGTCAAAAAGTATCCAAACCCAATAACTCTCTATGCCTTAGAAAGGAGTCTTTAGTAATGGATTTGGTGAAGGGATAGCCACCATCCTGTGTATAGAAATGTACTTGACAGTCATTTTACCCTTCTCGATTATGTCTCTTACGAAATGGTATCTGGTATCAATGTGTTTTGTCCTATTATGATATTTAGGGTCTCGCGTATAGACAATAGTAGTCTGGTTATCATAGTAGATCATCACTAGCCTCCCACTATCTGTCATAATCTCTAAGTTATCCAATAGTCTCCGGAGCTAGACACTCTTCTGAACTATAATTGAGAAAGCCAGGAACTCAGCCTTTATCGTAGATAGAGCCACATAAGTTTGCTTCTTACTGCTTCAAGAAATGGCACCGCCATTGAGCAAAAAAGTAAAACCTGATGTTGATTTGCATTTATTCAGATCGCCGCCCCAATGAGTGTTTGAATAACCCGCCAGACGCAGATTGCGTCTTTCATAATGCAAGGAGAAGTTCGCAATTCCCTTAAGATATCAAAAACTCCTTTTCACTGCTCGTCAGTGACCCCTTTCAGAATTTGATTGATATCTACTCACCAGACCAACTGCATAACAAATATTCGGTCATGTATACAACATTGAGTACATCAGACTTCCTACTACACTGGAGTAAGATATTTCACTCATTTCCCTTACTTCTTCCTGAGTTTTAGAACACATCTCTAGGCTCAGGCCGTCACTTTTGGCAATAGGAGTATCTATGAGATTATAATTATTCATCCCAAAGTGCTTGAGAATTTTTCAAATGTAGGTCTCTTGTGAAAGAGCAAACATCTTTCTCGAGCAATCTCTTTGGATTTGAACTCCAAGGATGAACTTAACTTCACTCATGTCTTTCATGTCGAATTTGGATGATAACCATGTTTTAATAGTCATTAGATACTTAATGTTGTTCCCAACCAATATTATGTTGTCCACATACAACGACAAGATCACAAAAGAGTTATCTGAATATATCAGATAAACACAATGATTGTCATGCCTCGATCCTCGGATCGAGCACGCGACAACTTTATTGGTATCAGAGTTCAGGTTTACGCTTTTAAATGTTTGATGGTTTTGAAATGTTTTCAAATGTTTCCAAATGTCCCAAAAGTTTTCCAAAGACTTTAAAATGATTTTTTTTATTCTGAAAAAAGTTTTCAGAGAATGTACAGAACTTTCCATGGTTTTCTTAGGAAATTAGAAATATTCCTTTAGGGGGTTAAGAACCTGAGTTAGTACTTATTTTAAATTATTAAGTTTAGACCCTCCCCGTAGAGTTTTACTCTCCATATGAAGAGTGAGGAATCCAAATAGGATATTTTCTACTTCCCTTCTACAACCTGAGTAATGTATCACTTTATGAATAGTTTCTCAATTGTGATTGAAGATTTCCCTTGGATTGTTTGGCTGAATGGGGAGTACCCTTGTAGTAATTATTTTGGACTGACATTTTGATATTAGAAGTTTGATATACTTGTATAATAGGCATGACAATATAGAATTGCTTATCATTAAAATATAAGGTAAAATACTTTTGAAAGATTGTATTTGTGAGTAGATGTTGGGGTTTGATAAATGCTTTCGTAATTTGAAAATACAGACAGTTTGGAATCAGCAAGAAAATTTGATGATACTTGCCTTGTTTTTGTGTAACTACATTGTATCATATGCAACCTTCTCTTCCTAAAGGTGGGCTATAGGTTATAAGAAGCGGGTATAAGGATAAAGATATGCGAATGGTCAGATTGAACACATTCTTTTTGAGGGACATGATGTGGGCGGAATGTTTATTTATGATTTTGATAAAAGAGGAATTGCTAGTAAAGGATTAGTGTGCCTAATTTGCCAGTTAAACAATGAGAAGTGTGATAATAGCAATGTGACTTCAAGTATGTAACAATGACTAATGGAATCTTGCAAATATGTTTAGTGGTATTAATATCTTAGTGAGGTTAAAGTTCAGCTGTTGATGAACAAATTCGATTTGCAACTTGAAGAGGGCTGATAGTTGTCTCTAGCATTTGGGATTCTATAATTATTAAAATTCCTATTAATTTTGTTAATGGTTAAGATTTGGGCTTGGACAGTCTGTAAGTTGAGTTTTGTAGAGGACTGGTCTGAAAAGAGAAGAAAGAAAGAAGAAAATACTAGTGAATTGAATGAAAATTCCTCTATTAAAAGATAGATTACAGAATGTAAGCTGTTTCATATTGAGGTTGTTACATACTTTGATCATATTTAGTATTTTTAAAGAAATCAGCCTTGTTGCTAATATGATTATAAATTGTATTCACCATCCAATGTATGTCCTTTATACTATTGAACTATTGCTGTTACATGCAAAGGCTAGTGCTGCAAGCAATTCGCTGCCATAAGTACACATAAGCACAAACATTTAGTTTCTCATTGTAGTGTGAATTTCCAAAGTCAAATTAATGCCCTTAAGTCCAAAGGCATTAAAATTCAAAGATAATAGTTACTGCTCTAATAAGACAATTAATGTCTATAAATCTGAAGACTTCAAACTAATATCATTCTGTTTCAGCAATTCCCAAAAATGGTAATCATAACTTCAATAAGACAATTTTGATCATTTCTTAAGCAATTACAGTAGAATTAATGCCTATAAGTCTAGAGCCATTAAAATTCAATGTATACCATACTGTAACTGATATTAAATTTATCAAAAATTGTCCTTTGCAATAGTCGTAATACTTATCTTTCCATGGTTAATAATATTATTCCTTTAATTCTATAGATTCCAAACTAAGATGACACATTTGATTATAATCTTTAATATACTTACTCCAAGCAATTTTTGACTATACGCAAATGCTCCGTCCAATCTATAATGGATCCATTAAAATTCAGATGAGTAGGACAAGTACTTAAAAAAAAAGGAATGAGTTGTTGTAACTACTGGGTGACCCTAAAATCTTTAAACATACGATGAATGGTCTCAATAGGATTAAATATTTCTCTCAAGTAACTATCATCTATTAGCATTTTGGATTCTTTACCAGGCTTGGTTTAGGTTCTATTAAGCATATAAGTTTTTCTTTCAATGAATATGTCTGGTTGGCCGTGCTTCAGTAGACTTGTCAATCTAAATCCAAGTATTTCACACTTGTTTATGAGTCTCTTGCACTTTGAAAAGATTGACTTGTACTGATTTGGGAAGTTCTTTGTTAGTAAAGCGGGTTGAATCTTCAAGTTTTTGCTGCTATGGTCATCTTCTTCAATATATTGTAAATATATGTTATACATTTGCACTGTGAGGTACTAGGAAAAATGATGTGACTATAAGGTATGTTAGCTAGCTATGGTTGTGGGCAATGCACATAGGGATGGTTCTTTCTCTTAAACCTTTCATGTATATAATGCAGCATTTTTGACAATTGTAGCATATAAACTGGTAGTTTGCTTCGATGGTTATTTAGGAAAATAATATTTGTAATGGACATTGCCTTCTTTGGATGAGCAACATCGTAAAGGAGAATTTTAACCTTAGGTAAGTTTGATAACAAGGAACTTTGTTGTCTAGCTTGGAAATCTGAGGACATGGAAAACCAGTACAACTTCCTCAATGTTTGATGCAGTCACCTTGGAGAAACTAATATGATGAGCCTTTACGGGATTTATACATTATAGTGAGATTTCTCTGGTGTTTCAGTTAGCTGCAGTTTTCCTTAGATAACCATTTTAAGTAAAGTCTCTTCAATTTGAGGTAAATTCATCCTTCAAATGGAAATATGAAGTTATATGGACCATTCTAGCTTTCACAACATTAAAATGGTAAATCTTGCAAGCTTCTAGGTAGAAATGTTTATGCATGATTACTTGAGCACCATTTAGGAGTAAAAACGTCTGTAAACAAAATTTTGAGGTATATTGAACAGGTCGAGTTCAATGATAGTATTTTCATATATTTGTGATATGTGTATTAAAGACTTCAGTTTTGATCTTCTGCAATGCTTTGTAGCAGATACAGGGTGGAGGCCTGTTCTAATTGTTGTTGAAGAATGTGTTAATCTAGAAAGTGTTGCCCCTTTTATATCCAAAGGTTTCAAGGTTTTAGAACAAACACGGAGATTCAGAGACTATTGATTTTTGTACTTTATTTGCTACAATTAGAAAAAGGAAACTAGAGGAACTTTAACCTCAAGGAATAAAACCTACCAAATGCTTATATTGGAATAAGACAAATTTTTAATCATTACCTTAGGGAATTTTCTTTCCTTGAGGGAATCAAAGCATCAATTGTTTATTATTAATTTCTTCATTTTATTCTATAAATTGAGATTTTGGAAAAAAAATTGTCATGGTTTCAATGGAACCACTAGTGAGTTTGATGTTTTATGTTATCGTTCTTGTCAAATTTCTGGCCGCTTAATTTTTAAGTTATTATATATACTTAAGAGTCTTGGTGGAGTTTTTATGTAAATTAAAGGTCAAGGTAGAATAAAACATTTTCAATTTCGGCTAAGCAGCCCAAACATAACTCACTTCAAATGACTTAAAATCAAGAAAATAATAGGTATTAAAATATCTTGTGGAACTCTATGGAGTATTACCCAAAACTTATTGGTCCTATATACCGGAACTCCGCAAGGCTATCAAATTTATAATAAATCATCAAAAGTATAAGACTCTTTAAAACAAGAAATCATATGAACAATACACATGCAAGGAGCCCATCCGGCTCATCCCTGAACGTACAAACATACACATCGGCACACATCGGGGAGTGAGATCCTGTACATGCAATCATACATCAACACACATCGAGGAGTGGGAACCTGTACATGCACGAGTACACATCAGCACATAACGGGGAGTGAGAACCTGTACATGCACGCATGTGATGTGTCCATCCTAGCCACCCAAAATTTTCAACACAAATAAAGTATTTAACAAACAAGAAGTCCCAAAACATAGCCGTCGGATTTTACCAACACTTACCGAAGAAAACAAGTCAGTATCGGTAAAATCCTAACGGTATGAGTGTACAAAACTTCACAAAATCAAAGGAAAATAGCAAAAGCCAACAATTATAATCCAAATGTTCTAGTATAGAATAAAACAGATTTAAAAAAATAGAGCAATCAAAATAATAAGGTACAAATAAAAAATCGTCAGATTTTATCAATACTTGCCAAGAACTCAGCCAGTATCAATAAAATCCACACGGTATGGAGTGTACAGACTTCCCTTTTTCCATGGTACTGAGAACTATGATTCTCCAAAAATCCTGCATATGCCAAATACCTATACAATTCGTAAAAATACTACGTAAGCTCTGTCGAATAGTCTCTCAACTAAGTCTCCTCTGAAAAAGGTGGAGAGAGGGGTGAGTATAGGGGAATACTCAGTGAGTGGAGTGCAATAGTACAATTGTGTTCATAAACAAGGGGTGAATGTAGGGCAGTCAAAGCATATCTCATAAATAGTAGTTCATATGCATAAAATATTTCAATAAATTACAATTTACAAAATATGCATCCATATCAATCATCTTTTTAGGAAATCCTGGGGTCCCATCGAAAACACTTTCGTCTTAGGGTGGCCGAACCCAGACGAAAGCCTACCAATGGGTTTTTCCATCCAATGTTTCAAAACATATCCCCTTCCCTAGCGTTGGTTCGTACCTTACCGGGGTGCACCAGATATAGCACGACTTCGGTAGAGGGAGGGACGTCTAACTCCCCCGCACATCCAAACCCCAAACCGCGCCACCCCGTTGGGTTACTCCGTGATGGGAATGACTATAGCCATTTACAATCCAACACCCTTTCATTTCTCAGTCTATCAATTTCACAAAAAATGTGCCATAATTTTCCATGAAATAATCAACAATCTCATGCCAAATCAATTCATTGAGCAATATCAAATAACATATGGCACAAAATCGTTCTTAAACACAATGGATGCATTTATATTTTACAATCCAGTTCAAACAGCTCACAGTCGCAAAACAATTTACATAATTCATGTAAAATCTTTCAAAAAATCATTTATAAATCAATTTTAAAATAGGTTTTTCATTCATGAACACAATGAACCATCCACTCACCTCTAGAGAGGGTATTTACTCTCTAATTATCAATCTAATTCAATTTGAGTCTTTTCGACTTCCCCAGATGATTAACCTAATCAAACATTGCAATTATCATCAAATAAAATCCCTATAACAAGGGTTTTCATATTTTCCTAACTTAATTTACCCTTAATTACACATCCACGATTTCTAAATGCTGATTTCATTACCCGAAGATCATTTTCATCTCTAATGGACTTTAAGTACCAATATTTCCAAAATTTTTTTTAATTTTCTTCCAATTCCACATAATTATAATACTTTTCATGCATATTTCAATTTAAACTCTAGAGAAACCATTCAAATCAACTCAATTCGATTCTATCACTCCTTAGCATGCTTTTTCCGTATCAAAGAGTCTAATTTATGTGTTATGCAATACTTAACTTCACTAATTACATATAAAATATCAGAAAATGCATCCTAAACTAATCTAACATATACAGATCTCTTTACCCTAGATTTAATCCTAGATTTACTCAATTTATTGAGAGAAATTAGCATTTTACCTCACTAAGGGTTTTCGGATCACCTACCCAGCTTCTGTGCGCTGTTCGATTTAGTCCGAACCCTACAACACTATTAAACCGATGTAAAGTTTAGTAATTTAGCCTAATCATCAAACGAGATCGAAGTCCTATAACTAAGATTCTGAACTCAGCCCTTACCTGCAGAGAATGGAGTTTGTAGATTTGGCCAAGGGTTTTGAAAGCTTAACAGTGGCTGTTGATTGGGGCTTCTACGATGGTTGCAGAAGTGAGTTGCAGCACTCGTGAGCGAGCAAAGGGAGAAAAAAGCTACAGTTGTGCGCAAAAGGAGAGGGGAAGAGACTGTTCGTCGAGCGCACGGGAGAAGTGAAAGAGAAGAGAAACAGAGAGAAACAGAGGGTGAGGTAGAGAGAGAGAAGTGGTCCGCCGCCTACGGTGGTGATGGGTGGCGGAAGGGAGCGGTGGCTATGCGGCGGAGGAAGCGAAGAGAGGGAGAGAGACTCGCGGAAGAGAGAGAGAGTTGTGAAGGAGAGAGTGAAATAGTGGGAGGGATAGAGAGAGAAAGAGACGAAGAGGTGATGGTGGTGGTGGATGATGACGGTTGAACAGCGGAGAGCGGAGAGGGCGTCGGAGAATGCGAGGGAGAGGGAGAGAAGGCTTCGATCAAAAGGAGAGGAAGAGAGAGGGAGGGAATGAAGGTCAATTAGGGTTTTCCAACCCTAATTGATTTGGAAGGGAGTGCTATGTTTCACTCCGAAACGCAGCATCTTCTCTCCCCCCTTTTTTGTTTTAATATATATATTTAAATAAATAAACAATTATATATATTATATATAGTCACACCCCTTTTTACTAAGATTTCTATTTTTTACAAAAATAGAATTTATTACAATTCGTGGACATGACAATGATCCTCCTTGATCATTATAAAACCATAAGATATCACATTCTCATGAAATTTTAGGTACCACTGCCTGGATGACTGTTTTGGCTATATATCGACTTTCGAAGTTGACAGACCTTATCCTTGTGACTGATTAGAATGAACCCAGAGGGTTGCTCTATGTAGATCTCCTTATCCAAATTCCCATTAAGGAAAATAGATTTTACATCCATCTAGTGTAACTCCAGATCAATGCTCACGATAATCGTTAAAAGTAAACAGATCGATGTGAACTTGACTACAGGAGAGAAAGTCTCCTTGTAGTCCATGCCATTTTTTTGCATTTAACACTTGACTACTAGACAGGCCTTATACCTCTCTATCGATTCGTTAACCTTTCGTTCGATTTTGAGAACCAACTTATTCCTAATGGCCTTTCTATCTTTAGGTAAGTCAACTAGGTCCCAGACCCTGTTGACTCTCATAAATTCCATTTCCTCCTGTATGACCTTTAACCATTGGTCCTTTGCTGGACCCTCGAGAGCCTCTTGGAATATCCTGGGCTCCTCATCATCCTTGAGAGTCACAATGAGGATCTCATCCTCAATCAGAAAATGACAATGAGGTATATGTCCTCGACTACTCCTACAAGGAAGGAAAGCCTCCACACCTTTAGAAAATGACGACGAGGTATATATCCCCGACTACTCCTTTATGAGGTACGAGCCAATACCAAGAAAGGGGGTAGTGTTTTGAAATATTGAAATGAAGACCCTTGGCGGGCTTTCGTCTGGGTTCGGCCAAACTCTAGACAGAAGTGATTTTGATGGGACCCCATGATTTTCTGAAAAAAAACTGTTTGATATGGATGCATACTTTGTGAATTATCTTGATTTTTTTAAAATGTTTTTACATATATAAAGTGTTGTTTATGAGATATATATACTTTGACTCTCCCACATTCACCCATCATTTATTACACAATTATATCATTGCACTCCACTCACTGAGTATTCCCAATACTCACCCATCTCTTTTAAATCTTTCAGAGGAAGTTTAAGTCCGTGATAGCAATTGGAGCTTGTAAAGGATTATCTATTGACTCGTTAGGAATTCTAGAAGTGTAGGGTTTAATCGATACTTGTTTCATATATAGGGCAAGTATTGGTAGAATCCTTATATCGTTTTTATTAGAGTTTGTTCATTTTCATTTAAAATTCCATTTTTGTTAAAAACTTATTGTTTAACTGGGACATTTGGAATTGAAATATTGAATTTTGATATTTATTTTCGGTGTTATGAAGTTCTGTAAATCTCATACCGTTTAGACTTTTATGATGCTGGCTTGATTTTCTTTTAGGCAAGTATTAGTAAAATTAGGTGCCTATGATTTGGGACTTTTTTTATTTTGAATGCTTTGTTTATACTAAGAACTCTAGATTGGTTGGGATGGTCATACTACATGCATGCATGTACAGGAACCCCCTTCCCAAATGTGCGCCGACGCATGTTTGTGTATACAGGGATGTACTAGATGGGTCCTTTGCATGTGTGTTGTTCATATGATTCCTTATTTTGATGGATTTTGTCACGTCCCGAACCGGAAATCGTGAACAGTCGCCCGTTGCCCTGGATGCTGGCTGTATTTTTACAGAAATTCGGGCAGAACCTCCCCATAAATCGGAGGTCTCCCATGTACAATTTAACCTGTTTAAACCTGTATAATTAAAAATCATCCTGAAAATAAAACAAATGGCCATCCCGGCCTCTCCAAAACCAACAACACCCATAGCCGACATCCAGAACAATGCAAGGCTATAAAAATCTATCAACAAATCTAGCCACAGACCTCTACTGTCATGCCCAACTAGAGCATGAGCAGCCGCCATACCGAGCGGACCTAAATTTATACAAATGTATAACAAATTTCCCAAGTAACATTCAAATATGTACAATCGCCTTAATGCAAATGAAATATGAGAGTTTCGCAAATAAATATACATAAATTATATAGTCATCCCAAAATAAGTACACGGCCAACTACAGACCTCAACAAGACCTCGCAGAGTCGAAATAAAATACATAATTCATCTTTCAATTTAAATTTAAGATCTCACCTTCCTGAATACCAAGTACACCCAAACTCTATACTCTGAAGTGTCGCTCTAGCACAAAAATCCTGTTTGAGGGAGGAAAGAAGAGGGGTGAGATCACCAATGGTTACAGATGTGGTCTTGCTCCACATGAACTTGTCTTCGAAGTTAATCCTTTATAACTCTTTCTCCTTTGGTGCAGATCACCAATGGTTACAGAATGTCGATAAGGCTCCAAATGTTTCTCTGGGAGAAGCTATGAGAACAAGGCTCAAACAGTTTGCTGCAATGAATAAACTCAAGAAAAAAGCTTTAACGACAGAAATTATGGGACAATTGATTTTCCCTTGGAGTCTTTATCTCCGTTGGTTAGCCTTTAACTTGAAAATAAACATTTTATTTTTTTCCAAGTGTATTTAGTTATTACTTTCTATAGGTCATGGCTGATCATTTTTCTGTAGAGGAAGCAGTTGGAATTAAGGAAGCCTTCCAACAGATGGACACTACCAATAAAGGCAAGATCAACCTCCATGATTTAAGTTCTGGGTTGCAAAAGCTTGGCCACCATATTGGTGACTAAGGTCTAAAAATGCCTATGGAAACTGTAAGTGTTCCAGACCATTCTTGGATATGATTCCAACCAACTTCACGGATTCCAATAACAAGAAATTTTTATAATATCACTGTTAGAGCAATAATTTGAAGACCCACCCTATTTGTGAGTTCAACACATGCTCAGATGACAAAATTAAAACCAATGAAGTGCGATCAGTAGGAGGCAATTCAAAAACACTTCCAATTTGTGCACTTCAAGATAAAGATGTCTTTTGATTATAAAACCATTGGGCTGGTGTCGACGTGCCGGAGTGGTTATCGGGCATGACTAGAAACAATGTGGGCTCCGCCCGAGCAGGTTCGAATCCTGCCGTTCACGATTTTATTTAATTGGTCATTCAAACGGCCAACCTATTGTAAAAGCACTTTTTTTTAAGCTCAAATTGATAGCATGATATGTCCAAGAGTTGTTATAATCACCATCCCATCAGCTATTAATAGGGATGTTGGAAAATATCAGATGATATCAGCTCGCCAACCCAAAGACTTTGTAATTCCAAGTGAAATTCTGCATGAAGTGCTTCTGCTTCATTGGAGTTGTCAATGAGTAAGCATCCAATGAACTTATGAATCCTAAGTTGTTGGCAAAGTTGAGTTCAAAATCATCAGGCCAAAGTTAACTGGTTTTCTGGCCAAGCATGTGGTTGTTCCTCTGTTCTAATAAGTTATCATCAAGATCAAGATTTTGTGCCCCAAAAGCAGATTGAAAAGAAGAGAATGTATAGTATCTTGTTTATCTTTTCTTGGTTTCCTAACCACTTATAAGGGTATTCCTTGCTTCTTTTTCTTCTACTTCTTCTTCAGGCTAGGGACATGACTCTCCATTACAAATTAGATAATTTATCACAAGCACACCTTCTAAAAAAGTTATAAAATCTAATATGCTAAGAAACACTTTAATTCCCAAATAAATAATAAGTAAATATAAAAATATAAAAAGGATTAGTCTACTTTAGTCTAGTGATTGATAAAAGATTAGATTAATCATTTCTTTTTTTTTTTTTAATTATTGGTATTCGATATTCAACTTGGGGTTGACTTAGTTTGGATCGAATCGGATTAGATTTTTGAGGGCACAAAACCCTCGTAACATGTTCTATACTCAAATTTAAAATTTTATTTAAAAGATATCAGTATTTAATCACAGTACCGACTAAGGTTCTTTAGACTAACCATTTCTAATGCAATTTACGTATACTATGATAATTTATTTATTTACTATGAACAATGAAATGTTACATCATGTGATAAAAATATTTGATAACTTTTTCTCCTTAATTTTTATTAATATTTTTCTATAAATAGATTTCTTGCATTTGTCTAGGCAATGCTTCTCAGAATTAGTCCAAGAAGAAGTTCCGTTGCCGGGAATCGAACCCGGGTCTTTCGGGTGAGAGCCGAATATCCTAACCGACTAGACTACAACGGATTTTGCTTATGGCATAAAATATGTTATTACTCAGAGACCCTTGAAATCTTTCTCAATCGACTCCATTTTTCCAATCTATGCAAAAGAAAAAAAAAATCCTATACCACGTCTTCTTCTCTACCACAATTTCTCCAACAATGTCGTCTAATTTTACTGTTCTTTTGTCTCAAATTTTCAACCCCATTATATAATGGAAATCAAATGTGCATTCGCAAACAACTCATTCTCCCAATCCAAACAGACCACTGGTAAGATCCCTTTTGCTTAATCAGTGAATTTGACTCAAATCTAAGCGTATGCTGCATATCCCTTTACTTGTCTCTCAATGACAGTTGGGATTTGAAGGTGGAAATGAAATGTGGTTTAATTTATCATAATTGTTATTTTTTTTTGGCACACGCAATCACCCTAATCGTTGTTCTTGTTGTTGTTGGGTTTTTTTTTTTTTTTTTTTTTATTTTAAGTCTTCTTTAAAACCTATGATCTTCTCTTGCTTAAATTTTGTGTTAATTTTGTCCATGGCTGAAACTTGTGTACTGCCAACCTCTGAAAGGAACTATAATTTCAAGAGGGTATGGTCGGGTTTTGAAGATTGATTTTGTGTCATGGAGTTTAAGTTTTATCTTGCTTATAGTTCGGGTGTGCTCTGATTTTCTCCTATTTTGCTTCATATGTGAAGATCCCTATGTGCCTGACATAAGAAGAATTTTCAATTACAAGTGGGAATTATTGGAAATCATTCAAAGTTACTCTGAAATCTGAAATCAGCATCCGAAAATCTATGAATTCTTGGTTTGTTTTGAGGAAAATCAATGACCGAGTGTTTAAAATTTGTTGGGTAAAGTATTTCAGCTTGACCCACTTTAGCTTCAAACTAGTAGAACATTTACTTTCTATAACCAAAGGGTCTGCAAGGACAAAGCTTTTGCTGATGGGTAGCTGCTATGCGAAGATCCAAAGTTGTGACTAACGGCTCAAGAAGTGCTTGTTAATTTATTTACTTTAGTATGAGTTTTATTATATCTATTTGGGGATATGAATTGAGGATGCAGATCTCGGGAGGTGGACTTGCTCCACATGAACTTGTCTTCGAAGTTAATCCTTTATAACTCTTTCTCCTTTGGTGCAGATCACCAATGGTTACAGAATGTCGATAAGGCTCCAAATGTTTCTCTGGGAGAAGCTATGAGAACAAGGCTCAAACAGTTTGCTGCAATGAATAAGCTCAAGAAAAAAGCTTTAACGACAGAAATTATGGGACAATTGATTTTCCCTTGGAGTCTTTATCTCCATTGGTTAGCCTTTCACTTGAAAATAAACATTTTATTTTTTTCCGAGTGTATTTAGTTATGACTTTCTATAGGTCATGGCTGATCATTTTTCTGAGGAGGAAGTCAATGGAATTAAGGAAGCCTTCCAACAGATGGACACTACCAATAAAGGCAAGATCAACCTCCATGATTTAAGTTCTGGGTTGCAAAAGCTTGGCCACCATATTGGTGACTAAGGTCTAAAAATGCCTATGGAAACTGTAAGTGTTCCAGACCATTCTTGGATATGATTCCAACCAACTTCACGGATTCCAATAACAAGAAATTTTTATAATATCACTGTTAGAGCAATAATTTGAAGTCCCACCCTATTTGTGAGTTCAACACATGCTCAGATGACAAAATTAAAACCAATGAAGTGCGATCAGTAGGAGGCAATTTAAAAACACTTCCAATTTGTGCACTTCGAGATAAAGATGTCTTTTGATTATAAAACCATTGGGCTGGTGTGGACGTGCCGGAGTGGTTATCGGGCATGATTAGAAATCATGTGGGCTCTGCCCACGCAGGTTCGAGTCCTGCCGTTCACGATTTTATTTAATTGGTCATTCAAACGGCCAACCTATTGTAAAAGCACTTTTTTTTTTAAGCTCAAATTGATAACATGAAATGTCCAAGAGTTGTTATAATCACCATCCCATCAGCTATTAATAGGGATGTTGGAAAATATCAGATGATATCAGCTTGCCAACCCAAAGACTTCGTAATTCCAAGTGAAATTCTGCATGAAGGGCTTCTGCTTCTTTGGAGTTGTCAATGAGTAAGCATCCAATGAACTTATGAATCCTAAGTTGTTGGCAAAGTTGAGTTCAAAATCATCAGGCCAAAGTTAACTGGTTTTCTGGCCAAGCAGTGTGGTAGTTCCTCTGTTCTAATAAGTTATCATCAAGATCAAGAGTTTGGGCCCCAAAAGCAGATTGAAAAGAAGAGAATGTATGGTATCTTGTTTATCTTTTCTTGGTTTCCTAACCACTTATAAGGGTATTCCTTTCTTCTTTTTCTTCTACTTCTTCTTCAGGCTAGGGACATGACTCTCCATTACAAATTAGATAATTTATCACAAGCAAACCTTCTAAAAAAGTTATAAAATCTAATATGCTAAGAAACACTTTAATTCCCAAATAAATAATAAGTAAATATAAAAATATAAAAAGGATTAGTCTACTTTAGTCTAGTGATTGATAAAAGATTAGATTAATCATTTCTTTTTTCTTTTTAATTATTGGTATTCGATATTCACCTTGGGGTTGACTTAGTTTGGATCGAATCGGATTAGATTTTTGAGGGCACAAAACCCTCATAAAATTTTCTATACTCAAACTCAAAATTTTATTTAAAAGATATCAGTCTTTAATCACAGTATCGACTAAGGTTCGTTAGACTAACCATTTCTAATGCAATTTACGTATACTATGATAATTTATTTATTTACTATGAACAATGAAATGTTACATCATGTGATAAAAATATTTGATAACTTTTTCTCCTTTATTTTTATTAATATTTGTCTATAAATAGATTTCTTGCATTTGTCTAGGCAATGCTTCTCAGAATTAGTCCAAGAAGAAGTTCCGTTGCCGGGAATCGAACCCGGGTCTTTCGGGTGAGAGCCGAATATCCTAACCGACTAGACTACAACGGATTTTGCTTATGGCATAAAATATGTTATTACTCAGAGACCCTTGAAATCTTTCTTAATCGACTCCATTTTTCCAATCTATGCAAAAGAAAAAAAAAATCCTATACCTCGTCTTCTTCTCTACCACAATTTCTCCAACAATGTCGTCTAATTTTACTGTTCTTTTGTCTCAAATTTTCAACCCCATTATATAATGGAAATCAAATGTGCATTCGCAAACAACTCATTCTCCCAATCCAAACAGACCACTGGTAGGATCCCTTTTGCTTAATCAGTGAATTTGACTCAAATCTAAGCGTATGCTGCATATCCCTTTACTTGTCTCTCAATGATAGTGGGGATTTGAAGGTGGAAATGAAATGTGGTTTAATTTATCATAATTGTTATTTTTTTTTTCTGGCACACGCAATCACCATAATCTTTGTTCTTGTTGTTGTTGGGTTTTTTTTTATTATTTTAAGTCTTCTTTAAAACCTATGATCTTCTCTTGCTTAAATTTTGTGTTAATTTTGTCCATGGCTGAAACTTGTGTACTGCCATCCTCTGAAAGGAAGTATAATTTCAAGTGGGTATTGTTGGGTTTTGAAGATTGATTTTGTGTCTTGGAGTTTTAGTTTTATTTTGCTTATAGTTTGGGAGTGCTCTGATTTTCTCCTAATTTGCTTCATATGTGAAGATCCCTATGTGCCTGACATAAGAAGAATTTTCAATTACAAGTGGGAATTATTGGAAATCATTCAAAGTTACTCTGAAGTCTGAAATCAGCATCCGAAAATCTATGAATTCTTGGTTTGTTTTGAGGAAAATCAATGACCGAGTGTTTAAAATTTGTTGGGTAAAGTATTTCAGCTTGACCCACTTTAGCTTCAAACTAGTAGAACATTTACTTTCTATAACCAAAGGGTCTGCAAGGACAAAGCTTTTGCTGATGGGTAGTTGCTATGCGAAGATCCAAAGTTGCGACTAACGGCTCAAGAAGTGCTTGTTAATTTATTTACTTTAGTATGAGTTTTATTATATCTATTTGGAGATATGAATTGAGGAAGCAGATCTCGAGAGGTGGTCTTTCTCCACATGAACTTGTCTTCGAAGTTAATCCTTTATAACTCTTTCCCCTTGGTGCAGATCACCAATGGTTACAGAATGTCGACAAGGCTCCAAATCTTTCTCTGGGAGAAGCTATGAGAACAAGGCTCAAACAGTTTGCTGCAATGAATAAGCTCAAGAAAAAAGCTTTAACGACAGAAATTATGGGACAATTGATTTTCCCTTGGACTCTTTATCTCCATTGGTTAGCCTTTCACTTGAAAATAAACATTTTATTTTTTTCCGAGTGTATTTAGTTATGACTTTCTATAGGTCATGGCTGATCATTTTTCTGAGGAGGAAGCCAATGGAATTAAGGAAGCCTTCCAACAGATGGACACTACCAATAAAGGCAAGATCAACCTCCATGATTTAAGTTCTGGGTTGCAAAAGCTTGGCCACCATATTGGTGACTAAGGTCTAAAAATGCCTATGGAAACTGTAAGTGTTCCAGACCATTCTTGGATATGATTCCAACCAACTTCACGGATTCCAATAACAAGAAATTTTTATAATATCACTGTTAGAGCAATAATTTGAAGTCCCACCCTATTTGTGAGTTCAACACATGCTCAGATGACAAAATTAAAACCAATGAAGTGCGATCAGTAGGAGGCAATTCAAAAACACTTCCAATTTGTGCACTTCAAGATAAAGATGTCTTTTGATTATAAAACCATTGGGCTGGTGTGGACGTGACGGAGTGGTTATCGAGCATGATTAGAAATCATGTGGGCTCTACCCGCGCAGGTTCGAGTCCTGCCATTCACGATTTTATTTAATTGGTCATTCAAACGGCCAACCTATTGTAAAAGCACTTTTTTTTTTAAGCTCAAATTGATAAAATGATATGTTCAAGAGTTGTTATAATCACCATCCAATCAGCTATTAATAGGGATGTTGGAAAATATCAGATGATATCAGCTCGCCAACCCAAAGACTTTGTAATTCCAAGTGAATTCTGCATGAAGTGTTTCTGCTTCATTAGAGTTGTCAATAAGTAAGCATCTAATGAACTTATGAATCCTAAGTTGTTGGCAAAGTTGAGTTCAAAATTATGAAGCCAAAGTTAAATGGTTTTCTGGCCAAGCAATGTGGTAGTTCCTCTATTCTAATAAGTTATCATCAAAATCAAGAGTTTGGGCCCCAAAAGCAGATTGAAAAGAAGTGAATGTATGGTATCTTTTTTATCTTTTCTTGGTTTCCTAACCACTTATAAGGGTATTCCTTTCTTCTTTTTCTTCTACTTCTTCTTCAGGCTAGGGACATGACTCTCCATTACAAATTAGATAATTTATCACAAGCAAACCTTCTAAAAAAGTTATAAAATCTAATATGCTAAGAAACACTTTAATTCCCAAATAAATAATAAGTAAATATAAAAATATAAAAAGGATTAGTCTACTTTAGTCTAGTGATTGATAAAAGATTAGATTAATCATTTCTTTTTTTTTTAATTATTGGTATTCGATATTCAGCTTGGGGTTGACTTAGTTTGGATCGAATCGGATTAGATTTTTGAGGGCACAAAACCCTCGTAACATGTTCTATACTCAAATTTAAAATTTTATTTAAAAGATATCAGTATTTAATCACAGTACCGACTAAGGTTCTTTAGACTAACCATTTCTAATGCAATTTACGTATACTATGATAATTTATTTATTTACTATGAACAATGAAATGTTACATCATGTGATAAAAATATTTGATAACTTTTTCTCATTTATTTTTAATAATATTTGTCTATAAATAGATTTCTTGCATTTGTCTAGGCAATGCTTCTCAGAATTAGTCCAAGAAGAAGTTCCGTTGCCGGGAATCGAACCCGGGTCTTTCGGGTGAGAGCCGAATATCCTAACCGACTAGACTACAACGGATTTTGCTTATGGCATAAAATATGTTATTACTCAGAGACCCTTGAAATCTTTCTCAATCGACTCCATTTTTCCAATCTATGCAAAAGAAAAAAAAAATCCTATACCTCGTCTTCTTCTCTACCACAATTTCTCCAACAATGTCGTCTAATTTTACTGTTCTTTTGTCTCAAATTTTCAACCCCATTATATAATGGAAATCAAATGCGCATTCGCAAACAACTCATTCTCCCAATCCAAATAGACCACTGGTAAGATCCCTTTTGCTTGATCAGTGAATTTGACTCAAATCTAAGCGTATGCTGCATATCCCTTTACTTGTCTCTCAATGACAGTTGGGATTTGAAGGTGGAAATGAAATGTGGTTTAATTTATCATAATTGTTATTTTTTTTTCTGGCACACGCAATCACCATAATCTTTGTTCTTGTTGTTGTTGGGTTTTTTTATTTTTTTTTTATTTTAAGTCTTCGTTAAAACCTATGATCTTCTCTTGCTTAAATTTTGTGTTAATTTTGTCCATGGCTGAAACTTGTGTGCTGCCAGCCTCTGAAAGGAAGTATAATTTCAAGTGGGTATTGTTGGGTTTTGAAGTTTGATTTTGTGTCTTTGAGTTTTAGTTTTATCTTGCTTATAATTCGAGTGTGCTCTGGTTTTCTCCTAATTTGCTTCATATGTGAAGATCCCTATGTGCCTGACATAAGAAGAATTTTCAATTACAAGTAAGAATTATTGGAAATCATTCAAAGTTACTCTGAAGTCTGAAATCAGCATCTGAAAATCTATGAATTCTTGGTTTGTTTTGAGGAAAATCAATGACCGAGTGTTTAAAATTTGTTGGGTAAAGTATTTCAGCTTGACCCACTTTAGCTTCAAACTAGTAGAACATTTACTTTCTATAACCAAAGGGTCTGCAAGGACAAAGCTTTTGCTGATGGATAGTTGTTATGCGAAGATCCAAAGTTGCGACTAACGGCTCAAGAAGTGCTTGTTAATTTATTTACTTTAGTATCATTTTTATTATATCTATTTGAGGATATGAATTGAGGAAGTAGATCTCGAGAGGTGGTCTTGCTCCACATGAACTTGTCTTCGAAGTTAATTCTTTATAACTCTTTTTCCTATGGTGCAGATCACCAATGGTTAAAGAATGTCGATAAGGCTCCAAATGTTTCTCTGGGAGAAGCTATGAGAACAAGGCTCAAACACTTTGCTGCAATGAATAAGCTTAAGAAAAAAGCTTTAACGGTAGAAATTATGGGACAATTGATTTTCCCTTGGAGTCTTTATCTCCATTGGTTAGCCTCCAACTTGAAAATAAACATTTTATTTTTTTCCGAGTGTATTTAGTTATTACTTTCTATAGGTCATGGCTAATCATTTTTCTGTCGAGGAAGCCGTTGGAATTAAGGAAGCCTCCTAACAGATGGACACTACCAATAAAGGCAAGATCAACCTCCATGATTTAAGTTCTGGGTTGCAAAAGCTTGGCCACCATATTGGTGACTAAGGTCTAAAAATGCCTATGGAAACTGTAAGTGTTCCAGACCATTCTTGGATATGATTCCAACTAACTTCACGGATTCCAATAACAAGAAATTTTTATAATATCACTATTAGAGCAATAATTTGAAGTCCCACCTATTTGTAAGTTCAACACATGCTCAGATGACAAAATTAAAACCAATGAAGTGTGATCAGTCGGAGGCAATTCAAAAACACTTCCTATTTGTGCACTTCAAGATAAAGATGTCTTTTAATTTTAAAACCATTGGGATGGTGTGGACGTGCCGGAGTGGTTATCGGGCATGACTAGAAATCATGTGGGCTCTACCCGCGCAGGTTCGAATCCTGCCATTCACGATTTTATTTAATTGGTCATTCAAACGGCCAACCTATTGTAAAAACACTTTTTTTTTAAGCTCAAATTGATAACATGATATGTCCAAGAGTTGTTATAATCACCATCCCATCGGCTATTAATAGGGATGTTGGAAAATATCAGATGATATCAGCTTGCCAACCCAAAGACTTTGTAATTCCAAGTGAAATTTTGTATGAAATGCTTCTGCTTCATTGGAGTTGTCAATAAGTAAGCATCCAATGAACTTATGAATCCTAAGTTGTTGGCAAAGTTGAGTTCAAAATCATCAGGCCAAAGTTAACTGGTTTTCTGGCCAAGCAGTGTGGTAGTTTCTCTGTTCTAATAAGTTATCATCAAGATCAAGAGTTTGGGCCCCAAAAGCAGATTGAAATGAAGAGAATGTATGGTATCTTATTTATCTTTTCTTGGTTTCCTAACCACTTATAAGGGTATTCCTTTCTTCTTTTTCTTCTACTTCTTCTTCAGGCTAGGGACATGACTCTCCTTTACAAATTAGATAATTTATCACAAGCAAACCTTCTAAAAAAGTTATAAAATCTAATATGGTAAAAAACACTTTAATTCCCAAATAAATAATAAGTAAATATAAAAATATAAAAAGGATTAGTTTACTTTAGTCTAGTGATTGATAAAAGATTAGATTAATCATTTCTTTTTTTTTTTTTAATTATTGGTATTCGATATTCACCTTGGGGTTGACTTAGTTTGGATTGAATCGGATTAGATTTTTGAGGTGACAAATCCCTCATAACATTTTCTATACTCAAACTCAAAATTTTATTTAAAAGATATCAGTGTTTAATCACAGTACCAACAAAGGTTCATTAGACTAACCATTTCTAATGCAATTTACGTATACTATGATAATTTATCTTTTTACTGTGAAGAATGAAATGTTACATCATGTGATAAAAATATTTGATAACTTTTTCTCCTTTATTTTTATTAATATTTGTCTATAAATAGATTTCTTGCATTTGTCTAGGCAATGCTTCTCAGAATTAGTCCAAGAAGAAGTTCCGTTGCCGGGATTCGAACCCGGGTCTTTCGGGTGAGAGCCGAATATCCTAACCGACTTGACTACAACGGATTTTGCTTATGGCATAAAATATGTTATTACTCAGAGACCCTTGAAATCTTTCTCAATCGACTCCATTTTTCTAATCTATGCAAAAGAAAAAAAAAATCCTATACCTCGTCTTCTTCTCTACCATAATTTCTCCAACAATGTTGTCTAATTTTACTGTTCTTTTGTCTCAAATTTTCAACCCCATTATATAATGGAAATCAAATGTGCATTCACAAACAACTCATTCTCCCAATCCAAACAGACCATTGGTAAGATCCCTTTTGCTTGATCAGCGAATTTGACTCAAATTTAAGCATATGCTGCATATCCCTTTACTTGTCTCTTAATGACAGTTGGGATTTGAAGGTGGAAATGAAACGTGGTTTAGTTTATCATAATTGTTATTTTTTTTTTCTGGCGCACGCAATCTCCCTAATCTTTGTTCTTATTGTTGTTAGCACCTAAGTGCACCATAGATGATCTTTATTATTTCATTTTCACCTTCACATCAAAGCCTTTTGATTCTAAGGATCCAATGAATATGAGATTCTTTATCAAATCTAGTACATATCGAACACCTGTTAAGCTTCTAATTGATATATTCTGATTGCTCAAGCGAATTGAAGTAATACCATATATGCTGAGAGGGATATTATTTGTTGTGCAGACCACTCCTCCTTTCTGTTCTTTAAAACCAAAGAACCATTCTCGAATGGGGGACATATGGTAACTACAAGTTGAATCTAGCAACCATATACTAGAATGAATAGTTGATGATGCAACAACAAGTGTGAGGTCTAAATCTAAATCATTATATTCAGCTACATTTGAATTTGCAACAGCCTTCCCTCTGTCAGGTTTATTTATCAACTTGGGACTATCTTCCATTCAGTGCTCCTTTTCATGACAAAATGCACATTCATCTTTCCTTAGTTTGGACTTTCACTTTGATCCCCCTTTCATCCCTTTATTCTGACTCTGTAAATGCCCTCTAACAACTAATACTTCTGCTTCTTCACCGAAATTTTCTTGCTTTTCTTTCTTTCTTAGTTCGTAACTATATAAAACAGCAGTTACTTCACTAAGAGAGATAACAGTTTTGCCGTGAAGTAGAGTAGTTTCAAGATATTCAAACTTGTCAGGAAGGGATCCCAACAACATTAGAATCAGATCTTTATTTTTGAAAGTCTCATCCATGCTCATCGGATCAGTCATCAATTGATTAAAGCTAGTGATGTGATCATTCATAGTGGTACCCGGAACATAATTGAAACGAAACAGCCTCCTTTTCACATAGAGCTTGTTTTGACTACTTTTTTTCAAAAAATTTTCTTCTAGTACCATCCACAATTTACTTGCAGAAATTTCTTTTGAAAAAGTATACTTCTGCTCTCTGGAAAGACACGATCGAATTCTACAGCATGCCAATCTGTTTATCGTCTGCTAATCCTTCTCTCCAACATTATCTGGTTTCTTTTCTTCAATAACAAGGTCTATACCTTGTTGAAAAAAAAAAGTCTAAAACCTCAGCATCCACATGCCGAAATGATTGTTACCATAAAAAATCTCCATTATAAATCTGGCATTTGTCAATGTAGTTCTTGCTAGGATTGATGATGTCAATGTTAATAATTTTATGATGTTAGCTATTTTTGCTACTCGTACTATTTAATAGCTATCGATGCAATACCAATTAACCTAAGAAAATCTTTTTTCTGATATGGAAGATCAGACTAGGCTGCAACCATAGAGTATAATAAGATCAACCGAGTTCAATGCCGATTAGCCCCAAGAAAACCTTTTCAAATGTGGATGATCAGATTTGGCTGTAACCATAGAAGATACTTAGATAGACCGGGCTCTCTGATACCAATTGTTGCGAAAGTTTGGATATAAATAGAGTTTGAATGATTATACTAAAAAATCATTTTTTGATAAATTTCTCAAAAGAATAATTTAATAACATAATATATTACTACAACTATACCCAACAAAAGCTATTAAATAATAAAATAAAGAATACTAGAATTTAACGAGATTGAGCCAAATATGCCTACGTTCTCAGATATTATGAGAATAATATTTCACTAATTTCATTGAAATATTACAAAGAAAGAGAAAAGAAAATTGCCCTAAAGAGACGAGATGGCAACCTCTGGGATGATTTTCTTAAAGGGAGGGGGAGTCTTTATATAGAGTAAAAGAACTCCCTCCCTCCCATTTCTAACCCGATATGGGATCCCCCACATCCTTTATTTTTTTTTTGCCACAACCAATAGTTAGGAGGGAGGTGGAGATCATGAAACATATGCCCAAGTATCCAAGCATTGTGTGCTTAAAGGATACTTATGAAGATGATGATGCGGTTTATCTGATGATGGAGTTGTGTGTGGGTGGAGAGTTGTTTGATCGAATTGTTGTAAGAGGTCAATACATAGAAAGGGCAGCAGTAACTGTACTCACACCATTGTCGAAGTCGTTCAGGTAGTTCTGTTGTCCATTTTATTTGTGCGTGTTTACTTTGATCATCCTATAAGTCATAAATTTCTTTGCTTTTCTGTATGTGTTTATGCTATGTTGCGTTAGACATTTTTCTTTTATTTTGCCATGCCGTTGTACTTGCGTCTTTGTTGTATCCGTTATTATAATGTTGTCCAAGCATTCTAGGTATGCAAATCTGAAATATAAATGCAGACTTGTAACACCTATAAGCTTCATGTCTAAATTTGAACAGATTTAAGATTTGGAGCATCTGGATGAAACTCTAAACTGTGACTTCTATATTTTTCTGCTAGTTTTAACCATTCTGATCCGCTAGGCATGCTGTGCCTGCTCATTTTAACCTGGGGAACATTTCTAGCTATTAGCTTTTTTAAAATTTGGAAAATTTAAAGAATAAAATTTGATGAAAATTGTAACACCGAAAATCCGGTGTTAGGAAATTTTTTTATTAAACATCATTATAATATAAAGAAAAATTTCAAATTTTTATTTTGATTTTCGATTTTGGGGTCTTGATTTTAAATTTTTGGTATATTTTGAGTTGCCGTGTTGTAAATTCGTAGTACATTCTATTTTGGGTAAATTTGGAACTCCAATGTGACGAGAATATGAAAAAATATATATAATATATATTATTATTTATTAAAAAAAAAAAGGGGGAGACGGAACACGGCGAAACGCTGCATTCCCCCCAAATCACGATTAGGGCTAAAAGCCCTAATCCTTTCTTTCCCTTTCTCCCTCTTTCGATCTCAGTCTCTCGGCTCTCTCTTCCTCTCCTTCGTTCGACCGAAGCTCTCTTTCCCTCTCGCGATCTCTCTTCGTCTCTTATCTTCGATCAATCCGCCACCACCTCCTCTACCGCGAACAACCAAACTCCACTACCACCGCGAGCCACCATGTCACCATCTCTCAGTCTCGCTCTCTCTCCGTCTCTCACTCACTCGTCTCTCCCTCTGTTTCACTCTCCGTTTTATGTCTCCCGCGCGTGAATGGAGTTGCTTTTCGTCTCTCTCGCGCGCGAAGGCAGAGCTCTTGCTCTCCCCCTCCACTGCTCACTCGCACGGCGCTCGTTGTGAGCACCCTTGCTGCCAACGATCAACCCAGCAATCTTTGGATCCTTTGACAGCCCTAGGTCAAGCCTGCACCCGCCCCTCTGCATAGGTAAGGATCGGTTCTAACCTTAGCTCAAGGGTTTCGAAATTCCTTAGTAATAAGTTTAGATTACTGAACTTAAGTTCGAATTTGGAAGCTTTGCAGGTCTTAGAATGAACTGAGAAGGCATCTGAACAAGGATAGCGAACTGCGAAAAACCCTAGGTGAGGGATTTTCAATCCCTTCAATAATTCAAATTATTTTTGTTGAATTTAGGTAGAAATTATGTCTATATATATTCTGAAAGTGTGTTAGACTCGAAGGAAATGTATTTTCCTAAAATTTCGTATGATGTTATTTAGGTTAAATCTAGAATTTGATATAAATAAGGCTACGAAGCATGATAGAATGTTTTAGATAGTAATAGAGCTTTGTTTGATTGATTTGTATAGCTCTCCTTGAGATTTGAATTGAAATTGGCATGAATTAAATTAGAATTATGTAAATTAGGTAGAAAATTGGTAAAATTGAGGAATAATTGGAAATTTAAAGTCGTTGGTAATGGAAATGATCCTAAATTGATGAAACGAAAGTTTAGGAATGTGATTGTGCAAATTAAGGCTATTTTAAATAAAAGAGAAATTTGAAAACCCTTTAATAGAGCCTTAATTGATGATTATTTGTGTTGATTGGTCTAGGTTGACCTTTGGAGACTCGAGAGGAGTCGTTTTGAGTTGATTTCGGAAATAGGGAGTGGATACCCTCCCTAGAGGTGAGTGGACGGTTCATTGTGTTCGTAAATGAGAAATCTATTTTAAAATTGCTTTATAAATGATTTTTGAAGGATTTTACATGATTTATGTAAATTGTTTTGTGACTGTGGGCTGTCTGAACTGTATTGTGAAATACGAATGCATCCATGTTGTTTACAAATGCTTCTGTGTCATATGCTATTCGTATTATGATATGGATTGATTTGGCATGATATTGTTGATTACTTGATGGAAAATCATAGCACATTGTTGAGAAATGAATTGATTGAGAAATAAAGAGTGTCGTAGATGACTATAGTCATATTCCCACCACGGAGCGACCCGACGGGGTGGCTTGGTTTGGGGTTTGGATGTGCGGGGGAGTTTGACGTCCCTCCCTTTGCCGAAGTCGTGCTATATGTGGTGCACCCCGGTGAGGTACGAGCCAATGCCAAGAAAGGGGGTTTGTTTTGAAACATTGGATGGAAAAACCCCTAGGCGGGTTTCGTCTGGGTTTGGCCGCCCTAAGACAGAAGTGTTTTTCGATGGGACCCCAGGATTTTCTGAAATGATAATTGACATGGATGCATATTTGTGAAATGTGATTCATTGAAATGATTTTATATATATGAAATGATTTACGAGATATGCTTTGACTGCCCCACATTCACCCCTTGTTTATGAACACAATTGTACTATTGCACTTCACTCACTGAGTATTCCCCTATACTCACCCCCTCTCCACGTTTTTCAGAGGAGACTTAGTTGGGAGACTACTCGACGGAGCTTGCGCAGTATTTTTACGGATTGTATAGGTATTTGGCACATGCAGGATTTTTGGAGAATCATAGTTCTCAGTACCATGGAAAAAGGGAAGTCTGTACACTTCATACCATGCGGATTTTATTGATACTAGCTGAATTCTTGGCAAGTATTGATAAAATCTGAAGATTTTTGATTTATACCTTATTATTTTGATTGCTTTATTTTTGGAAAACTATTTTATTCTGTACTGGGATATTTGGATTATAATTGTTCTATTTTCCTTTGATTTTGTGAAGTTCTATACTTCTCATACCGTTAGGATTTTACCGATACTAACTTGATTTCTTCGGGTAAGTGTTGGTAAAATCCGACGGCCATCTTTTGGGACTTCTTGTTTGTTAAATGCTATATCTGTGTTGAAAATTTTGGGTGGCTAGGATGGCCACATCGCATGTGTGCATGTACAGGTTCCCACTCCCCGTTGTGTGCTGCTGTGTACTCGTGCATGTACAGGTTCCCCCTCCCCGATGTGTGCTGATGTATGATTGCATGTACAGGATCCCACTCTCCGATGTGTGCTGATATGTGTGTTTGTACGTTCAGGGATGAGTCGGATGGGCTCCTTGCATGTGTATTGTTTATATGATTTCATGTTTTGAAGAGTCTTATACTTTTGATGATTTATTGTAAATTTGATAGTCTTGCGGAGTCCCGGTATATGAGGAGGTTCTACCCGTGTACCGAGACGACGCGGCGGTTGTAACGTGGTCGATTCGAGGATCGGGGCGTGACAGCTTTATTGGTATCAGAGTCTAGGTTCATGATTTTCAAAGTTTGATGGTTTTGAAATGTTTTTAAATGTCCCAGAAGTTTTCCAAAGACTTTAAAATGTTTTCTTTATTTTAAAAAAGGTTTGCATCTTTTAAAAGGTTTTCGGAGAATGTACAGAACTTTCCATGGTTTTCTTAAGAAATTGGGAATCTTTTTTTTAGGGGGTTAAGCACTTGGATTAGTTCATATTTTAATTGCTAAGTTTGGACCCTCTTTGTAGAACTTTATCTCCTAGATGATGAATAAGGAACCCCAAATGAAATATTTTCCACTTTATCTCCACATCTTTAGTAATGTATCACTCTATAAATGGTGACTTGATTGTGACTCAAGACCTTCTGTGGCTTGTTTGGTCAAATATTGGGGACCTTAGTAGTGGTTTCGGCCCTCGGACCTATATCTTGATATTAGAAGTTTGGTGTATATGTATAATTGGTATAACAATGTGGAGCCTTTGGAAACTCATAGAGGTGTATTTTCATGTGTTCAATGATGGCATTTATTTGAACTTTTAGTAGTTCGGCCAATAGAAGGTAAATGAGGAATTTTAGAGAAATCAACTATAAGTTCGTCCCCACATTGTCTTCAGATTTGTATGATGATGGCAAAGGTAGAATTTTGGGTAATGTGATTTGAAATTTAGTTTGGGATTTGGATCTACATGCAAATTGAGGCTCAGACATGAATACTTGTGTCATATCTTTATACAAAAAAAAAAAGCTTGTTCAACATTAGTGGAAGATTTGTTCCTGGAGTACCTTTGCTCTCAAATTTTAGCATGCTTGCTATTGGTTAAATTCTGTCTTATTAACTTTTGGAGATGTAATTCTAGGGTAGATGATTGGATGTATGAGATAAAGAATAGGGCCTACTTTGATTGATGAGAAAATGAGAGAACAGTAAATGTGGTTTAGTTGTGCTGTGAAGATCCTTTATTATCCTAGTTAGGCAAAACAATAACATAAAATTTCTAGGAGTTCAAAGAGGCGAAGGAAGTCCAAAGAATAAGAAAACATTGGAATTAGTGGGATATGATATGTATATCTGAAACAGAATAGAAAAGAGAAAATGGATTAATGTGGCTAAACCCAAATATAAAATTGATTCACAACACTCCCTAGGAACAGTCAAACATCAAAGTATTGAAATCAGGTTTGAAGATTTCAAAAGCCAACTTTAGATCTTTGTTTTTGTAGCTGAGATCTATCATTGTACATCTTGTGTGATTACAAACTAGAAGGGATTTTAATTTTTTTTTTTAATGCTTGTCATTGCTTTTGCTTCAATGAGGTTAAATTTGGCTTGGGTGCATAGAACAAATATTCGGTCTAGAGCAGTAATTTTCATTACATAAGAATAGATACATTGATGCTATTTAAGTTGGTTCAGATTGAGCGTACATGAGAATGCTCATGGTAATCCAGTTGAGGCCAGGCTGTTGGCATTGCTTGAGATGAGGAGGGAATTTGGGGTCTGATTTTTGTTCTTTTCTGAGGTGACAAAAAAAAAAAATTGTGGTAGTTGAACTTAGTGCTATTATGATGGTTTTGGACTTACTTCGGTTGAGTGGCTTTAGAAGGGTAATTTTTGAGTCTGATACTTTTGCATTATCAAAGAATAATTGGTGGTAATAAACATTAGCTTAAGCCCATGAGGTGAGATTGTAGAATACTGCAAAGAGCTTCTTGGTAGAGACTTGGAGTGTCGGCTATTTCATTTACTGGAATGTGTAGATTTCCTGTCCAGTTTGCAGCCAAACTTCTACAGTTCCTCTAGGCTAACTGTCCCACACATTCCTTCTACTGGAGTAGCACTCTGTCCCTAGCTGATAGCTCCATGTTATGGGTTGTGATTTGGATCTGATTTCCATTTATCTCTTCTGTTTTGGATTTTGTAGAGTCCTTTCTTATAACTACCTTTACTATATTTGCGCAGCACACCTTTTGGTGCTGTATAGTGGTTTAGTTTTGCTTTACCAATAGAAGGGCTACTCTCCCAAAGTTTTTCAAAATGACACTTAGGTCTCACTGTGCATATGAATGGTAATCAACTATTGTGGATGAAATTTCTCTCTTCGCATCATTTCAATCCTTGGGAGGGCTCCTTTTTGGAGTTACTCTCAGGGGTCTTTTTTAGGGTGATTTATCTTCTTCTTTATTTTGCAAAGTCTCTAACTCAAATGTTCTTTTCTCTTGCTATTGAAAAGATTGTAATCGACCACCCTATGTGTATCGTGACGGTAAGTCTTATCTGAGTTAGAGACTGATTAGCTTCATTAATAAGGAGTTCAGAATGTGAAATCTCTTCAAAGGAAGTTCTAATAAGAAGGTAATGGACTTAATCCATTAGTATATATCAAATTATGTTGTTTGAAATTGTAATACAGTGGAAGAAGGTTGAGGAATCAGATGAAGTCAATATGACTTACTGACTAGGCTACTGTGCTGGTGCACATGTATAAGATGTTACATTCTTTTGTTAGATTGCATCATGATTTGGGAATTGCTGCATCTGGAGATGGATGCTTCTGTTAGTCCTATAAAGGAATTGTGCCTTCTTTACTAGCATGAATGGTTATGGTGAAGGTGGATGCACTTGTATGATGATGTAGGCAAAATTTGGTCCTTGAAACGGGATGCAGTTGGTTGTTTTAGGAGCAAGAAGTATGTTCCAAAAATTGAAAAAGGTTGATAAAGTTGTTTAAATTTGGCTCCTACCGAAGATTGTCTTCTTGTCTTCCTGGGATCATATTGTAGAATTGGAATGAGGTTTTATGTAAGTTTTAAAATGTTTAGCATCTGGGAAACATAAGAATCTATACTTTGAATCAAGTTAACTTCTTGATAGTATTGAATTTATGCTCCTTCATACACTAATTCCCTTAACTTGAACACTTAGATGCCTCCAAAATGATTCTAGCTCTCTGTTTGTTCTTATGTATGGTTATTATTTTTACTTTTGGCCATGTTTAGTTATGAATTAGACAGAAACAATCTTAGATGATCATGAAGGTTATTTGGCTGCTTTTGTACTATGATCAAGACACAGTAGATTGATAACATAAAGGGGCCCATCTTTTGGAAAATCAATACCAAGATCTTTTCCTTAATATGGACAACTTAGCGGTTGAAGTTATTAACTATCACAATAATTTACATTAAATGGTATCTCATTGCATTCTTGAGTTGGATGATAGTATGGTGATGTTGATGATGGAAAAATCTAGGAAATTTTAGTATGGCTTCGAAGGAGACAATATGGAGGCATGGGTATCCTACCTTTTTGTTGCATTACGGTGTTAGAAGTGCATATTCAAATGAACTATGAAACTTTTGGGTCTAAATATTTATGAGTAGTCGATGATATTATTTGGTTTATCTAATGCCCCTAGCACACTCTTGTAAACAATAACTCAAGTTCTACATCCCTTTGTAGGGAAGTTCATAAATAGTGTGCTCATGATAGTGTTATGGTGTGAGATTTTGTATAATAGTTCAAAACAACAAAAGGTGGTTAAAGTGAGACATCTAAGCCTTCTAAAGTTTTAGTGGCTATTGGTGATACATTTATCGTTGGAGCTAGCCTTTCAGAAGTCAGTATTGGTTGGGAAATACTATAGAGTATGATAGTATATTTATGGTTTGAATTTACTTATTGAAGGTCTTGTTTTCAATAAGGCGTCGAGGATTTGATAGCAATGTAACCTGAGAAATAATAGTGATGGAAAAGTGTGGGTATAGAATTGATGTATAATAACTATTTAAATTTCGAGGATGAAATTTCTTTTTAGGGGGTTAAGAGTTGTAACACCGAAAATCCGGTGTAAGGAATTTTTTTTATTAAACATCATTATAATATAAAGGAAAATTTTAAATTTTTATTTTGATTTTCGATTTTGGGGTCTTGATTTTAAATTTTTTGTATATTTTGAGTTGTCGTGTTGTAAATTCGTAGTACATTCTATTTTGGGTAAATTTGGAACTCCAATGTGACGAGAATATGAAAAAATATATATAATATATAATGTTATTTATTAAAAAAAAAGGGAGACGGAACAAAGCGAAACGCTGCGTTCCCCCCAAATAACGATTAGGGCTAAAAGACCTAATCCTTTCTTTCCCTTTCTCCCTCTTACGATCTCAGTCTCTCTGCTCTCTCTTCCTCTTCTTCGTTCGACCGAAGCTCTCTATCCCTCTCGCGATCTCTCTTCGTCTCTCATCTTCGATCGATCCGCCACCACCTCCTCTGCCACGAACAACCAGACTCCACCACCACCGTGAGCCACCATGTCACTATCTCTCAGTCTCGCTCTCTCTCTGTCTCTCACTCACTCATCTCTCCCTCTGTTTCACTCTCCGTTTCATCTCTCCCAAGCATGAATGGAGTTGCTTTTCGTCTCTTTTGCGCGCGACGACAGAGCTCTTGCTCTGCCCCTCCACTGCTCACTCGCACGGCGCTCGTTGTGAGCACCCTTGCTGCCAACGATCAACCCAGCAATCTTTGGATCCTTTGACAGCCCTAGGTCAAGCCTGCACCCGCCCCTCTGCATAGGTAAGGATCGGTTCTAACCTTAGCTCAAGGGTTTTGAAATTCCTTAGTAATAAGTTTAGATTACTGAACTTAAGTTCGAATTTGGAAGCTTCGCAGGTCTTAGAATGGACTGAGAAGGCATCTGAACGAGGATAGCGAACTGCGAAAAACCCTAGGTGAGGGATTTTCAATCCCTTCAATAATTCAAATTATTTTTGTTGAATTTAGGTAGAAATTATGTCTATATATATTCTGAAAGTGTGTTAGACTCGAAGGAAATGTATTTTCCTAAAATTTCGTATGAAGTTATTTAGGTTAAATCTAGAATTTGATATAAATAAGGCTACGAAGCATGATAGAATGTTTTAGATAGTAATAGAGCTTTGTTTGATTGATTTGTATAGCTCTCCTTGAGATTTGAATTGAAATTGGCATGAATTAAATTAGAATTATGTAAATTAGGTAGAAAATTGGTAAAATTGAGGAATAATTGGAAATTTAAAGTCGTTGGTAATGGAAATGATCCTAAATTGATGAAACGAAAGTTTAGGAACGTGGCTGTGCAAATTAAGGCTATTTTAAATAAAAGAGAAATTTGAAAACCCTTTAATAGAGCCTTAATTGATGATTATTTGTGTTGATTGGTCTAGGTTGACCTTTGGAGATTTGAGAGGAGTCGTTTTAAGTTGATTTCGGAAATAGGGAGTGGATACCCTCCCTAGAGGTGAGTAAACGGTTCATTGTGTTCGTAATTGAGAAATCTATTTTAAAATTGCTTTATAAATGATTTTTGAAGGATTTTACATGATTTATGTAAATTGTTTTGTGACTGTGGGCTGTCTGAACTGTATTGTGAAATACGAATGCATCCATGTTGTTTACAAATGCTTTTGTGTCATATGCTATTGGTATTATGATATGGATTGATTTGGCATGATATTGTTGATTACTTGATGGAAAATCATATCACATTGTTGAGAAATGAATTGATTGAGAAATGAAGAGTGTCGTAGATGACTATAGTCATATTCCCACCACGGAGCGATTCGACGGGGTGGCATAGTTTGGGGTTTGGATGTGCGAGGGAGTTTGACGTCCCTCCCTCTGCCGAAGTTGTGCTATATCTGGTGCACCCCGGTGAGGTACGAGCCAACGCCAAGAAAGGGGGTTTGTTTTGAAACATTGGATGGAAAAACCCCTAGGCGGGTTTCGTCTGGGTTTGGCCGCCCTAAGACAGAAGTGTTTTTCGATGGGACCCCAGGATTTTCTGAAAGGATAATTGACATGGATGCATATTTGTGAAATGTGATTCATTGAAATGATTTTATGTATATGAAATGATTTACGAGATATGCTTTGACTGCCCCATATTCACCCCTTGTTTATGAACACAATTGCACTATTGCACTTCACTCACTGAGTATTCCCCTATACTCACCCCATCTTCACCTTTTTCAGAGGAGACTTAGTTGGGAGACTACTCGACGGAGCTTGCACAGTATTTTTACATATTGTATAGGTATTTGACACATACAGGATTTTTGGAGAATCATAGTTCTCAGTACCATGGAAAAATAGAAGTCTGTACACTCCATACCGTGCAGATTTTATTGATACTGGTTGAGTTCTTGGCAAGTATTGATAAAATCCGACGATTTTTGATTTGTACCTTATTATTTTGATTGCTTTATTTTTGGAAAACTATTTTATTTTGTACTGGGACATTTGGATTATAATTGTTGGCTGTTGCTATTTTCATTTGATTTTGTGAAGTTCTGTACATCTCATACCGTTAGGATTTTACCGATACTGACTTGATTTCTTCAGGTAAGTGTTGGTAAAATCCGACGGCTATATTTTGGGATTTCTTGTTTGTTAAATGTTTTATTTGTGTTGAAAATTTTGGGTGGCTAGGATGGCCACATCGCATACGTGCATGTACAGGTTCCCGTTCCCCGTTGTGTGCTGCTGTGTACTCGTGCATGTACAGCTTCTCCCTCCCCTATGTGTGCTGATGTATGATTGCATGTACAGGATCCCACTCCCCGATGTGTGCTGATGTGTATGTTTGTACGTTCAGGGATGAGCTAGATAGGCTCCTTGCATGTGTATTGTTTATATGATTTCATGTTTTGAAGAGTCTTATGCTTTTGATAATTTATTGTAAATTTGATAGCCTTGTGGAGTCCCGGTATATGGGGAGGTTCTGCCCGTGTACCGAGACGACGCGGCGGTTGTCGCATGGTCGATTCGAGGATCGAGGCGTGACAAAAAATTATCACTCATTTATTGGAAAATTTTAATTATTGCTATAAATATCATGCAGATTTCTCGATAAAAATATGGGAAAGGAACATTAACGCTATCTTGTAATATACTAGGTACTATAAAATCTATTTCAAAAGTTTTGAAGGTATTGATTATGATTAGAGTTTATCGATTTCTTCAAAATAAGTCTAATATTAAAAGCATCATTTATAGTTCATAGACTTCTCTTACATAGAATTTGCACTAAATTAGCATTTTTCATTTGATTCAAAGAATGTGCTTCTTATATTATTATTAAAAATGATTTTCTTGAAAAGTAAATTGCACTAAAAAGGGTTTGCCTTTTTTTTTTCAAAGGAAATAGTGAGAAATTATTATACATCTCCTAGTAAAAAAAATATATATATATATATATATATATTGAGAAATTATTACTAATTTAAGTTAGGGCCAAGATTTTAGGAAGGTTAACCTTACATGAATCATTGGTCCACTTAATAATATTGGTAATTAAATTTTCCAATCGCTTAATTTTGAATTAATAAAAATTAATAAATTATATAAACTCAAGAATTGATATTAGTTTTGCTCCTATTAGTAATTACCATAAGTAGATTGGACTGAGACACACCATATGAACTAATATTAGATGCATATTAGGAAAAAAATAAAAAAAGAAAAAGAAATTCCGTTGTCGGGAATCAAACCTGGGCCTTTAGTATGAGAGCAGAATATGCTAACCAACTAGACTACAACGGAATCTGCCTGTGACACAAAATATTTTAGTACTCAAAGACTCCTGAAATCTTTCTCAATCAACCATCATCCTCCAATCCAAGCAAAAAAAATCCTATACCTCGTCTTCTTCTCTACCTCAATTTCTCCAACAACATTGTCTAATTTTACTATTCTTTTGTCTCAAATTTTCAACCCCATTATACAATGGAAATCAAATGTGTTTGTCTCCAAACAGACCACTGGTAATATTCCTTTTGTTTTGATTAGTGAATTTGTCTTAAATTTAAGCATATGCTACATATCCCTTTACTTGTCTCTCCATAGCAATTGGGGTTTGAAAGTTGAAATGAATTGAGGTTTTTTTTTTTTTTTTTTTTTTTTTTTTTTTCGGCACACACAATGTCCCTAATCTGTGCTTTTTCTTAGACTTCTTTATAACTTAATAAACTTTTATTGCATAAATTTTGTGTTAATTTGGTCCATGGCTGAACTTTTTTACTGCCGCCTCTAAAAGAATGTAGAATTTCAAGTGGGTATTATTGGGTTTTGAAGATCAATTTTGTGTCTCGAAGTTTTAGTTTTATGAGTGAGATTTTTTATCCCCTTGCTTATGGTTTGGGTGTGCTCTGATTTTCTCCTAATTGGCTTCATATTTGAAGATCCCTATGTGCTTGACATAAGAAGAATATACAATTACAAGTGAGAATTATTGGAAATAATTCAAAGCTGGCTCTGAAGTCTGAAATCAACCTCCGAAAATCTGTGAATTTCAGGTTTGTTTCGAGGAAAATCTTTGACCGAGAGTTTAAAATTTATTGAGTAAATTATTTTATCTTGACTCGCTTTAGCTTTAAACTTGTTGAACATTTACTTTCTATAACCAAAGGGTCTGCAAAGACAAAGTTTTTGCTGATGGGTAATTGCGATGCGAAGATCCAAAGTTGCAACTAACGGCTCAGGAAGTGCTTGGTAATTTCTTTACTTTATTATCATTATTATTATTTCTATCTGAGGATATGAATTGAGGGAGCAGATCTCGACAGGTGGTCTTGCTCCACATGAACATGTTTTCGTATAACTCTTTCTCCTCTGATGCAGATCAACCATGGTTACAGAATGTCGACAAGGCTCCAAATGTTTCTCTGGCACAAGCTATGAGAGCAAGGCTCAAACAGTTTGCTACAATGAATAAGCTCAAGAAAAAAAGCTTTAACGGTAGAAATTTGGGACAATTGGTTTTCTCTTGGAGTCTTTATCTCAATTGGTTGGCCTATGATTTGAAAATAAACCTTTCATTTTTTTTAAGTGTATTTAGTTATTCTTTTCTATAGGTTATGGTTGATCATTTGTCTATGGAGGAAGTTGTTGGAATTAAGGAGGCCTTCCAACTGATGGACATTTCCAACAAAGGCAAGATCATCCTCGATGATCTAAGTTCTGGGTTGCAAATGCTTGGCCACCATATTGGTGACCAAGATCTACAAATGCTTATAGAAACTATAAGTGTTCCAGGAGTGTATTCGAGTTGAATCGAGTCCGAGTATCACTCAACTCAAACTCGATCTCGAATTTTTAATGGTACTCAAATTCAAATTCAAACTCAACGAGTAATAAGTAAAATGACTCAAATTCAACTAGTTTGTATAATAAAACCACTCAAATTCGAACTCGAAATCGAATTCGACAAGCAATTTATATTATATATATATAATATATTCTATTTACCAATGATTCGTTAGTCTAGTGGGAGTGATATTAGAACTCCACACCAAGTGTTCAAGTTCGAGTCTTGAAAGTAATAAAAAAGACGTTGGAAGAGCTCCTTCCGAATGAGCACCTAACTGTGACTCGACCTAAATTAGTCGGAAGAAAGTTCCGAATATTACGCGGTAGATCAAGTCCAGGGTACAAAATATATATATTCTATTTAATTTAATTTTTATATTATAATATTATATAAATACATATAATATATATTAATATATGTTATTAAACTACTTGACAAGTTTTTGAATTTAAAATTCTACTACTTGAACTCGACTCGAATTCAGTCAAAATCGAGTTGAGTCGATCTGTTGACTGAGCAACTCATAGGCGACTCGAACTCAATTTGATTCGTATAACAGCCCTATTCCAAACCATGCTTATAAATGATTATGACCAACTTCACATATTCCAAAGTTTTTATGATATCACTCTTAGAGCAATAATTTGAAGTCCCACCCTCTCTGTGCAATCAACACAATCTCAGATGACAAATTTAAAACCATTGTGAATATGGTTGATGAAGTGCAATCAGTAGGAGGAAATTGAATTGAACAACACTTCTAATTTGTGCACTTCAAGAATAAGATATCTTTTGATTTTAAAGAATTTGAAAGGTGGGAGGGTGATGCCATCTTAAAAAAGAGGATTTATTACGTTTTTGCTATTAAGAGGGTAATTTTGTGTTAGCAGATATCAAATTAAAAGAAAAGAAATTGCTCCAACTGACCAAAGGCAGGAATTGCTCCATACTTTTCCGAACTAGGAATCGTGATGCAACTTTCTTCTTTGATTCTCTCCAAAAATTCTAGTTGCATTGCTTTTGCCTTTTGTTTTGAGTGACATACTGACAACTGCAATTTGCAAGCTGATGAAGACAGGGATGGATACGTTAACTATGCAGAGTTTGTTGATCTTATTTCACCTCAAAAGGATGGCAAATGACTATCATATACAACAATCCTTTGCTTTTTTGACAAAAACTGGAGCAAATATATTGAAGTGGAGGAATTACGTGATGCCTTTGCCAATGATATGGGCACCAACCATGAGGAAGTCATCAATGCCATTATGCAGGATGTTGACACAAACAAGGTATGCGATGCATTAACTCATAACCTTTCAAACACTGCTGCTAATATGACAACAATGAACATATCGGTATATTTGTGGGATAAATAACTAATTTTTCAATTCTTTTTTTCCAACATTTCAGGATCACCACATTAGTTATGAAGAGTTTACTGCTATAATGAAGGCTGGCATAAATTGGAGGAAGGCACGTGAGCAGTTAGTTTAAAGATCTCAACAACAGACTAACTCGGGATGATTCCGTGCACATCCATGTTATGTGCTAAGTTTGAGGGTTGGCCCACAATCTTTCTCCATGTATAATGTTGTATGAAAAGCAATGCTTAAATTGATTATATGATATTTCCATTTGGAGTCTCTCTCTCTCTCTCTCTCTTTCTCTTTCCCCCTCCCTCTTAAAGCAGGCGTGGACGAGCTGTAGTGGTTATCAGGTATGACTAGAAATCATGTGGGCTCCACCCGCGTAAGTTTGAATCTTGCGGTTCACGATTTTGCTTAATTCAAGCTCCTTTTTTTTTCTTTTTCTTGTTTAAAGGAAACTCTATTAAAGGCTTAAATTGATTATATGATATTTCCATCTGGACTCTCTCTCTCTCTCTCTCTCTCTCTCTTAAAGCAGGCGTAGATGTGCCGGAGTGGTTATCGGGCATGACTAGAAATCATGTGGGCTCTGCCCGCGCAGATTCGAATCCTGCCGTTCATGATTTTATTGAATTCAAGGTTTTTTTTTCCCCTTTTTAGGAAGCTCTATTGAAGGTTTAAATTGATTATATGATATTTCCATCTGGGCGCTCTCTCTCTCTCTCTCTCTCTTTCTTAATGCAGGCGTGGATGTGTGGAGTGGTTATCGGGCATGACTAGAGATCATGTGCGCTCTGCTCATGTAGGTTCGAATCCTGCCGTTCACGATTTTATTGAATTCAAGGTTATTTTTTCCCCTTTTTAGGAAGCTCTATTGAAGGTTTAAATTGATTATATGATATTTCCATCTGGGTTCTCTCTCTCTCTCTCTCTCTCTCTTAAAGCGGGCGTGGATGTGCCGGAGTGGTTATCGGGCATGACTAGAAATCATGTGGGCTCTGCTTACGCAAGTTCGAATCCTACTGTTCACGATTTTATTGAATTCAAGGTTTTTTTTTTCCCTTTTTAGGAAGCTCTATTGAAGGTTTAAATTGATTATATGACATTTCCATTTGGGAGCTCTCTCTCTCTCTCTCTCTATGTTAAAGTAGATGTGGACGTGTCGGAGTGGTTATCGGGTATGAATAGAAATAATATGGGCTCTGCCCACATAGGTTTGAATCCTGCCATTCACGATTTTACTTAATTCAAGCTTTTTTTTTTTAAAAAAAGAAACTTTATTGAAGGCTTGAATTGATTATTTGATATTTCCATCTCGACTCTCTCTCTCTCTCTCTCTCTCTTGAAGTAGGCATGGATGTGTTGAAGTGGTTATCGAGCATGCACAAAACCATCCCAGTCTATCCCTATTCAAATATATGCACAAGACCAATCTGACCATCCATAATTCAATCACATTCACAAGGCCAGTCGGGCCATTCAAATCGAATTTCCAATCATCACAAATCATTTCATAGACCAACCAAAAAGTCCATACTTATGCGATTGATATCAATTTTCATAAAAAAAAAATCCAAATAATTTCAAAGAAATAAAAAGAGGTCCTCAATTTAAGTTTACAAAATCATATTCAAACCTCACATCAAATAACCGTAACACAAAATAAGTTTCCAAAATAGTTGTAAAATTTGCGCCCATTTTGGTCCACTAATAAATACGTCAAACCAAAAAACAAGACTAGTACTCGCAATAACTCCTTCGAGATGATCTTGCCTTGAGATACTAATACTGACAATACTTTGATCTAAACTTCCTCAATGGAAAAATAAAAATAAGAGAGATGAGTATACAATAATACTCAATGAGTGAATAACATGTTATGAAAATAAATGAGAAATAATTATGGATATATCAAATAGTTATCTCAAAATCATACAATTGTAATAATAGAGAATAGGGTTTATCATCAAATATCAAATTTAAATAAGATTTCAACAAATCATAATATATAAATCATAAGCATCTAGTGATAACAACATATTTTTCTAAACTCATGGGGTTGCTAAAATCATCATTCTCGACAATGATTTACCGCGACCAAGGGCGAAATTGTCAAGAGTTTTCATATTTGTTTCGACTTACAAAATACCCCAACCTTGGCGTTGGTTTGGGCCTCCTCTAGAGTGCTACCAAGCTAGTCCGAAGGGAGAACTTCGGAGGCACCTCTCGAGTGCAGCTATCTGCTCAGTCAAACAAATGCCCAACCACGTCGCCCCATTGGGTTCTGCACTGCTGAGAGAATGACTATAGCTGTAACACCGATTTTTGGTGACTGTATATCATATACTACTCCTCATGATTCTAAATATATAAGCATCATTTTGAGACATCAATTTAATTATCTATTTATTTATTTTGAGATTTCGCCTCAAAATTGCTAAAACCGAAAATTTTATCGGTAAGTTGAAAACTTTCTCGGAAAATGTCGATAAGGCCTAAAGAGGTCAAAAATGGTTAAGAAAAGGCTTACACACTTAAATAAAGATATTTAAATGAAATTTCACATATTTAAGAAATTTTGAATAAAATCTCATAGGTACAAAAAATGTAAATTGTTAAAAGTTAGGGGTTGAAATGCAATTAAGGAAAATTGAGGGACTAAATTGCAAACCACTCAAGAATGGACAATTGGAGCCAAATGATTGGTCAAGAGGGAAGCAAGGTTGGTTAGTGGTGACATAGGATTTTTCACATTCAAGAAATCTCATTGGATAGAAATTTATGCATGAAAACTTATTGGATGGAAATTTTTGGATGAAAATTAACTAGAATAGCTTGTTCTAGCTTGTGACACCTTCTCCCCTTGACATGGACGTCCAAAGACACTTGGTGGAATGCATGGAGGTTGCTTGCATCAACAATTGCATGGTTTAAGTGCTAGGACAAGTGGAAGGTTGAGATAATGCATGGAATGATCCAATGGTTAAGGAAATTTGGCTAGATTTATAAAAGAACTTGTTTAAGAAGAGTTTGTCTCATTTTCTTCATTCAACTCACCCCTTGCACAAAATTTATAGACTTCACTTCCATTTTTGAGTTCAACTATAGAGCTAAAGAGGTAAGAACATTTTTAGAAATTCTTGAATTTCAATTGAAAGTATAGAGGTATTGTATAAGAAATTTATGTTCATTATGATTTGATTTTGCTAAGGTGATAAAAAAATCAAGGTTTTAAGAATTGTAGTAATTTCATGACATCTTATTTTGTGTTGATTGAAATTTAGATTAGTTTATTTCTGGTAAAACCAGACTCTCTAAGCTTTAAAATGAGGTATAGTGCAAAATGTTTCATTAAGAAATCAATTTTTGATGATTTTTGGAAGTTTAGTATGTTTCACAAATTCTGTTTCATATCTTGTATACGACTAATAATTTGTATGAATTTTTCAGATATCTTATAAATGGAATTTGGAGAAACATTAAACATGAAAGTTTTAGATCTCTGTCTTATCTTTAAAATGAGAGAAGATTCACTTGAATCGGAGTTATATACAAAAAGTGATGATGTTTTAACTAAAACTGTGCAGAAGTTGTTCTGAAACTGAAACTAAGATGAACATTAAATTTTATAAAATTATATATTTAAAATCTGAGGATGGTCAAAACTAGACACTTTTCGATCTCTATCTTATCTTCAATTTTAGATAAGAATCACTAAAATCAGAGAAGGATACTAGGAGATATGAAATTTCTCACAAAACTGTGCAGAGTTGGTTTTAGGAACTTAGACTGAAAAGTGATATATTTTTTTATAAATTCCTGTGTTTAGAATTTGAAAATGGTCTGAACATAAAAGTTGAAGATATATATCTTACTGTTAAGTGAAAATTTGAATTATTTGAATCCGATCAAGAATTTAGAAGATATCATAATTTTACTAAACCTGCGCGTTAAAGGTTTGTAGAAAATTTTCTCTAAGTATGAAATTTGAGATTTAATCTTATGAAAGAGGATATTTTTATATGCATCTTATAATTCAATGATATAATATTGAATTAATAAATGATATTGTTTAACTTAGGCTTAGGGTTCGAGGGGTGACTCGTTCGAGAAACAAGGATAGTTAGGGGGAGTGGCGTACCCTCCCCAGTTGACACTACAAAAAAATACCGAATTAGCGACGGATTTAACCACGAAAATATCAAAAAAATTCGTGGCTAAAATGGTTAGCGATGGATTTAGCCACGAACTCATATCCATGGCTAATAGTGCGTCGCAAAAATTTTTCATTTTATATTTTTAATTTTAAAAGCCGCCGGCCCACTCGCCGGCCCCCGCTCATGTATGAACCAACTTCCTGCTGTTTTATAATTTTGTAGAAAATGTGCATTTATCCAGATTCAAATCTGGGACTAAGAGGACATCTGGAGCGTTCTCAATCATTATGCCATATTAACTTATCTGATATACTTTTTTTTTTACTTCATTACTTTCTTTTTAACTTTTACCATTAAAAATACAATTTACTAATTTAATAAAAATATAAAATATAAAATTATATTTAATAAAAATACAAAATTATATTTAATAAAATTAAAAAATTATCTTTAACAAAAATACAAAATTATATTTTAAAAAATACAAAAATATATTTAATAAAAATCAATACCCTAATTTAATAAACATATAAAATATAAATTTATATTTAATAAAAATATAAAATTATATCTAACAGAATTTCAAATTAGCGACGAATTTAGCCACGAACATATTCGTGGCTAATTAGTCACGAATTTAGCCACGGACCAAAAATTTTTTTTCGTGGTTAAATTAAGCAATTCATATTCATGGCTAAATTTTGCCACGAACTTCGAATTCGTGGCTAAATTTTGTCACGAATGGGAAATTTATGGCTATTTAGTGACGGATTATGAATTTCGTTGCTAAATTATTGACACATAATTATTTTCGTCGCTAAATTAGTGATGAAAATGGATTCATGGCAAATTAGCCACGAACAAAAATTCGTGGCTAATTTGCAACGAATTCTATTTTTGTCGTTCAATTCGTGGGTAAATAGCAACGAATTTTTTTCATGGCTAAAGTCCGTGGCTAAAATCATGTTTTTTTGTAGTGTGAGGTGAGTGGGACGATCTATTCTTCACTTTAAATGAAAAATAGTTTTGATCATAATTTTTATAAATAAATTTTGAAATGTTATTTAGAAATATTTTAGTATTTGTGGCATGTCTTGAAATTATGTCATGTGAAAATTATATCATGATATTATGATAACTTGATAGTGCCGTATTTTTTTATTACGAGTAAAGATTTATGAATGATGATATATGACACATGTGTATGATTATGGGATGGTGCATAGTGGCTATAGCGCACTCCCTACCACGGGATTGACCCGACGGGGTGACGGGGTGACATGGTGGGGTAGCATCAGAGAAGGGTTTGAGTCCCTGTCTCTGGGCAACGGATCCAATAGACGAGCACCCGTGAGAACCGTGTCAACACCAAGGGAAGGGGGAAGATATATGTATTTCATTCTTATGATATTATGGTCACCCCTTGGTGGATTTTACCCTAATTAGGCCAAACTATGGGTAAAATACGTTTTTTTGACACCCCATTGATGCATTATTGATGATAAGGATGTATATTATTTTGGATTACATGATATATTTGCAAATGGATGAACTGAAATTTGAAAATGATATTTTGACTTGCCACTCTCACAAATTCATTTATTGTCATTATATAGTCATTGCACCTCACTCACTGAGTATGTGGATTATACTCACCCCTTATATTAATATTTTTAGGTTATACTGTATTTGACATACATTGACGTACTACCCACGAATTTTACTGAGAGAGGCTACCGGGTAAGTGACCATACCCATCTTTGTTTATGTTTGAACCATGCATAAAAATGTTATATGAAAATTGGAGGCAAATGTTTTAAAGAAAATCTTTTGAAAACTATCTTATTAAATCTTCCACTGTATGATTTTGACTTAGGATATCGAGTTGGATTAAAATATTGGTCATAATATTAGCCTTGTGTCACCTCGATGTGCGAGTAGGGCATACCCATGCTTTGAGAAGTCACGGCGGTTTGTTCACGTGCTCAACCTGCGGGTCAGGGCGTGACAATAGCTATTAATCATGCATACAACACTATTTTGCAATCATCACAACATATATCAAAATGTGCCAACAATTATTCAATGAATTCTCAATACATGAATTCAATTAAGTCATATTCAACATAAATTGATAAATATGACACAATATTTCCAATTCAACACATGGATGCATTTTTTATTTCACATTTCCTTTGAGGACACTCCAAAATCTTAAAACAATTTGAATATCAAATTTTAAAGTATTTATAAAATCATTTCAAAAACATTTTCTCACTTAAAATCATAAGCATGCATCCACTCATCTATTGGGAGGGTAACCACTCCCAATCTAGAATTCAAGATAAATCCCTCGTAACCCTTCAATTGTCTCACTTAAGATAATAAACACAATTTCATCACTTAAATATAGCTCAATATTAAGGTTAATCAAATTTTCCTCCAATTGTCTCATAATCTAAATTTTTTTGCACAACCATGTCTCAAAAAAATTATGTTATCTTGACCTACAAAGCTTGGATTGAGGTAATTCCAATTGCTACTTAAATTTAAGACATAAAGCTTGGATTGAGTTTATTTTGCAAAACTCCAAGTTTTCATTTTTATTCTAACCTTACCACATTCAAATAAACTCAAATCATCATCTAACTCATTCATCAAGATTTAAATGATATATCAAAACCCAAAATTATGAATTAAACTTACCTTGGTCTTGGCTTTCTAGACTCCAAAGTTCAGTTCCCTTTCTATTTCCTCGGCCCCAAAGTTCTCTTGATGATTTCAGCTTATTTCAGTGACTTCCCACACCACTTTGTGCTAGGTATAGGGTGTATATGGATGGAAATAGAATATTTCAAGTTTAAATGAGGATTTTGAGGGTGTTTGGGGGGTGGTTTTATGGGAAAAAGCATGGAACTCCTGGCTAGGGTTCCATGGGACAAGGAAATGTGTTCTCCCTCTCTCTCTCTCTCTCTCTCTCTCTCTCCCCTTTCTCACTTTCTTGGCCAAACACACTTACGCACACAAACACACAACTTTCTTTTCTTTTCTAAACCACATAAACCTCATCTCTCTCTACTTGCATTTAATGCAATCCACTCACTCTCTAATACATTTTCTTTGACTTTTTTACCCTTGTTTGAATTGTTAACCCAAAAATTGGGCTCCAGAATTGGACTCTATTGGTTGGATTATTAACTCAAAGACTGAGCTCAATTAATTAGGTTGTTAATTCAAGGGTTGCACTTAAAATTTGGACCCAATTACTAGTTTAAATCAAGCCCCCAAAAATTTCATATTCCTCAATTATTTTAAGGTCAAATAGTTCAAATTTATTATACCAAAATTCACCTCATAGAATACAAGTCCATAATACAATTAGGAATCGCACAAAAACTCTAAAAAATTTTATAAAGCTTTCATTGATAAGTTAAAATTGATTACATTCGGTTTTTCTTGATATTTTACAAGGGAAATTTTGATGAAAATTACCTAATACCAAAATTTTAGTGTTACAATATGATATTTCCATTTGGGCACTCTCTCTCTCTCTCTCTCTCTCTTAAAGTATGCATGGATGTGCTGGAGTGGTTATCAGGTATGACTAGAAATCATGTGAGCCCTATCCACACAGGTTCGAATCCTGCCATTCATGTTTTTACTAATTCAAACATTTTTTTTTGGAACCTCTATGAAGGCTTAAGTTGATTATATGATATTTCCATCTAGGCTCTCTCTCTCTCTCTCCCCCCCCCCCCCCCCCCCCCCCCCCCCTCTCTCTCTTAAAATAGGTGTGGACATGCTGGAGTGGTTATTAGGCATGACTCGAAATCATGTGGGCTCTGCCTACGCAGGTTTGAATCCTGTCATTCACAATTTTACTTAATTCAAGCATTTTTTTTAAAAAACTGTATTGAAGGTTTAAATTGATTATATGATATTTCTACCTGGGCTCTCTCTCTCTCTCTCTCTCTTTTAAAATAGGCATGGATGTATCGGAGTGGTTATTGGGCATGACTAGAAATCATGTGGGCTCTTTCGTGCAAGTTTGAATCCTACCGTTCACGATTTTACTTAATTCAGGTTTTATTTTTTATTTATTATTTTTTTTTGTTGAAGCTCTATTGAAGGCTTAAATTGATTATATGATATTTCCATATGGGGTTGTTCCACCTTCCTCTATAACATTACCAACGAAAATGGTGGTGGATGACAAAGATTTGTTATAATCACCGTTCCCTCGGCTATTAATAGGGATGTTGGAAAATATCATATGATAATTGCTCGCCAACCCAAAGACTTTGTAATTCTAAGTGAAATTATGTATGTAGTGCTTCTGCTTCAATGAAGATGTCAATGAGTAAGCATCAAATTAACTTCTGAATCCTAAGTTGTTGGAAAAGTTGAGCTCAAACTTATCAGGCAAAAGTTACTGGTTTTCTAGCCAAGCAGTATGGTAGTTCCTCTGTTCTAGTAAGTCATCATCAAGATCAAAAGTTTGGACCCCTGAAATTAAAAGCAAATTGAAAAGAAGTGAATGTATGGTATCCTGTTTATTATTTCTTGGGTTCCTTACCATTTATAAGGGTATTCCTTCCTTTTCTCCTTCTTCTTCTTGCTAGGGACATGTCTCTCCCTTAAAAGTTAGATAATTTATATAGAAGCAAACCTTCTAAAAGGGTTATAAAATCTAATATGCTAAAAAAACAGTTCAATTCCCAAAAAAAATAAATAAAAATAAAAATATAAAAAGAATTAGTCTACTTTAGTCTAATGTTTCATAAAAGATTAGATCAATCTTTTTTTTTTAAATTATTGATATTCATGTTGGGTCTGACAGAATTTGATTCAAGTTGGATTAGACTGTTAAAGGAGCAAAACTCTCGTGATATTTTCTATACTCAAAACCCAAAATTTTATTTAAACGATATCAATGTTCAGTCACTGGACCAACCTGGATTGGTAGATTAGCCATTTCTAATGAAATTTACATATACTATGATAATGTATCTTTTTACTATGAATGATGAAATGTTACATCATGTGATAAGATATCAGTACTCAGTCACTGGACTAACCTACTATAAACGATGAAATGTTACATCGTGTGATAAAAATATTTTGTAACGTTATCTTATTTTTTTATTATTATTTGTGTATAAATAGATTTCTTGCACGAAAAAGAAGTTCAGTTGCCAGGAATCAAACCCGAAAGAATCGAATATCCTAACCAACTAGACTACAACGGATTTTGCTCTTGACATACTCAAAGATTCTTGAAATCTTTCTCATTCGACCCTAATTTTCCAATCTATGCAATATATAAATATACACACACACACACACACTCATATATATCCCATAGCTCGTCTTCTTCTCTACCTCAATTTCTCCAACAATGTCGTCTAATTTTACTGTTCTGTTGTCTCAAATTTTTAACCCCATTATACAATGGAAATCAAATGTGTTGTCACAAACAGCTCATTTTCCCAATCTAAACAGATCACTGGTAATATCCCTTTGTTTTGATCAGTGAATTTGACTCAAATTTAAGCATATGCTGCATATCCCTTTACTTGTCTCCCCCTAACTAACACGGGAGTGATAGAAGGAAGACAATATGGTTTGCAAAGAAACAAACCCCTAAAACTTTTAAAAGAGAATTGATAATTTTAAAAGAAATATTATTAATGATGTGTGTCCAAAATAATGAAATACAACAAGTATTTATAGGGAATAAAAACCCAAAAGTTAGAAAACTATAAAAAGTAGGAAACTAAAGAAATATGGAAACAAGAAAAATTAGGAAACTAAAAATTAGAAAAATTAGGAAACTAGGAAAATTAAGAAATTATAAAAATTTGAAAATTATATAAATTAGAAACTAACTATAAAAATACTAAAAATCTTAAAAGGCCAAAAAATTAATGGACTCCTCCTTTTCTTGATCCAATCTCGCATAACCCAATAATTATTTGAAATTTATCCCACATCAGTCCCCCTACCTAAAAAGAACTTGCTTTGGAGTGATACCTCTAATGTTTGAATTAATATTCTCAACCCTCTCCTTTGGTTTTCTTGCCCAAAAACATATGTTGAGCATGACAAATATCAAAACAACTACTATAACTAAGTAATCATAGTCAACCTCAATTTCTTCTACTCCACCCACATGCATGTCTGAATTAGAATGACAATAAACTTTTCTATTTGTTGGATCAATCTTGAAACATTCAACATTCGAATAAGAAATATCCGTATTCTTTCTAACTATGTTGCGAATTGGTTTTATGATGATGTGGACTTCCAATGTACCTCATGTAACACTTGGTAGGAAGGGGGTGAATATAAAGTAGTTACGAGGTGATAGCACCAAAACTTCATATGAAGGATTTTTTTTTCTAGAATTTTCAAAACGTTTGTGTAACACCGACACTACGGTGTATACATTATTATACTCCTATTCATATTATATATATAATATTTCTCATGTTCCTATATCGAAAATCCATTAAAAAATTTGTCCGTTAAAACCACCAAAAAAAATTTCAGTTTCATTACCGACAATTCAAAAAAAAATTTCAAAACAACCACCGATGGTCCAATAATAATAAGAATGACTCTGGAGTACATAAGAATCTCAAATTTAGATAGATCTTACTTCATAGAGTTAAATCGTAAATTTTTTAAAAAATCGCACAGAAACCCTAATTTAGGTCGAAAACCGTTTGGAAAGGTTAAACGGCCACGTTTTGACATGGGATAAATTAAATTAGATCTAATACAAGGTTTTAGGTCTAACTTGAAATTTATAAAACTTTGTCCTCAAAATCACTATAACCGAAAATTTTATCGGTAAGCCGAAAAACTTCTCGGAAAGCGTCAGCAAAGCCTAAAGAAGTCAAAAATAGCTAAAAGAAGGTATACACACTTAAATAAAGATATTTAAATGAAATTTCACATATTTAAGAAATTTCAAACAAAATTTCATAGGGACAAAAAATGCAAATTGTTAAAAGTTAGGGGTTTAAATGCAATTAAGGATAGTTAAGGGACTAAGTTGTAAATCACTCAAGGATGGACAATTGGAGCCAAATTATTGGTCAAGAGGGAAGCAAGGCTGGTTAGTGGCCACATAGCATTTTCCACATTCAAGAAAGCTCATTAGATAGAAATTTATGCATGAAAAATTATTGGATGGAAATTTTTGCATGGAGGTTGTTCACGGCCTAGCTAGAATAGCTTGTTCTAGTTTGTGACACATCTTCCCCTTGACATGGATGTCCAAAGACACCTAATGGAGTGCATGGAGGTTGCTTGAATCAAAAATTGCATGGTTTAAGTGCTAAGACAAGTGGAAGGTTGAGATAATACATGGAATAATCCAATAGTCAAAGATATGTTGTTAGGTTTATAAAAAAACTTGTTTAGGAAGAGTTTGGCCTATATTCTTCATTCAAACTCCCCTTGGATGAAATTTTGTGGATTCTATATCCATTTTGAGTTCAACCATGGAGTTAAAGAGGTAACAACATTTTTATAAATTCTTAAATTTCAATTGAAAGTATAGGAGTATTGTGTAGGAATTTATGTTCATTGTGATTTGATTTTGCTAAGGTGATAAAAAAATTCAAGGATTCAAAGGAAGTGCTGGAGTTTACTGATAAAGAGATCTTACAAAGGAGGTAACATGTTCTAACTTATGCTAAGATTAAATTATTTGATGAATAGTTACTTTGGTATCCACACTATCATGCTAGATGTTGATTTCTAGATTGAGTCTTGTATAATTTTCTTAGAATATCTCATTCTGTAGAAATAAAAAATCTATGATATTTATTTTTCTATAAACTAAACTCCCTAAGCTTTAAAATGGTATATCATGTAAAGTAATTCATGAAGGAATCAATTTTTGGTGATTTTTGGAAATTTTTCATGTTTCACAAATTCTGTTTCATGTCCTGTGTACGACTAGTAACTTGTATGAATTTTGGAGACATTGTCTGTTCAGAATTTGGAGAAATGTTAAACATAAAAGTTTTAGGTCTCTATCTTATCTTTAATTTTAGTTAAAGATCACTTGAATCAGAGTTGTATGCAGAAAGTTATGATATTTTTACTAAAACTGTGCAGAAGTAGTTCTAAAACTAAAACTGAGATAAAAATTGAATTTTACAAACTTATACATTTAAAATCTAAAGATGGTCAAAACTAGAAAGTTTTATATTTATGTCTTATCTTTAATTTGAGATATGAATCATTTAAATCAGAGAAGCATATTGGGAGATATGGAAATTCTCCCAAAACTATGCAGAATTGATTTTAAGAATTTAAACTGAAAAAGTTATAAATTTCTATAAATTCGTGTCTTCAGAATTTGTAGATGGTCTGAACATAAAAGTTGGAGATATATGTATTACATTTAAGAGAAAATTTAAATTAATTGAATCTGATCAAGATCTTAGAAGATATCATGATTTTACTAAACCTGTGCGTGATAGATTTTGTAGGAATTTTTCTCTAAATATGGAATTTGAGATTTTAGTTTAATAAAAATATTTCCATACGTATTTTGTAGACCAACAATATGATATTGAATTGAAAAATTATACATATTATTTAATTTAGGTGTAGGGTTACATTTTCGCTCGAAGGGTGACTCGTTCAAGAAACGAGGACAGTTAGGGGGAGTGGCGTACCCTCCCCAGTCGAAGTGAGTGGGACTTTGATGTTATGTTTTCGATTAAACAAATTCATGTTTTATAACCTTTCAAATGACATGTTTTAAGACATGTGTGAAAGCATATGATTTTGACTATGTTTTATAAATGATAGCTTTTGTGATTCATTGGAGTGTCCCAAATAATTGATTCGAATATTATGCATACACGATTTGTAATGAAATGATATCGTTCCACTCTTTGAAATCTTAACAAGATTTATATGCTACCATTACATTGGCACATTGATTTGAAATGATTTGATGAAATATATTGACACGTTTGAAGGATACTAATTTGATACTTGGACTTAGAGTCCATGGAATTAACGGATATGATGATGTGATGATATTCTTGATGGATTCCGTAGCTACGAAGGGCATTTGTAGAGGCACCCCATGTTGCCCGGATACGCTTCTGCAGGAGGTATCCGCAAACGTCATATGTATAGTTGTGCTTGGATGAACCAAAATTTGGGGAGGACGTGTGTTACGCCATAGTCTAGCTCTGAGTGAGGTACTCTACTAGATTTGTTGATTATACGTATAGACACGGGCTAGTCGGTTGAATCAAATGTGGGGAGAACATGTGTTACGTCACTGTCTAGCACTTGGTGAGACGTGTGGCCAACATTGGGGTAGAGAGCTAATTTTATATACTTGCATATGAAAACCCCCAATGCGCCCATCATTGGTCGAGGTAGACCACTGCCGGGGTTGTTTTATTGGCAAACTCTATATGATTTCGAAATGTAAATGGATGCATATTTTGATACTATTATGTGTGATATGTGATCACTTAGTTTCTAGACATGACATACTTGGTTTTGATATCATATTGGTTTTTAAATGTACTTTGATACTCTATGCTCACACTTATATCGAGAACATGTTGTTGATCTCTTCACTCATTGAGTGTTTCCCCATAATACTCACCCCTCACTTTCCTTGATTTCAGAAATAGATTGATAGGAAGATGTGTCGAGAGAGTTTGACATACTTGATTTGAATTAGAAACCTCAGACTTTTGGTATGGTATCAACCATTCTTTCGCAGTGATGTATTTAATGATGTTGGATGATATATATGTACATTTGAGATCTATAGAATGACTATTATATACATTTATTGGGATGACTGTAATTATGTTGTGTAATGTAATTGAAACTCTCAGATGTATTGTATACTTATGCATTGAGGCAAATGTATTATGTTTTATATTCTTTACTTGGGAAATGATATTTTTTAGGAAAAACATGTTTTAAATAGTTTTGAGCAAGTAATTGTCTTAGCCTTCGTTGTCTCGGTATGCATGTCCTGTGATGGGCACCATACGGGGTAACGGGCAGTTGTTCACGACCTCAGATCGTGGATCGGGGCATGACAGTTTGTCCCTGCCAACTTGTTCCAAGAACCACCACTTTCTTCTTTGTCTCGATCTCTAATAAAATAATGGCATATGCAAACTGTAATTATTTTGGTGAGCCAATGCCCTCCGTGCCACGCAATGAGTTTGAATCTGCACATGCAACATGACCACCCCTACTAGTTTGAAAGAGCCCATTTTGTTATGTATCATCTCGCTTAGGGATCAGCAGTACCTTTCTAACCACCAGGGTCTGCACATCTTCGTCTTCTCCATCTGGCTCACAGATAGCTTCTTTCTCATTAGCAAACCTTTCATCATTCTCCTTACCTTAGCCGACCAAATGAACTTGACAACGTTTGGGGCAATTGTTAGACTTATGCCCAATTTGTCCGCACCTGTAATACTTATCTCCTGTCGGCTTCGAGTAAGGGTTGTTGTTGGCCGGTTCTTTCGCATGCTCCTTCTCTGTTACATCATTCTTTGCATGTTCATAACTAAACCATGTACTGACTCTCGGGTTTGCCCTAGATGCCTCAACAAAGGGTTTACGAGTACCATCATTCCCGTAATATTCCCTAAACCCCATTGACTCTGCTCTCTGGGCGATATTCTGGACTTCACTAAGGGTTTAAATTATCTGACAACCAAGATTTCAATCCATGAATATACTTTGCTACCTATTGACCTTTAGTCTCTATCAAATTATTCTGTGCCAATAATCACAAGAAATTTGTGGTATATTAAATCACAGATTTTTACCCCTACACAAACATCTGGTATTAAAGGAACAAAAACTGAACATAATCTAGGGGAAGAAATTTAGACATCAACATCTTCTTCATCTTTGACCAAAGCGTTATTGGCTGCTTTCCTAAACATGTTATGTCCTGACCTGCAGGTTCAAGTACGCGATAACCGCCGCGTGATCTAAAAGTACAAATAGACACCAGCACATACCCAAAGATCCTGTAAGACTATGAAAATACCCTTTTTTAAAGCAAAGGAAAACCAACACATCAAACATTAAACATATCATACATAAGTTTCATTTTTGAGAAAGTATTTTTATAAAACATACTTCAAAGAGTTTTCAATAATATAATTCCCATAATATAAGTTTCAATTGCAAAATGCCCTCCAATTGGTCTATCTACAAGCCTAAAAAATCCACTATGGATAGGACCATTAATGACCATTGGTCCCGGAGAGCTTTTCTTCAACTAGATCTAACTAACTGTAGGGTGGCTGCTGCTATATCTACATTTCCTCTGAAAAAGATAAGAAAGAGGGGTGAGTATAAAATCTTCAGTGAGTGGAGTGCAATAACATGTTGTGACAATAAATGAGTGGTGAGTACAGAGATGTTAAAATCATAAATTATCAACCAACTCATTCAATGGTAAGTAATAGCAAATAATCCAGATCATCAAAGACATATGCATCAACAAGTTCATGTTTTTCCAAAGATCACGGTGACTCCCTAAATAAAACACTTTCATCCAAAGTTTGGCCAAACATGGGTGGAAGCCCACCAAAGGGTTTTCAATTCATTCATTTCATAACACTAATTCTCCCTTTCTTGGCATTGATTCGTATCTCACCGGGGTGCTATCTGAAAAGTACGACAGAGGTGCAAGAGACCGCGTCTACCATCCTTTGCCAATAAAACCCAAACCATATCACCCCATAGGGTCGCTTTGCAGAGAGAATGACTATAGCAATTTACCATCACCACCACCATCATTTCACAAATATCTCAATACTTTCCAATGTGCCATAAATTCAACAAAATGGTTACCAAACCATATCACTATACTCATGAATGCAATTCTTAGCAACAAATGGCACGTATTTATTCACAAATACAATGGATGCATGCATATTCCAAACCCACATTTTGGAACACCCCACAAACACAATAGTCAGAAAAAAATCGCTCAAAAATCATTTATAAAAGAATTTTAAAAAAAAAATCTCATTCAAAGCACAACAGTCTGTCCACTCATAGTGACAGGGAGGGTAGATGCTCCCAGATTCCTCAACAGCACAAGCTTTGTCACAATATCTATCCATCCAGCTCCTAAAGGTCATTATCAAGTAAGAAATATTATCAATATCAATTCCTAAGTTAACTCAAAAATTCTAAAAATCAAAACATAGTTTCTCTATCACGGTGGCTCAGTGATCTCCAAATCCAAGAAATCAACCAGGTAAGTAAATCAAAAGTGGAATAAAAAGATAATAATAATAATACCTTGATTTTTGTCTCAAAGAAATCTCTCCCATTTGGATTTCACCAAACCCTAGGATTTTGCCTTTCCTTGAGACAACTCTAGATCCTCATTCTCTCCCAAAAATCAAGGCTAGAATTAAATTTTGGGATATTAGATGAGTATTTTAGAGCCTTAGATTTAAGTTTTTGGAGTGAATCGATTGAGTTTTGGGAGAAAAGAGAAGAATGGTTTAGAGAGAGAGAACTAAAGCTTGGGTTTTGTGAGTTTTCTAGAGTCTCAAATCTCCACTTATCCATTTTGTTCCCATCTCATTTTTCTTTATTTGCTTATTAGCCCTTGTTCACTTCTAAATTGCACAAATGCCCCAACATGTCCTCTTGGGTCTTGGTCTTGGGGGAAAGGTTAACACTATGAGTTAAGTACTGGGAGTTGGGTCCTATTCACTACAAAAAATAAGGGTTTAGCGACAGATTTAGCGACGAAAATTTTAGAAAAATTCGTCACTAAAACTTTTAGCGATGAATTTAGCGACGGAAAAATTTCCATCGCTAATAATGCGTTGCAAAAATTCAGCGATGGATTTGGGGTTCGGTCGCTAAAATTAGCGACGGAAATTGAATCCGTCGCTAATTTAGCAACATAAATGTTTCCGTCGCTAAATTTCGTATTTAATTTTTTTATTTTTAGGACCCATCCGCCCACCCGCCATACCGCCCACACGCCTCGACCCCTACCGCTTGCTTGCCCACACCCCGCTAGCCTATGCCCGCCCGCGCATGACTATTTTTTGCTGCTTTATTTTTTTTGTAAAAAATATATTTTTCCCTAGATTCGAATCTGAATTTAAAGAGTTATCTGAAATGCTCTTAATCACTATGCCACATTAACTTATCTGATATACTTTTTTTTTATTTCTATACTTTTTTTCTCACTCTCACCACTAAAAATATAATTCTCTAATCTAACAAAAATATAAAATACAAAATTATATTTAATAAAAATACAAAATTATATTTAATATAACTACAAAATTATCTTTAAAAAATCATAAAATTATATTTAATAAAAATCAATACCCTAATTAAATAAAAATATAAATTACAAATATATATTTAATAAAAATATAAAATTATATTTAGCAACGGATTTTGTTTTCATCCCTAATTAGCAACAGATTTCATTTTCTATCGCTAATTAGCGACGGATATTTTTTTCGTCGCTAAATTTAGCAACGAAAATTTTCTATCGCTAAATTTAGCGACAGATTATATTTCCGTCGCTATTTAGCGACGGATTTCAATTTCCGTCACTAAATTTCGCATTTAATTTTTTTATTTGTAGAATCCGTCCATCCACCCGTCGGTCGCCACCCACCACCGCCCCGACCCCCTGCTGCTTGCCTGCCCATGCCCACACCTCGCCAGCTCTTGCCTGCCTACCCATGACCACCTTTCGCTATTTCATTTTTTTTGCAAAAAATATACTTTTGCCAAGATTCAAACCTGAGATTAAAGAGTTATCTGAAACGCTCTTAGCCATATGCCACATTAACTAATCTGATATACTTTTTTTTTTTATTTCTATACTATTTTTCTATCTCTTACCATTAAAAATATAATTTTCTAATCTAACAAAAATACAAAATACAAAATTATATTTAATAAAAATACAAAATTATATTTAATATAATTACAAAATTATCTTTTAAAAAATCATAAAATTATGTTTAAAAAACATAAAATTATATTTAATAAAAATCAATACCCTAATTTAATAAAAATATAAATTACAAATATATATTTAATAAAAACATAAAATTATATTTAATAAAAATATAAAATTATATTTAGTGACGAATTTAGCGACGGATTTTATTTTCTGTCGTTAAATTTAGCAACGAATATTTTTTCTTCGCTAAATTTAGCAATGGATTTTATTTTTGTCCTTAATTAGCCACGGCTTTCATTTTCTGTCGCTAATTAGCGATGAATATTTTTTTCATTGCTAAATTTAGCAACGAAATTTTTTCGACGCTAAATTTAGCAGCAGATTATATTTCCGTCGCTAATTAGCAACGGATTTCAATTTCCATCGTTAAATTTCGTATTTAATTTTTTTATTTGTAGAACTCGTCCGCCCACCTGCAGGCCGCCACTCACCACCTCCCAAGCCTCCTGCTGCTTGCCCGCCCATGCCCACACCCCGCCAACCCTTGCCCGCTCGCGCATGACCACCTTTTGCTGCTTTATTTTTTTTTTGCAGAAAATATACTTTTACCCAGATTCGAACCTGGGTTTAAAGAGTTATCTGAAATACTCTTAACCACTATATCACATTAACTAATCTGATATACTTTTTTTTTTTTATTTCTATACCTTTTTTGTAACTCTCACCATTAAAAATATAATTTCCTAATCTAACAAAAATACAAAGTACAAAATTATATTTAATATAATTACAAAATTATCTTAAAAAATCATAAAATTATATTTAAAAAATATAAAATTATATTTAATAAAAATCAATACCCTAATTTAATAAAAATATAAATTACAAATATATATTTAATAAAAACATAAAATTATATTTAATAAAAATATAAAATTATATTTAGCGACGGATTTTGATTTTGTCGCTAATTAGCGATGGATTTCATTTCCCGTCGCTAATTAGCGATGGATATTTTTTCCGTTGCTAAATTTAGCAACGAAATTTTTTTCGACGCTAATTAGCGATGAAAATATAAATCCGTCTTTAAATTTAGCGATGAATTTTAAATCCGTGGCTAAATTAGCGACGAATATTGATTTTTGTCGCTAAATTCGTCGCTTAATAGTGATGAATTTTTTCCGTCGCTAAAAATGTGTTTTTTTGTAGTGATTGGAGACAATGTGTCCAACGATGTGTGGGGAAAATTGAAAATGGGAGTGAAATCCTTGGTATTAATATTTGGAATATATAATAAATGAAGTATTACATAATCAAGGGATTTAGATAACTTGGTGGTAAAAGTCTTTTTTGGCTTTTGGGAGAACTAGAGATCAAAACCTCTTGCATACAACTAACGCTAAGGATTTTCAAATTGCAAGGGAAAGACGAGAGACATTAATGGAGAAGAAGCCTCTCAATACTGACAGGTAGTCATTAGTACTGACAGATACAAAATGCAAAATGAAGTCAACCACCACAAATGCAGGTGGAGACTGATAGGTGATAGGCAATTGGTTCCGTTCAATACAAATTTGAAGGATGAGCAAGTGAAACAAGAGGGTAGCTGATCAACAAAATGAAAGAGTATTACCGATCAGAAAGTTTGAAGAAGACAAGTCTTCTTCCAACATTGCAAATATACTGAGAGGTTTGTAACGATACCGACCAGTAGTCTCAAAATGATTACTGGTGAGGTGTTCCCATTTACAAAATACCTGTTGGTAAAATTACTCCAAGAAAGTCTCCAAAATACATATCAACAAGTCTCAAAATTGGACATCTACCGATAGTTCAAATATTCACAGTTGGGAAAATGTAAGTAAAATATAATATATTGAACGGTATAAGAAAATTTGATGCACCGATAGGTATATAGAAACTATAAATAAATCTATTAACTCAATTCCACAGTATAGGGACAAACCACAACTTCACTTTATACCGAAGAGGTAGTAAGTTACCAAGAGATAGTCACCACCGGCTACCAATAAAAAAAAATCAAAATCTTGAAGAAATAGTTTACTACATACTAAAACCCCACCGAATAGGTAAATTCTGTTAGAAAAGTCAAATTCCACCGAATATTAAATACCAAACACTCAAGTAACAGATTACTAATGATCGGGAACTTTATAATTAAAAGCCTATCGGCCAACATCTAGAGGGGTTTCCTGGACAACCCAAAAAGTAGAAATTCTCACTTATATTTAAAATAACTATTTTTCTACAATTTTGTGAAATATAAAAATTTTAATTAATTCACATAGAGTACACATCACCATTCGAACTCGTCTAGTGTTACAATTCTTAACCTTTAAAAAAAATCTTGTCATCAAAATTTCATAACATAATTATGCTTCAAACAATTGGGGATATTGCTTCCTCGTCATCTCCTCAGGTTCTCAAGTCGTCTCTTTAACTTGGTTGTTCTTCCATAAAATCGTGACAATCGAGATCTGCTTATTTCTCAAACTTTTAACTTACTTCTCCAAGATAACTACTGGTTGGATTTCAAAATTTAAATCTTCTCTCAATTCAATGGGAGGAGCCTCAAGGACATGCGAGAGGTCTGCCAAATACTTTCATTCCATAGTTCTATCATAAGGTCAATCTCAGTTTTATTTCGTTTCCAAATGCCCATTTGTGACATTTAATTTATCACATTGTAAATGCTGCCTTGGATCGACCTGGGGAGCAAGAAGTCTTTTTTAGTAAATTAGGAACAAATTCCTCTTTCCAAAATGTTATAAATTAGACCCCTCACCCTTGAATGCTTAACAACCAACCACAGACTACTAGTGGGGAGAGAGAGAGAGAGAGAGAGAGAGAGAGAGCAAGAGATCATGAAGACTAGCTTGGTGATTGTTCTCTCCATAGCCTTCTCTTTTCATTTTTACGAATCAAATGCAGCATCAAGAATGTTTCTTGAAGCCACACAAGACCCACAAGAAGATTTGAGTGAAACATGGTGCAACAAAACAGGCGACATTGATCACTGCATCAATTCAAACCAAGCAGACCCAAGAAGTGATTTGAAGGAAAGCCCAATAGGCCTCAATCATAATCACAGAAGTTGCCAAAAGCAATGCCTCAGAAACACTAACCAAAATCGACAAACTCATTAGCACCGAGAAAGATAGGGCTATTTTGTCCATGCTTTATTCCTGCGACCAAAAATATCAGAATGCTTTTGGGGATTTAGATTCTGCTCTACACTTTTTGAATGAAACCAAACTGAATGTCCAGAATTTGTACCGCAAGCACTACGAAGCAATCAATCAGGAGCTGGCCGCCGCTGCCGGTGAAGTAAATTTTTGCCAATCCTTCTACAGGGGGCCACGGCCGTCACCTTTGGCCGATGAGAATGGTAAGTTCTTGGAGATTAATGATGTGGCGTTGCAGCTTTTGAATCTCATTGAGTGTGATAAAATTGACCCATGTAGGGATAGTTGAAGAAAAAGAAAAAGAAAAAAAAACCACCATAGATTATGCAATGGTGACTCAGAGAATTACGATAGAAGAATAAAAAGCGATCGAGGGTTTATATGGGGTTTCAAGGTCCATTTGGTACGGAACTTGGTCCTCTTAAAATACCTCTCACCTGATTGGAGTGGGGTTTGTTTACGACAATATTAAATAAATTTCATATGAAACCAAAAAAAAAAATCATATTATTGTTCTTTTCATTTTCTTATGCTACACTTCATTTTTCCATTTTTGTTGTCTTTCAGAGTTGAATTCAAAAGAAGTTTTGGTGGGGATTATTATCAATTAAATATGTCTTGACTTGGACTTAGAGGAGATGCTCCACAGACTTTATAGGAACTTAATTTGTATCAATTTATTTCTATTTTATCCCATTATATCTGCAATATTTTTTTTAAGTAAAAATAGATTTTTTATAAAATATAGTTTATTAAAATATAAATCAAAATTCTCTATAAATATCCAAAGAGGATCTTGAAGCTAGGCGATTTCAAAATCGAAAAAGGAAAAATTTTAAATACCCAAATCATTCTCTTCAATGTAACTAATAATCCAAGATCGTAAGAAAAAAGGATTTTTTTTTTTTTTTTTTTTTTTTTTTTTTTTTTTAAAGGAGTAAAAGATAGAGAGAGGAAAAAGAAAAGTGAGGGGGAGATTCAGGAAAAAAATTTGGAAAAGTCAAACTTTCTTTAGGGTTTGGACAAAACTTCCTTTTTTGAAGGCACTACCCATCGGTGTTTTTCCTACAGTTTGCTAAATTTGGAATAATAAACTCACGAAAGCTTAGTAAGAGATAAATATGAGAATTACAAAAATATATAATAGAATTACATAAATAAAGGTTGAAACTGCACTATTCCATAGGGCACTCGGTGGTGATCCCAGTAGAGATACATACATTGGAACAGAACATAGCTATTAGAGTTCATAATAAACTTTCCCTAACAGGACAACTTAATCGTCACAATTCCTCTCTCCTTATCTTGAGATTTAGGATTCAAATCGCTATGTAACTAAACAAAAAAAGAGTTCATAATGGACCTAGCGATAAAACTTCTACATAACAAAATTCGACTGATGATAGACAACAATCACATGGTAATGCAACATGTTGGAGTCGATTTTTGTTTCACAGATATCTGCTTTTCTGACTCGAGCGAGAAGTCGATGGTGGAGGTATTCGTCCATTCTTCATGGATGAAAAACCTACAAAAATCCCACCGGGGTTGGCCTGTCAGGGGGACTCCGACGCTTAAGTCAATATTAGTGATAAAATAAAAACAGATAATAGTCGTAGATATCATATCTCTGATCGTATAAGATTGAGCATGAAGCTCTATCTTTATCAGTATATATAGATTGGTATGAAACCTTCCTCTGAAATTCATATAAAATTGAGGTATAGAACCCCATCTGATTGATGTATACAATTGGGTATGGAACCCTAGCTCAAATCGTATAGAGTCGGCTAAAGAGTCGTACATTTGATCGTATGGAATTGGACATGGAACCCTGCCTTCATCAGTATATAAGATTGGATATAGAGCCCCCCTTTGGATGACGTATGAAATTGGGTATAGAACCCCTTTAGAGTATTGAATCATCTCTTTTTCGGGTGTCAAAACTGAGTCTCCTCTGAGAATTGTCTATGCTCTGTATTTATACTCTTCCTAGTGGTGTAGAAAACCCTAGTTTCCCTTTATCTAAGAACTTTCAAAATGGTTAGGATTGTAATCAAAAACCTTTGAAAGATTTAGACTTCCTTGGGATTAAGGAAAGTTTTCAAATTTAGAAATGTTTCCTTCCTTCTTAAGCGTTCACGAGAGTTAGATTTCTTTCGTAATACAGAAAGGTTTAAATTTGATAGTGATTGCTTTCCTTATCGGATAACCATAAACATTTATGGAAACTTATTATCCAGTGTACCATCATTTGCCCCCACTCCTAATGGCATTTTGAAAAAATGGTATTAGAAATAGAGTGGATTGTAAGAGGCCTTCCAAGAGGCCGAGAGATAAAGAGATCGGTGGGTCAGCAAACTGAGAGATCAAGTCATCAAGAGACCGAGAGATCGAGCGATCGAAAGATTGGTAGATCGACAGGTTGAGTGATCGGAAAATTGAGAGACCAACAGGTCGAACTATCGAGAGATTATGAAACCGATGGGTTGAACAATCGAGAGATTACGAGACCGACAGGTCGTACGATCGAGAGAATACCAGACTGACAGGTCGAATGATCGAGAGATTACGAGATCGACAGGTCAAATGATTGAGAGTTTACGAGACCGGCAAGTCAAATGATTGAGAGAATACAAGACCGACAGGTCGAATGAACGAGAGATTATGAGACCGACCGATCGAACAATCAAGAGTTTACGAGACCGACGGTCAAATGATTGAGAGAATACAAGACCGACAGGTCGAACGACCGAGAAATACCAAATCAATAGGTCGAACAATTGATCAGGGCGTCATAGACCCGTTCAGGGAGTTAAATCTCAACAATAGATTAGGGCGTCATGGGCCCATTCGAGGAGTTAAATTCTAGTGATAGTCTCCATTCGGGAGGATTCGCTAGAATTTTATCGATAGGGAATAAGCAAATAGACCGTTGGAAAGAAAAATATAGGGGTCTTACCTGATGAGGGACTTCTTTTGCTTGAGGGAGGTGAGAGGGCTTACTAACAGTAGATGCATAGATTCTATGATAGGTCAAACGATTAAGAGATTACAAGGCCAACAGATCGAGTTATCAGCGGATCTGGGGTTCGGGAGATCGAGTGTTCAACAAGTCAAGTGATCTGGAGATTGGGCGATCGGGAGATGACATAGGACCGAGAGATAAAATCATCGAGAGACTCCCTTGGCTGGTTGTGGGCTTAATGGGCTCTGAACTTAGTGGTGATAAGATTTTCAAGCCGTTCAGGCCATGTTCCATCAAAATCTTAGACAATATTGAGAGCTGAGCAGGTGACTAATAAAGAGGAGCAACAATTAGGAGATACAAGACCAAAACAGAATTTTTCTTACTTTACCGAGAGCAAATCGAGTGATCTGTTAAAGATCAATTGACAGGCCGAAAGGTTAAGTGTGCAAGAAATCGAGAGACACGAAGGTCGCTAGAGATTTGAATCTTTGAATGATTCACAGACGAATATTGCATTCATTTATTAAATATGGAAATCACATACCGAGTGAATCATAATGTACTAAGAGATTAGGAGACCAAGAAGCTAAAGGGTCAAGAGGCCAGGGGGCTGTGTGACCAGGAGTTCACGCAAGCAGTGGTCGAGAGTACATAATGTTTGTGCTAAGAAAAGCAAAAGTAGAAGATCCGAAAACTGACGTGGAGTCTATGTTCTGACTGAATGACGTAACCTCGGTGAATGCGAGGGGCTAGAGTCCGATGCGAGAGAATAGTGCCAGGCTTTGCATTCATGAGTACTAGCTTATTGTCGAAGGCATTATAGCCAAGAGAATATACTGAAGCAATGTTGCAATTGGTGTGATGCAATTTCAAACAAAAAGGGAGCTAAATCCCATCCAGTTCAGTAACAATCATTTTAAACAGAAATTTGAGAGAAATGAAGCTGAATCCCATCTGGAGGCCAAAGCTCATAAGTAGAAAAATGAGAGAAAATGAATGCAGAACCCATGTGAGATATATGATTACAAGCATAAGTTCTATGTATTCGGCTAGGAGTTGTATTTAGAGATTTCAATCGAAAGGTATGCCAGATTTGTCAATTGGGGAGATACATCCTTAACAATAAACTCTGTTCGAGAGGACTTATTTGAAAGATTTCGTTTAAAAAGATAGGTTATGTTTGCCCGTTCGGGAAGATAAATCCCTAACGATAGATTTCGTTCAGGATAATTCGTTCGTTCGATAGACTGGGCGATATTTGTCTATTCGAGAAGATAAATTCTTAACGATAAACTTCATTGGAGGGATTCATTTATTCGATAGATGGGGCGATCTTTGCCCATTCTGGGAGATACCAATTGGTCGATTAATCAAAAGATAGAGAGGCTGACAGGTGATTAGGAGATCGACAGGTCGAGATATCAGGAGATTGATTGATATACAAATCGAGTGATCAAGAGATCAACAAATTGCTAGGTTGAGTAATCGAGGGATTGGGAGATTAAGATACTGGGAGGTCAACGATCGAGAGATTGAGATACTGAGATGTTTGAGTAATCGAGAGATTAAAATATCGAAAGGTCGACATATCGAGTGATCAGTGGATCGGATGATCGAAAAGTTAAGAAACCGACAGGTTAATAGATCTATTAAGCGGTGACTGAGAGATCGATAGATCAAACGATTGAGCAACTGACAAGTTGAATGATGGAGAAATTGATAGGTCGAGAGACCAATAGATCGTATGATTCAGATGGTCAAGAGGTTGAGACACTATCAAGAAATTAAAAGGCCGACAAGCCGAACCGTGGAGAGACCGACAAGTCAAAGAATCGAATGATCTGGAGGTTTAGATACTGTCAAGAGATTGAGAGGCCAATATGTCGAATAATAGAGAGACTGACAGATCGAACAATCGAGGGCGACATAGGCTCGTTCGGGGAGATAAATGCCTATTGGTATATCGGTACAACATGAACCTGTTCGGGGAGATAGATTCCATCGGTAGATCGGGGCGACATGGGCGCGTTCGGGGAGATAAATCTCATCGGTAGGTTGGGGCGATATGAGCCCGTTTAGGGAGATTGATTTCATCGGTAGGTCGGGGCGACATTGGTCTGTTCGGGGAGATAGATCCTATTAGTAGGTCAGTGCGACATGGGTCCGTTCGGGTAGATGGATCCTATTGGCAGGTTGGGGCGACATGGGTCCGTTCGGGAAGATAGATTTCATCGGTAGATCAGGGCGATATAGACCCGTTCAGGGAGATAGATTCCATCGGTAGATCGGAACGACATTAACCCATTCGGGGAGATAAATCCCATCGGTAGATCAGGGCGACATGGACCCATTTGGAGATATAGATCCCACCGGTAGATCGGGATGACATGAGCCCATTCGAGGAGATAAATCTCATCAATAGATTAGGACGATATGGGCCCACTCGGGGAAATAGATCTCATCGGTAGATTTCATTGTGCACATTTGAAACGATGATTTAATCAACAATAGATTAAGGTTGACGACCGTAAAGTCATACCCGATCGTTATATCAAGAGGCGTTTCGAAGATGGGCAGGTGGAATCATGGTGATAATATTGACGAAACGAAACAGAGTGTGAGTTTTTTCAGCTTATTAGTTAGTCGTTTCCCACAGATGGCACCAATCTGTTGGAGTCAATTTTTGCTCCATAGATACCTGCTCTTCCGACTTGAGCAGGAAGCTGATGGCGGTGATATTCGTCAGTTCTTCACTGATGAGAAACCTACAAAACCCCACTTGGGTTGACCCGGTGGGGGAATTCCGATACTCAAGTCAGTATGAGTGATAAAATAAATACCGATAGTAACCGTTGATATCATACCTCTGATTGTATAAGATTGATCATGAAACCGTACCTTTATCGGTTTATATAGATGGGTATGAAAACCCCCTCTGAAATTCATATAGAATTAAGTATGAAACCCCATCTGACTAATATATAGAATTGGGTATGGAACCCTACCTCAGATAGTATAGAGTCGGCTAGAGAGCCGTACATCTGATCGTATGGAATTGGACATGGATCCCTGCCTTCATCAGTATATAAGATTGGATATAGAGCCTCCCTTTGGATAACATATGGAATTGGGTATAGAATCCCTCTGGAGTATTGAATCGTCTTTTTTCCGGATGTCAAAACTGAGTCCCCTCTGAGAGTTGCCTATACTATATATTTATAACTTTCCTAGGGGTGTAGAAAACCCAAGTTTCCATTTGTTTGAAATCTTTTAAAATGGTTAGAATTGTGATAAAAGATCTTTGAAAGATTTAGAATTTCTTGGAATTAAGAAAGGTTTTCAAATTTAGAAAAATTTCCTTCTTTCTTAAAAGTTCACGAGAATTAGAATTCTTCCAAAATACGAAAAGGTTTGAACTTGGTAGTGATTGTTTTCCTTATCGGATGACCATGAATATTTATGGAAACTATTAAGTAGTGTACCATCGCAACGTAACATACAATGAAGTCCCACCCCATAAGAAACCATGGCTAAACTTTATTGAAGAAGTTGTGCCATGCAGGGATAGTTTGGAGGGGGGGGAAGAAAAGAAAACCACCATAGGTTATGTAATGGTGACTCATTTGTGACAATACTATTTTTCTTAAGGTGATTTTCCTGGTATGCAACTTGTTTACATTAGAATAAGAAGTGATTCAGGGTGTACATGGGTTTCAAGATGCCTCTCACCTGATATGGAGTGGCGATTGTTTACGACAGTATTGAATAAATTTCTTTTTGTTTCTCTTTTTCGTTTTTGGACTTGGTGGAGATTCTGCTCAAACTTTATAGTAACTTAATTTATATGAATTTATTTCTACTTCATCTTATTATGTTTGTAATATTTTTAAGAAAAAATAATTTTTTTAGAAAATATAGATTTTTAAATATAAATCAAATATTTCTATAAATATCCAAAGAGGATCTTGGTGCTCGGCCATTTAAAAATTAAAAAATAAAAATTTTAAATACCCAAAATATACTCTTCAACGTAGCATATAATCCAAGATTATAGGAAGTCATGTTATTATTATTTTTTTTTTGTAGGAAAAAAGGTGGAGAGAGGAAAAGGAAATGGAAGAAATGAGAAGGGGAGATACTGAAGAAAAAAAAAAGATTCGAAAAAGTCAAACTTTCTTTAGGGTTTGGCCATAACATCCTTTTTTGGAGGTACAACCCCATCGCTTCTTTTCCTACTTGATCTTAGCCAAAAGGCCGAGAAAGGTATTCGATTCTTTTCCTACAATTTGCTAAATTTGGAATAATAAAAGAAAGGTAAGCTTACAAATCATACCAACCGTGGTATAAACTGCTATAGTCCAGATGGGACTCAGTGATTCCCGTAGAGATACATATGTCGAAACATAACATAGCAATTAGAGTTCGCAACGAACCTAACGATAAAGCTCTCTATATAACAGAATTCGGCTGATGATAGACAACAATCACATAGTAAGTGCTTGGAGATTAATGATGTGGCGTTGCAGCTTTTGAATCTCATTGAGTGTGATAAAATTGAGCCATGTAGGGATAGTTGAAGAAAAAGAAAAAGAAAAAGAAAAAGAAAACCACCATAGATTATGCAATGGTGACTCATAGAGAATTACGACAGAAGAATAAAAAGTGATCAAAGGGTTTACGTGAACATGGGTAAGGCCCATTTAGCAAGGTACTTGGGCCTCTTAAATACCTCTCACCTGAATGGGGTGGGTGGGGTTTTTGTTTTCGACAATATTAAATAAATTTCATATGAAACCCAAAAAAAAAAAAAAAAAAAAAAAAATCATATTATTGTTGTTTTCATTTTCTTATGCCACACTTCAATTTTTCCATTTTTGTTGTCTTTCGGAGTTGAATTCAAAAGAAGTTTTGGTGGGGATTATTATCAAATAAATATGTCTTGACTTGGACTTAGAGGAAATGCTCCACAAACTTTATAGTAACTTAATTTGTATCAATTTATTTCTATTTTTCCTATTATATCTGCAATATTTTTTAAGTAAAAATATATTTTTTTTAGAAAATATAGTTTATTAAAATATAAATCAAATTTCTCTATAAATATCCAAAGAGGATCTTGATGCTAGGAGATTTAAAAATTAAAAAAAAAAAGGAAAAATTTTAAATACCCAAATTATACTTTTCTATGTAACAAATGATCCAAAGATTGTAGGAAAAAAAAAGGAATGTTATTTTTTTTTTTAAGGACAAAAGGATGGAGAAAGGAAAAGGAAAAGGAAGAAGTGAGGGGGAGATTCTGCAAAAAATTTGGAAAAGACAAACTTTCTTTAGGGTTTGGTCATAACTTCCCTTTTTGAAGGCACTACGCATCGGTGATTTTCCTACATCTTGCAAAATTTGGAATAATAAAATAAAGAGGGTAAACTCAAGAGAGCTTAGTAAGAGATAATATGAGAATTACATAAATATATAATAGATTTAAAAATCAATGCGCATGAAACATGATCTTGAAAACAACGGGATAAATTTAGAAGTCATACCAACAGTAGAAACTGCTCTATTCCATAGGGGACTCGGTGATCCTAGCAGAGATACAGACATCGGAACAAAATATAGCTATTAGGTCCCTCAGAGATAACTCAAGTGACAGAACTCTTCACTTTTATCTTCCCTTCCTTGATTTAATTTTATTTGGTTATATTTTCTTTTACCTAACAATAAAACTTCAATATAATAGAATTGGACTGATGATAGACAACAATCATATGGTAAAGAAACGTAACATACAATGTCTCAACTCATATATTGGCAAAATATGTTTTGATAATAAGAAAAACTAGATTTGATGATAAGTAAACAAAGTAAGAAAATGATGAGTAAGAATTAGCAAACTTAAGCTACATGATGATGCTACTTAAGCAAGTAAGTTTGATAGAAAATGAGATACTTAAAATATTGGAAACCCAAATTCGATCTACCCACCGAAAACTAAGCACTAAAAAATATGAGTATTTAAAATATTAAGAAAATGAGAATAAAAAATGACAGTATTTATTCCCATGTATAAATTAGTTTAAAAACTATTTTTTTCAGAATTTTTCTAAATCATTAAAATTTCAAATAAAGTCTATCCAAAAATCAAAATTTGAATTTTGTTTTTTGAAGAGAGAGTTGACTTTTTATTCTTAACGAATTAGGTTTTGAAACATTTTTTATTGAATTCAAATATGAGATATTTTCTTATTTATATATAATATTTTAAGTAAATAGAAATGTAATACATTTACTAAATGACTATTACAAAATAAATAAGGTTAGGACTGAGCTGAGCAAGTGATCTAAAAATTAAGCCAAGTACAATCAGTTGAGTGCGCCCAAGCACACGAGCATCCAACCACGTGCATGTACCGAAAAGCCATGCACGCTCAAGCGCACAAGTGGCTAGTGACGAGCACTCTAAGTGCTCAGGTGGTCAGCCACGAGTGCCCTATGCGCTTAAGCAGTTAGCCACAAGCGTCCCAGCATGCATGAGTAGCCGACCACGAGTCCATTAGTGTGCTCAAGCAGGTGACTGCGAGTGCAATCTGCACTCGAGCAATCAATCATTGAGCACAGGCAGCCAACCCGCTATGCTCAAATGGCCAACCGTGAATATGAATGGCCAACTGCTCTTTTCATTCAGTTAATCGATAAATCAAGCGGTCAATCACCAAACATTATAGTACTCGAGCAGTCAATCATTGAGCATAGGCGACCAACCCGCTATGCTCAAATGGCCAACCGTGAATATGAATGGCCAACTGCTCTTTTCATTCAGTTAATCGATAAATCAAACTGTCAATCACCAAACATTATAAGGTATAAAGTGCTTCTCTCGTCAACCAAACCAAATCAAAGGCTGACAAAATCTCTTCTTCATTCCAGAATCCAGTCAATCTCAGTTAACCATTTATTTTCAAAGGAAGTTTAAGAAAAAAAATAACGTGGACATTGAAAGCATTCATTGACTATTGAAAGATTGATAATATGGATCAAATAAATTCCTTATTTAATCAAATTTTTGAATCTAAAGTCAACATGCTATGATCTTTTGAAAACTTCTTTTGTTTGTCGAGCTAATTCTTTTGTGATAACAAAAAATGTTTCAGATTTTCTTGAAATAGGATTTGGTTAATGAAATGAAGCAAAGGGATGATAATGGGCAAAACATTTAATGGAGGTAGCTGAAAACATTCAAAAATTGATGAAGAGCATTAATTACCCAATGTTCGAACTCACCAACCCTTCAACAGTTTTATTGAATTCATCTATAAATGTCAAAGTAAAGAAAAAACAAAAAGTGAAAGGGAAACCAATCCGATCAATAAATAAATAGAATCACTCCTATGACTGACTTAAAAAGCTCTATGTTTCTTGAGAAAAACATATTGTCTTTCACTCATTTCTTATTCAAGTGTATAAACTCTTGTAAGATTAACTTTTATTACACCGGTGGAGTATAGCTCCAATTTCTATGATGTTCACCAATTTCCTCTATCAAATGTTCTAAGGAATCAAGAGAGTTTTTTGATTTAGGTTTTAGAGAAAAAAAGACAACCAGTAAGATTGTGAGTATTTCTTGACAAAATATTATAAAATTTCACTTGCACATGATAAGTAAATGGATACTAAAGGTTTCACTTGCATCTCAAAAGCAACCGGGTGGTAAAGAATTCACTTGCACTTGGAAAATAAGTGAATTGTATTATTTGAAGAAATTGTGAAAATCTAAGAGGGTTGTCTAAAGTGAATGTGTATGAGTTTAGTGAAACCACAATAAAAACTTCGCGCTCTTTATTCTACTGTGTTTTCTCAACTTTCTTTTTTTATCCATGTATACAACAAATTGCATAATTTTAAAATAGTCCAAACGTATCATACAATTTATTCACCTTTTAAAAATAATAATTCAAGACTGCAGGCATGTAAAACGAGTCACACGTGATAGAGAAAGTAGGCTATATACATGTCAATTCCTTATTTAACTAGGAAGGAGTGTACAACATAGAATCCTGAGGTAAAAAAAAATAATAATAATAATAAAAAAAGAAGAATCCAAACTTATGGTGGTGTTCCAAAGATAACAGACAACACAATTTCTCAAACCAATAGAAAACCGCAGCTAAACTTTTTTGAAGAAATTGAGCCACGTAGGGATATTTGAAGGGAAAAAAAACAAAAGAAAAAAACCCACCATGGATTACCACCATAGATTATGTAACGGTGACTCATATATGATACTACTATTTTTCTTAAGGTGATTTTCCTTTTATGGGACTTGGCTTTTTTGGTTACTGAAGGACAGTTTAGTAGGTATAATTTTTTTTTAATTTGATGATCTCGAATTTAAATTTTAATATTTTTTTTAAAAAAAAAAACACTTAGGTTTACATATGAATAAAAAGTGATTTAGGGTTTACATGGGTTTCAAGGCCCATTTATTATGGAACTTGGGTCTTTTAAAATGCCCGTCACTGATGTGGAGTGGTGATTGTTTAGGACAGTATTAAATAAAGTTCTTATTGTTTCTCTTTTTCATTTTCTTAAGCTACCTTTGTTCTTTTTTTGTTTTTAAATTTGTGTTGTCTCTTAAAGTTTGACTCAAAAGAAGTTTTGGTGGGGATTGTTATCAATTAAATGTAACTTGATTTGTCCTTAAGGACAGTTTAAGCGGTAGACTCTCTTCAATTTATTCTCTCTTTTTCTATTCGATCTAATTTGATTTTTTTTTTTCCTAAAAACATCAGAAAAGTTAAAAAAAAAATTCAGAAAAGTCAAACTTTCCTTAGTGTTTCGTTATAACTTCCCTTTTTGAAGGTACTAGGTTCTTTTCCTGCAATTTGCTAATTCGGAATAATAAAATAAAGGTAAACTCTTTTTTTTATATATTGGGGAGGCTCGAACTCGAGAGTAAAGGAAAAGGGGGATGGTGCCAATTGAGCTATAAAGATAAACTCTCAATAGCTTAGTAAAATATAAACATGAGAATTCCATAAATAAATAGATAATTGCTTTAAAAATCAATACACATGAAAATCATCTTGAAAATAACGGAGTAAATTTACAAATCATACCAATGGTAATATAAACTATACTTGTCCACAACGGATTCAGGACCTAAGGGCAGTGGAGATAAAATATTTTTATGGGATAATATTTTTATAAAACGAAATAACATATATTTTTAAACCACAAACACATTTTTTTTTGTGGGAACAATTTTTTTAGGTGTGAGGGCATTTTTTTTTGTGTGGAGGTAATTTTTAATTTAATGTATAAAATTTAATAAGTTTATTTTTTTTAGTGGGGACAATTGGCCCTACATCCTTCAACATGGCTCCGCCACTGGACTCAGTGATTCCCGTAGAGATACATATACCGAAACAGAATATAGCTATTAGAGTTCACAACAAACCTAACGATAAAGCCTCTCTACATAGCAGAATTCGAGTGATGATGGACGACAATCGCATAGTAATGCAACGTAACATACAATGAAGTCCCACCCCATATATTATGATAAATACTTTAAAATTAATGATTCAAGAGTGCGGGTAAATAAAACAAGTCACACACGATAGAGAACGTAAGGAGAAATGAATCAGCTTCTTTATAAAAAAAAAGGTAAGAAGAAGGTCGTTTAGATATTTTCTTTCCCAAAATTTATAATATGAAAAATTTAACATTGGATACGCTCTTTTACACATGATAGAAAAAGTAAGCTTTGTACCCAGCAGTTCCTTAATAGGGAGGGACAACATGACACAAAATCCAAACCTCTCGTCGTGTTCCAACGATGACAAAGAACATAATTGCTCAAATCAATACAAAACCGTAGCTAAACTAGGGTTTCTATCCAAGTGAATCCCAAACGGGACCCCCACTGGGTCAAACGAGGCCTACCGGTGGTCAAATTACGTCAAGTGGGTCTCACAACGGTCCAACAGGTTAACCCGAGACAAACTGAGTCAATTGCTATGCTATAGGATGGTCCACGTGTTAAAGTGTAGGTTTCAAGACTGGTCTGATTGTGGTCTACATGGATTAAAAAAGTCCATTATATATCTTGTCCCAACAAGAGTTCAAGGTCCAACTGGTAGACATAAAACATGTGTCAACCATGGTTTTAGAGTCCAGCTAAGTTCAAGGGCCCAACATGGTTCAAATACATCGGTTCAAGTATGGAACCAAGACAAGTTCCCTAAGGTTCCAAGACATTAACTAAGGTCCAACAAGTCCAATGGTGATTCATGGTGCACTAAGAGGGCAGAGTGAAGGCTCAAATGAGCCTTGCACTGGGCACTGGCCCAAAACAAGGGGACAGGCTGTCTTGCAGAAGCAGATTGCACCCCGGGGGGTGGGGGAGAGGGAGAGAAAGAGAGAGGATTACTTTGTAAAAAAGCATGACAGAGAAGAGGTGACAAGTCAAAAGATTTAAAAAAAGAAAAAACAAATGAGAGAATGACATGAGCACGTGAATTAGGGAGGATTCAAGGGAATCAAAGAAATTGAAGGGCACATTGACTTCGTTGTTCGGCCCATTCTTTGTTGCTTGGATCCAAAACTAAAAAAGGAGGAGAGATTGAAACATCACGAGAAGTTGAGAGAAAAGAGTAGGGGCAACTAAGGTTTTCCAGAGAGAGAAAGAGGCGTACGGTTAGGAAAAGAGAGGGAAGGAGATGCTATGGTTAGGTCTTAATCTGTAGTGAGGCTTCCTTGATCTAAGCCTGGGGTTAGTTTGTAAAAACACAAAAGTTGAGGGGTTAATTAGAAAACATTTACAGAAACCCTAACCTAATGTTTTCTTAGAATTAGAAATTCACAAAGGTTAGCCCCGTTTTACTTATGAAGTTTATACAACCGAAAACGATTCTAAATTAGGAGTTAGCAGTCAATGAACTATAACTCAATTAATACCATACCTCCTCCCTTTTATAAAAGATTTTGATTTCGAATCTCCCTATATACAAAAAGAAAAAAAAAAGAGTTAGTGACATCCGGTTTCGCATGTATGCGTCTCGATCCAAAAGACACTGCCATATACAAGGATGTTACAAAAAGCCCCAATGTTATTCCTCCGTTTGTTCATCTTGGTTTTCTCTTAAGCCTTAAGCTCTATATGAGGAAAAAAAAAAAAAAAGAAAAAAAAAAGGAAATAAGGTGATGAGTAACGATGGTTAATAATAATTTCATCATATTTGACTACTATCTATTTGTTAATTTTGGTCAAATAAGCAATTTACGACGTCCGAGGGGCTGGGCTTCATCAAAAGGTCCTACATTAAGGGTACCCCTCTATCTTGACTTTATTATTATTATTATTATTATTATTATTATTATTATTTTTACAACTTTGATTTTTGCTCTTTGAGTTGGGTTTCACTCCTAGGGCAAAGTATCAAGTGCCGGCCACTCATCCCGGTTCAATCGCCTCCGGTTCAACCGCCCCTTTTTGGGTGGGTCTTGGATGAGCAGAGGCACCAAATCATACTCTACAGAGGAGTAGTGGAAGTGGAGGAGTGAGAGAGTATGGAGGGACTGGTGTGCTCTCTTTCTACCCTTGTTGGGGCTCGGGGTCACTGCTGTCGATCCTGCTAAACAGAAACAGGATAAAGCGAAATTGTCTTCAGGCTGGTTTATAAGCTTTTAATGTATCACTATTGTTTTTAGCAAATAAAACAATCCTAAATTAAGTTGCAAGGCTATTGCTTGGATGCAGTGGCGGAGCTAAAGGAAAGTGGGCAATTATCACAATTAAATCAAAATAATTTTATTAAATTTTATATGTTAAATAAACATTATTTTTATTCAATTTAAGATATTATTTTCATTAAGATCATCAATCACTCACTAAAATCATTATTTAATTCCATAAAAATATTTTACACCTACTGCCCTTGGGTCCTGGATTTGCCAGAGCTCGAATGCTTCCAAATACAAAGTGTTGGATTTATAATGCGAAATTAAAAATTGTATATCTCAAATTGTGGACAATTTTTTCACAAATTATGATCAATTTCTTCACAAACTTTTAGACCAATCGAAATATTGATTACAGATCGAATCAATAATTTTTTTTTCATGATACTATGCTCAAAATCCAAGTGTTTCAATGTCCAAAACTCTCAAATAGTGGGTATTAAATTAGAGGTCTTAGAAGCATATGTCTCGCTCTCTTTTTCTCACTACAAAAATACAATATTACTCACGAAATGAGTGATGGAAAAGTGAGTAAAATTTATCGTAAAAAAAAATTGTGACGAACTTTGTGACAAAAAAAATCCGTGGCTAATATGACGTCGCAAAATTTAGCGACAAAAATATTAATTTTTCATCACAAATTCATCGCAAATTAGCGATGAATTTAGTGATGAAAATAGTGACGAAAAGTTAGCGATGGATTCTTTTGTCACGAATTTAGCAATATAATTTTTATCACGAATTTAACGACAGATATTTTATCATGAATTTAACCACAAAAATTTGGCCACGAATTTAGTGATGGAATTTTGACCACGAACTTAGCGATGGACATTTTGCCATGAACTTAGTGATAAAAATTTTGCCACGAACTTAGCAATGAAAATTTTGTCACAAGCTTAGCGACGAAAATTTTACCACGAATTTAGTGACGGATTTTTTTGCCACAAACTTAGCAATGAAGATTTTGTCACGAACTTAGCAACAAAATTTTTGTCACAAATTTAGCGACGAATTTTTTGCCACAAAATTTTGCCACCAATTCACCACAAATTTATGACGGTTTTTTCATATTTGGTAAAAAAAAATTTGCAATGCTGAATTTAATTGTCCAAACAAAATCTTGACTTAAAATTGTATTTAATCATCTAGACGGAAGCCTTAAACAAAAAAGAATGCATCAACATGAATAAACATTCATTAACAATAGTCAGAACTAGAAAAAAAATATCTAAAATACATAAATATCCATAATCGATTAAACATCCGGTCAATAAACAGACATCAATAAATGAAATATGAGTTTATGTCTATCAGCATATATCACTAAACAACAGAGAATGAGATAGGACCCAAGGAACTACAGCCAAGTGGTTATGCATGGTCACAGACATCTGGTTCCCTCCTACATCATCATCATCTAATCTCGCAATATTAGAATCCCTAGAGCAGAGAAGTCGATTTGCATGCCAACAAAGACTAGTATCAGCCCTCTTTTCAGTTGATCTTCCCTTAATGCTCTGTCATCAGCTTGGACAAGACCAAGATGATCCTTAAAGATCATAAGCAACCCAACTTAACCTTAGGATACAAGAGAGAATTTTCATTTGGTTACATACCTCTAGCATAACATCAACATCAAGATCTATTAGATCAAACATAAATGAGTTGTCAATGGAATAAATTAGAACACCCTCCGTTGTTGTTGCTGCCTAACTCTGGCCAGTGGGTGCAAATTTCAAGCATTTTGTTTGAATCACAGGCTCCTAGCAAATCATACCCCAATTTTTCTGAGTTTGTTTGTCAGTGCCTTCTTCTATATCACTATTCTCATCATCAATTAAGTCAAGTGGGCCAGCTTCAATCATATTTTTTGAGTTCAAAAAATCCAGAACACCATCCAATGAAAGATTATGGGTTACTTGAAATCTACGGAGCAATACCTGTCCAGTTCCATGACATAAAACAGACCAAATTTGAGAAATCAAATGATTTGAGAGAGAGAGAGAGAGAGAGAGAGAGAGAGTGTGTGAGATTACTAGTTTGAGCACTTATGCAGAGAACAAGATTGAGAAAGAGAAAGATAGTCTTCATAAATGTGAGTCTTCAAAACCTCAAGAGAAAGCATCTTTGAAACAAAAATGATGAGATGTGATAAAGTCTAGGGTTGGGTTGGGTTGAGAACATTAGGTGGTCAATACAAAAATTGGTGCTAAATAAAGAAATAAAATGTTTTTAGCACATAAATTTGAATAAATTGGCGCTAAAAGTAGACAATTGTTTTTGGTGCCAAATAAGAGATGTCAATATCTAAATTATCCAATGTGGTAAATGTTGTAAATTAAATGTCTTAAAATTAATTAATGTCGTTAGTAATTTTATTTGAAATTTATATAAAATTATATAATATTGATAATTAATGCAATATTGTTATAATTTTATGTTATAACACTATATTATAAAAATTACTAATTTCACATCATTATATTATTTAAATTAATAATATTAATAATTTAAATTAATAATATCAATCTTAATGCAGGCCACGCGGCCATGCTTGCCTATGCGGTAGAGCCGCGAGGGTAGGGTGGTGGAACCGCACAGGCATGCATAGGGGACCGTGCATGCTGTGCCCTGCACTTGCTTGCACGGTAGAGCTATGTGAGTAGTGTGATGGAACCGCACTGCGCATACCTGAGCCACGCGGGCAGTGCGGTTGAGCCACGCGCTCATGCTCGTTTGCGGGCACCCTGCGCATGCCCCCACGTATGCTTGCGCGGGTAGTGCGGTGGAACTGCGCATGCGCATGCCCGTGTCGTGCAGGTGACCCCGCGCATGCCCGTGTGCACGTGCCCTGCACATGCCCGCGTGCACGCACCCTGCACATGCCCCATACTTGCCTGCGCGGTAGAGCCATGTGGGCAATGCAGTGGAATCACTCCGCGCATGCTACCAATTGTTGTAAAAAGTGCTAGAACAGGGATTCAAACCTAAGACTATAAGCAATATGTTTGAGTTGTGACAACCGCTAGACCATAATGTTTTGCATGTCCCCCCTTTTTTTTTTTTTTTTTTTTTTTTTTTTACTATTTCCTCTTCCTTGATTTCTATCTCACTCTCGCCTATTCTCCTTTTCTAATTCTATTATTTGAATTAGGTTTTGATATATTTGAATAATATTACATATTAAATGATAGGTTTAAATGAATTAATTATGACTTATTAATATTATATATTTTGAACATATATTTGAATAATATTTCATATTAAATGATATATTTAGATAAATTAATTATAATTTATTAATATTATATATTTTGAATATAATTTGAAAAATTTGTGATCAAATATATGACTTTTTTAAATTATTAATATATTATTATTTAAATTTATTTATTGACGTTATGACAATTGCTCTACCGCGCAGGTAAGTGCACCCATGCAGCAGTTTTGCACAAATAAATTCCATATATAGTGCATAAAACAAAGAAGTGAGAATTTAGTAAACTACAACCATAATGAGAAAAATGGAAGAAAATGAAAAAAAAAAAAAAGAGAAAGCCAAATAGAATTAAGTAAAAAGAAACTATGGAGACTTGGAATCGACAGAATGAGAGCAGAGAGACCACAAATCACCAGCTGAGTAGAGTGCAACAATGAGAAGATTAAGGGAGAGACAAAGCAAGGGGATAGGTCCGTCGCTAAGATTTGCGACGGGACTATAGGTCTATCGTTAAGATTTATAACGATCATATTTATCTATCCCTAAATTTTGTGAACGAGCAGTTCGTTTATCACTAATTTTAGCGATGAAATAGGCTCTTCCGTCGCTAAATAGCAACGAAAGCTACAATTCATTGCTAATTAGCAATGAATTTTGTGACAAATTTTTTTGTCCAAATTTTACAACAAATTAACTATCTACAACGCAATTAACTACGAAAAAATTGTTTTCGGAAATTTACTTAAAGACAAAAAATATTTGTTTTCTGATTCATTGATAAGAGGAACTTGCTTTTCATACTTTCATAATGATTTGACTATTTAAACAAATTTGTAACTTTTGTTAAAATTATGATCGAAAATAAAATTATAATTTTTTTTGAATTGTTTAATGTCTAATCTCTCAAACATAAAATATAAGCTTGTATAAGTAGAATAGCAATATTTTGGTAGAGAATTATTGAATTATTTATGTATTTTACCTAACTCCATTAATAAAAAAGGAACAAGAAGTGAAAAATGGTTGAAAATGTTTCATAAGAGAGTGTTGAAAGAATTTAGCTATGAAATTAGTAACAAATTCGCATTTTAGCAATGAACTTAGCCACGAACATAGTAAATTTGTGACAAAATCAACAACAAAAATTATGTCTGTAGTTAAATTAGCGACGAAGTTGGGAACAAAATTTATGTTCATGACTAAAATTAGTGACGAAAATGGAATTTATAGCTAAAATTATCAATGAATATGGAGTTCATGGCTAAAATTAGTGACAAAAGTAGAGTTGGTGGCTAAAAACAGCGACGAACGCACTGTTCATGTCTAAAATTAGCCTCGAAAATTAGCGATGAACAATATTTTCGTCACTAAATTTAGTGCTGAACAATATTTTCGTTGCTAAATTTAATCACGAAAAGCCAATTCATGTCTAAAATTAGCCATGAATTCATATTTCGTCACTAATTAACTACAAAAATATTTTTGTTCCTAATTAACCATGAATTTTGCCACAGACAGTATTTTCATCGCTAATTAGCCATGAATTTAGCAACGAAAATATATTCGTAGCTAATTTGGCTACCGATAGTTTTTCCTCGTTAATTTGTCCCAAAATTGCGATGAAACTTGTTTTCATGGCTAAGTTCGTGGCAAAAAATCAAAGAATTTTTTTCGTCACTAAACTTCATCACTAAAATCATGTTTTTGTAGTGTCTTCCTTAGGGACGAATAAAATGAAGGAGAGAAAGGGGACGGTTAACTTCTCTTAACCGTTCCCCTAACATTTTAATTAATTTAAATTTTAAATTTAAATTCAAAAATGCACTTATGGCCTTAATAACCTTCACAAAGTATGTCAATTTCTATAAGCTAAAAATAGTAACATATTCCATTTATATAAGTTCTATGCATTGGTTGAGGGAAATTCACAATCATTGACATATTCAACATACAAACCAAGTCTGAAAATGTTATAACTTGCAAATAAATGTCAAATGCCATAAGAAGGCCCTGCTAGGCTTTTGAAGTATTCATAAGTGCATAGGAATTCCACAAAAATTCACAGAATTAATGGCTCTGTTTGTGGATATGAATTCTACGTTTCCCTTTAAACAATGTCCTCTATATTTCTCTGTATAAACGTTTTCACTCTTTACGTAAGCATGCATGTTCGGACATACTTATTCATAGGCAATGTAACATAGATAACACTATTCCAATAATCTTTTTTTTTTTGATTTCCACTGGGTCCAATTAATTGGGTTTGAATGTTTATAGAGCGATACCTCTCCCAGTATAGTCTTTTCTGTTCTTAAACTTCGAATCTGAGACTTGGTTAAAAGATCTAGTATCTCATCTTACTAGACCGACTGTCCATTGGTATTATTTCAATATTCACGGGTGCATACCCAATTGTGCATACTTATTGAAGGAAATCAATCGCCCAGCAGTCACTTGTTGGCCTTGAAGCATACTTCCGGGATAACGTTTGTGTTTTATAGGTCATACTAAAATTAAATAATGTAAAATTGTATAAGATACTATTTTGTCTATAGAGATGACTTACCTTGAATCTGGTCAACTGAATTCATATTTTGCTTCATGCCCAAGTTTATTGGAACCATTCTTCTCCACCTTAATTTCAGATTTTGCCTCCCCAGTTTTCTTCCAGCTTCCCACTTTCATCATCATCATCAGTGATCCCTATGATGTCTCTTGTCAGATAACTTTGAACATAATAAATAAACTGCAATCCATTACAAAATCCCAGAATCTTCATGTTTAATTATCAAGAAAAATATATAAAGTGCAGAAGCGTATTTGAATCCATGAGAATTGATGCGACTCTTGATCTTTATGTGGGTTTTGAGAAAGTGACGGCTCTTGTGTTATCTAATGATAGGATATTAGAAAATCTAAAACTCTACAAACAATTTGGGGACCACAACCATATATATATATATATATATATATATATATTTCCTTTCTCGTATTTTTAAGTTGCCTATTGTAAATTAGAAATAAAGTTTTTTTTTAGCGTTTTCACTCATAATAGATCACACTTAATGTGATGATTTAAACTGTTTAACCTTAAACTTTATTAAATCACTTCAATTTGGGTCAAATCTTATGATAACATATAATATATAATTATTATTTATATATATACAATATATATGTCAAAAAGTGTGATAATCTTCCACTTGGACTATATATATATATATATATATATGTGTGTGTGTGTGCGCGCGCACGGACGCGCGCAACATTTTATAATTATATGCACAACATGCTAGATCTCATAAACCGAGTCGAGATGTAACACTTCAACTTTCAAATTTATTCGATAACTAAAGGTCACAAAGGGCATTGAGTTGACACCAAATTTGAGTCAATAATCAATTGGGCTTTTGTGTGGTCTAATAAGCACCAAATGTCACTACTAGAAAAGAAAGTGTTAGCAATGAAAAAATTCGTCACTGAAAGTAAAGATTCCGTCGCTAAAGGAAATTAGCAATAGAAATTTCCATCGCTGAAAACCTTTTCACTAAAAATTAGCGACAGAAAAATTCTGTTATTAATATTTTCGACGGATTAGCGATGAAAAAATCCGTCGGTAATTTTACAACTCATGTTGACATATCAGCGATAGATTTTTCCGTCGTTGGAAAAATCCGTCACTAATTCATTGTTAATATGTCGACATAAGTTGTGAAATTACTAACGGATTAGCAATGAATTTTTTCTATGAAGGAAAATTAGTCACTAATTTGTCGCTGATATGTTGATATGAATTGTGAAATTACCGACGGATTAGCGATAGATTTTTTCAGCGATGAAAAATCCATCACTGATGTATCGACATGAGCACTCAATTTAGCGACGAATTAGTGACAGATTGTTTCAGTGATGGAAAAATTTGTCGCTAATCCGTCGCTAAATGTAACTTTCCTACCCGATCACACTTCAATCGATTCGATCCAACCTGTTAACCTGTAACTCAATCAATCATTAAATCGCAATTCTCATATTATCATATTGAACCTATTAACCTGTAATTTAATCAACCATTACATCACAGTTCTCATATTACCATCCATATTACGAACTTCTTCATTTGATAGATATAAGAAGCAATTATATTAATTACATACAATACTACAATATATAAAATTTCAAGTTACCAAGTACAATGTATACATCATATAATTCCATAAAATCAACTACAATCCACAATGTTGAGCATTATAAAAGTCAAATATATAAAAATAAAATCATCAGTATCACAAAGATAGGTAATCAAAATATGGTGACTGAGTGTTATCAAGGCCAGATGGTTGTCGTTGGATACCTAACTGTGCAAGTGTGTCACGAATTTGTGCCTCAGTTTGCTCTCTCACTTGACTTTGCACTTGTTCCTGTATCTAACTTTGCATGTTCTCTATCCTTTGATTTTTCATTTCATTCATCATTCTAACTGTCTCCTCTTCAGTATACATCTAAGAAGAAGGCATGCATGGAGATGAAGTGGCACTAGAGGAATTTGCCGTAAATATGTCATTACCTGTAATACCTAAAATTCAGTGTTAGGAAGTTTGTAAATATCTTTATAATATAAAGGAAAATTTAAATTTTATTGATTTTTGATTTTACGGTATTAAATTGAAATTATTGGGTATATATAAAATGTTGTGTTCGCGATTCGTAGTGAACCTCATTTTTATGAAAATTAAATTAGTGAAAAGTGAATATAAATATATATTAATATATAATCATTTATTTAAATATTAAAAAAAAAGAAGAAAAAAAAACCGGGAGAGATGCAGCGTTTTACCCCTAAACACCGCATCTCCCCTCCCCCCCAATTCGATTAGGGCTGAAAGCCCTAATCTCTCTCACTTCCTGCACTCTCTCCCTCTCGCGATTTCTCTCTCGTCTCCGTTGAATCTCTCTTCGCATCCCTCTCTTCCACCGTCGCCACTGCTACCGCACACGGCCGCCACTGTCGTCACTCATCCCCTGTCTCTCTCTCTCTTCTGCTCTCTGTTTGTCTCTCTCTCTACCTCACGAATCTCTCTCTCTCTTCGAATCGCTCTCTCTCATACTCTGTCTCTCTCACACCATCTCTCTGTCTCTCTCTCACCCCATCTCTCTGTCTCTCTCTTCCGCACACGAACGAAATGTTCTTCCTCTCTTCCGCACGTGACAGCTAGCAGAGCTCTCACTCTCCCTCTTGTTCGTGCACTGCTCTCTCTGCAGAGAGCCTCTCTGCTACCTACGCTACGCTCTGCCACGACGATGTCATGTTCGAAGAGCCTTAGGCCGACTGCGATTCTTTTTCTGCATAGGTAAGGACCGGTTCCAAACCCTAGCTCTAGGGTTTCGAATTCCTTAGTAAATAAGTTTAGATTATAGAACTTTACTTCAAATTGGAAGCTTTGCAGGTCTCGGGATGGACTGAGAAGGCATCCGGATGAGGGTTGCGAACTGCGAAAAACCCTAGGTAAGAGATTTTCAATCCCTTCAATATTTAAACTATTTTGTTGAATTTAGGTGGAGAATATGTGTAGATATATTCTGAAAATATGCTAGATTCAAAGGAAATGCATTTTTCTTGAAATTTTATAAGAAATTATTTAGGTTAAATCTAGAATTTGATATAAATTAGGCTGCGTAGCATGATAGAATGTCTTAAATAGTAGTAGAGCTTTATTTGATTAATTTGTATAGCTTTTCTTGGGGTTTGAATTGAAATTGGCATGAATGAAATTAAGGTTATGTAAATTCGGAGAAAATTGGTAAAATTGAGGAATATTGGAAATCAAAATCATTGATAGGGCAAATAATCCTAGATTGATGAAACGAGAGTTTAGAAATGTGATTGTGTAAATTAAGATTATTTTAAATAGGAGAAAAATTTGAAAACCCTTTAATGGAGCCTTAATTGATAATTAATTGTGTTGATTGGTTTAGGTTGACCTTAGGAGACTCGAAAGGAGTCATTTTAGATTAATTATGGAAATAGGGAGTGGGTACCCTCCCTAGAGGTGAGTGGATGGTCCGTTGTGTTATAAATGAGCAAAACTGTTTTGAATTCTTTTATAAAGGATTTTAAATAATTTTTCATGATTTATATGAAATTATTTGTAACTGTAGGATATCTAAAATGGAAATTTGAATTACGAATGTATCATATGTAATTATAAATGAATTTGTGCCATTTGCATTTGGAACTTGATTGGTAAATACTTACAGCATGATTTTCGGAATATATTGATGAAATATGACACATTGATTGAAATTTGAATGATTGTGAAATGATGGTATACGAGAGAAATGACTATAGTTATTCCCCCCATGGAGCGATCGGACGAGTTGATGTGGTTTTATTGCAAGAGAGGTATACGCGGCCTCTACTCTGTCACGTCAGCTATCTGGATTGCATCCCGATGAGGTTCGAGCCAACGCCAAGGATGGGGGTAGTGTTTTGAAAGACTGAAATGGAAAACCCCTTGGCGGGCTTCCGTCTTGGTTCGGCCAAGCGCAGGACGGAAGTGATTTCGATAGGATTCTTGTGATTTTCTGCAAGAATGTTTGATATGGATGCATATTTTCTAAATTATGTAGAATTACTGAAAATGGTTTGATGTGGAAAGTGTTGTTTGAGATATACTTTGACTCTCCCACTCTCACCCATCATTTATCACACAATTATATCATTGCACACCACTCACTGAGTATTTATAGTACTCATCCCCCTCTTTAACATTTTTCAGAGGAAGTTTAGGCCTGCGACAAAAATTGGAGCTTGGGAAGGTTTATTCTGCTGACTTATGTAGGTATATAGTGATGCAAGTTTATTTTGGTTGATTTTGAAATCCATGGAAAGGAAGACTTGTATAATTATTTTGGTAGGGATTTAATAGATACTTGTTTTATATATAGGAGCAAGTATAGGTGGAATCCTTACATAGTTTATGTTGGAGTTTGTTTGAAACTTGTTTATTTTCTTTTGAAATTTCATTTTTGGTAAAAGTTCATTGTTTGAGTAGAACATTTGGTTTGTAATATTGAATTTCTATACTCTCTTTCGATTTTACGAAATTCTGTATATCTCATATCGTTTGGACCTTACTGATACTGGTTTGTCTTCTTCAAGCAAGTGTTAGTAAAATCCTACGGTTATGATTTGAGACTTTTTGTATGTTAAATACTTTATTTATACTGAGAATTCTGGAATGGTTCGGATGGCCACATCACATGCGTGCATGTACAGGAGCCCATTCCCCGATTATGTGCCGACGTATGCTTGTGTGTACAGTGAATAGACCGGATGGGTCCTTTGCATATGTATTGTTATATGTTTTCCTTATTTTTTATGGATTGTGTTCTAGATGTTCTAATGTTTAGGAATGTAGTCTTGCGGAGTCCCGGTATATGGGGAGATTCTACCCGTGTATTGAGACAATGCGGCTACTGTCGCGTGGTTGATCCGAGAATCGGGTCGTGACAGCTTTATTGGTATCAGAACTTAGACTCACGATTTTAAAAGTTTGATGGTGTTGGAATGATTTCAAATGTTTCCAAATGTCTCGAAAGATTTCTAAAAACTTTGAAATGTTTGGTTTTTGAAAAAAGTTTTCGGAGAATATACAAAGTCTTCCATGGATTTCTTAGGAAATTAAAAATATTCTTTTTCGGAGGTTAAGCACTTGGGTTAGATTCTATTTTAAATTGTTAAGTTTAGGTTCTCTCTGTAGAGTTTTGCTCTCCATACGAAGAGTAAGGAATTTGAATAGGATATTTTCCACTCTACCTTCACAACCCGAGTGATATATGAATATTTTTCAATCATGATTGAAGACCTACCTTGGCTTGTTTGGCCAAATGATGAGTACCCTTGTAGTAATTCCTTTGAACTAATATCTTGACGCCTAATTAGATTATAGTGTAAAAGTCATTTCAAGGGGCAATGGTTTATGATTATAATTTGATAGTTGTGATCATGGCTTAAGGAATGTGGATGATATAACTCTGTTATTGGTTTACAATTATAGGTACGATGAAAATTTTTGATGTTGATGCACATGTGCTCATAGATACTGGATCTAATCATTATTTGTAAGTACGGGGTTTGTCATGCATTCTGATAGGCCTTTAGTTCCACTTGTTAAAGAATTATTGGTCATTACACCTTTGGGAGAACACTTGATCAGAGATATAGTATACAAGTCTTGTGAGGTGAAAATCGGTGAAGTAACTCTTGAGGTGGATTTGATTCCATTGGAAATGAAAGATTTTGATGCTATTCTAGGCATGGATTGGCTATATCTTCGTCGAGTTTCTGTAAACTGTTTCACTAAGGAAGTGGAATTCCGAAGGCCAGGACATCCCTTTCTCGTATTCACCGATGAACAACGAGTGTTGTCGAGTTGTGTAATTTTGGCTCTTAAAGCACGGAGACTAGTGCATAAGGGATGCGAAGCTTATTTGGCTCACATTGTTGATACTATAGTGGGAAGTCCTAGTCTAGACGATATTCCTGTGGTGAATGAGTTTCCGGACGTTTTTCCGAAAGAGTTGCTTGGGTTGCCACCAGTTCGGGAATTTGATTTCACCATAGATCTGATTCCTGGCACGACACCGATCTCTGTTCCTCCCTATCGGATGGCACCCGCAGAGTTAAAGGAATTGAAGGTTCAGCTCCAAGAGTTATTGGAGAAAGGGTTCATCCAACCGAGCACTTCGCCTTGGGGTGTTTCGGTTTTGTTTGTGAATAAGAAGGATGGAATCCTTCGGTTATGCATCGACTACCAATAGCTCAACAAGGCCACGATCAAGAATAAGTATCCTCTTCCAAGAATTGATGATTTGTTCAATCAACTCTAAGGTGCAAGTGTCTTTTCGAAGATCGACTTGAAGCCTGGTTATTATCAGTTGAAGATAAAGGATGATGAGGTTCATAAGACTGCGTTTAGGATGCGGTATGGACACTATGAATTTCTAATAATGCCCTTCGGATTGACAAATGCTCCTGCAGCCTTCATGGACCTCATGAATCGAGTGTTTCATCCCTATCTCGATAAATTTGTCATAATATTCATTGATGACATCTTGGTGTATTCCAAGAGTGATGAAAAGCATTCCAAATATCTCCGAATCATTTTGCAAACTCTTAGGGAGAAATAGTTGTATGCCAAATTCTCAAAATACGAGTTTTGGTTAAGAGATATTAGATTTTTGGGGCATGAGGTTTCCAAAGATGGGATTTTTGTGAATCCAAAGAAGGTAGAGGTCATTCTGAAGTGGGAACAGCCTAAAAATTTCACCGAGTTAGAAGTTTTCTCAGATTAGCAGGGTACTATCGGAGATTCGTAGAAGAGTTCTCGAAGATAGCAGCTCCGATGACAAATTTGACTCGGAAGAGAGTCAAGTTCGAATGGGATAAAAAGTGTGAGGGTAGTTTTCAAGAGCTTAAAGAAGGTTGATCTCCGCTCCTATTTTGCACTCCCTACTAGTGGCGGTGGTGATTATGTAGTGTACAATGATGCTAGCAAGCAACGATTAGGGTGTGTGCTGATGCAAGATGATAAGATGATTGCTTATGCTTCTCACCAACTAAAGAAGCACGAAGTGAACTACCCTACGCATGATTTGGAGCTAGCTGCTATTGTGTTTGCTCTAAAGATTTGACAACATTATTTGTATGGGGTTACTTGCAAGATCTTTACCGATCACAAGAGTCTCAAATATTTGCTCACTCAAAAAGAACTCAATTTGAGACAAAGAAGGTTGTTAGAGCTGATCAAGAATTATGACTTGGTGATTGATTACCATCCCAAGAAGGCAAATGTTGTAGCTAATGCTTTAAGCCAGAAATCCTCATCTACAGTATCCCAAGGGAGTTCTTACCTCTCTTGTTTAGTTGGACTCCGAGTACTTGGAGTCGAATTGATTAAAGATGATCAAGGTGTTTTATTAGCCAAGTTCGTGGTGAGACCCACGTTGGTCGATCGTATTCGGGAGCTTCAGGCTACCGATAATGAATTGAAGGCTATTGTTGAGAAAATCCAAAAAGGGGAAGGTGGTGAACTCCGGATTCGGGATGATAGAATCATAGTGTATGGGAAAAGAACATGTATTTCGAAAAATGAAGATCTCCGAAAGGCCATACTTAAAGAGGCATATTCCTCGGCCTATGCTATGTATCTGGGGAATACCAAAATGTATCGAACCATCAAAAAATCATATTGGTAGTCCGGGATGAAGAGAGAGATAGACGAATTTGTGGCGAAATATCTTATATGCCAACAAATCAATCAAGGCCGAACATCAAAAACTGACAGGAACACTTCAACCACTCCTAATTCCTGAATGGAAATGAGAACATATCACCATGGATTTCGTGGTGGGATTGCCACGTACTCCGAGCCATCATGATGTCATTTGGGTGATTGTAGACCGTCTCACCAAATCGGCTCATTTCTTGCCGATTTAGAGCACCTATCCTTTAGAAAGATTGGCCAAATTATACATTGATGAGATCGTAAGGCTTCACGGAGTGCTGGTGTCCATTGTATCGGATCGTGATCCACGGTTCACTTCTAGATTTTGGCCAAAGCTATAAGAGTTCTTAGGGATTAAATTAAAATTCAGCACTGCTTTTCACCCTCAAACCGATGGACAATTGGAGTGCACCATTCAAACATTGGAAGACATGCTTAGGGCATGTGTTATGGATTTTCAAAGCAGTTGGGATAGACACATTCCGTTGGTTGAATTTGCATACAACAACAGTTATCAAGCTAGCATAGGGATGCCTCACTATGAAGCCCTTTACGGAAGGAAGTGTCGTACCCTATTGTCTTGGGATAAGGTTGGAGAGAGAAAAATTGAAAGTGTAGAAATGATCGAGGCCACTAAAGAGAAAGTGAAGTTGATTCGAGAAAGAATAAAGGCGGTTCAAGATTGACAGAAGAGCTATGCCGACAAGAGAAGAAGACTTTTGGAGTTTGAAGAAGGAGATATGCTGTTTTTGAAGATATCTCCGTGGAAGGTTGTGATCCGTTTTCAGAAATGAGGAAAGCTAAACCCTTGTTATATTGGTCCCTTCAAAATCCTTGAAAGGATTGGACTAGTGGTATACCAACTAGAGTTACCACCGGATTTGCAAAGGATCCATGACGTTTTTCACGTTTCCATGTTGAAAAAATATTTACCGGATCCCTCACACATATTAGAAGCACCTCCAGTTGAATTGAATGAGTATTTGAGTTTCAAGATACAACCAGTGAAAATCATTGATAGGCAGCTCAAACAATTAAGGAGTAAACAGATTCCTATAGTCAAAGTACTGTGGAGAAGCAATCAAGTTGAAGAACAGACTTGGGAGACCGAAGAATCAATGCGGAAGCAACATCCGCCACTCTTTGATGTATAAATTGTATTTTGAAATTTCGAGAACGAAATTTGTTTTTAGGGGGTTAAGAGTTGTAACATCGAAAATTCGGTGTTAGAAAGTTTGTAAATATCTTTATAATATAAAGGAAAATTTTAAATTTTATTGATTTTTAATTTTGGGGTATTAAATTGAAATTATTGGGTATATATAAAATATCGTGTTTGCGATTCTTAGTATACCTCATATTTATGAAATCTAAATTAGTGAAAAGTGAATATAAATTTATATTAATATATAATCATTTATTTAAATATTTTAAAAAAAAGAAAAAAAAAACTGGGAGAGACGCGGCGTTTTACCCCTAAACGCCGTGTCTCCCCTCCTCCCCAATTCGATTAGGGCTGAAAGCCCTAATCTCTCTCACTTCCTGCTCCCTCTCCCTCTCGTGATTTCTCTCTCGTCTTCGTCGAATCTCTCTTCGCCTCCCTCTCTTCTACCGTCGCCACCGCTACCGCACACGGCCGCCACCGTCGTCAGTCGTCCCCTGTTTCTCTCTCTCTTCTGCTCTCTGTTTGTCTCTCTCTCTACCTCATGAATCTCTTTCTCTCTTCGAATCGCTCTCTCTCATACTTTGTCTCTCCCACACCATCTCTCTGTCTCTCTCTCACCCCATCTCTCTATCTCTCTCTTCCGCGCACGAACGGAATGTTCTTCCTCTCTTCCGCGCGTGATAGCTCGCAGAGCTCTCACTCTCCCTCTCGTTTGTGCACTGCTCTCTCTGCTACCTTCGTTACCCTCTGCCACGACGACGCCATGTTCAAAGAGCCCTAGGCTGACTGCGATTCTTTCTCTGCATAGGTAAGGACCAGTTCCTAACCCTGCTCTAGGGTTTCGAATTCCTTAGTAAATAAGTTTAGATTACTGAACTTTATTTCGAATTGGAAGCTTTGTAAGTCTCGGGATGGATTGATAAGGCATTCAGATGAGGGTTGCAAACTGCGAAAAGCCCTAGGTAAGGGATTTTCATTCCCTTCAATATTCAAACTATTTTATTGAATTTAGGCGAAGAATACACGTAGATATATTCTGAAAATATACTAGATTCGAAGGAAATGCAATTTTCTTGAAATTTTGTAAGAAATTCTTTAGGTTAAATCTAGAATTTGATATAAATTAGGCTGCATAGCATAATAGAATGTCTTAGATAGTAGTAGAGCTTTGTTTGATTGATTTGTATAGCTTTCCGTGGGGTTTGAATTGAAATTGGCATGAATTAAATTAGGATTATGTAAATTTGGAGAAAATTGATAAAATTGAGAAATATTGGAAATACAAATCATTGATAGGGGAAATAATCCTAAATTGATGAAATGAGAGTTTAGAAATGTGATTGTATAAATTAAGGCTATTTTAAATAGGAGAAAAATTTGAAAACCCCTTAATGGAGCCTTAATTGATGATTAATTGTATTGATTGGTCTAGGTTGACCTTTGGAGACTCAAAAGGAGTCATTTGGATTAATTGTGGAAATAGGGAGTGGGTACCCTCCCTAGAGGTGAGTGGATGGTCCGTTGTGCTATAAATGAGCAAAACTGTTTTGAATTCTTTTATAAAGGATTTTAAATGATTTTTCATGATTTATATGAAATTATTTGTGATTGTGGGATATCTGAAATGGAAATTTGAATTACGAATACATCTTATGTAATTATAAATGAATTTGTGCCATTTGCATTTGGATACTTGATTGGTAAATGCTTATAGCATGATTTTCGGAATATGTTGATGAAATATGGTACATTGATTGAAATTTGAATGATTGTGAAATGATGGTGCACGAGAGAAATGACTATAGTCATTCCCCCACGGAGCAACCCGATAGGGTGACGTGAATTGGGGTTTTATTGCGAGAGAGGTATATGCGGCCTCTGCTCTGCCACATCGGACTACCCGGATTGCACCCCGGTGAGTTTCAAGCCAATGTCAAGGATGGGGATAGTGTTTTGAAAGACTGAAATGGAAAACCCCTTGATGGGCTTCCGTCTTGGTTCAGCCAAATGCATGACGGAAGTGATTTCGATGGGACCCCTGTGATTTTCTGAAAAAATGTTTGACATGGATACATATTTTGTAAATTATGTTGAATTACTAAAAATGGTTTGATATAGAAAGTGTTGTTTGAGATATACTTTGACTCTCCCACTCTCACCCCTCATTTATAACACAATCATACCATTGCACTCCACTCACTGAGTATTTATAGTACTCACCCTCCTCTTTAACATTTTTCAAAGGAAGTTTAGGCCTGCGACAGAAATTAGAGCTTGGGAAGGTTTATTTCGCTGACTTGTGTAGGTATATAGTGATCCAAGTTTATTTTGGTTGATTTTGAAATCTATGGAAATGAAAACTTGTATAATTCTTTTGGTAGGGATTTAATCGATACTTGTTTCATATATAGGAGCAAGTATAGATGGAATCCTTACATAGTTTATGTTGGAGTTTGTTTGAAACTTGTTTATTTTCTTTTGAAATTTCATTTTTGGTAAAAGTTCATTGTTTGAGTAGGACATTTGATTTATAATATTGAATTTCGATACTCTCTTTCGATTTTACGAAATTCTGTACATCTCATACCGTTTGGACCTTACTGATGCTGACTTGTCTTCTTCAGGCAAGTGTTAGTAAAATCGTACGGCTATGATTTGGGGTTTCTTGTATGTTAAATGCTTTATTTATACTGAGAATTCTGGAATGACTAAGATGGCCACATCGCATGTGTGCATGTATAGGAGCCTTTCCCCGATTGTGTGCTGACGCATGCTTGTGTGTACAGGGAGTGGACCGGATAGGTCCTTTGCATGTGTATTATTATATGCTTTCCTTATTTTTGATGGCTTGTGTTCTGGATGTTCTAATGTTTAGGAATGTAGCCTTGCGAAGTCCCGGTATATGGGGAGGTTCTGTCCGTATACCGAAAACACGCGGCAGCTATCGCGTGGTCGATCCGAGGATCGGGGCGTGACATCACCTCTCTTTCCAAAACCATATAAGCGTCCCTTTATTGGACGCCAGTCACCTGACACAATGATCCCACATCAAACTCTGGCTGAGAAGTGCTATCCAACCAATTGCTTGTATTTGCTCTATAACAAGCATTTATAATTATATTTGTGAAATTATTAATATTTCAATGTCATATATAATTAAATAATAATGAATTTACGTTACACTTATTGCATATGATTTCTTGTCAATATATTGTCCTTTTTTTTATCACACCTGTGAGTGCGATTAAAGAGTTCGAGTTGGGAAACTACGTGGCTAGATTCTTCAGATTGAAAATAATAAAAATCATTAATAATTTTATCAGTACAAAATTATCAACACAATTTGTAAAGAAAAAACAAATACAAACCACTCTCTTCATGCGTGTTGCAAACGGGATTGAATCGGATGTGTGCTTTGGAATCTCTCATTCTTTCTCCGTATTCCGGTTTTGCTTGGCAGCATTTAACTTATGTGTCCACTTTGGTGTACTCCAATAATTATCGATTAATTCTTATAGCAGATGTCAAATATTGAGGGGGATGACCTTTGGTTTCGATTATACCTGTAGTACCAATGGCTTCCATTGCTTGCTTCCTTGCTATCGCAAGCATATTGGAATATCTCCTCGTGTTTGAAACTTTTCAGGCATGATATATCAAATGTGAACCTCCATCTCACCATATGAATTTTTGTTGTACATAAATATCATTAGTAATCACTTGCAAAAAGAAAATCAAGAGAGTTTTGTGAATGGAACATCTAACCTTTCACAATCACTGTTTTCACACATTATTCCACATTAACATTGCAGGGTCACAGTGTCCTATATAGATTATGCCCCATTAGCCCTCATCTTCATAGATTCCTCAAATCTTGAGAATGTCTCCATAAAACATGAAAATTCCAAGTGTATTATGTTCAAAATCTACAGGAGGGCCTCTCTTTGTCCAGTCAACGTAAGACCCACTCTCCGAAGCTCGCGCAAAAAGCACACGGCATCTGCTCTAATTTGACATAACCAGCATGTGGCGTTTCCTATACCTAATGAACTTGTGCCCCCATTTACACTTGTGTTCAGATATTTCCTCCACTCCTCAAGGATAAGAGTAAATTTATGAAAATAAAAGCATGAAAAAAAAAAAGCTTCTCTTGGCCTTTGTTTGACTTGGTTATTGCTTCATAAAATAAATCAATAATAACCCTAAGACCATTCACCAAACAAGCAACTTTCTAGGTCCACCAAACACAATCTAAATTTTGGGCCTCCAATTGGCATGCCTACTCTAATTCTTTAAATCAACTTGGCAAGTGTGAGAATCAAGTTGAACCCTAATCCCCTGAAACCTCATAAATTGCCTTGTGTCTGTCACATACGCAGCAAGGGAAAAGCGAATGCTGCCAATTTCACAATTCACCAAATTTACAGTCACAAGTAATAATGGATGCAAAAATAAAACCCCTTGAATCCAATCATTGCAAAAAAGAAAAAAAAATCAAAAAAAATAAAAAAGGAGACAAGTCAAACCCCATCCTATAAAACCCTAAAATTAAATCCATTGCAAAATTAAATATATATTTTTTTCAATCCTGTTTGTTATTGCATTTTATTTGATTAGGGTTGGGGTTAGGATTTCGTTTTCCTGATATGGTCATGCTTATACTGCACATAACGAGGGGTGCGGGAGGTTATAATTTTTAGGGAACAAATAATAGTTTAAGACTTTTACGACATTTTTTGGACTTCTACATTTGTTGAAATGCTGCTATTAGGCATAGATATTAATTTTTTGCCGCCCTGCTCTCCACTTGGCTTTGCCCCAGCTCATGCATTTTATTGGAGTTAAATTCTGTAGCCTAATAAATTTCTTTTGGTTTAGTCGTCCATCAATTTGTGAAACCCATTATCACTGGTTACTCATTACAGCTGCGATGCATCAATGTTTTTGTCTCTATTATTTGTCATAGCATTGGTTGGATTGAATCTAAAGCAAAAGAAGGACATGATTAGGATATTGAATTTCTCAGGGTTGACAAGGACAGACTATGCTTGCAAGTGTCTGTGTGTTTGACATTATTAAGTATTAGTTCCAAAAGAACTAACATGCAAGGCCCTTTCCAAATCTATGAGAGGAAGAACGGAAAGAAGCTAATTAACCTCTTTTATTCATATGACTGTGATTATTTACTAGTCCTACTCTTCTTTATTCTTTCCGTGACTGTACTTCCATTTTTTCAATGGGATTTGTTTGCTTCATAGTGTAATGTCATGAAAGCCTGACCATTCATGTTTATTATCCTAAATCTGTTTTTCCTCTGCAATTCAGTCCACTTGACCTTCTGCTGGGAGGTGCCAACAAACATGGCTTAGCACCAAAAGTACTATTCTTAAGAATTGTGGCAAGGCTGCCAGCTGTTCTTAAGGAATACATAAAGGTCGAAAAAATTGTGTAACTGAATAAGAACAATCCATGCTGTCTGAGCTTCCTGATTTGTTCCCTTAACAAATGTCTTCGGATAATTTGTTCCCTTAACAGCTAACAGTGAATGGTCTCTCAATGATCTCTCTCATCTTTCAACCCTAAAAGTCTAACTATCCTTATAACAGTAACTGCATTAAATTTACGCAATCATCCCTCAACTTAAAATCTCTCTCTCTCTCTCTCCTCATAACAGGAACAGCTAACAGTGATGATTTTGCATTTTTCTAAATATATATTAAAAAATACATTTAACAGATTTTATTGTATGTGATGAGACATGGACCAAGATCCAAACCAAAAGAGTCAATTCTCTAAAAACCCACAAAAGACGCATGTCAATCAATATATAACGTCCATAACAACAATCTACCAAAGGGCCATAGTCGTCCTGATAGATCTACTGAAAGGCCTTAACTGCCTAGGTGTATCGAACGATGGGGCTCATCGAGTAGAGATAGCCTCCTTGAACAATTGAATAAATGTCAACTTTCTAACTGGGTAAGTGTCGAAGGCCCCTTATCGATCGAGTGATCGAACAGTACGCGACACTCTAAACAATTCTAAAAGAATGTTAGAATTTCCTTTACTACAGCCTCCTATTTCATAACGACAAATTTTGGATTTTCTAGATAAGGAAGGCAGCCCTCCCAAAGATGGAAGTTTTCCCCAATAAATGAGGATCGTGATCATTTCAGAATATTAACCCCCCAGGATTCTCGGATTAGCTCGATAAGGAAGGTAGGGTAGAAGACTCTCAGCGGCGCACGACTCTTACAGATATAAGAGGTCTCAAAACCCTTGACGTCAGGTATGCTCTCTAAACCTAACAGAGGGGGTATATTGATCATAGGGAACAACCTTCCTGTATCTCTCAGTCTATTTTCTTCGAATTGAAAACCGTACTTTACTGACTTAAACGTCGAAGTCTCCCCGTCGGAGAACCCTCCGGTGGTTTTTGCAGGTGAATCCGTCTATTGACGGTAACTATTCGAGTCAAGGAAGGACTTGGTATCTGTTGAACCATAACCCACCTCCATCAGATTGGCGCCGTTCGTGGGAAATCAGACTAGAGTAATTCCCTGCGGTTGTTCTGATAATCTTGCCTCTGAGAACTAAAGTATCATCAAAAGTCGCTCCTTTTGCCGAAGGGCGCACGACCACACTTTCTGAAGCCGCTCCCCTTGCGACACCTGATCCAACCACTCGCGATCAGGCAGCTCCCATGGGACCACCTCATCAAGAACGGACCTTACAACCCGTAATCCCTGTCCAACCCATGGCCGACCCTATTCCAGAGTGAGTCAATCGCCTCTAGATGGAGAGGCTGGAATCCAAACTTCAGGATGTGAGCAGACAATTGGAGGACCTTAGTCGTGCCCTCAAACTTGAAGTCCAATACTCTATTGGGGGATTTAGACGTCCCCAGCGACGACCGTCGCCCCCTTGAGGTGAAACATCTGAAAGCTCCAAACCAGCCCCTGATGATCTTAAAAAGCAGGTCGAGTAACTGGCAGCCGAGGAACTAAAGCGAGCCAACCCTTAGGGAGACCAAATCCGCTCTTATTCTTACGCCTCACCGTTTGATTCCTAAATCTCTTTAGAGCCTATGCCTCGTAACGTGCTCCTGCCTCCCATGGAGAGATACAATAGGACAATAGACCCCAGAGATCATATGGCTCATTTTATAACCGTAATGATCTCCAAGGACATACCCGACGAGCCATATGCAAGTACTTTTCCACTACTCTCTCAAAAAATACACTTACTTAGTTCAATTCTCTCCCACCGTTGAGTATAAAGATCTTTTCTCAATTACGCGAACAGTTTAAATCACATTTTGTGATAAGCAGGGGAGTCAAGAGGAAGTCCACTGCCTTGTTATCGCTATACCAAGGTAAAGAGGAGTCCCTAAGGAATTTCTTGGAAAGATTCAAGGAGGAGATGATGAGAGTCCCTTCTTTGAATCATTCAATCGCATTGGCGGCTCTCTTAACAGGTCTACGGCCCTCCGATATGAAGGTATATATCACAAAGAAACCCCCTACTACCATCCAAGAATTCTATGCTCGAGCCGAGAAGTACACTGCTGCTGAGGACACCAAAGTATCCGATCGTAGAAGGGATCGGTCTACCCGTAAAGAATGAAACCAGTAACCCCGGAGATCTCCGCCCAGGAGAAACCAGACAAAATCTCCTCCTCCAAGGGGATATAACAACTACACTCCGTTGAGCGAAACCCCTGGCCAGTTCTTAGCCCTTATCAGAGACAAGCCATACTTTTGATGGCCCCCACAATCAACCGAGGATGATTCCAGCAAGGACAGAACGAAATACTGTCACTTTCATCGTGACTACGGTCACACAACCGATGATTACAAGAAGTTAAAAGACGAATTGGAATTCCTAGTGCGTGAAGGAAGACTATGGGAGTTCGTCACCGGGAGGGAAAGAGGTCCTCCCGCCGGTTACCGGCGTGAACTGCCACAACGCAACCAAGAGGAGGAACGCCAAGCTGCTCGACCTCTGACAGGCCGAAGGGATAAGGTGATTCTAAAGGTCCGTAATGGACCAACAGAAAATGAGGTCGGACGCCTGATCATACCAATTTTTCATTGCTCGAAAACAAATCCCCCCGCACCACAAGAAATCCTAGCGACAAGCACCAATAAACAATAAGGTGAAAAAGGCCCGTCATCGGTTTTACCGACGAAAATCTCATTGGGATCGACCCGAACTGACACAATCCCTTTGTGATAACCACCAAAATTGGACAATTTGAGGTTCAAAAGATCTTTGTCGATCAAGGATCCAACTGTAATCTACTATATCGGGATGTTTTTGGATGAATGGAGTTCACTCTTACCAATGTCCAACCTCACGTGGGCCCAGTTAAAGGGCTCTCGGGTGAGTGAATATATCCCGAGGGTGTTATCTCTCTCCCGATCACCTTTGAAACACCTCCTAATCATGCGACGGCTCCTGTCATGTTTAATGTAGTAGACCTCCCTTTGCTCTACAACGTCATCTTGGGTAGACTAGGTCTAAACACCTTGGAGGCTTTGCCTAGCACCAAGTATATGAAGATCAAGTTTAGAACATTGTCGGGGATTGGAACTCTGTCGTGTGAGTTGGAGCCTTCTACTTCCGCTCCCAAATAGCTATCGGATTTTAGTGCTAGTCTTCTTTTTTCAAGTTGTAAGGATATTTCCCAAGTTCTTGAAGTCACTTGTTAACGGACCTTTTATATCTTCATGTCCTGATCCTATCACTCGGAGGGCCTCAGCCGCCCAATATTTATTGTTCATACACATCGTCAATAAGAGATGTGACTCCTCGGACGGGTGGACGTAGCCCAAACATTTAAAAACTTCCTATCACTTAGAGGGCCTCTGTCGCCCATTATCTATAGTTCGTATGCGTCGTCAATAGGGGATGTGATTCCCCGGATGGGTAGACGCGACCCAAACATTTAAAAATTTCCTATCGCTTGGAGGGTCTCAACCACCCAGTATCTATCGTTCGTACACGTCGTCAATAGGGGATGTGACTCTCCGGACGGGTGAACGCGGCCCAAACATTTAAAAGTTTCTATCGCTCGAAGGGCCTCAACCGCCCAGTATCTATCATTCGTACGCGTCGTCAATAGGGGATGTGACTTTCCAGACGGGTGAAGATGGACCAAATATTTAAAAATTTCCTATCGCTTAAAGGGTCTCAGCCGCCCAGTATCTATCATTCGTACGCGTCGTCAATAGGGGATGTGACTCCCCGGACGGGTGGACGCGGCCCAAACATTTAAAAATTTTCTATCGCTCGGAGGGTCTCAGCCGCCCAGTATCTATCGTTCATACGCGTCGTCAATAGGGGATGTGACTCCCCGAACGGGTGGACGCGGCCCAATCATCTAAAATCTCCTATCACTCGGAAGGCCTTAGTCACCCGGGATCTATCATTCGTACGCATCGTCAATAGGGAATGTAACTCCCCGGACGGGTGGGTGCTGCCTGACTATTTGAAGACTCCCAATCATCTAAAAGGTCTTAGCCACTCAGCCCCTATTGATCATACGCTTCACTAACAAGTGGTACAACCTTTTGGACCGACGAGTACAGTCATCCCGTGTAAGAATTATGAGCCATGCGAAAGATCTAAGTTCCCTTAATTCTACTAAGACAATGCGATAAGAAACGAAGAAGATGACTTCTGTCGGCAAAATACAATGATTTCTCATTGAACAAACGAAAGGTGCAGAATCTCGAGTAGAAATTATACAGTTGGATTTCGAGTATCAATCTCTTCTTCGATCAAAGGCAGAGCATCGCTTAGTCCCATACTATAAACTATCTATTCAGCACACTTTAATCTCTCGGCTAGCCTACGCTGGGAATCCTTGTGGAGGATAGCTTCCCTTGCATAGGATTTCTCAAACTCCGCTATCTTACGTTCCGGCGTTCAAAGAGATTTCTCATGAAGCTGAGCTAACTTCTTATGCACCAGAGCCTCTGACTTCAACCTCTCACACTGCCCTTATCACTGGACCAATTCCGATCGAAGGGATCTCAACTAGGGGTGTTCATCGGTTCGGTTTTTGAATTTTTTCGATTAATTTGATTTGGTTAATTCAGTTTAATATTTTTTAATCTCAAACTGAAAACCGAACCGAATTCGTTTAAATTCGAAATTCGGTTTTCAATTTGAATTCGAATTAAATCAAATAAACCAAATAATTCGATTTTGATTCTTGAGATCTAAATTTTCATATAAATCCAATTTAACCAATTTCGAATCGATCAAACAATGAATTTTTTAACTACTATTTTATTGCTTACTTAAAAAAGAAAAATTACCAATCAAAGTTTGCATAAAAAGAAAAGAAAATAAATAATAAATAATCAAAATAAATAAAAATGAAATAATTAAAATTCAGTTTTCGGTTCGAATTCGTATTAAAAATCTCAATTCGAAAATCAAACCAAAAATCAAATTTAGAATTCGGTTCTAACCAAAAACCGATTCGAATTCAAAAATCGAAATCAAATTTAATTCGAATCGGTCGGATATTCGGTTATCACCAAATATTGCACACCCCTAATCTCAACTCCTCGTCCTTCTGACTGAGTAAGGCACTGGATATGTTTTCAGTGGCCAAGGCCTCTCCTTCCCGAAGGGAGATTGATTCCTGCGGGTGGGTCAACTCAGAGAGCTATCCCTCTAAATGGCTTATCACCTGCTTCCCCTACTGTCCCTGAAACTGAGCAAGAGCCATGGTCTGCGAAGAAAAACCAAGTTAAGAAATGATAAAAGAGGAAGAACTCAGAAGATACAATGAGAATATTACCATCAAACCTAAGGACTCAAGAGCTCCGTCGACCTGTTCATAATACATTCTATGAAGATCAAGCTCACAGCGATGAAAATCAAATTGTCCGGTGATACGCTCCACTTCTGCCAGATCTATGTAGCTATATTGCATGTCCCCAGCATAAACGGCAATAGTTCCGTGCTCATTTGAGCCTTTCTTGCCATCAAAAGACCGAACAAGGATATAGGGTAAAGAAGACACTCCCCCAAGAACTTTGCGTTTTCCCTTACTCATAGACCAGACCGGAACAGCAAAAGAAGGTCCCGTCATTTCGTCTCTTGTAGTCCTAGGAACATTTGTTCTTGCTCCAGCATTGATTGAAGGAAGATCCATAGCTTCTCCTAACTCGTCTGCATTAACGCTTGCTCCACCCGACCGATTGCCTTCACCCGGGGCAGCTCCCTCCTATCGGTGTAGGGGCTTGTAACACCGAAAATTCGGTGTTAGAAATGTTCTGTGAAATATAGTGAAAAAATTTTAAATTTTTGGTATAATTGAAATGCCATGTTGCAAACTCATAGTGCAATCTATTGTTCATAGATTTCAAAACTTTAATATAAGGAGAGCATAGGAGTATATATATTTATATATATATATATATATTTAAAAAAAAAAAATAGGGGGGGACAAAACGCAGCAAAACGCTGCGTTTTGCCCCAAATGAGGATTAGGGCTAAAAGCCCTAATCCCTCTTTCTTCCTCCCCTCTCTTTCGTCTCTCTCGCTCTCTGCGCTCTCTCAATCTCTCCCTCTCTTCGCTTGATTGCCATCCTCCGCTGCGCCACCCTCACCAACCACCGCAAGCCATAGCCGCCCCCTCTCACCGCCTCTCTGTCTCTCTATCTCTATTTCTCTCTCTTTCACTTTCGGTCTCAGTGTCTTCTCTCTCTGTCGATCGAACGGTTCCCTCTCACCCTTCGTCTCCAAACATCGCAGACAGCCCCTCCCTCTCTACTATTTCCCTCTCCTGCACATGAACGAAGCTTCTCTTCCTCCCTCTTCCGCGCGCGACAGCTCACAGAGTCTTCTCACTCTCTCCTCCACTTGCACGATACTCTGCACGAGCATTCTCCTTCGGCAACCCACCCTAGACCAGCAATAAATGGACATCTGAAAACCCTAGCTGCGACTATGAGATCCGGTCTGCATAGGTGAGGTTCAGTCCTTAACCCTAATTTTAGGGTTTCAAATTTTCTTAAAAATTAGATTTAGATTTCTGAAATTGACTTTAAATTGGGAGCTTTGCAGGTTTCGGAATGGAATGAGAAGACAGTTGGACGAAGGTTGTGAACTGCAAAACACCCTAGGTGAGGGATTTTCGATCCCTTCAATATTCAGACTATTCTGTTGAATTTAGCTTGAGAATAAGTGTAGATATATTCTGAAAATATGCTAGATCCGTAGGAAATACTTTATTATTGAGAGTTTGTATGAAATTATTGAGGTTAGGTCTAGAAATTGATGTAAATTGGACTGCAAAGCATGATTGAATGTCTTAGAGAGTATTAGAGTTTTGTTTGATTGGTCTGTGTAGTTTTCCTTGAGATTTGAATTGAAATTGGCATGAATTAAATTTGGATTATGTAAATTCGGGAGGAAATTGGTAAAATTGAGAAATATGGAAAATTTAAAGTCGTCGGTGATGGAAATGATTCTAGATTGATGAAACGAAAGTTTAGGAACGTGATTGTGCAAATTAAGGCTATTTTAAATAAAAGGGAAATTTGAAAACCCTTTAATAGAGCCTTAATTGATGATTATTTGTGTTGATTGGTTTAGGTTGACATTTGGAGACTCGAAATGAGTCATTTTGGATTAATTGTAGAAATAGGGAGTGGGTACCCTCCCTAGAGGTGAGTGAGATTTACGATATCGTGTTATTAATATCAAACCATGTTTTACCATTTTCAGAAATGACATGATTTATCCGTGTAAAAAATGATATTGCTAAAGGTTTTGATAAACGTTTTGTGATAAATGGAGTGTCTGAAAATGAGTTGATAATATGCATCCATGTGAATTGTTAAAAATGATATCGTGCCATGTTTTGAAATTCTGAAACATGATTTCTGTTATATCTATGCATCTTGGCACGTTCGATTGATAATGATTTGGTACTTGGACTGAGAGTCCATGGGAATTGACGGATATGATATAGTCCCTAGGGGACAACCGTAGCTACGGAGGGCGTTTGTTGAGGCACTCATTGTGTCTGGATACGTTTCTGCAGGAGGTATCCCCAAACGTCATGTTTTTATAGATCACGGACTAGCCCAGTTGAACCGAAAGGGGAGGGCTGTCAGAATAGGCGGTCTAGCACTGGGGGAGGCCCGTGGCCCAGATTACGGACTAGCCCAGTTGAACCGAAAGGGGAGGGCCGTCAGAATAGGCAGTCTAGCATTGGGGGAGGCCCGTGGCCCAGATTAAGGACTAGCCCAGTTGAACCGAAAGGGGAGGGCCGTCAGAATAGGCGGTCTAGCACTGGGGGAGGCCCGTGGCCAACGTCGGGGTAGAGAGCTAAATTTGAACTTCACATGCATTTGAAAAACCCCTGATGCGGCTGTCATTGGTCGTGGTTGACCCTTGCTGGGAATGATTTTATGGCCAGCTCTATTGATTTCTAAAAGTGATCTGGATGCATATGAATGGTTTGATATGTATGCTTGAAATATAATACGTTGTTTGAAAATTTTAATGTAAATTTGAGAAATGTATTTATTATAATGATTTTGACACTCCATGTTCACCACATATTAATTACATGATATCAACCCCCCCCACTCACTGAGTATTTCCCAATACTCACCCCTCTTTAACATCTTTCAGAGGAAGTTTAGGCTTGCGACAGAGATTGGAGCTTGGGGAGGGCCTACCAGCTGGCTTTGTAGGTATACATCGTGATGTATAGTCATTTTGGTCTGAATTGAAATCCGAAGAAAGGAAGACTTGTACAATTCTTTTGGTACGGATTTAATTGATACTTGTTTCCTGTATAGGAACAAGTATCGATGGAATCCTTACGTGATTTGTTGTTTATTTTCTCTTCTCCCATTTTTGGTAAAAACTCATTGTTTGAGTGGGACATTTGGTTTGTAATATTGAGAATGATTATTTTCTTTTGATTTCACGAACTCTTGGACAATTCATATCGTTTGGATCTTACTGACATTAGCTTGATTGCTTCAGGCCAGTGTTAGAAAAATCCTACGACTATGTTTTGAGACTTCTTGTTGTTAAGTGCTTTCCTTATACTGTGAACTTTGAAATGGCTTGGATGGCCATATTGTGTGCCGTGCATGCACAGGTTCCCTCTTCCCGATTGTGTGTTGATGTGTAAATGCGCATGTACAGGTTCCCTCTCCCCGATGTGTGCTCGTGTGTACAGGGATGGACCGGATGCGTCCTTGCATATGTATTGTTATGTGATGTTTTCTGTTTTTGATGATTGGTGTAGAAAGAATTGTTGTGTTGTTTTTTATAGCCTTGCGGAGTCCCGGTATATGGGGAGGTTCTGCCCGTGTACCGAGACTACGCGACGGCTGTCACGTGGTCGATCTGAGGATCGGGGCGTGACAGCTTTAGTGGTATCAGAGCTTAGGCTCACGATTTTAAAAGTTTGATGGTTTTGGAATGTTTTCAATTGTTTACAAATGTCCCAAAAAGTTTTAAAGATTTTGAAGTGTTTGGTTTTTGAAAAAAGGTGTCCTTGAGAATGTACAAGTCTTCCATGGATTTTTTTAGGATATTGGGAATGTTCTTTTAGGGGGTTAACCATTAGTTTTGCTTAACCCTTTGAATTTATCATATCCTTTTTGCCTTGTAGTACTATGCCTCCCCGAAAGAGAATGAGGAACGTGAATGAGATTCCTCCATCGGAGCACGAGGATGAGTCGTTCTCGCATGCTCTTCCTCCTTCCGTCTCTACGCACCCGACTCCTCCCACCGGGGGTTCTGCTCCTCCTTTCGCCGCTCTTCAGGAAGTCGTAGAGTGGTGGACGACCTTTGGAGCACAGTATCAAGCTCCACGGCCGATTTCAGCTCCACCGGCTCCTCCTTCAGTGCCGGTTGCTACTCCTAACACCCCGCTAGCACCTCCTCCTCCGGTTGCTACAGCAGCCGATCGCCCCAATGTAGAGTTGTCCAAGTTGATAAAGGAGGCGAGACAATTGGGGTGTGAGACCTTTGCGGGTTCTTCTGATGCTTCTGTGGACAAGGAATGGATTGGCCGAATCCAGGAAACCGTCACCGACATGGGATTAAGCGATGAGAGGAAATTATGGGTGGCGGTGAAGCTGTTGGATAAGGGTGCGAGGACTTGGTGGGAGAATGTGAAGGGAAGGACTCCTATTGCTCCTACATGGACAGATTTCCTCAGAGCTTTTGAGGAAAAATACTTCACCCGATTCTATCAAGATCAGAAAAGAGAAGAATTTTTCAAGCTATCTCAAGGAAGCAAGACCGTATCTAAATATGAGACAGAGCTGAGAGAGCTTGCCACTTATGTTCCGGAGTTTGTGAACTCCGAGGAATCCCTAAGCTCAAAATTCGAGTCGGGGCTGAACTTGAACATCAGAGAGAAAATGCCTATCACCAAAGGGCACACATTTCAAGATGTTCTGGATATGGCCTTAAGGGCTGAGAAAATGGTAATAGAAAGGGGAAAAGTTCGAAAGCATGGGAAGAGGAAGAGGCCCAGTGGTTTCATACCGGGCCAAAGTTCTAAGAAGAATAGAAGGATGGGCTCCTTCGGTGGTGGATCGGTTTCAGGACCGGTTGGCTTTCCTCAAAGCCAATGCGTGTCTCAATTTAAAGCCCCTACCTTTAGTACTGTTTCGGGAAGCCAATCAACGAGAAATAAGAATGAACAGTGCAAGAACTGTGGCAAGTTTCATCTTGGGGTTTGCCAAGCACCCAAGAGGTGCTACCACTGTGGAAAGGAGGGCCATTTCCTTAATGGTTGCCCGGAATTGGGACGAGGAGGTCAGATAAGGCGGGATCACCCTAGTGGATTGATGGGAAACCAAGCAAACACTCCTGTTCCACCCTTAGCTGGCACACCACGAACGGGGACAGGGAGCAACACTGTAATTGCTCCAACTCAGTGTCCATGAGCTAGGGCATAGACCAGAATCTACGCAATGACTAATGAGGATGCCTAGAACAACCCTGACATAGTCTTCACAGGTAAATTTCGTAGAACCCGAACTTGATGTATTAGAATATTATGAGATTTTGATTGCGTAATCTTGAATTTTGAGGTATATTAGAGACTTTGCATGTTAATAAGGTAAATTGAGGTGATTTTGATATTTGATGATGAATTGATGACATTGAGGATTATAAATTCTGATTATATTCAGTTAATTTTGGAATTGATCCTTATTTTTCGTATGTATAAGTATGATGAAAATTTTTGGGGTTGGTGTTCGTGTTTTAATTGATACTAGGTCTAATAATTCTTTTGTGAGTAGTGAGTTTGCCAAGCATTCGAATAGACCCTTAACCCCACTCGAAGAGAAATCATTAGTTGTCACTGAGAATGGTTGTACAGCAACACCATGTTCAAGACTTATGAAGTAGAGGTAAGAGAAGAAAATAATACTCGTATTTGGTTTACCTAACCCACATTGGTAGTAATAAGATGAGATGCAAAACTTGCACAAGAATCACACCTATGAGTTAATAGAATTATCTAAGGGTAGACGAGCGCTTTGCAATAAATACATAGATTGATAAGGTATAAGGCAACATTAGTTGTGAAAGGATTTAATCAAAAATTTGATATTGATTTTAATGAGATGTCTCTTTGGTGGTCGAAATGTTCTCTATCAGAGTTATTTTGGGTTTAGATGCTAGTGCAGGTCAGAGGTTGAATAATTAGAAGTGGAAACTGATTAACTAAAGATTTACATCAGGCAGGATACACATAAGAGATGAAGAACTTAGAGGAAACAATTGTATTAATGGACTAAATGCATTTTTATCTCTATTGAGGCTGCATTAATTGAAGAAAATTAATTAGCATGGGGGAAGATAAGTTATTTAATAAAAATGATTAGTGGGAATGTTAGTGGTTTAGGGGACAGAATGGAAAGAAGAAAGGTTAGAGATACTATCCTTAGGGTTGCTCCTAATATTGCCCTTGTTGAGAGGTCCCACTGTTGAAGGTTAAGGACTTTAGACCTTTTAGTCTCACTACTACTCTCTATTGCATTATGGCTAAGGTGAAAGCTAATATGTTGAGATTATGTTTCCATTTGTTGTAATCGAAGTGCTTTTGTCAGTGGGAGATTTGGTATTTTTAAAAATATTTCTTTGGAAAGAAGTAATCTGGTTTCAAAAGTAGGAAAACTTGTATATTTGCTAAGCCGATCAATTCGGAGTTTTTAAGAAAATAGGAAAGTTGTATTGAAAGCAGAAGGATGAGAAGATTGTAATGTCTAGAATGTAAAAGTGATAAATATAACAGACACTAGAAGTGGTTATTACTTTGAGAATTTGGGAATATTAATGCAAACACCGAATAATATGTAGATATATGTACTAGATTTGATTTGGATAGAATATTGGTGATATTGCGTAATGCTAAAGTGATTGAGAATGAGCATGATAGAAATATCTTGATTAAAAAGCTATCCGGCTAAGGATTGGAGATTTAAAACTTAGAAGCGTTCAGGTATTGTCAATGGATTAAATTTTCTCATTTAGTCTAGGTCGTATTGAGGTTGATTTACATTTCGTCATACACCAGTCTGAGGATATAAGGATTTTCTCTATCTTTGGATATGCAATTGATATGGATATGACATGGTAGTGGACATTTCTTATTAAAGGTTTCTTTTGAAAGCTAATTTAAGGAATTTTGTTTTGGAGTTTTGATAGCTTAGTTGTTGATTCTGAAATTAAAATAGTCCTAACATATTTTAAGAAGTATTTGCCGGATCCATTTCATGTGATTGAAGCTTCTCTGATAGAATAAAATTCAGACTTAAGTTTCAACGTGCAGCCTGTGTTAATACTAGATCGGCGGTTTCAAACAGTTGAGAAATAAGTAAATTCTTATAGTTAAAGTGTTGTGGAGAATATAATCAACTAGAAGAACAGATTTGGGAGACTGAAGAAGCAATGCGGAAATAGCACCTGTAGCTCTTCGATGTATAAATCGTATTTTAAATTTCGAGGACGAAATTTGTTTTTAGGGGGTTAAGTATTGTAACACCGAAAATTCGGTGTTAGAAATGTTCTGTGAAATATAGTGGAAAAATTTTAAATTTTTTGTATAATTGAAATGTCATGTTGCAAACTCATAGTGCAATCTATTGTTCATAGATTTCGAAACTTTAATATAAGGAGAGCATAGGAGTATATATATTTATATATATATATATTTAAAAAAAAAAAAAATAAAGGGGGACAAAACGCAGCAAAACGCTGCATTTTGCCCCAAATGAGGATTAGGGCTAAAAGCCCTAATCCCTCTTTCTTCCTCCCCTCTCTTTCGTCTCTCTCGCTCTCTGCGCTCTCTCAATCTCTCCCTCTCTTCGCTCGATTGCCATCCACCGCCGCGCCACCCTCACCGACCACCGAAAGCCATACCCGCCCCCTCTCACCGCCTCTCTGTCTCTCTATCTCTATTTCTCTCTCTTTCACTTTCGGTCTCAGTGTCTTCTCTCTCTGTCGATCGAACGGTTCCCTCTCACCCTTCGTCTCCAAACACCGCAGACAGCCCCTCCCTCTCTACTATTTCCCTCTCCCCCCGCACGTGAAGAAGCTTCTCTTCCTCCCCTCTTCCGCGCGAACGACAGCAGTCTTCTCACTCTCTCCTCCACTCGCACGATGCTCTGCACGAGCATTCTCCTTCGGCAACCCACCCTAGACCAGCAATAAATGGACATCTGAAAACCCTAGCTGCGACTATGAGATCCGGTCTGCATAGGTGAGGTTCAGTCCTTAACCCTAATTTTAGGGTTTCAAATTTTCTTAAAAATTAGATTTAGATTTCTGAAATTGACTTTAAATTGGGAGCTTTGCAGGTTTCGGAATGGAATGAGAAGACAGTTGGACGAAAGCCGTAGAACCCCCTAGGTGAGGGATTTTCGATCCCTTCAATATTCAGACTATTCTGTTGAATTTAGCTTGAGAATAAGTGTAGATATATTCTGAAAATATGCTAGATCCGTAGGAAATGCTTTATTATTGAGAGTTTGTATGAAATTATTGAGGTTAGGTCTAGAAATTGATGTAAATTGGACTGCAAAGCATGATTGAATGTCTTAGAGAGTATTAGAGTTTTGTTTGATTGGTTTGTGTCCTTGAGATTTGAATTGAAATTGGCATGAATTAAATTTGGATTATGTAAATTCGGGAGGAAATTGGTAAAATTGAGGAATATGGAAAATTTTAAAGCGCCGTTGGTGGGAAAAAATTTTTGATTGATGAAACGAAAGTTTAGGAATGTGATTGTGCAAATTAAGGCTATTTTAAATAAAAGGGAAATTTGAAAACCCTTTAATAGAGCCTTAATTGATGATTATTTGTGTTGATTGGTTTAGGTTGACATTTGGAGACTCGAGGAGAGTCATTTTGGATTAATTGTAGAAATAGGGAGTGGGTACCCTCCCTAGAGGTGAGTGAGATTTATGATATCGTGTTATTAATATCAAACCATGTTTTACCGTTTTCAGAAATGACATGATTTATCCGTGTGAAAAATGATATTGCTAAAGGTTTTGATAAACGTTTTGTGATAAATGGAGTGTCTGAAAATGAGTTGATAATATGCATCCATGTGAATTGTTAAAAATGATATCGTGCCATGTTTTGAAATTCTGAAACATGATTTCTATTATATCTATGCATCTTGGCACGTTCGATTGATAATGATTTGGTACTTGGACTGAGAGTCCATGGGAATTGACGGATATGATATAGTCCCTAGGGGACAACCGTAGCTACGGAGGGCGTTTGTTGAGGCACTCATTGTGTCTGGATACGTTTCTGCAGGAGGTATCCCCAAACGTCATGTTTTTATAGATCACGGACTAGCCCAGTTGAACCGAAAGGGGAGGGCCGTCAGAATAGGCAGTCTAGCACTGGGGGAGGCCCGTGGCCGGACGGGTGCGGAGACTAGCCCAGTTGAACCGAAAGGGGAGGGCCGTCAAAATAGGCGGTCTAGCACTGGGGGAGGCCCGTGGCCTAGATTACGAACTAGCCCAGTTGAACCGAAAGGGGAGGGCCGTCAGAATAGGCGGTCTAGCACTGGGGGAGGCCCGTGGCCAACGTCGGGGTAGAGAGCTAAATTTGAACTTCACATGCATTTGAAAAACCCCGATGCGCTCCTTGTCATTGGTCGTGGTTGACCCTTTTTTGGGAACGATTTTATGGCCAGCTCTATTGATTTCTAAAAGTGATCTGGATGCATATGAATGGTTTGATATGTATGCTTGAAATATAATACGTTGTTTGAAAAATTTAATGTAAATTTGAGAAATGTATTTATTATAATGATTTTGACACTCCATGTTCACCACATATTAATTACATGATATCAACCCCCCCCACTCACTGAGTATTTCCCAATACTCACCCCTCTTTAACATCTTTCAGAGGAAGTTTAGGCTTGCGACAGAGATTGGAGCTTGGGGAGGGCCTACCAGCTGGCTTTGTAGGTATACATCGTGATGTATAGTCATTTTGGTCTGAATTGAAATCCGAAGAAAGGAAGACTTGTACAATTCTTTTGGTACGGATTTAATTGATACTTGTTTCCTGTATAGGAACAAGTATCGATGGAATCCTTACGTGATTTGTTGTTTATTTTCTCTTCTCCCATTTTTGGTAAAAACTCATTGTTTGAGTGGGACATTTGGTTTGTAATATTGAGAATGATTATTTTCTTTTGATTTCACGAACTCTTGGACAATTCATATCGTTTGGATCTTACTGACATTAGCTTGATTGCTTGGGACGTGTTAGAAAAATCCTACGACTATGTTTTGGGACTTCTTGTTGTTAAGTGCTTTCCTTATACTGTGAACTTTGAAATGGCTTGGATGGCCATATTGTGTGCCGTGCATGCACAGGTTCCCTCTTCCCGATTGTGTGTTGATGTGTAAATGCGCATGTAAAAGGTCCCTCCCCTCTCCCCGATGTGTGCTCGTGTGTACAGGGATGGATCGGATGAGTCCTTGCATGTGTATTGTTATGTGATGTTTTCTGTTTTTGATGATTGGTGTAGAAAGAATTGTTGTGTTGTTTTTGATAGCCTTGCGGAGTCCCGGTATATGGGGAGGTTCTGCCCGTGTACAGAGACTACGCGGCGGCTGTCGCGTGGTCGATCTGAGGATCGGGGCGTGACAGGGCTGTCGAGTCCGGGCACTTAGACAAAGCCCCTAGCACAGACAGGGGCAAGGAAATCCCCCTCCTTTTCACCAAAGAGGATGGCGACCCACAAAAGGTCTCAGTCACCCTCGAAGAAGACTTAAGTAGGGTCTTAGATGCCCCTGGATCCTCCTACAGAGATCTTTTCACGTTATGTCAAGTCAGCTTGTCAATAGTGATATTTTCCAACAAGACGTCATCAAGATGACCCAAAGAATCAACTAATTCAATTTTCCATCTCCCCAATAAAAGAGACCGATCGACTTTTCTCTTTTCACCGAGTAGCAGACCAGCCAGAGAGAATATCTGGTTATCTAGCAAGGACTCGACCCATATGTTTTGACCAGTGGACTTACAATAACCACTAACCGACCCAACAAAACAGTCATGTCTCGTAGCAGCTGGAGGTTTCGGCCCCACATAGGGCACCCCATCAGCTTTGGGAAGCTAGGGCATGCGATCCTTGTCCAAGAACTCAACAGAAAAGAACTTCTATATCTAACTCTTTTTAATAGATTCTCTATAGAAAAACCTCCAACAGGACTCGGGTTGGGTCTGTAGCTTGTATCACCATTTGGTCAGTCCGTTACTCCCACACCTCATCAGAATAAAAATTGAGAACAAGATGTCAAAATCAAAACGAAGATGACAAAACCCTAATAGGGAAGCCACCGCGACTACTAGCCATCAAGCATTGGGAATCAAAAGAGTCGGGAATATGTTCCATTGATGCAGAACCTCAGAAAAAGGGTCCATATATGGAACCTTCAAACCGTACTTAACCGATTGAAGATACATTGGCACGCAGTTTTCTGATGCCCTATTAGCCCTATCAACCTCTGTAGCGGACCACAGAGAATAGTCATCCCCCAACAGTATCTCAGTTTGCACTTCTTGGAGTTCTTGTGTTGACATGATACTCGTAACGTTACCGATGCCCGGAAAAGCCTGAGAGACAGACATCTTAGCCATCGGTAATGGCTTTTTGACAAGGGAAGTAAAAAAGGAAAAAAGATGCTAATATGAAAAAAGCTGTAATGAGAAAAATCCTTATGGGATGTGCGGGAAATGGTTTACGAAGACCAAAGCGACAGCGGTTGTATTAAAAGGCCTTCTGACTTCCGTTTTGAAATCATGACTCATGGCGCCTCTTTCCAAAAAAACCATGAGTCAGGGGCAAATGATGGGACGTGGACCAAAACCCAAACCAAAAGAGTCAATTCTCTAAAGGCCCACAAAAAGCGTCTACCGATCAATATTTAATGTCTATAACAACAATCTACCGAACGCCCATAGTCGTCCCGATCGATCTACTGAAAGGCCTTAGCTGCCTAGGTGTACCGAACGATAGGGTCTCAGTCACCCTGTTAACTGATCATGACTCATCGAGTAGAGACAGCCTCCTCGACCAATTGAACAAATGTCAACCCTCTAATCGGGCAAGTCTTGAAGGCCTCTTATCGATTGAGCAATCGAATAGTATGCGACACTCTAAACAATTCTAAAGGAAGGTCAGAATTTCCCTTACTATAGCCTCCTATTTCATAACGACAAATTTTGGATCTTCCAGATAAGGAAGGCATCCCTCCCAAAGATGAAAGTTTTCCACGATAAATGAGGATCGTGATCATTTTAGAATATTAACCTCCGAGATTCTCATATTAGCTCGATAAGGAAGGTAGGGTAGAAGACCCTTAGCGGCGCACGACTCTCACAGGTATAAAAGCTCTCAAAACCCTTGACGTCAGGTATGCTCTCTAAACTTAACAGAAGGGGCACATTGATCACAGGGAACAACCTTCCTGTAACTCTCAGCCTGTTTTCTTCCAATCGAAAATCGCTCTTTACTGACTTGAGTGTCGGAGTCTCCCGGCCGGAGAACCCTCCGGTGGTTTTTGCAGGTGAATTAGCCTATTGACAGCTACTGTTCGAGTCAAGAAAGGAGCTGGTATCTATGAAACCATAACCCACCTCCATCAGCATGCTATCTAATTTGCCACAAAAATACACTCAGACACACTACTGCCTCCAATATAGTAACATATAATTAATAAGAAATCCTATATACTTTCTTCTCTACACAATTTCCCAAGATCCATCTAAAAGAAAGAAATCGACATGTTCATAAAGCTTGAGATTATCACTAATGCAATTCAATAGGCATATGTGACAACACAAAATAGTTGATAAACAAATTTGCCCACTTTTTAGCACTTTTTGTGAGTTAAGAGAGGTCATTCAATTATATACCAATAATAAACATAATTTTTTTGAAATAAATATGAATCTGAAATTTCTCCCAAATCCCATCTTTAATCTCTTTTGGCACCATGAGCCAAGAAGGCCATGCCCCAGTAAGATGTCCTTTTATGTTCTCAGTAATAAAACGAACAATTATAGGATTAACAAAACTATTTTTTAAAAAACAATATTGATTTAATAATAATTTCATATAAAATGACGTAAACAATTGTATAAAATCAAAACAAATATTTGTCTTACATATGATTAGCCGGTTTAATAAATGTTCTACTCGCCTGATTGACTAGCACCTCAGTCCTACGGTTTGGGACTCTACCTTGAGTGGAAGAGGAACCTACATTAACCTCAACATCAACATCGGGAACTTCATGCTGAACAATGGTTTTCAGGATATCACCTCCATGCGAAGCCCTCGACTGCTGTTGTTGCATCTCCTAAAGCTTCCCCTAGACTTAGATTCTTTGTCTCATACCATATCTGTTTATCTAAAATAGATTTGTTAAGACAAATTGAATAACAAAAAATAGAGATAAAATCCTGATATGACCTCCTAAATATTTCATGTTTGAAGTTCTACACAACTTTTAAATGGGACAAACAAATAAATGAAACAAAAATAAATAAACACAAATATCATTAAAAAATAAATACAACATAAAATCATTAAGAAATAAATACACTATAAAATCATTAAAAAATAAATATACCACAAAAACCAAATCACACAAAAATTAGTCTATGCTATAAAATCAAAACCTACAAATACATAAGTCAAACAAATGTGTCACACCCCAACCTGCAGATCCGAGCACATGACAACTGCTGTGTGATCTAGAAGTACATGCGATCACCAACACGCGCCCCAAGATCCTGTAAGGCTATAATAATATTGCATCACATTAAGGGAATTCGATTTTCAAAATGCTTAAACTTAAAATATCCAATGAACAAGTTATCATTTAACATTTTAAAATATGAAATTCCAAAATATAAGTTTAAAAGTAAGAAACACATGTATATAAAATATTATACAAAAGAGTTTAGAAATGCCCTCTAAAGGATCTGTCTACAAGCCTCCAAAATACCCACAACTAGAATGGACCAATACCACAGTCGATCCCGAACAGCTCTTCCCTTCGGCTAGTTCTAGCTACTGATGAGGTGACTTTGTCTCCATAATTCCTCTGAAAAGAGATAAGAGGAGGGGTGAGTATGAAATACTTAGTGAGTGATGTACATGTTGAACAAAAATAAGATGTGTGGTAGACATATCAAATACGTATTTTAAATCATCATATCAGTCTCAAGATCATTCAACAATAAATTGATTTTCGAATCATCATGATTCAATCTCATATGTATCCAACTATTTCACATTTCCAAACATGGGGCAGCCAAAAATAATTATTCCCAACAAAGGTTTACCACAACGTAGGGTGGAACCGCCAAGGGTTTTAAAAATTTTCAATTTACAAACATCCTATCCCTTGGCATTGGCTACCGTGTCTCGTTGGTGGTGCAACCAACTTTCCCATGCCCTTCAAGCAACGTGTTATTCAACCATGAATGTGCCGTCGTGACCGGCCACATACCATGTCTATCAAGATTAACCCCACCACGTCACCCCGCCGAGTCGTACCATGACGGGAAATGACTAAACAACTTTTCGAGATTTAGGTTCTTCCCCTAGTAACCACACCGTGCATCATTTTATGAAAATTTAATAATCCATTCCATGTGTCATCAAATAAATAATTGTTCATCAATAACCAGTATCATAATATGCTTAACATCAGTAAATCAATATGACACATATATTCAGTCAAAACAATAGGATGCATAGGAATTTCAAACTCAATTTTTGGAGATATTTCACACACACTAAAATATTTAAAATCAACTTTCAAAAATTATTTAGAAAATCCAAATAAAACATTTTTCTTATTTAAGTGAAAACATGTAACCACTCAAAATACTAGAGATGATAATCACTCCCAGACGTCTTTGCAGCAAACGTCTTGCTTCATTCAGTTTTCGCCAACTCCTAAGGGACATTATCAAATGCTCACTATCATCAATGTCAATCATTTCAAGTGAACCCCAAACCCTAACATTCAATACCCAATCTTTCTCTTACCTTCGGTGACTTAAAATCCACCAAATCTATTTTATCAAATTTCAACATAAACTCTAAAGCCATGAAAGAGGAAAATAAACCCAAGTTAAGAATAAAAATATTACCTAAATTTTAGTCTTCGATTTCGCCTCAAGTCGAGTCACGATTAAACTCTAGGTTTTCTCTCACTAGAAAATCTCAAATCTCTCACTAGATCTTACTTTCTAGAGTTTAGATTGTGAGTTTCGGAGTTTTTAAAGTGTGGGTTTTCATGGTGTTTTGATTGACCTTTGCTAAAAGCAAAAAGAGAGGGAGAGATAGTGTATAAGCTGAGAGAGAGAGTGAGGGTAAAAGAAGAGGTGAAATTGGCATTCGTAGGTTCTAGAGCCTCAACTGTACTTTTTATTTACAACTCATCTTCCCTATTTACTTAATTACCCTCATTCTCTTCCCAACTTACACAAGTATCCAACATACCCCTTTTTTGGAAATTTGGTAGTCAACCCAATGGGTTTAAGTACTTGAAATATTATTTGTTGAGGGAGGAGTATTCGATGATAAGAGATACCGAATAGTGATTAAGTGTTATTGATGCTACAAGACTTAAATTTGCAAGGAAAATGAAAGGTGTACAAGGGGAATGCATTGATCGATGGGCTCTCTTTATTGACCGATGGGCTCTTAGTAATAAAGAATGACAAATGGGCAACCTAGAACCGGTGGGAGCAAGTCGAATTCTCCAACAACAATTTATCGAAAGGGGGAGACAAAATACTGATGATAGATAGTGGGTGGTTACCGAAGAGTGTTGAATTGGTAGTGCAAATTCAAGTACCAAATGGAAGTGAAAAATACAAGTTGAATTACGTAAGTGCCGAATGGATGAAGGGATCGATGGAAATGCTCAATGCTCGGTTGGAAAGTGCCAAATGGGTGTTCGGTCAAAATTGAAGAAGACCGAAGGGCATATGGACTGAAGTGATTGAAGAGCAAATTGGAGGGAATGTACTGTGCCGATGGGATGATATAGAATTTCCAAATTCAAGTGTCCAACAAGCCGAAGAGATGTATGGAAGCCTTAAATCCTCATCCAACCAATGGCATGCATGCCACCAATGGGAAATTTGGAAAGTGAAATATGCTATGCCTTCAATTCATATGCAACCGATCACCGATGGGAAAGTTGGAAGGTGCAAATATGTACCGATGGAGAATTTGAGAAATTTAAAAAGTAGCACTAACAAGTTCAATTTTCAAGGATCACATGTACCGAAGGGAAAACGGTAATGCAAAGAAATTGAATTCTTAAGTCAATAAGTACAGGAAGGCAAAATGACCAAAGAAAAATGATAAGTTCAAAATTGAATCCTCAATAACCGAATAAGACACCGAAGGAGGCAAAGGCAACTTCTCAATGTTCGGTCAATGAAATGGCAAATTCTGTTCTGTCAATGCTCACCGATGAGGCCCAACCGACAAGTTCCACATCCAAATGTTCTAATACTGACATATTTATGAAAATGAGTCCAATAATATACCGATAGGATTTTCACTTATAAAATAATAGATGATCACCTCTAACTACAGATAAGGAAATCAAAATCTAAAAAACTGTTCAACCGAACACTAAAACTCTGCTGAATAGCAAACATTTAAAATCCACCAAGTATCGATCACCGAACGCTCAAGTAACCGATGGCTCTGGTGATCCGGACTCTAATGATCGGTTACGTAAAAATTTAAAGTCTGTCTACCAAATGTCCAAAGGAGTTCCTGAATAAACCAAGGAATAGAAATTCATATTTATATTAAAAATTAACTACTCTTCTGAAATATTTACAAAATGTAAAAATTTTCAAATAATCCATTTAGAGTACATTTTTACAAATCCGGACAGTTCAATGTTACAAAATATCTAATCATTTCATGTCATCATCACCACCATCAGAATCAAATTATTCATTTTGCTTTGTTCCTGAAGAATCAAACTCTTCTTCTTCTTCTTTTTCCTCTTCCTCTTCTTCTTCTTCAACATCCACTAACAAATTAAAGTGGTTGTCTTCTTCTTCGAGTACTTCATTTGGATTTACCTCTTCCATATCACCAACAATTAAAATTCTAGAATCATTAAGTTCAGTTGTGTGGTCAATAACTATAGAAATCGATGGTTCATCTTTTTGATAAAAGCTTTCAGCTACAATCGAAAGCGTAACACTATCATTGGCTGACCCTCGAGCATTAGTTTTACATGCAATCCACCAATCATTTCGCTCTCTCTTCTTAGAAGGGAATGATTTGTAGTAAACTTGTTGTGCTTATGTTGCCAATACAAAAGAGTCATTAGAATGCAATCTTGATTTATGATTAACTTCAATAAGACCATGATGACGATGCAGCTTAACTCCTTTCTCAGTATCATACCAAATGCACTTAAATAACACTAGCCTATTACCAACTCCAAAGTACTCCAATTCTATGATATCAATCAACATGCCATAGAAATCACGTTCAAAATTATTGTAGCAACTCCTTTTTTGCTATTCATTGTAGATTTATCCTGCCCATACTCATGTGTGTGAAACTTGAAACCGTTCACAAAATATCCCTTGTAACATTTCACTAAACGTGATGACTCTTGTGCTATATCCCTTACATTTTTATTTATAGAATTTCTCTCATCTGTTACCTATTAATAAAAGAAAGAAATACAACATATTTAGATAAAATAATGATATACATATATTTTGAAATTAGTCAATAATTGTAAAGAGAATGCCTTACTTACAAATCGCCTCAACCAACTTTCAAATTCTTGTTCACGTCTTTTCTCTCGTTGCTCATCTGTAATATTTGAATTTTGTTGTCTAACAACATCATCAAATATCCTACTCAAAACAACGATGTAACATGTCATTAACTTATTCCAATTGATGTAAAAAGTAATCAGTTATCAAGATACTTACTCTATAAATTCATTGAGCTCAATACAATTCAATAACACATATATCTCTATAGCCTTGTATTCTGATTCACAGAGAAATCTCCGATGACATTCCCTAATTGCTCGACCAGAGAGAAAAAATATTGATAATCTTTCTATAGATTAAACACTACCCCATCATCATTTCGAGAAACTCGGTTCAACTTTATTTCAATATGCAGTTCAAAATAAAAGGAAAAAATATTGAAATCTCTTCAATAATATAGTCTTCACATATAGAACCTTCAGCGCATGCTCGATTTCGCACTTTCTTCTTTAATTGAAACATACACCTAAAAATTAATTCACTATATTCAAATCTCGCCTTAACGTTGTTCTTGTTTATTTCTTTAACATCCATAGCAGTGTTAAAGAAATTATTAAATATATTTTTCTCAATATACATCACATCCAAGTTATGGCGAATAAGAAATGTTTTCCAATAAGACAACCTCCAAAATATATATTTTTTTCCATCCAGTTGTGTTCAACCCCAAAGTCTTGAATAGTCTTTTTACCACATTTTCTGTTGAAAATAATATCAGGAAGACATGATACTCGATAAAACATCTCTTCGCTAGATAGTCAAGGAGGAGGCTTATCAATCTCAACTTTTCTTTTTCAAAATTTATTCTTTTGCTTTCAATACGGATGATCAATAGAAAAAAATTGACGATGACAATCAAAAAATGAAGTTTTTCAATCATTAGCAAGAACAAAAGACTTCGTGTGCTCCAAGCAATAAGGACATACTAACTTTCCAGTGCTACATCCAGACAACATCGCATAAATAGAAAAGTTACTTATTGTCAATAAAAGTGCTGCCCTCATTTGAAAGTTTTGCTTTCTTGAAATATCATAAGTTTTAACACCATCACTCCATACCATTTTCAATTCTTCATTTAAAGGTCTAAAAAAAAACATCAATATGCTTATTCGGATAGTTTGGGTCTGGGATAATCAGACTCAGAAAAATGAAAAACTGCTTCATATATGTACGTAGGAGGCAAATTATATAAAGTGATAAATATTGGCCAACAAGAGTAAGGAATGGTTGATTGAACAAAATGGGTTAAATCCATCTGTGCATAACCCTAAGCACATATTTCGAGATTTAGAGGTGAAGGATGGATGAGTGCAATCAAAATGCTCCCATGTTTCACTATAGGTCAGGTGTGTAACAACTTCATCGTCACTACACTGATTTCTAGAATGCCATGTCATGTGCTCTGATGTAGTTCTTGGCATGTAAAGCCTTTGAAGTCTTGGTGTTAGAGGCATATTAGAGGCAAGTATCGTAATACCTTGTTTTGTACTTTCTTTCATCTTCTACTACTTACATTTCTTATTTTATATTGAAGATGACCACATACCACACATTCGGTTTTATCCCGATTTTCTTGATAATATAAAATGCAACAATTTTCACAAATATCAATCTTTTCATAATCAAGTCCAAGTTTTTTCTACAGTTTCTTTACTCCGTAGAAATTGTTTGTCAACTTTGAATCTTCGGGTAATATAGTTTGTATAATCCCATTGATGCGATCATAACAAGTCTCACTCATGTTGAACTCTGACTTGCAATTTAACAATTGTGATATAACTGATAACATTGTCTGCATTTTGCATCCATTCCATAATGGTTCTTCAGCATTTTTCAACAACTCATAAAATAATACTGTATCTGGATTAGGTGGCTCAGTATTGTCAACATTCATGTGATCAAAATTATAATTCCAATCACATTGAGGGCCTAATGCATCCACAACCATTCATCTATATGGAGCCTCAACATCCTCCCTACGTTTAGATGATTATTCTTCAATTGATTATCTATTTCTGACTTCTCCATGAGAAACCCATATGGTATAACCATTAACAAACCCTCTTGAGAACAAATGCACTACGACATCATCTCGATTATAAAATTTATGATTCCGACAGTTATGGCAAGGACATCTAATCTTGAATCCATCTATAAACTTATGTTGAGAACAAAAATATAAACCCCCAACACCCCCCCAAAAAATATATTTTTCACCCCCCCCCTTTAAAAAAAAAAAACACCCCCAAATAATTTAAAAACCCCCCTATTTAGAAAAAAACATAAAAAAAATAATAAATGTAATATATTAAAATTATAAAAAAACAAAAAACCCCACAAAAAAAATTTTTTAAAAAACCACAAAAAAAAAAAAAAAAAAACCAAAAAAAAAAAAAAAAACCCCCTTTTTTATGAAAAAAAAAAAAAAAAAATAATAAATGTAATATATTAAAATTATAAAAAGAAATAAATTTAAAATAATTTTAATATTACCAAACTAAATATTACTGAGAATAGATGCAAAACAATACTACTAGGATTGAAAATTTCTTTGAGTCAACTTTTAATAATGAGGTTCAAAACAATTAGAAGAGGTTCTCCAAACGGTGCATGTAAAAGTATAGCGGAGGAATCAGTCAGACAGGTCTCAATCCTATTGGAGAATTGGTATAAACTAAAGAGGTCATTGGAAACAAGAATCCCATTATATATCAATAAAATGACTATAATAAGAGTGAGAATAACCCCCTACTATCTACATAACATGCATTATGCATAATGTTAACATCACTAAGCACAAGACCAAAAATAATGAAAACACAAAGGGGATGCCAAAGCAGAATGTCTCATTCTGAAAACGAAAGCTGATATTTGACAGAAATTTAATTATAACATATTAAAAAGGCACATGCTTCATAGGGTTCAAAACAAGGTTTTGCATAAGCCGCATACCTCTTCACGTAAAAAGCCAAGCACCAAAGCATAAACCTCAAAATAGTCCACTTGCAAAAATAATGCACGACTGGTTAGTTATAGAATATTTTTATTATATTTGCATGAGTTTGTTTACATGTGAATAAATAGTAATATTATAAAAATTTAAATAAAGATTTATTTTAACAACTTTAACAAATAACTCTTAACCGATGTAGTACATGATTAGTAAAATGATACGACATAATAAATTATCATAGCATTTAAATAATTTGAAAGGTAAACAGAGAGAATAGAGCTAGTAAAAAGTATATAAATGCACAAAATATTTTGTATAGTGTGACAAAATTTGATGCACAAATAAGTTTTTGAGATGAAAACATGCCCCAATGTAGTACATGATTTAATTCCCTTGAAGCTTCCAAAAGAGGCAAATTTTGAACTAAATAATACTCAAAGCTTTCCAAAAGGGATTATAATTTAGAGGAAGTGATACTAATGTTGAAAAGATGACTTACTATCATTCTGTAAACCTGGGGCTAGGACGAGAATACTTCATATATCCATCCCAAGGCACCTTCTTATGACTTGCTTAAGCAGCGATGATGTCTCTTACCGTACCAAAAGAGTTTAATTCTCCTGCCAATGAGAAGTTTTGAAACGACCTTCTCTTTTTCAGTATTTAAAATTTTAACATTACCATTTATATTCCCAGCATGGTAAATATTTACCTCTCTGCAAATTCAATTGGAGTTTCTCCTGGCCTAAGAGTTTGGGTTTCAAGTACCAAACATCACAAACGACAGCCCATGATGTCAAAAGCTGTAGGAGATGCGCTTAGAAGGATTGCCTGGAAATAAGAAACAACCACCACCATCATAAGCCAATCAGCCATTGAGTATTCGTGAAAGTTCATATTATGAAATCAGGAACTTCAAGGCTCATGAAACCAAAATAAAATTTCACCAAAGACGAACCCTCAAATCAGGCATTTTTATTCATTTCTTGAATAGATCTAAGACCTAAAAACTAACTCCATTTTTTTTCTAAACTTACCGGACATTACACTGTTTGCATCGAAGTAAATTATGGTGGGTAAGATCAAAGACAGATTGCAGGGAGGAAAGACGAGAGAGTTGAGCCAAGTCATAGGACCAATCATTCTTTACACAAACCCTAATCTAAGAGAGAGAGAGAGATGCTCGTGTGCAGAAATAGAGTAGTAATCAGGAAACCTAATCAGGAATTTTGCACAATAGAGTAGTAAATTGCTCGTGTGTAAACAAACCCTAATCTAAGAGAGAGAGAAATTTGGGTTGTTGAGTTCGACTCAACCATTCTTCGCATAAACCCTAATCAGAGACAGAGATAGAGACAAAGAGACAAACCTGAATGGAGGGTCGACGGTGATGGCGATGAGATTGGAAATTGTACTTCCTCGATATCCCTTTTGACGAGAGACGGTGACGAACTAACACAAGCTAGGAGGGAAGAGTGAGGGAAGGGAGAGAGAGTCGCGAGGGAAGGGAGAGGGATTTTGCGAAAACATTATTCTCTTTCCCTTTTTTTAAACCCTAGACAAATACCAATGGATTAGCGACGAATAAACATCCATCACTAAATTCCGTTGCTAATCTCTCGTTAAATAATACTATTTCTTTCATTTGCGATGGATTAGTCACAGATATATTCCGTTACTAATTTCCGTTGCTATTTCATCACAAAAATGATTAATAATAATTTTATTGGGAGTATATTTCGATCGATTAGTGACCGATTAGTGACGGAAACTGTCCGTTACTAATTCTATCGCTAATCCGTCACTAATCTTTTGTAAAAATGTTTCACGAAATAATAATTACTTTCGTCCTTGTTTTACCGATGAAATTAGTGATGAATTATTTCCGTCGCTAAATCCGTCATCAATCTCTTATTAATTTTATCTTCTTTAAATTTGTAACTTCTGACGTTAATATGTCTCAATTTTGTCACTATTTATGATATTCATCACTAATTTCCGTTGCTGATATCCTGTTTTCTTATAGTGTGTGAGATGGTTAGTAAGTAAGTGTGTTATCAATCCCACTTTGGATTGAGATCTCACCTAACAGATCAATCTTTTGGGTTGAGTTCTCTAATTAGGTTTCAATCCATCACGTAAGCATAAAACAAATTAGTATTAGAACTAGTCTAACAAAGAAGAGATTTACCTGGAAGAGGACTACCTAATACTTGATCAGGGTTAGAATGAGAGCTGTCGAGAGAGGAAAAGGGTTACTTGGTGTCATCAAAAGGTCCAGAGTGAGAGCCGTCAAGAGGGAAAAGGGCTACCAATACCATAAAAAGTCCAGAGTGAGAGTCATTCAAAAGGGAAAAGAGTTACCTGATGCCATAAAAAAAGTTCAAAGTGAGAGTCATCTGTGGACGTTTAACTTCTCAAGGGGTGGGCAATGTTATGAATCTCACATTGGATCCACAAAAATTACAAAATAGTATTTAAATTCAACAAACTCTCTCACCTAAGAGATCAATCTTTTGGACTGTATTATCCTATTGGGTTTGAATCTATCATGTGGGTCCATAACAAGGTGTGCCGTGGTGAAGAGACACTTGGGAGTGGTGATCGCTAAGGAAATTGAATATTTGGGATTCTAGCAATATTACGGGTCTCGAAGCTACAAGATGCCGAGGAATCTCCTTACTAATTTTGGAAGGATAGATCACATATTGAACAAAATTTCTGAGGTCGTCTGAAAAACAACTGATACAATGAAAGTAGCATATAAAAGAGCAACCTAAGGAAGAAAAGAGGAGAATCATCAGTCAGACTAACACTTTAGCTCACTGCTATTTACTGTTTTAATAGCTTAGTGCCAATTTAGTGTAGTTTTAGCTTGCTTTCTATTATTAAGCCATAGTTCCAGTTTGGTGCGAAGTTTATCCATTTATTTGAATCGGGGCATTCCTAATTGAATTCAAGTCTTGCTTTCGTAATCTTTCTCAGGTAATAAGAATTTTCACTTTCCCATATTGATCTAATTGACTACAAACGAGGAGCTTTCTTTAGTTGGCAACGAAAGCTCATTGCTGAGAAGTGACTTCCCTTCTCTACTCAATTGCCTGAAGCAAGAGGAAATCATCCAAAGAGCGTTATTGTCGAATCACCCGATGCAATTGACCAAGAAACACCAACCCTTAACAAAATAATATATAAATTCATCAGAGCACCACTCACTGTTGGGCCTGCCTTGTACCTCCAAACACTTGGCAATTGCCCATCAGGTAGTCAGAATGTGTTACTCCTTGCTTTTATCAGCACAATTTCGCTGTTTCCTAATTTTGCAACTTTAATTAATCTTTGAGGGCTGTATATACAGGACACCGTTAAAGAAAAGAGAGCTTCATCTAAGATTTCCTACTTCTTTTTGTAATAATGGAGCGTTGCCACCCAGTGTAACATTCTTTGATCCGTGTATTAAATCAAGAAAATTCCTTATGCTGCTGACAAGCACACATTGGGTGTTGAAAATAAGATAAATTGCAAGGTACTTTCCCGACATAAGAGAGATCTCAAGTCTTGAAGGTCTTATGCAATCATCCTGTTCAACGCAACTCAAACTCTTCAAGGTCCAAGATCAAACTCAATTGATGGTCCAATCTGAGCCCAAGAGAGAGCCCAAAATACAAACCAAGAAATGTCCAAAGTTTGCCTCGGCAATGTTAGAATATTTGGTTGATCTCCTCTCTTATGTTAAAATATTTGAGTGGTCAATCATTATATATTTTGTTGATTTAGTCAATTATTAAAAATAATTTATTCAATCATTATATATTATTTGGATGATTTAGTTGATAATTGATTTAGTTAATCATTTTTGTTTAGAAAACTGATTTTATTTCATTTCCTTTTCTTATTTTCAGTAGTTGATATTTTCTTATTTTTAGTAAAACATTTATATCTTTTTTTTTCTTTTAATTAGAAGCGTATATATGTAAGTGTTATATGATTCTCAAAAATATACATAGAAAAGGAGTAAATTCAATTTTCATTTTTCTCGTGTTAGCAATCTCTCATCTCTCGTATAAAGGGCAATTGTCCCTTTTCTTTTACAAATATTTTCTTTCAACAATTAAAATAAGAATTCTCTTGTCTTCTTTGGATATTCTTACTCCAAGATATTCAAAATTTCAAAAGTGGATAGGGTTGCACCTACTTAAGTAGAAGCTGAACAAAAAATGACATCCAGGGAAAATAATTAATTATCTGAACCAATGAATACGTCACCATTTTTAACTTACAGAAATTGTCATTATTTGTATTAGAAAGTATACAAGCAATTGCCTACAATAATTGAGGATTCTTTTATTTGCTTAAAGCAATAGTGATACATTAAAAGCTTCTCAACTGGCCTGCTTGGTTTCCCCTTGGTCCCCTTCAGCAGAAGCATGTCTAATGGAAGAGGGTCTTGAGCCGAGGAGAAAGCCATGACATATTTTCCAATAAGCCTTCAAATAAGTTGGTATTTGGGATCCTCCCCTCTCTGTGTTTTATATCCCAGAAAGGAGAGATGGGATCCTCTCTCATTTCTCTAGAAATAATATTGTCCTACAGATTTTTCAAAAAGCAGAAAATAATTATACTGCATCACATGAAATAGCAAGCACACGATGCAAAAGTGCGAATGAAACCGGGAAAGGAGGCAAAGATGTAATGGGACATACCTTCATTGAGTAGCAGAACAAATTTCTTACTATCATAATAAGCAAAAAGAAGAATATATGAAATAGAGTAAGTCTATGGGAGATAGAAGAGAAACTTACTGAGAGTATCTCTTTGGATCAAAATATAAAGTTGGCAAATAGCTTATCCGACCAAAATGAGCGACTTGGGTTTTCAAGCGTCCTTTCTTCTTTCTCGTTTTCTTCTTGAATTTAATAAAGAGTTTTTGATTTCCAGAAAAACTAAGGACCATTGCTACAAAAAGAGGAACCAGTGAGTTTCTGCTTCAAAAGAGAGAAAGAATGTATGAGGATGAGTGCTGAGTGCTGAGAAAGTACCTCCATATAAAGTTCATTGCAACTGGATTAGATTTAATTGGACATTCTCCATTCCCACCAACCCCACCAACCCCCAAGTGTTAAAGGGTTGAGATCAGATTCAGAGTATGTAAAATACGAAAGGTGGCAGCTAAAAGGTAAAAGAAAATCGGAGGTTAGATGGAATACAATGTATCAAAACTATTATTACATTCTTTATTTAGGATATTTAACAATTATTAATCAATAATGTTCAACGATTATTAGAATATTTAATGGTAATCAACGGTCGCTATTTATTTACAAAAATAATAAAATAATTAATAATTATTTTAAAATAACACAAAAACTAATAATTATGCCCTTTTAGGTTACCCAGATTTCATTAAGGGAACTTTCAAAAAATAAAAAATAAAAAAAAAAATTCGTCAAAGTTAAAGATATTTTTATTTATCAGATTTGGTTTAATTTTGCTTTGAGGATGACTACTAATTAAATCAATCGTAAGTGAGAATGTTTTTCTTATACTAACCAAATTATGAGTTATGGCGGTGGTTCTTGGAACGAAGTCAGACTTCTCGAATGATTTTTCCTCATTTGCAGCACAAAAGAGAAATTTTGTTAACCAAATTATATAAAGTTGCAACAAAAATTATTCTTCGGAGTCAACATGGATAAACTTCATTAATAGCCACACTTCCACATAAAACGGGCAAAATAATTAGAGAAAATGTTCCTCTTTTGTGTTGTTTAACCATCATTATTAGAGAGTGTATTCCAGTTGAGTCAAATCTAGAATACCCGTATGATCAAACTCGGTAATAGTTTGGCAGAGTTTATTTTTAGTCTTTCTTCTCCTTATAAGAAGAAATAAAAATTAAGAATTTTTAAAATAAAGTTAAAATCTGTTTGATAATTTTATTTTTAAAAACAAACTTATTTTATAGTTTTTAAATATAATAAAAATTAAAAATTAAAAATTAAAGAAAAAGAGAAGACATAAGTGTAAATGAATTTATCATATGGACATATTTAAAATTTTATATCCTTCAAGTAAGGATATAAACAAAATAAAAAATAAAAAGCTGGATTTAAGAAAAAAAAAAAAAAAGGAGAAGCAAAAGCTCCTGTAAGGTGCTTTTGCTAAAGTTCTATTTCCTCCATTAAAAAAAAAAAAAAAAAAAAAAACTTCTTTTTTTTAAAAGATTCTCTAAAATAGTGTTTAGTAGGACTTTTCCTTAAAAGGAGAAGAGAAACTGAGAAAAAGCTATACCAAATGAGTACTCGATCTTGAACTTTTTAATAGTACTCGAATTTGAACTCGAATTCAATAAGTAGTAATAATATGATTCGAACTCGATTCATTTATAAATATGAATATTTATATAATATATTAATATATTCCACTCAACTTAATTTTTATATTATAATAATATATAAATATATATAATATATATTAACATATGTTATCAATCTAATAGATAAGTTTTTGAATCTAAAATTCTGTTATTCGAACTGATTCGATCAAAATCAAATCGAGTTAACCTTTTAACCGAGTGGTTCGCAAGTGACTCGAACTCGACTCGGTTTGCATAACAATCCTAATCTATTATTGATGGTTGCTACTATTTAGTAGGCATTTAGAGAGAGTTTAGTAAAATAAAGTTTACTGCCGGTTATCAAAATTTCTAACAATTTCTTTACATTTTATTTATTCACTCCAATTGGGATGAGCAGCAACTTCTTATTAGCTTTATTACAAGATTTAAGGAAACAACATCAATGAAGAGCTTGATCATAGGATCAAGATTTGATTTTATATATCTTCTTTCCTTTTTGGTTGTCTTTTAGTTGTTTAATTGACTTTCTCATTTTTAGTTGATCCTCTTTCCATTTTTATTATTTAATTGACTCTTTTGTATTCCATAAATATGTATACTAGTTTTGTATATATACCTATGTATCAAACAATGTAATCAATGGAAAATTAATTTCCCTTCAAATCAAACCTTATTATGGTATCAGAGCAAGTCTTCGACTTGTAAAACCTAGCCTTTTCATTCTTCTTCGATAATATCAAATCCAATGGCTCTTGAAATAGATCCAACTTCACCATACTTCTTACACCATTCAGATAATCCAAGTACCATGTTAGTTTCCCAACCATTGATTGGAGACAACTATCCAACTTGGTGTCATGCCATTACCATGACTTTTGAGGCAAAGAACAAATTAGGATTCTTAGATGGGTCGATTGTGAAACCAGAACCAGGTTCACCCATTTTCACCATTTGGAGTCGTTGCAATAGTATGTCATTATCTTGGCTTCTCAATGCAGTCAGCAAAGAAATTGCAAGCAGCGTCATCTTTATGGAAACAGCCCATGATGTATGGCATGACCTTCGAGATCGCTTCTCTCAACAAAATGTCCCACGGATATTTGAAATCCAGCGAGCCATCGTCAATCATTTTCAGCAAAATAACTCCATTGCTGCTTACTATACTGGTCTGAAGGCATTATGGAATGAACTCAATATTTACAACTCATCCTCTATATGTATTTGTGGTGCTGCTCAAGAACTCACAAAATTCCAGTAGCGTGATCGTCTTATCAAATTTTTGATGGGTTTGAATGATACATATGTATCCGTAAGAAGTCAAATATTACTCGTGAATGCTCTTTCATCTATCACTCAAGCGTATGCACTTGTGCAACAAGAAGAACGACAAAGGTCAGCACTTATGACTAATCCTATACCGGACCAATCTGCGTTCGTGGCTCACCATGAAAGACAAAATTCTTCTTCTACATGACAAGAAAAATCAAAATATCATAAACACTGTAATTATTGTGAAAGGGATGGACATATAGAAAAGTGGTGCCGCAAGAAACAAACTGATATGCGTTCTGCTACGTCCAACCAGCCGAAAAAGGATCAATCTCGACGTGAGCAAAATTATGCACCAAATCATAATCGACCAATTGCAACTGTTGCAGATAGTGTTCCATTTTCTTCTCATAGCTTGCCTTTCATTGAGGAACAAGTACAGCAACTCCTCTTCTTAATTCAATCAAATAACACCACCTCTCTTCATCCTTTAGCTAATTTGGCAAGTATGGTTTCTTATTTTTCTTCTCATTACGATGACACTTGGGTAATTGACTCTGGATGCAGTGATCATATGACTCACAATCTAAATTCCTTACATGATGCCTCTTGTCATAACAGCCAACCTGTCAAACTCCCAAATGGTAGCATTGTTCCAGTAACTCACTTAGGTTCCATTAAATTTTCATCAGATTTTTCATTAGACAATGTTTTGTATATCCCTTCTTTTAAGTTTAACCTCCTATCTATAAGCAAAATCACAAAATCTCTTAATTGTTCTGTCACTTTTTTCTCAGATTGTTGTGTTTTTTAGGACCTGAAAACGAAAAGGATGATTGGATTGGGCAGAGAACGTGATGGTCTTTACTACCTTAATTTAAAATTCAACCACCCTACCTCCTTGTTATCCATTAGTGCAAAGGACAAACAAGACTTATGGCATTGCCGTCTTGGTCATCCCAATTCAAGTATTTCACTTATGTTTTCTCGTTTAGATCCCGGTATCAATTTTTTATCTCAATGCACTTGTATGGTTTGCCCTTTAGCAAAACAATCACGACTTCCTTTTTCACATGGTTCTATTTCTTCTAAATCATGTTTTGATTTAATTCATGTTGATATTTGGGGACCATATTCTACTCCCACTATTACTGGGGCACGTTATTTTCTCACAATAGTGGATGATTTTTCACGCACTACCTGGACATATTTGATGCGTTTTAAATTCCAAGCCTTTACCCATTTACGTCATTTTTTTTCCATGGTTAAAACACAATTTGATACCTCCGTTCGTCAAGTGCGTAGTGACAATGCACTTGAATTTTTTAATCACGATATCAATGAATTTTTTAAATCTTTTGGTGTCCTTCATCAACATAGTTGTGTTTACACACCCCAACAAAATGAGGTTGTTGAACGTAAACACCGTTATCTACTAAATGTTGCATAAGCCTTGCGATTCCAAGCTAATTTACCTTTAACATTTTGGGGTAAATGTATTCTTACTGCAACTTATCTTATAAACAGAACCCCTACAGCCGTTCTTCATGGTAAAACCCCTTTTGACTTTTTATTCAATAAAATACCTACATATCACCACTTACGTGTTTTCAGTTGTTTGGTTTTTGGTCGAAAATAATCACCCCAAACATAAATTTGATTCACGTGCTTTACCAGGTATATTTCTTGGTTACCCATATGGCCAAAAGGGATTTAAAATTTTTGATATTAAATCTCAAACAATTTATGTGAGTATGGATGTCGTGTTTCATGAAAATATTTTTCCATGCAAATTGCAAGTGCCAATTGATACTACCACTACCCATGTTCTCTCCCTTCCATTAACTGATACCAGTGACTCAACTTATCTACCTACAAATTTCAATGTTGAATCCACCACTACAAATTCCATAGTATTCCTTCGTCGTTCACAACGAGTGACTCGTCCTCCAACAAAATACCAAGACTATCATTACTCTCAAGCTCAACATCAATCATCTTCAACCTTTTCAGGTACTCCATATCCTTTGGAAGATTATCTTTCTTTCCATCGTTTCCCTCGTAGACACTGTGCCTTTCTTGGAGCCCTAACCTCTATTGCAGAACCTAAAACGTTCACCCAAACTATACGAGTACCTTAGTGGCAAGAAGCTATGAAAACAGAATTGAATGCCCTTGAAGCAACAGATACATGGTCCATTATGCCTCTCCCGCCGACGAAGAAACCCATTGGATATAAATGGGTTTATAAAATCAAAAGGCATTCTGATGGTAGCATTAAACGCTACAAGGCACATTTGGTGGCCAAAGGATATACTCAAATTGAAGGGGTAGATTATCATGACACATTTGCTCCGGTAGCAAAATTGGTGACTGTCTGAGTCCTTTTAGCCATTGCTGCTATTCAACGTTGGCCTCTTTATCAGTTTGATGTGCAAAACGCCTTCTTACATGGTCCATTGCAAGAGGAAGTCTATATGTGTTTACCCCCGGGCCATCCACAACAGGGGGAGAAATATCTAGTCTGCAAACTTAATAAGCCTTTATATGGCTTGAAGCAAGCTGGAAGAAATTGGTTTACTACATTTTCTGCTGCCTTATTAGAAGTCGGTTTCACAAAGTCACATGCTGACAATTCTTTATTTTGTCTCCATCGTGGGTCGTCCTCTATTTTTCTCTTGGTTTATGTGGATGATATCGTCATGACTGGAAATGACCCAAAACTTTTATCACAAATCAAGGTCTTCTTATTACAACGCTTTCGCATCAAGGAACTAGGTTCCCTTAAGTATTTTCTTGGTATTGAGGTAGCTAGATCTTCTCATGGCATCTACCTATCACAACACAAATATGTCATAGATCTTCTTGCAGATTCTGGCCTCAGTGGTGCTCGTATTGCTCATACACCTATGGAGCAAAATCTCAAACTTACAGATTCTATTGGTGATTTGTTAGAAGATCCCTCCTCTTATCGTCGCTTAGTTGAACATCTCATTTATTTGACTATTACTCGACCTGATATTACATTCGTTGTTAATGTTCTTAGCCAGTTTATGCATCAACCTCGTCAACCACACTTAGATGCTGCTCATCGGCTGCTTCGCTATTTAAAGAAAACTCCAGGTCAAGGGATTCTATTATCTTCTTCTAGTCCAATAGAGCTTATTGCTTTTTCAGATTCTGATTGGGCAGGCTGTCCTCAAACTTGTCGATCAACCACAGGATACTGCATTTTCCTTGGTCATAGTTTGATATCTTGGAAAAGTAAAAGGCAACAAACTATATCACATTCGTCGGCTGAGACCGAATATCGTGCCATAGCTACCACTACACGGGAAATCATTTGGCTTCAATCATTACTTAGTGATCTTGACTTTTCTTTAACATCTGTCACTCCTCTATATTGTGACAATCAAGCAGCACGCCATATTGTTGCTAATCCAGTCTTCCATGAGGGTACCAAGCATCTTGAAATTGATTGTCACATTGTTCATGAAAAGTCTAAAGCTGTGATCATTCAACCTCTTGCTATCTCTACTACAAACCAGCCGACTGACATTCTTACCAAAGCATTAAGCAATGATCAGTTTTTTGTTTCTTCAAAGCAAGCTAGGCATTACTGACCTCCATGCACCAGCTTGAGGGGGAGTATTACAAGATTTAAGGAAACAACATCAATGAAGAGCTTGATCATAGGATCAAGATTTGATTTTATATATCTTCTTTCCTTTTTGGTTGTCTTTTAGTTGTTTAATTGACTTTCTTATTTTTAGTTTATTCTCTTTCCCTTTTTATTACTTAATTGACTTTTTTATATTCCATAAATATGTATACTAGTTTTGTATATATACCTATGTATCAAACAATGTAATCACTGGAAAATTAATTTCCATTCAAATCAAACCTTATCAAGCTTGATGGCTATAATAAATTATTATTAAAAAATAGTTATATAAGACGAACTATGCAACTACAAAGAAAGTAAATCGTAGTCAAATATAGCAAAACGTTAATATAATTTTGGTAACGCAATTTTCACATAATATTCATACAATATTCACTATTAACGTAACACAATACTCACTGTATATGAATAAAAATTTTAAGAGTATATTCATTTGTATAGAGTACAACATATTCACTGTATATACTGCTAGTAGGATTAGAGATCGGTCAATATCTACACAATTTTATAGTTTATTCTACACTAAATTATATATAATATTTCTGAATTAATACAATATTAACTACTATACTAATGAGATTACCAAAAGCCATTTTTTTCCTGGAAAGAGAAATCTCATGGTTGTGTGAAGAATTCTTGAATAGGGTGAAGTTGTCCTCACCTTGTGGGGGTAAACTAGGGATGGCGATGACATCAAAGATTTTTGGGCTTCACTGAAGGGAAAGATGAACTCATTGATACCAGTCGGCTAAAAAGCAATAAAGCCATGTGGCAATGGTAACTCTTGAGGAATGTTGTATTGATTCAGGTTGATCAGGTCATAAATTCTCCAACCGATGCTAATAGTCTTTCTTTGCATCCTATACTTGGTCGATCTAACTTATGTAAACATCATGTATGTTGAGCTAAGTCCTAATGTTGTTAGTGACAAACGTCAACAAACAACACCTTTGCCGTCGATTGGTGTAGTTAAAATGTCGGGAATATGTGCAGTTTTCCCAACATTTGTTTAGAAATGTCGAGAAAAGGTCAAAAGCCATTTTTTTCTCCTAGAAAAAGAAATCACAAGGTTGTGTGAAGAATGCTAGGGTAGACTAGCGATAGTGAAGACATCTAAGATTTTTGGGCTCATCATGCTGAATCGAAACATGAACTCATTGATACCAGTCAGCTAAAAAGCAATTAAGTCATGTAGCAATGGTAACTCTTGAGGAATGTTGTACTGATTCAGCTCGATCAGGTCATAAATTCCCCAATGGACACTCATAGTCTTCCTTTGCATCATATACTTTGTCATTCTAACTAATGTAAACATCTTGTATGTTGAGTTAAGCCCACTACGAGAAAATAGGGCTAGCCAAAAGTTGTCATTAAAGCACTAAAAGTCTTCACTAAAAGGTTTTAATGATGACTTTTGATTCGACACTATTTCGTTGTTAAATCATTGTCATAAAAGGATTCAATAGTGACAAATTTCAAAATTGTCACCATAGATACCATATAGTGATAAGATTATCTATTGTCATTAAAATAGCGATGACATAATGTTGTCACTAATTGTAACCCAAAATTGTTATAGTATCGATCTATGTTGTTACAAAACATGACAAACTATAGAGCATTTGTGATAACATTTTCTTATGACAAAAGTGATAAACGTTCTAGTCGTCATTAAAGGTAGTATTAGTGATGACATTTTGTCATCATTGATATAGTGATGACATGATGTTGTCACTGAACATGATAAACTAAGGATCATTTGTGACAATATCTTATTGTGGATACAGTGACAATATTAGTAGTTTTCATTAAATGAACCATATAGTGACGAATTTTTTGTCGTCACTATTTTTAGTGACAATAGGATATTGTTGCTAAACATGATAAATCACTCAGTATTTGTGATTATTTCTCTTTGTAATTACAATGACAACTACTGAATGTCATTATTAAAGGTATCATATAGTAACAAATTTTTTGTTTTCACTGATTCGGTGACCACATGACTTTATTGTTGAAGATGGTAAACCATGAACCACTTGTGAGTTGTTATGACAATGGTGACAATCGTCATTAAAAGTACCATATAATGACAACGTTTTTTTCATCACTGATTAAGTTTTAATTTTTTATATTATTTTATTCCTATTATTATTATATTTATATAAACTAAAAATTATAATATATATTTATCAATGTACATTTGATATAGAAATATCTAAAATTATCTCCACGCATACAAAATGAAAACTCATCAATATGAATATATATATATATACATATATTTATAAATACCAAATATTCAAATTCATATCTATACAAAGTTTAGGCAAACTTATGAAAGCAAAAGATCCATGCTTTATATAATATAAAAAAGCAAAGATTTAAAATTGACTTTGTCACGCCCCAACTCGTGGGTCCTAACACGCTACAACTGACGTGCTATCTTGAAACACATGTGAATCTCACCCCGTACTCTAAGACACCGTAAGGCATTCAACTTATCCAATAAAACCATAGGTCATCCCGATCTCTTAACATCATCAGCCAATAGCACATAACTCTCACTCCAGGGATGGAAACAAGATCAACTATAATTCCCAAGTGAAATTCACAAAAGAGAAATCGAAGGTCCTTAACAAAGTTTTATACATAATTATATCCAACAGAGTTCAAAATATAAAGTTAAATAAGTTCTTGAGTAAGTTTTATACAAAATGTCTTCTTTGGATTAACTATCAATATCTCAAAACGAAAGCAAAGTTTATAACCAAAGAAGTCTCTGACGGTAGTTCTCCCAAAAATCTGGCTCTAACTGACCACGCGAATTAACTAAATTTCGTCTGTAAAAATGGAGGGGAGGGATGAGTATATAATATATCCAGTGAGTCAATAACATGTTATGAGGATAAATGGGAGATGATTGTAGAAATATCAAATAATGCTCTAAAAATTGTACAATTGTAATTATAGAGAATAGAATTTATCATCAAATATCAAATTAAAACAAAATTTTAACAAATCATATTATACAAATCATATGCATCCAATTATCATAAATTGTTTTCTGAAAATCATGGGATTGTCAAAAATTTTTCCATTGAAAGCTTGGCCCTGACCAATAGTGAAACTTCCAATGGATTTTCATTATCATCAATCACAAATACTTACCTCAACCTTAGTTTTGACTCGGACCTCCCCTGGGATGCAACCAGACTAGTCTGAAGGGAGAGATTCGGAGGCATTTCTCGAGCGTAGCTACCTCCTCAGTCAAATAAATGCCCAACCATGTCACCCAATCGGGTCGCTCCGTAGAGGGAATGACTATAATCATTTATCATACGTACATTTTGAAATCATCATAATATATAATCAATGTGCCAACAACCATTCAAACAATTTCTTAATTTATGAGTTCATCCATTGATGTTCAATATAAATGATAAATATGACACATCATTTTCGGTCCAAACACATGGATATATATTTCAATCTAAATTCCCTTTCAGAATATTCTACAATCATAAAACAATATAAAAATCAATTTTGAAACATTGATAAAATCATTTTAAAATATTTTCTCATTTAAAATCATAAACAAGTATCCACTCATCTCTTGGAAAGATGAACATTGCCAATTCACAACTAATTCTATGATAATCCCTTCTCAAATTCCAATTGATTTATCCGAAGGCAATAATCACAATTTCAAGGTCAAACCATGTCCACTTCTAAGGTTTAATAATTTTTCCCTATATAATACAAACCCTAATTCTCAATCCATGATGGTATGATCAAATTTCATCATATGCATTTAATTTATTTCTCTGAATAATCTTTGTTCACCAATTTTCTCCATTTTCCCCCCAATTTCAACATTTATAACCCTAACTCTAAATTTGCAATTTTCATATTTCTCAAATCTCAACATAAATCTTAAAAATAATTAATATAAACTCAAATCTAGCTTGAGGGAAATTTATTACCTCTATTTGGGTTGTTGATTTCGTCTCCAAGTCAAAATATCTCAAATCCTAGATTTTTCTCTCACTAGTAAAACCTAGTTCTTCCTCTATCTTTGGTCCTTTAAGTGTTTGTTCGAAAGTTTGGAAGCTCAATCTATAGTTTTGAAAGTGTTTTATGAGATTTTAAGGAAGAAATAGAGAATGAGAGTGAGAGACGAAGGAAGAGAGTGAATGAGAATGTGGGAAAGAGAAGTCGAGAAAGAAAATAATGAAATTAGGGTCAGGATATATTCTTTCTATAGTGGGAAAGCAAAATTATCATTTTGCCCCTCTTAGTGAAGTGTTTGAGTTCAATTGGGCTATCCTTTTTCGTCATTTCATTGAATTTCTTGTGCACAAGTCGATTAGCTACCCTCCCAAATCGACTTATGTATCCAGGTGTTCTAGGATCAAATCAGCTTGTGAAAAAACCAAATCGGTTTACAATTAGGGAACTAAATCGATTTGACTATTTGTCTTCAAATGCCAAATCGACTAGCAATTGCCAAGTCTCAGAATTGCCTTCTATAACACTAACCAAGTCAATTTACAACAGGCCACAAATTGACCCGTTATGACCAAGCCTTAGAACCCTCTTCTATACATTAACCAAATCGACTTACAAATGACACAAGTCAATTTGACACATCCAAACTCGCTAACCAAATTGACTTGTCTCCTTCCTCGAATCGATTTGCCAAGCACAACCCTCAGAGTCCTCTTCTACACACTATGCAAATTGACTTTCCCCATTACACAAGTCAATTTGCCCCTCACATTTCCTTATGCAAGTCGATTCCTCCCTCTCATTCCCTCCTACAAATCGATTTGTCCCTCCTTAATTTTTTTACACAAGTTGGTTTGTAATCTTCACAAATCAATTTGTCCCTCACAAGTCTCAATTCAACTTACAATTTTCATTTCAACTTGCAATTGCCTCAAATCAACTTACCACACCTTCTTTTACTTACACAAGTTAATTTGCCACACCCACAAATCAACTTGCCTCTCACAATTACCATTCAACTTACAAATGCTCAAATCAACTTGTCAATTTCCATAATTCAACTTGTCTCAACGTCAATGCATTCAAATGGGTTTGAACCCATGTTCTCAAGCTTCCTCTAAAGAGTTTTATACCACCAAGCCATTCATATCTTTAAAATATTAATACCAATTCAATTATAAATTCTTTTCCTAATTTCATAAAAGAACAAGAATTGAAAATTTCAATACCGAATTTTTCAATGTTACATTCCAAGTCCAAAAATCAACTTAAAATCTGATTTTCTCCTGGCATTTTACACAAAAATAAAAGTAAAAATTTTCTAACCGAATTTTCGGTGTTACAGACTTATCACACAATAAAGGTTAATTGGATAAGTGCTTTGCTGCTGTTGTTGTTGGTAATAAGAAGATAACAAAAGAAAAAAAAGTCTTCTCTTTTTGTGATTTAAGTTTTTATCTTTTGAGGATGCAGAGACCGCACTTTAAAAAGTAAAGCTTGAGGAACCTGCATACAGTTTCAACATGGTGGCTGCCAAAGAAAAGAGAGAAAAACCAACTCAGAGAAAAGCAAAATTCTGACGCTCCCCCTCCCAAAAAAAAAGAGTGGCATAAACTTTCCAACGATGTATAGAATTAAAATATTCCTTATGTGAAACACAATAATTATGCTAAGAGCTGAAAAATACACTTTCCATGAGGGAGAACAGGTAAGGAGCATTAAAAAAGAGTGGCATCTCTAGAAGCCTGATAAGCATTAGATCCCGATACAACGCCCCATGCACCACTTTCCAATGATGTATAGAATTAAAATATTCCTTACATGAAACACAATAATTATGCTAAGAGCTGAAGCATACACTTTCCATGAGGGAGAACAAGTAAGGAGCTTGAAAAAAGAGTGCAATCTCTAGAAGCCTGATAAGCATTAGTTCCCGATACAATGCCCCATGCATTACTTGCTTGTTCAGAATTATTCACTAATGGAATTTTGGGAGGACCTACAAAGTGGATTTGTACAACTCAATCATAAGCAAATTACATTTAGGAGTAAAAAATTAAAAATATTTCTTGAAGGTTTAGAGTAATTACCTAAAGATGATTGGTCAAAGGAATGCTGCACATTAAGTTTAGAAAATTATTGGGTACATAAAATGTTTCTATACCCAATCCAACAACACGATAAAACCATGCTTTCCCAAAAATCTAAGTGGAGGGCAAACATATTAAAAGCATACCACACAGAACTCCATGTCATTACAAATTCGAAGGAAACTCCAGGCTAAGCATGTTGTGTAATGTGTAGTGTGCTCTAAGTCATTACAATGGCATATGTAAAAATCTTAAGAAACATACGGTCTCTAGGCTCACTTTTCAATGAATAAATGCAAAGATTGAAAGGTTAGTTTTCACCTAATGTTAAAAGGACATATACTAGTCTCAGAGATCAAGCAAAGATCTGGGCTGATTTACCAAATTTGCTTAGCAGAAGTGGACATATAGGCAACAAAAGCAATAAAAATTAAAAATTTTTTATTTTGTATGAAACGGTGACTTGTCAAAGTCCAATACATTGGCTAGAACAATTTATTTACAGACACTAAAACAAGGAAATAGTTAGTCTTTTTATTAAATTTATTCTCATACAGCTGAAGCGTGAAAATTCACAGAAATTAAATAGATCGGACTTTTCGAGTAAATATCTTGATGTATAGGTTTTCAAAAATCAATTGAACTATGAAGTCTCTCGATCGAATTGCTCGGCCGGGATGGTGATCACATGAGATGAACCACCATCATAAATTCATGACGCCTCAATCCAAAGTCCAATAAATCAAAGTGATTGGAGAAATTTTCCTACTCGAAAATTTCTCATTCCCTTAATTAATTTCTCACTCTAAAGAAAATGTGTTTTTCTCTCTTAGGCTCTATCTCTATTAATCTCTTTCTCTCCAATTCTACAATATGTAGAGAGTCATAAAGGGAGCAAGCACATACAGTGTTGCAAGGGACTCCCTTTTTTCAAAACAATTGTAATTGTCTCACGTTAAGAAGAGAGAGAGAGAGAGAGAGACAATTTAGAAGTTAATAGGAGTTCCGAAGATAATGGGATAACTTCCCATATTTTAAAATTTAAAATCTTTTAACTAGGTGATAAAATGCCTCAACGTGGGCATATTTACCAACATCTCCCACTTATACACGAGGAAATTTTATGTCCGTCACAAGATCACAATTCATGTAATCTTCTACATCACCCTATTGGACTTTTATATAGGATTTGGTGTTGTACGACTAACGAGTACACCTGCAAATAAAGACTTCTTGATACACTTATTAGGATGATTGAGGAGTCACCGTTAGTATTAAAGAGAACTTGTTATACCCCAGACTTAATGCAGTACATCCATCAAGCCACTTTTCTCATTAAAAGTAATCCCCAATCATTGCTCGACTATGTATTCACTATTATGTTTAAATTCTGACATGGATAAACATAATAGATTGACTGGTGAATACAACACAATAATGTAATGTCGATTAGTCTTTCATTTCCCAAACTTAAATCTGTCAGTTTCAATTCAGCTACTTTCCTAAACTTGCCCCTTAGACTTCAATTATCTTCTGGGCTATAGGTAAATAACAAATACTGAATCAAAACTTCTAGAAACAGCCAAAAGTGATAAGCGTACAAGAGATCTCACCTAATAGATCTTGGGTTTCACATAGTGGGGCACAAGGATAAAAATTAGATCATTATCTCATGTAACATAACTCACACTATCTCTAGTTATCTTATCACACGTGGTATAAAACACATGTCACAGTATTATTCACTCATCTCTTAAAAGGGTATATGTCAGATTTCTTTAATATGGTGCAAGTATGGGATTCAGTTTATACATAAAACTTTATCCAGAGACCTTAGAGATAGTACTTCAGAGATAATATCACTAAACATAGGTGATATCTGAGATCTCAAATCTAGTTACTTATAGGTAACATAGATATGGATATGTCCATGCTGGTCATATCGCACATGACCTTATCCTGAACAAGTATTAGGGTGACGTGTATTCTAATGGGGCCACTCTCAAAGGCTCTTATGACTAGAAATCATCTCATCCCCACTCACTCAGAGCTGAAGGTGCTCACTCATATGAGTGAGTCGACCACACCTACTTGACATATCTTTTATCATAAAGAAGAGGAATTAGTGGGTATCACTATAGAGGGGATAAAGCTCAGACCATGTAAGGGAGAAGGACATATCTTCTGTTTATGAGCGAAATGATCAAATCTGCCACATATGTAGCACTTCACTTTAACTTTATCTAACTCCATCTTCCCACGCTTTTGTACTCTGCTATCAGATTTCTCGAATGGCTTCTTCTTACCTGGTTCTCAGGTCTTCTTCTTTTGTGTTTTCCGTTTTCATTTGGTACCCTGGGAACTCTTGCTTGACTGTATTACATAAGCATAACTCGAATGCGGCTTACTTGCTTCCAGACACTCCTTCTCAAGCTTACAGCATATGCTCATATCAGTGAAAGTACAAATACTCTCATCATGCATAAGATAGGTCTTCATGGTTTCTCATAAATCAAGTAAAAACTCGATTACATCCAGTGCCTAAAACTCATCTGATAATTGCTCTCCTATATTCTTCAATGCAGCAATCATATTCGACATATTTATGAGATACCATTTCATGCTATGATCCTACCTTTTCCTATAGGTCATCATCCTCAGTTTATACTACAAAGAAACACTAATTTAGTGATGAATAACGTTCATCACAAATTTGCGATAAAATTAGCAACAAAAAATGTTCTCGTCACTAAATTAGCAACAATAGGATGCTTCATTGCCAAATTCGTAGCTAATTAGTTACGAAAAAATTTCATCACTAAATTAGTTGTTAATTTGTGACAAAAATTATTCTCGTTGCTAAATTAGTGACCAACGATGAAATTCGTCATTAAATTAGCGACGAATTGAGAATTTGTCACAACTTTTGGGACAAAAATTGTTCGCCGCATATTCTACGATGAAGATCAATGTTTAATCACAAATTCTGTGATGAAAATGAATGTTTGTCACAGATTCTGCAATGAACAAATTTTTTGTTAAAGATTTTGCGACCAACGACATCATTCGTCACAAATTTTGCGACGAATAACATTATTTGTCATAGATTATGTGATCATTCGTCACTAAATTTGTTGTTAATTAGTGAGAAACTATATATTTGTGGTTAAATTTGTCGCTAATTTGAAATCTCATTTCAAATTTTGTGAATAAATTCCTTATATGCTCAATTATGCAACCTTTTTCAATTGTTTCTATTTTTGACATTTTCTGGAGTATTGAAATCAGTTTGAATACGTAGTAGTTGTTAAGATTCGCACCAAACGAATAACTTTTGACAATAAATAACTTTTTCATTTTCTATGTATATGAAAGAATGGTAATTGAGTGTTATCATTTATAGTGGTAGAGTTGATTCATATAAATATATGAATATACATTTATATAAGTCAAAAACTTATAAATTTGCTTAAGTATTCATCACCTAAGTATAAAATAGAAAATTTTTCATTAATGATTAACATAATGAATATTTTTTAGTCTATAATTTCGTTGTTCCATGCATTGAATCTAAATATCGTTCATAGTTTGTCTCTTAGTTCGCAATTTAGTGCATTAAATGAATTTTTGTCACAAAATTCATCGCAAACTGCCATCTTCATTGCTAAATTCGTCGCAAATATGTAACGAACATTAGTATTTGTGGTAGATTTTCCCATGAATCAAACTGATCATCGCAAATTCACGACGAACAAGTAACTTCATCCCAGAATTGTGACGAATAACTTTTTGGTCACTGAAATTCAGTTTGTCATTGTGTTTAGCGGCGAACACTTTTCGTCATTGAAATCAGCGACGAACAACGTTTTCATCGCTGATCTGTGATGAAGAGCATGTTCATCTTTGAATTCTTTTACTTTATCTTTTTGGGCTTTCTTTTTCTCATCTTCTTCCACTGTCTTCACTGCTAAACTCTCCCTCACCCTTGCGACTCAAGCCTCTCAATCTCTCTCACTCTCGCGGGCGCTAGAGCGTGAAGGTAAGTCTCTCTCTCCATGTCTCTCTTTCTCTCTCTGTGTATCACTCTCACCGAGAAGGGGAGGCCCTCCCCCTCCTTTGACTCTCTCATAGAGAACCGAGGGGGAGGAGCCCTCCCCTTTGCCCTATCCATCGATTGTGCAGTCGGAACTTGGGTGAGGGTCTCCCCCCCATCCAATCCGATGGCTACGCCACCAGATCTTAGAAAGGGAGGGCCTCCCCCTCCTTAGGCACTCTCAAAAGAGAGAGCTGAGGGGGAGGGCTCCTCCCCTAGCCCAATCTGGCGGCAGCACTGTCGGATCTTTGTGGGGGAGCAGCCCTCCCACTTGCCTGATCCAATGGCGCTATCGTCGGATCTGGGAGGTGGCTGTAGGGAGGGGGAGGCCCTCCCCCTCCCTGTAAACTTTTTTTTTATTTTTTTTATTAAATTTGATATATTTAATATATATAAAGGTGTTAATTTAAATTTATTAAATAGTATAGTATAAATTTATTAAAATTTATAGTTGGTATAAATTTATTATATTTAATAATTTTATTAATTTAAATTTTGGTGTTAATGTGATGAAACGTGTTGAGTTGCTGAAGGTTGCTTTGCATTTGGGTAAGGAGTTTCTTCTTTTTGTCAATGATGGGAGCAAGCTGTATTTGGTAATTTTCTTCGTCTTTATCCACTTTTTCAAAATTATGTGAATTTTCATTTAGTTGATTGAGTTTGAATTGTGATCAATGGTTTATTGTACTTGAAGATTTATGTGATTTTTGATTGTGTATAATGAATATTTAGCATTTTCAATTGTGGTATTATAAAATTAGTTGTTATACCTCTATTTGGTTGTTTGAAATTCTTTGATCCTGATACTAGATGTCGAATTTGCTATCCCAGTTTACATTCCAAATATCGATACTAAAGGTCTAATTTGTCCAAATATTCTCATTTTCCCTCATAAGGTATATATATTTCATTTGATTTCTATCAGTCAATTTCCATATTTCGTTAATCGTGTTTTTTGGGGAACAATGTTAGAGTTATTAAGTCACTGTACTACATTCTCACTACTACTTGTAATAATAACTTTAATTTATTTAGCAATTAGTATGAGAAATAATTATTTAGTACATAAATGATACTTATATTCCCTTTTGGCTTCTCATACTCGTAATACATCCTTAATCTTTATAAAACATACGTGAATCATTCTACGTATTGGGTATATTTACCAATATTTTCTCAAATTAAAAAATGTAATATTTAATTTTTATAATTCATAATACAAGCAAATAAATGTGAAAGACATTTTGTTAATATTAAACTTGAATTCGTGATTTTAAATTTTTTTGTTATAGTACAAAATTTTAGACTTTGGCCTTTAAGTACGAATTTTGTCAATTAAGAATCAATTCCCTCTAATGTCATGCCACCTTTGCACCTATGTACTAGGAGGTTAACCTTTATCGGGATTAATCGAATACTCTAAGTGTAATTAGAAAAAATCTTATATTTTTCATTTTCTTGTGTAAATTTTATCCCACACTCTATCTTTACCTTTCCATAGTAGGGCGGCAGTTTAGACAAATTGAATTATTATTGTTATAAATTAATATATTATATATGATTTATGTTATTAATAATGTATATATTTGATACTAATATAAAATTAATATATTATAAGCAAGGTAACTTTTTTTAAGCACTCCAAGCAAGAACTTTTTGTTAGTAGTACTTTTTATTAATATTTTATAAATGTTAAAAATTTGTACGCAAAGAAAATGCAGAACGATAGAGATTGGATGTATAGAAAAAACTTACCTGAATGTCGAACTTTAGCTAATGAATTTATTATTGGGTTGGAGTAATTTTTGGTTTTTGTTAGTAGTAAAGTTGAGTTTATAGATGGGAATAAATTAAGATGTCCATGTAAAAAGTGTTTCAATGGTAAATTTCATGAGTGTGATAAAATTAGGAATTATTTTTGTAGATTTGATTTTACCTTGAATTACCATAATTGGACTTTTCATGGTGAATCGTTTATATTTGATGAAGAATATCAACGAAACATGCATTTTTTAGTTAGAAGGTATCAGAGTTGTTATGATCAATTAAACCTATATCAGAGGATAGTAATTGATGTAGAGGGTCACAATTTTGTTTAAGAACTAATCCATGCAAGTACTAATTTTGTTCTAATATTTGAACAAGTGTATACTAGTTGTGCATCACCATTGGAGGAGGTAGATGCAAGAGGTGTTGATGAGAATATAAATAATGAAACTTATTGGTTGCATCAATTTCAGGAAGTGTTGAGAGTTGCAGATAACCCTTTGTGGGTTAGTTATAACAGCCACACTAAATTATCACTAACGACAAGACTGTTAAATATTAAGGCAGAGCATAATTTGTCTGAGAATTATTTCAATGATAGTGTTCAAATTATTGGAGAAGTATTGTCTCATGATAACATCATGCCAAATGATTTCTATAGTATGAAAAAACTGGTGAAAGACTTAGGTACTCCGGCGAAAAGGATTGATGTTTGTAAAGATGGTTGTATGTTATATTGGGGAGATGATGAAAATGCATAATTTTATAAATTCTATAACCAAAGTAGGTACAAAAGTACTAGGAGGTGGAGTCGTAATTAGCGATATAAACCATATAAACAATTATTTTATTTGGCCTTAACTCCTAAATTACAAAGGCTTTATGTATCTAAGGCTACTGTTGAACACATAACTCGACATGTAAATCATTAAACAGAAGAAAGACTAATGTGTCATCTTTCAGATACAAAGGCGACAATATTTTGATATAACATATCTTGCATTTTCAAAAGAAACTCAAAACATTAGATTAGGTCTCTGTGTCGAGTGGTTTGCTCCATTTGGCATATTAGGAAGAAATTATTTATGTTAATCAGTTATCTTAACTCTATACAATCTTCCACCTAGTATGTATATGAAGACACCCTATATATTTTTGACATTTGTTATGCCTGACCTGCAAAATTCGAAGAAGTTAATAGATATTTATATGCAACCACTAATTGTAGAGTTAAAATAACTATGGTATGAAGGTGTTCTTATATATGATATTCATACTGATCAGATGTTTGTAATGAAAGTTGCTCTTCTTTGGACCATAAATAACTTTCCACCTTATGGCATGTTATCGGGATTGAGTACCGCTGATATTTTACGATGACTGATATGTATAGAGAGATCAAAGTTACTCAGATTGAAACATGGTAAGAAGGCGAGTTATTTTGATAAGATAATTTTTACTGCTAAATCATAAATTCAAAAGGAATAAAGAAGAGTTCATTAAGAATAGAATTGAAAGAACACCTCCTCTGTTAAGATTAACCTGTGAACAAATTTGATATAGAGTGCTTAACTTTCTATCTGTTATTGAAGATAAACATTGTACAACAATGGCTATGGAAGTACACATAAATGGACTAAACGGAGTATATTTTGGAATCTACCGTATTAGAAAATCCATCTAATTCGTTATAATCTCGATGTAAAGCATATTGAGAAGAATGTTTTTGATAATATGATAAATACAGTGATAGATGTTACTAAAACAATGAAAGACAACTTGAATGCAAAAAAAAACATATACGACTTTTTTGTAAAAGAGCCACACTTAATGTCGATGAAAGTAGAAGGGGACCAAAACCAACGGTAGTTTAAACATTGAATAAAGATCAGAAATGAACTGTTTGTGAATGGTTGAAATCATTAAAATTTCCTTATGGTTATACCTCAAATCTTGGGAGATTGTCGATTTGAAGGAATATAAATTGATCGGTTTGAAGAGTTATGATTGTCATATATTTATAGAAATGCTAATTCCTATTGCTTTCAATGAACTCTTACCAAATTTTGTATGGGGCACCATTATAGAGTTAAGCATTTTTTTTCATGACATTTGCTCAACAGTGTTGAGAAAATCATACATGGAGAAGTTAGATAAAAATATTTCTATCATTTTGTGTAACTGAGAAAGGATATTTCCTCCGTCATTTTTTGATTCTATATAACATCTTTTGGTTCCCTTGCCATATGAGGCCAAAGTTGCAGGTTCCGTCCAATTTCAATAAATGTATCCATTTGAAAGGTGATTTTTTATCTTTTACTCTTCGTTTTTAATGCATGTCAAATAACTAACTTCATTAGATATTATTTTCTAATATACTTTATTTCATTACAGTTAAATTCCTATATCATTTGAAGAAAAAAGTGAAAAATAAAGCGTGTTGAAGTCTCTATTATTAATGCATATATTGTGAAGGAAGCGACAATGTTTGCTTCATATTATTTTGATTCTCACGTACAATGCAAGAGGCGGAGAGCGGAAAAAAATGATGGGGGTCATATTGATCCCAGTTTGAAGTTGTCACGCCCCGATCCTCGATCTGAGGCCGTGAGCAGCCGACCGTTACCCCGTACGCTGCCCATCACAGGACACGCATACCGAGACAATGAAGACTAAGACAATGACCTGCTCTAAACTGTTTAAAACATGTTTTTCCTCAAAAACATCATTTTTCAAGTAAAGAATGTAACATGCAAGACAATTGCCTCAATGTATAAGTGTACAATACTAGTGAAAATTTCAATTACATTGCATAACATAATTACAGTCATCCCAATAAATATATACAATGGTCATTCTATAGACCTCAAAATGTACATATACAACCAACATCAAATACAATCACTGCAGAAGAATGGTCAATACTATACCCAAGTCCGAGGTCTCCAAATACAAATCAATGTGTCGAACTCTCTCGACACGTCTCCCTGCTAAGTCTATAACTGAAATTAAGGAAAAGTGAGGAGTGAGTATTATGGGAAAATACTTAGTAAGTGAGGGGATCGAGAATATGTTCTCAATCATATGTGTGAGCATGCAGTGTCAAAATTCATTTCAAAATATAATGACATCAAAACCAATATGGCATTTCCAAAATCAAGTGATCACTTATCACACATCGTAGTGTGAAAGGATGCATCCATTTATAATTCCAAAATCATATAGAGCTTGCTATTAAAACATTCCCTGCAGTGGTCTACCTCAACCAATGAAGGGCGCATTGGGGGTTTTTCATATGTAATTATATAAAAATTTGCTCTCTACACCAACGTTGGCCACAGGTCTCACCAAGTGCTAGACAGTGACGTAACACTTGTCCTCCCCATATTTGGTTCAACCAGCTAGCCCGTGTCTATAAATATACCTAACAAATCGAGTATAGTACCTCACTTGGAGCTAGACTGTGGCATAACACACGTCCTCCCCAAATTTTGGTTCATCCAAGAGTAACTATACATATCACATTCACGACATTTGAGGATACCTCCGGTCGAAGCGTATCCGGACGCACATGGGATGCCTCTACAAATGTTTTTCGTAGCTACGGAATCCATCAAGAATATCATCACATCATCATATCCGTCAATTCCATAGACTCTTAGTCCAAATATCAAATCAGTATCTATCAACCGTACCAATATATTTCATCAAATCATTTCAAATCAATGTGTCAATACAATGATAGCATATAAATCATATCAAGATTTCAAAGAGTGGCACGATATCATTTCATTACAAACCGTGGATGCATAATATTCAAATCAATCATTTGGGACACTCCAATGAATCACAAAAGTTATCATTTATAAAACATAGTCAAAATCATATACTTTCACACATGTCTTAAAATATGTCATTTGAAAAGTTATAAAACATGAATTTGTTCAATCAAAAACATAACATCAAAATCCCACTCACAGTATACGGGAGGGTATGTCAATCCCTAAAAATACCATAACGTCGATAATGTGATCCCCTCGATCAATCAACAAATGTATCAGTACAATAGCAATACATATAATATATATAAATATGATAGCATTGACAAATTCAATATTACTTTTTATTAATTTATTTATTTATTTTAACTAATTTTTCACATAGGACCAAAGCCTAGAACAACATAACTAGGCTCCCAAATGTTACAAACACTATTTTCGTTCTTTATATCCCAAACCAACTGTCAAACTAACACAACTTATTACTTTACTTAATACACTTATACTAACTATAAAGCAATAATTTTCAACATTTTTAGCCTAATTCTACTTCAATTACATAAAGACATAAGGATTCATTCTAAAAATTCTTGACTGCAAAACTTCAAATCTACGCAGTCTTGGAAAACAAGCTGTAACTTCCACCACGGATATCCAAATCACTTGATTCTTATCCCAAATTAAAGATAAGACATAGATCTACAAATTTCATACCTAAAGCTCAGGTTGGTTCAGACCAGAAGACACCTCAAAATTGAAATCAAGTCCACAGCCAAAACAGGACAGAACAGGGTATTTCACTGCATAACATCTAACTTTGAAAAATCACTAAAAATTCAATTCTCTTCAGAATTCAACGAATCATATCTCATTTTAAAGATATGGAATCTAGTTTCATATGCAGAAGACCTCACTTAATTTGCATTTGTGTAGAAAAAATTATTACAGAAAGACTACAGTCTGGTCAGTTTGCCCTGTTTTGCAGAAATTTACAATTTCAATGTTTACATCAAATCTTTCCTTCCTCTTTCAATTTCAGACCACCAATCCTCATGTTCAACACGTATTTTCATTACTTCTTGCACTCAAAATTTAGCACACATGACTTGTATTTAAACCTCAACAAATGCACATATTAACTCATCACCATAGTGTCAAAATTTTGCACACAAGGATTACACTTAAACTCCAAGTTTTCAGCATACTAAGAACATGGTTTGTACTACAATTCCATGGCCAAACAAGTGCTGAATTTCTGCACACTACTTAGTTTTTATTTACTTGATTTCCACACCTAAACTAAACTAAAATCAACTCATTTTCATAGTAAATGCAAGGATTTTCAAATAAAATCAAGTACAGAATTTTTATACCTCAATTCTCGATGTCTCAAATCCAAGACAAGTCTTCTCCTCCAAAGATCTCTCCTTTCCTCTTTGATCCTAATTTTTTTGGTCAACAAAGAGTCACCAAGTCAGAGATTTCCTTTGGCTCTAAATCAATATATGATATACTAGGGAACAAGAGGAAGCTTTTTCCTTGAAAGTTGTTAAAGAAAATTTGAAGAACCCATAGATCTCTTCACTTGTACCTTTAGGTTTCCATCCTTGAATCACCAAGCAACTCTTCTTCTTTGTTTCTAATTTTTGAATATATTGTACTAAGGATGGAGAGTGTTTGATTTATGTAAAAAGATTAGAGGATTGTTGGAGAAATCAAGTTCTCCTTCAAGGTTAGGGTTCACGGCTAGGGAGAGAATGGAGAGTTTGTTCTTCCTCTTTCTTTCTTTGTCTTTCAAGATTTTGGCAAGATTGAGAATAGTTTAGGTCTCTTAAAATCCCTTTAACTTTACTAGAGTCAATCTCAACCATCCATTGTCTCAGATTTGATCTAAACCCTTGGATTTCACTAATAAATTCTAGAATAGTCACTTATTCTCTCTCTTCCTCTCTCTCTCTCCCTATCTCACGTTTCTTCTCTCTCTCTTTCTCTCTCTCTCTCACCCACTCACTTCTTCATTTATTAATACAATTTTTATTCTTTAAAATTTTTACATTTCATTAATTGTGTGGGTCCCACTGTTTGATCTAAGAGTCCAAATTAATTCTCCTCTCTTCTAATCAGTCTCCACCCTTGATTTATTTCCTCAAAAGTCAAAAATTCTAACTCCTTTTTTATTAGTATAATGTTTGAATAAGTCAATTTGGACTTTTCTTCCTTTCTTGACCATTGATTTATTCATCATCAAATCTCCACCATTGGATCATTCCACCAATAAATTTCTATTTTCTTTTACTCCTTTAATTCAATAAATAAATTTTAATTACTACCCAATTAAATTAACTTGACTATTCATTTTTTCTTTCTCTAAGTTTCCTATAAATTTCGAATCTCTCGAGTCATAAAATTTATTTCGGATCCTGAAAATTCTCAGAATTTCACCATAGACCTGAAACCTCACATTAGGTCTTATTAAATTGATCCCGCGTCAAAACGTGAGTGTTTAGACTTGCCGCACAGCTTTCGTCCTAAATTAGGGTTTTCGGGTGACTTTTCTAGAAATCCCTGATTTAGTTCTACGAAGTGATATTTATTTATATTTGAGGTTTTCATACACTTTTAAGATTATTCTGATTATTTTTTGACCCCTAGTGGTCGTTTTGAAAATTTTTAATTTTCGACGATTTTAGTCGAAATTTTCAGAAACGAATTTAATGGAAAAATTTCTGAGTGAGTTTTCTATAATGAAATTGAGGAATATCATATATATTTCATGAACAGTTACACAATAGTACGGACACTGCAGTGTCGGTGTTACAAAAGTCATTCTCAATTTTTAACCATCATGGTCAACCAAGTAGAGCATGTAAGCTTAGATACTTAACTGGTAAAGAATAGTGGGCAACTCATACACATATTTTACTAAACTATTCAAAAGTGACACCATACTTTAAGTTAGTATATATTTGTTAATAGATGTATTTCTTGTGTCATAAATTTTTTGTGACAAAAATCATTTTCTTTGATGGTATGATTTTGCAAAACTCATACTCTGAACTACTGACAAATGAATTTGATTATTTCTACAATAAAGAATTTGCACCATGGTTAAAAAATTATATAAATTGACTAAAAATTTTATATATCGTTACTTTGAAACATATTAACACATTTACTTTACTTCAGGTTCATAATAATCAAGCACAAGTGAGCAAGAATTACTAATCCATCTGTCATGGGGTCCAAAATCAAGGATACAAACTTGGTCAACATATTTCATATACGAGTATAATTTTCATACTCAACAATATGAAATCGAAAAAACTACAATGAATAGTGGGGTTTGTGTTCAGTCATCCAATGATGGAGGTGCAAAAAATAATTTTTATGATTTATTGGATGAAATTCTAGAGGTAGAGTATCCTGGGGCAGTACCACGGGTCGTTTTATTTATGTGTCAATAGTTTGACCCCGTCAAAGGGATGAAAATATATCCACAATTTACTTTGGTTGAAATAACTCATAAGAACTTGTATAAGAGATATGAAACATTTGTGTTGGTACAACAAACGATTCAAGTATTTTATAGATTATATCATAATTTGAAATGTGACAAAATTGATTGGTGTACTGTTTGTAAAATGAAAACACGAAAAAAGATTGAGCAACACTAGGAAGACATAGCATATCAACAAGAGTAAGTTGTCAACACATTTCAGACCGAGAAATATAACATTTTAACATTACGAGATCTCTGTGAAGTAGTGATAGATGTGGATCCAAGTGAAATTCATAAGGAAGACGATGAAAAATCTAATTTTGAGCCAGATGATGAGGATGAGAATGATGATGATGATGATGTTGAAGAATCTAATTTTGAGACAGATGATGAGGATGAGAATGATCATAAGGAATTTGATTTGTGATGGTGGGTAAGTTTTGTTCTCTTAATATAGTAAAAATCTAATATTTATCTTCATATATAGTAATCTAGTCTTTATTATATAGCATTTTATACTGTAGTTTTTATTATATATTGTCTTTTATTCTTTGATATACTATCTTCTTTAAAGTAGTTGAAGGTAAAGCTCATAATGAAAATCTAAGTCAAATCTCTCGCCCCATCACAAGGTTTATCTCTCTCTCTTTCTTTTAGTTTACTCTGGATTTGTTTGTCAACTTTCTTCTAGATTTGTTATCTCAATTTTCCTTTTACTGCTTTAGCAAAATTATTCGGAAGCTAGTTTAGTGTTAATTTACAAATTTCATTACTCAATTTGTTGCATATTTAGTGCCTTATGTTTCATTTTTTATATTTTATTCGTTTATATAGTCTTCCTTTTTATAGATCATTAGAGACGATTTTTAAAATATTGGTGGCTTGTTTATCGCAATTAGTATGTCAATTTAAAAATGGTAAACTTCTTCATGTACTCTATTGTATATCTGATGGACATGCAATTTTTATTTTCTTTATCCTTTAAACATTTATAATTGACAGTTTCCATGTGGTGGCCAGTGATGGAAGACCATACTCTTCACCATCACAGTCCACTTCAGCACCTTCCCATTCTTATTCCCCTGTTACTAATGTACCTTTGTCGTCTCCTTCGGTTGCAGCACCTTCCCATTCCCATTCCCCTGCTAGTAGTGTACCTTCGTCGTCACTTATGGTTGCACCTTTGGTGCAATATTCATATGTTGAGAGGGAAGATAGCGGAGAGATGATTGCCCCTTGAGGAGATTCGTAAGTACTAAATTTTAAAATTTTATCAGTATTGTTCTTTTATTTATAAAGCATATGATTTTTTTAACTATCTTATTTATTTACCATTGTTTGTTTGTAATTTTATAACAGATTTACAAATTCTGTAAATGTTATTCACAAACTTAATAGAATAGTGAACAACCATTGGGGAGGTGTCTCAATGATTTTCACAAGCACACCAGAAGAAACAAAAGAGTTATGGTGGAGCGAGTTCGAGGTAAGTTATATCATTTAGTTTATATATGAAACTAAGTTTATAATTTAATATAACTAATTTTTTTTTTCTTATTGTAGTGAAAATTCACTTGGGATGAGATTGAAAAGTTTGAAATAAGAAGAATTTTTTTTAAAAAAATGTGGTGATCATATCCGCGACGTATTAAATCATACAAAGACTAGTGGAAGGAAGCCAAACTACATCACTAAGGAGAATTGAAACATGATTTTGAATTTGTAGGAATCCGATGAGAGTCACAAAGGAGTAAACAGAATAAGAAAAATCGAACTTATAATTTTGGGGAATCGTCTGCGACGTATGCAGGGAGGCTCAATCAATATAGGTAAACATAGAAATAGATTGGTAATTTTATTCAAATACTAATTTTTTAATTTAATTCAATTATTTTTAAACTATTTCATTATTTCTAACAGTATTTTTTTATACCTAGGAAATTGGAACCAAGCCACTATCCATAGATACTTTCTCGCGAACATTTCAAAAAAAAGACAAGACGTGGATTAGGGATAGAGGTAGAGTAGTTAAAGTATGTAATTTCAAAACTTTCAATTGTTTATAAACATTTTCAATGTTGTTTTGAATATATTATGTTGATCGTATTATAACAATGTAGGAGATAAATTTATTTGGTTAGTCTCTCCCAAGTTTCTTTTCATTACTTACATTGATTCAACATGTCCACTTTACATGATTTCACTTATATCTCTTGAAATGTTGGCTTCTCATGTATACATAATCTTTGTATAATAAATCACTTGATGGTAACTATATCAACTTTGATAGAGATTTTCTTTTTTTTTTTTTTTACAACTTTCAACTTATTCAGTGTTAATATAAATGTTCATAATTTAGATCCCATGGAGCAACATTTGCAGAAGTATTGCTCTTTCTTTAAACAAGTTATGTAGTCTCATGATTCGTATTGCTAGACAATCAGAACAACTAAGAAAACAATGTAATGGATTGAATGCAATATCATAACAACGAAAACATTTACATGCACTTCTCTTTATCAAATTCGTCTATAGTTCATATATATATTTTTTTAATATTAGTAGGGTAATGAAGACTAGGTTTTTTATTTGCCTTCATATTTATAATATATATATATCTAATCCAGATCATATAAGTTTCTATTATATTATTATTTTAATTTTTTCTTTTTAATTTTCCTCATGACAATATAGGAGAGATATGATGAGCTTTTAGTGAGAAGTTTGAGTGCTAGTGATGATGCTGACTCATCTGAGCCATCTGTTGTTAGTATGGCTCTATGGCTCGAGGCAACTGGTAGAGCAAAAGGGGGTAGAATACTTGGGATGGGTTCTTTGAGCAGGACTTACAAAATCACTTGTCCATCTTCTTTCACCCCATCAGTAGTAAGAGCAGAAATAATATAATTGAACCAAGAGGTGAGCCACTTGAAAGACCTACTAGTGCAAGAAGACAACAAACTTTTAGAGGTACATGCACAATAAAAGCAAAGAGATCAATAATTAAACGAGCTTCGCGCACAACAGATGCAAAAAGACCACGAATTTAACGAGTTCCACGCACAACAGATGTTCATCATGCAGCATCTTCAATCAACCCCAGCTTCAAGTCAAATTCTCCCTTCTCTATCTCCTCGTGATAATGCTCGTAATAGTGATGATGGTGATAATATATTCGATGATGATAATGATGATGATGGTGATGGTGTTTTAGATTGTTTATTATTATTTGATGGTTACATTTGAATGTGGTTACTTTGAATTCTATGGTTGTTGATACTATGGTTGTTGTTGATATTTGAACGTTTGAACATTGGGACTTGATGTTGTGCTTATTTTTGATACTACTATTGTTGTAACTCTTGATAGTGTTAAAATGATTAGTTGTCATTGAATTCTTAGTTGATTAATCTTTTTGGGATGAGCAAAGACAATAGAAATTTGATATTGATGATTGTTGGTAACCGTTGGATTGTTAGTTGATGATGTTGTTGGATGAGTAGGTATAGAAATAAGTTATTTAGGAAAAATAGTACAAACATGCCAATAAAATTTATTTTTTTCGTAAAAATTCCAGATTTGTCGTAAAATTTGTCACTAAATGTTCCAAATTCATTGCTAAATTGGTTAGTAAATAATTTAGAGACTAAAAAAATTTATCATTATTTTGTGACGAAAAGCCTTTCGTCGCCAATTTTGCGACGAAGTTTACTTTTGTCACCAAATTTGTGATGAAAACAATTCGTCTTAGAATTCAAAACTAATTTACGATGAAAACAATATTTGTGGCTAAATATTTGCGATGAATTTTGGATAAATTATTTTTTGTCACAAATTTTGCAATAAATTATTGTTTTGTCGCAACTTTTGCGACGAAAAATTTGCGATAAAATATATTTTCATGACAAAATTTACGACAAAATGATGTTCATCACAAAATTAGCCATGAAATTATTTTCGTCGGAAACTTTACAATGAAAAAATATTCATTGCTAAATTTGTGATGAACATGTTTCGTTACAAATTTCGTCACTAATTTGCGACCAAAAATTTTTGTGGCTAATATTTTTGATAAATTTTGCGACGAAATATTTTTGTTGAAATATTTGCGACAAATAATAAAATTTTCATCACTAATGTTTGCGACAAGCTGTTAGCGAAGAATTTTTTTTTCGTTGCTAAATTCATCACAAATTTATTTTGCGATGAACTCTTATAGAAATTTGTTGCAAAATTCATCTCAAAATGCTATTTTTTTGTAGTGTTGGAGCTTAACGGGAGCCAAAATGCTCTTTAAGAGCATATCAGACTGATATCGGAGTATGATATTGCTTATAGACTCAAAACATATCATTATGCATGCTGATTGAAAGGATTGCCATTGTTTGGCCATCATTTTTCTTCCATGCACGAACGCCTCCTGATCTCATCTCGCTTAAGGTGTGGTATCCTCCTCGGGGTCCACAATCTCGTACCTCAAAATCTCAAATAGATTCTGCTCCTCGAGAATAAACGGAGTCTTCCAGTATCAAATGTCGTAATTTTTACCATTCAATTTATCCCCCCTTAACAAAATCTAGAACGACAGTTTTCGAAATAGTTATAGAGACATTAGTGACTTATTGATACTTATTCTTATAATTCTGTGTACTCTTCGAATCAACAAATCCCAAATGATTCGAGTATAGATCTTAAAGTGAGCGTATGAATCAACGGATACTATATATCACAATCTGGAATTGCATCTTACCTTCCGAACTTGGATTCAGTACACAAAACCCACAACAGTCATATTTAATGGCATGAAACCCTCAAAAAATGAGAAAAAATCAATTTGGAATGACCTGACGCGCCGCTAGAGATCCGGATGTCTCATGTGTCGCCATGCTTCGGTGGCGGCACAGCAAACACCTACACGCACCGCTTGCACGCTAGAAGCATAGTGAGTGGGCCACATGCCTGCACACGCACGACTCGCATCCCAAGTTATATCCTAGGTCCGAGCGTAGGTCGGGATACGGATCTAGGTCAGAACGACCCAGACCGCCTGACCCAGTTCACGTGCCAAGCACGTGGACATTACGTGCCTGCACCCGCAAGCATCACACGCCTCCTCACACGTGCATGCCACATGCCCGTGGTTCTAGGCCAGGTCTTCTCTGCATGAATTTCTATAACCAGGTCCTCGTGACTAGATTGCCAGAAAATGCTTTTCTGGCTTGTTTTTACTGCAATTTCAATCAGAAATTGTATTTTGAACCTCCCCATCCATTCTTGTCTCAATTTTGTAAAGAATCAAGCCCTAATCTTGGTGATTTAAGAGTCCTCCATCGTGGCCCTTCACGGCCCATGAAGAAACTCACTTTCTGGTAATGGAAACTCACAATTAACACAAGAAACATGCACATCAGAATATGAGGGACACGTCTAAACCATTTTTATTGATCAGATTGTCCTTATACTCGATCGATCTAGGTTCAATTGTCACGGACACAACTTAGGGCCGAAAACTTCAACTTTATATTTTATGGTCTAAATGTGGTCCAAAAAATTAATAAAAATCATATTCTTGATCCTTGGGTCATGAGTTATCTCGTGATATGATTGGATTTACGAGAGTTATCCATAATCCGAACCTTAAATTTTACCCTATACATTTTATGCCCCAAAAAAGTTCCAAAAATTTTGAATAAATCTAACACGTTCTGATACCAAAATTAGATTTATTCTCATATAGCAAAAGCATGAAAAATCACAAAAATTAAATATATTGAAATTTTTGGGTAAATACTTCTATGTGTAGGTCTTCAAAAATTAATCAAACCAAGAAGTCCTCCAATCAAATCGCTCGGCCAGGATGGTGATCATGTGAAATGAACCATCACCACAAATCTACGACGCCCCAAACCAAAGTCTGGTGAATCGAAGTGACGAGAGAAATTTTATTACTCGAAAATTTCTCATTCCCTCAATTAATTTCACTCTAGAGAAAATATGTTTTTCTCTCTTGGGTTGTATCTCTGTCAACCTCTCTCTCTCCAATTCCACAATGTGTAGAGAGTCATAAAGGGAGCAAGCTCATGTAGAGTTGCAAGGGAATCCCTTTCAAAACAATTGAAATTGTCTCACGTTGGGGGGGGGGGAGAGAGAGAGAGAGAGAATTTAGGAGCTAATGGGATAACTTCCCATATTTTAAAATTTAAAATCTTTTAACTATATGGTAAAATACCCCAACATGGGCATATTTACCATCAGTTTTTATGTGTTTGAAACATGATAATGTGCTGTAATTCTCTTCAATTTTTTTTCTTAATATTAGTTTTGAAATTGGTATGGGTAAGGCAGAGTTCTAAAAGATTAGCTGTCAGATCTCAATTCTACTTGAATGGTTTTTATAAAATAAGTTCATTTTGACAAGGAGAAAGAAAATTCCTGCTATATATACAAATTCAGATTTGCATATTCTTTTTTGTAACAAATATTGAGGTCATTTACAGTGGGACAAAGTTCTGAATACACCATGGATATATCCATTTCAATGTAGACTCAATCTATGGACAACAATGCTAAGCATTCACGTGTGTATCCCTTGGAAAAATTGGGGGTATTGAAAATTTTGTGTGAGAGGCACAAGGGCACCTCATTAGTTAGCTGCAAAATGATTAAAGATTATTTCCACCGTCGATTGGCTGATGCTGCACTCGCAATGCCCAAACGATTTTTAAAATAATAATAATAATAATGTTAAGTTGAAGCCAGCACTGTAAGTCCACAAACGAATCACAAAAAAAGGATCACCTGTAAAGAAAGAAAGATAAGAAAGGCCTTTCTTGCCACTTGCATTATGATCAATAGGAATGATTTCTTCCCACGGAACTGGATCGCCGATCAAGCTCCATTTAGAAAGGGCATGGAAAAGTTGCATAGATCAAAATGGTAAGCCAAGTCTCTCCTTTTGGAATTATAGATCAGAATATCAAAATTATGGGGTAATGATCATATAATAAGGGAGAAGTTATTTGTATCATTTAATCAGAAATTTAATTCAGATTATATGTTTTCTTTGATTAAAAATGATAAAATAATTAAACAATAAAATAAGCCCACCTTAAAGCCCAAGCTGAATGCCAACTGCTATGAGTACTTAAGATATTGAAGCTGGTTTAAGAATAGTTTATTCTTATGACTGTAGGGACAGTATGAGGCAAACAAGAGCCATGACTTTCACTCCCAGGCTAAGCTTGGAAATACACATATGAACGTACCATGCATACAGAATCTGAGATCTTGGGATGCGATACGTTGCTTACATCCTTCCTAACCAATGAGTAATTTATGTTCTTTCCCTCTCTTTTCGTACATTAAAGGGGTGATATCCATCTCTTGATCAATGAGTTTTAGTTCAAGTGACACCACTCCCTCTTCCCTTGTAATAGATTCGGATTCAAGTCTTTTTTTTTTATATATATATATATATATATATATATATATATATATATATATATCTATATATCTATCTCTAGTGTTTATTTAAAGATCGTCGAGTTTTGGGAGGGGGAGGAGAGGGAGTGTGTGTGTGTGTGAGAGAGAGAGAGAGTTGTGCATTGGAGTAAGAAAAACCGATGATTCCAATCCATGGCTTATGTTCCTGTTTGGTAGATACAAGGAACTCCAATACAGGGAAAGCATTATAGGAAGTTTAGAATCTATGTAACATGGTTGGAAAAACAAATGAACAACCAACAACCAGTGGAACGCGAAATGAATACTGAAATCTCCCCTGTAACCCAAAAAAAAAAAAAATACTGAAATCTCCCCTTCTTTGTTGATCTTTCATTTTCTTCTTTCCCTTCAGTCTCTGTTTTCCCATGCAACTCTATTAACTGGAAAAGATGAACTAGCCGAAAGGTACCTCGTACCGTAGTATATAGTTTTTTCCTTTTTTTTTTCTTTTTCCCACAAACACAAAGATTAGACTTATGGGTCAGGCTCCTCCACCGGCCCCAAACCTGGCAAGCCTATCAGAACATTCCTTTTCCGGATTTCTAAGAACAGGGGAAAAAAAGTCCGTCTAGGAAAAGGAGAAGGGAAGGATAAACCTCCGCAAATCTGAACAATCCCTTTGAATTAAACAATTTGAATCAAAAACAGCACCATTGCCAAAGAGCGGGATAGCAAAAAAGAAAAAAAAAACATTACAGAATTTGTGCTGAAAACTGCAGTTGTGTTGCACTGATGTCAATTGAAGTTGCAGGCAATATTGGGTCTCAATGCTGAGGGATACGGATGGATCTACACAAACAGTTTTCTGTACTCATCTGCCTCTTGAGCCATCTCCTCAGGGCTCCTGTCCTTTCTTTCTATGTCTAAGTCGAGTTTCTTCTTTAATTCGATTTCCTTCTCGTCTAACTGGCCATGAGAACAAAACAGCAAGATACAATGTTATTGCCATTGCCATCCATTTTGAATGAATTCAACAGAATAATTGGTAATATGATCTTACAGCTTCATATATCTCATCATTTTTCTCAAAGTCACCACCTCTCCTAGGGATGACATGGATGTGGACATGCGGTACTGTTTGTCCTGCCTGTGGCCCATCCTGAAGAAAAAATAGATACTTAGTTCATAGTAGACAGAAATTCACTAATTATACCACGAATAAGGGTTTGGGAGTATATAATTTGTAGCTATCAGTTCCACCAAGCAGAACCCTCTAAAGATGAAAATATACTACTCAGTGCACTACCAGACCTCTATGAAGTTCTAAAAATTCCTAGATCATGAGGCTCATTTTACAAAACCAGCTCTGGAGGCTGCTATACCTCTGAGAGAAGCATTGTGTGGCTTGGATATGGCAGGAGTACAACAATTTTTGTGACATTGTCAGATCACTATAGCATGCAAGTGACATTAGAAAGATAAAAATAAGTAACGCATCATGAATCAATGCCAGTAAAGCATAACAATGACAAAGAAACTAAGTGCAAAGACCTTAGGCCAATAAATGTGGGAAGAAGCAGAAGTAGCTTCAAAATATCTAGATTTAAGGGTGTCCACAGCTGAACACATAAAATAATTTTTCTAAATGAAAATATTTGAGCAAGGAGGCTCACAACCTATATAGAAGAAAACCCAAATGAATGATGGAACAAACAAAACAAAACAAGTTAGTATACTCCAAATACATCGCACATGTTTTCAGAAGACAAAACAGGATTCAGTGAAAATGCAAAACAGCATATGCATTTAGTAAAATGCTTTATTTGTAGTATTTTAATGATCGGTTACGGAAATGGGAATAATGGCCTTAGCTTGTGTCCACATTATACATCACCCATACGATCTTTCAATTTCCCCAGATTAAACACATCACAAGAAGACAGAAATGGTCCAAAAGAACTATTAATAGCACAATTTGTGAAAATAAAATAAAATAAGAAAAGAGAAAAAAGGAAATAGTTATGTGGTACTACCTGGATGGCAAATGTTAGAGAGGATGCTTTATGGTAGTTTTCAAGCTGACTTCCGACTTTCCTAGCTGTTAGCCACAAATCACTAGTCTCTTCATCAGTGAGATCAACAAAGCGCTTTGCTTCACGCCTTGGGCAAACAAGCACATGTTTGTAGGGTCAAAGATAATCAAGTTTTAACATGTTATTTCATGGAAATTGAGCTTATAAAGCTTTAAAGTCTTAAAGAAATTGGTCAAAACTGCAGGCAGTCAAATCTCATTGTAGGCAATATTATGTCAGCTAATTTTACTCTACAATTTTCAACCATAAACCCTAAGTTTTTCATGTGCTTTCTTAGCTTTAATACACCATTCCTCCTGCAGGCAATCTACCCTAGTTGTCCCGCATCAGTTATCTTTGCTGATTTAGCAAATACCAAATATTAGTCATCATAGTGGTACATGTAATCGTTGTCCTTTCAAATAATTGATGCTCCATAATTTATCTGCTCCATTCCATATCAAAACAGTTCACACCAGCCAGAACAGCGTAGGTTAACTAACACTTAAGTCAATTAATGAGTTAAGGATTTTGGACATCCACTAGTTGACCTATATGTTGAAGTAGAAATAAGAAAGCATGGCCCTGCTGTATCTAGGATGGATAGAGCTTCAACATACTCTAGCCATACTAGCATACTTCAGTAAGGTAAAATATGATTAGCAAAATTTTCAACTAGTCATTTTTTTATGCACAACACATTCAAAGAGAACTATTGCCTACAAGCAACTCAATTAATCTAACGTGAGTTCCTCAAAGAGATTTAGGAACTAGAAAACAATTCAGACAAATCTTGTCAGAGTAGCAATACATATGTTCTGGCTTTGGCCCCACAAATATGTAATGACTACTAAATAGACTCTTGAATCCCAGAAAAGGAGCACACTAACCTTTCTACTGCATAAACTAGTCTCACATAACCAACAATGCCAGCTTATTTGGCCTTTTAAAGCCATGGAATAATTAATGATTTTATTCTGACATGAAGGCCATGAAAAGAAAGAAAATCACTGTTGGTTTGAAAAATAAAAGGATATGACCTGCAAAAGAAACAAAGCAGGCAATTAAATAAATGATAAGTCAGAGAAGTTGCTGAAAACAAATGAATATGTCCAACATGAATGAAACATAATGCACAGCAACGTAATATGACGAGATTAGAATAGCATAAGAAAAATCTAATTTAATGTATATGATGTTATGCTCCTTTAACTATAATAATAAACACCTCACTGTGGAACCATTAAACTGTGAAATCTAACAGTAAACTATTTGTTGTACCATATCAGATAACTATTAAGTCAGCTACGGTATCATGACTCCATTGGACTCAAACAACAGTAAGCTTCTCAAGCAACTCCTAAATGTGATTCTTCCTACATATATGCAAGTTCCTATGACAACTGATTGCTTCCTAAGACTTTCAATGAGGCATCCAAAAGAGATTGGAACAGGAGCGAAATTCACAAACTCTATCTAGCCTTCTTTTCCGTCTCATACTCACTAGATGTAAGTGATAATTCAAATCTTATAACACAAAGGTTCTGTTGTACTAATTACGGTTCAGACTGAGACTGCAGAGATTCTGAACCACTTAAAAACTTATCAACTGATGTTTCAATGCCTAAACATAAATCTTTGAACCTTGAGAATTCGTAAATTATCCACCTTCATCCTGATTAAGTTAACAACCGAAAACCTTTCTGATCGTCTAAGTCACATATTCCTCAAAGAATATTAAAGCAAGACCTCATATAAACACCAGAAAGCAAAGAAATCCTAATAAGCTCATTTTCCATTTGAAGAATTTTAGAATACCAGTGTCTTACACCTTACAATGCCTCAACCAACACAATTTTTCGTCTAGACTACGCAGATGTGGACACTCTCATGTACCTATATCAGCCTGAAATAATTTCGAGCTTTAATCATTTGATTTTCTTCAAGAAGAAAAGCCTCAAATTTGGAGAAGAAATATGGTCATGGCAAGGCTGACTTTTAGATTTTCACAACCTTTGACTAATGACCTAGCAATTCGGGCCACTTCCTTCCTTCAACTGCCTCACTTCTATCTCCCCTCTGTTGCCAGTGCTGGTGGTCGAGACTTTCTCTCTCCTCTCTTCTCTCTTGTTGTCTACTGAAAAGATTGCCTCTTTTATCAAAAAATTCTGACTTTTATTAATGAAGAAAAAAAGAATTTTTACTAAACCAAAAGGATTGGTCCCAAAAAAAAAATAAAAAAAAATAAATTGGTCCATTAAAGGCACAGTAAAAAACTAGGAGATGCTATCTGTTAACATCTTTTGACAGATGAACATTATATGTTACATTTTTACAGTTTAGAATCTTAACTAGAACCTTTTAAAGTCCAAGACCTTATTAGTTACCCGGAGCATAGTTTAGCACCTTGACAAGTAATTTACTCACACACTAGTGAATTATCCATTCTCAAAATGCAATATCTACTCAAGTTAACTCAATTAAACCATGTATCTCAAACTAGTGAGGTTTTCTACTTCAAAATCCAATTCCTAAAGACTGAAAATTAAAGCGTGTATTAGCAAACTTTGGGGTCCCAACCCAATTGGTCTCAAATGAGTGCAGCAGAAACCTAATTTTCTTCACCCTTTTTTCATTATATTTAAGTTCTTATTCTCCCCCCCCCCAAAAAAAAAAAAAAATCAACATTCGTTCCTTGGGCTTCTTAATCTGCCCTACTCATCAACACTTAGCCAAAGCTTTAGGAAAACCCAAATGGTTCAAATCCATTAAATTCCTATTTTCATATCAAAACAACCAGCCACTTATATAATAATAATAATAATAATAATCCTTTGAAGTCCAAGAAAGCTAAAGGGATCTTAAGCCATAATATCTAAATGGCAGTGTTATTTAACCTGAAAAATTAAAATTTCAAGTACCCAGAAAATAAAAATGGAAAAAACAGAAGTACCAGGAAGGAGAGGACGCAGATTGACCATAGCATAAGAAAGATGGGTGACATAAAACACTTCCTTCTCGTCGATTTTGTAAGGCCCAAATGCATACGAACTCGACCCCATCTGTTCAAAATGACAAAAATTAGGGAGTAAAATTGATTAGAATTTGACCAATCGAAACATAAAAAATAAAATAAACAAAAAAATAAAATTGATTTTGGTCTTGCCTTGGAAGAGATAGAAGTGAAATTCGAGATGGTATTGGTACTGAATCTGGAAATGGAGTGACACTTGAGAATTGGAAAATGAAAAGTGGGAGTGAAGATGGAGACGGGATGAAAATCTCTGCGAAACAAAGCAGGAAAGGTCTTTGGAGAGAAAGAGCGCAACCACTTTACCATTCCTTGATGACTTGCATTCTCTCGTTTGAGTTTCCACAAACCCCAACCCCTCTTGAGTTTAACCCCCAAAGATGACACAGCCAATTCGGCACTGGGTTGCACCGGGTTCGGGTTTACGTATTTTCGCGGGTCGTGCATTACCAACCAGCAGATTCCTAATTATGGTATTAAAATATCAATAATTCTTAATTTAATATATTTTAATTAAATAATTTGATCAATCATAGTCACTCCATATCAAACAGGCAAATTTCTTTGACTGAATATCATTTGAAAATGATATTAATGTAATATTGATGTGACACTAACTTACTATTAACAATTTTTTGGTGCATTAACTTAATATTAACATGATTATTAAAACTCATTGCAATAGGCAAAATGATTCGAAAAAAAAAAGTTAATTAAATTTTTATTGAGTTGATTTTCCCAATCATCAATATCAACTTGTGGCAAAAAATAATCATCTGCTTAACTCTGTGGTTTTCATTTTTCTCGACCTATTGAATTGATAAATGGATTTTGCATATTTAGATGTGGCAATTTGTGGCACGATAAGCTATCACGACATGAAATTAATAGGTTTGGATCGATATGAATTAATTTCGGGTCATAAATAGGTTGACACTATTATAATTCATTTAGAAATGGATTGTGTCATATCGACTTGATAGATTAAACAGATTATTCAGTAAAAATTAAAACAGGTTGTGTCCTGTCAAAATTAATAAATCAACTTGTTTGATTCTGTAAAATTGTGTAAAAATAGAAAAATTTTAACTATTTTGTTATTGTAAACGATGTGATAATATGATTAACAATGTAATATTTTTATTTATAAATATTTTACATTTAGAAATTTATTGAATTTCAAAATCATGTTAAAATGGATTGGCAAGCTAACGAGTTGAGTGGATTATTTTAATTTGGTTATAAATTAAATGAGTTAAATAAGTAAATACGACATGATACGATATAATATAATTATAAATTGATTAAATACTACATTACCTAAAGAGAAATGAGTTGTGTATGAATTTGAATTTTTGATACGAAATATGAATACGACACGACATGATTAGACACGAAAGTAATAACCGACACCCCTATGTATGCTAATTATGGGTCCATAGAATCTCTAAAGAGATTCTAATATTTGGATGATTAATAGATATGAATGAATGAAATGAAAGAAAAATAAATACAAGCTTTATTGATGATAATGAAACTAAGAACTTTACAAACTCTATAAATCAAAGAGGATTACATATTTGCCTAATTTGCTCCGAGGAGCACTATTTACTAATCACAAAATAGATCAAATTTTGTGTCGAATGATCACCTTTGTTCACTTATTCGAAATCCCTTTATAGCATATCAAACTTGATCCATTCTGGAATGACTTTTATCTGATCCTTTTTTAAATTAAACTTATCCAAATAATCTCAATCTCCTAATGGAATTAAAACTTTGATAAGGTCTATCTTTTATGATGGTATGTCTCTTTTCTATCTTCTAAAATTCAAATCTTTCCCTCGAAAGGTCACCTTATCCTCTTTACTCTTTAAGCAACTTCAACTTTCATTTTTTTTCCTTTATTTTTGCAAATCCTTACTTCAATCTTAATGGCATCCTCTTCTTTTATTGACCAAGTAGCCCCTCTAAATGAACATTTTCATGAAGTTACCAACATATCCATCGATAGTAGGCAAGTTGAAGTTCCAACTAGCAGTGACTTAGACTTTCTCGATCCATCCTCTTATGATGGTAACCAAGACTTCAACGACTTTATCTTCCACGATTGGAGACAAATTACTAATCTGTTATGATTGGTTGTTGATTTGATTGTGCTAGGGAAATGTCTCACATGGTCGAAGAACACTAATAACTACACCAACTCGCTAAGGTGAGTCACAATGGTGAAGAAAAATAACTTGAAAACCTGAGATATTTATGATATGATCATGCTCGGTCGATTTGACATCCCAACGGATATTATTGGAGGTGAGTTTTGACTCCACAGATATCGGTTTCTCTTGACTCGAACAGTTTGCTTCAGAAGAGAATGTAAGACTTACAAAAAACCATCGAAGAGTGCTCCGATAGGAGAAGCTACGTCGCTTAAGTCAGAAAGAGCGGTTTTCGATAAAAAAGACATAGACTGACAGCAAAAGAAAAAGAGAGAGAGAGAAAGAGAGAGGGAGAGAGTTAGTCTTCCCTGTGAATTGTGTGTCAAGTGTTGGGTCTCAGAAAATATACCTGGATTTCAGTGTGTCCAAGGCTTATATATAAGGGCGTCGCTATAGCTGTGTGTATTCGAGACATTACAACCCTAGTTTCCTTCTGAAGAGACTCGAAGATCTTGGGATTAATAATCAAATATTCGTGGGAGATTTGTTTTCTTTATCTTCTAAAAAGTTTGACTATACTGGGAGATTTTTGTCCTTATCCATCGGGTTTCCAGGGTTTCCTTCCTTATTTAGGAGATACATTTTGTGTCGAGATAAGAAACAAAGATCGTTGCAGGATTAAGTGGAATATTACCTTCGGTTAGTGAAATGATCAATTTTTTTGGGAGCAGTTGGCCATCAGTCGAGGAAAGAAGGGCTTCGATTCGGGCTTGCCGAAAGCTTTTATGGATTGGTCAAATTGACATCATCAGGAACCATCCAAACGATTGGTCAGTTGTCACTTTTTTGGGGAGATAAATCCCTTAGCGTTGTGAGTTTTGATATAAGCTCTTTGGTCTTCGAGTACTGTCCCAATAGTCCTTTGGGCTATGTCCCATCATTTGCTCCTACTCTTGATGTCATTTGCAAAAAAGGAGCCTTGAGTGAGGACGATTCATACGAATCTGGAACAGTGCAAGGCTTTTAATGTGACACATGTTGGTCTAGATCATGCAAATTGTTTTTGGACTCTTCATCAGGTGTGTCATTAAGGCAAGGCATGTGAGAACCTCCTTTCTCTCCCTTAACCGTTTCGTTTCTTGAGAGAATTAATGCATTCAACCCCTCAAACAAGTAATCTGAAATAAATGCTCCATGGAAAGTTGGAGAGATTTAAACATCTTATTTATTACGCATGATTTTTGTCAGACGTTCCTTTTACCCAAAATTTGTGAAGATTTTCTTCCCTTGTGGCTATAAATAGAGTGCTTGACCTCTATTTCTTCACAGAGTTAGCTTTCTTTAAGAAATCTTTCTGATGGGGTGCATTGGCTTTCAAAGATCAGTAGTATAAATTGTTTCTGTTGATGAGAGGTCTCGTAAAAAATGAGACTATTGATGTGAGGTTTAGTCATGTCATTTGATGTTCGAAGGTATGATAGTGCCCCATCCAAGTCCCGTGGGGGTTCTCAACTTCAAAGGGAAGCTTTAGCTATGTTGAAATAAAGAATATTTAGGGTGCTCAATTAACCCTAAATATATCTATGATCATTCAAGACTCAAAGGAATCAAAATTCAAGTCTCAAAGAAGAGCAGAATTTTTCTCCTCTTTGTCCATAAATCTTGGTCCTTTTAGAGACCCAAAATGGGCCCGACCAGAGTCATAATCGGCCCCAAAGGGCCCACCAAAGTCCATTCAAGAGGGCCCAAAATAGGCCCCCAACAGCCATAGGAAATAGCCGTTGGGACTGTCCCAACGGCTAGTGAAGGAGAGAGGCTAAAGCCCTCTCCACTCTCTCATTTCTCTTAGATCACTCTCCTCTCTTTTCTCTATAAATAGATGTTGTATCTCTCTTGTAAGGTATGAAAAAAAGTCTCAAACCATGTATGTTATTTGCTCAATACTTCAATGAAATTCAGAAGTTATTCTTCAAAGTTCTTTTTAGTTCTCTTTGTTATTTCAACATGGTATCGGGCAGCAATGCATCATCTTCTCAACACTAAGGATCACTCAAATTATGTGGATCTCATACAAAAATTGCATAACTTATGTGATGACTTAAGTCTCATTTTGAAAGAGCCATTTGGAGCATTCAAATTCTTGGAGCTATGGTGGAAATTACAACAAGACACCTCCAATATAAAAGCGCTCCCACATTATGAAGAAATAAAGGCTGTCATTTAGCAAATGAAGACATTCAAAATGTCACAAAATCAAAGTCAAATTCTAAATGAAGGATATGTCTTCAGTACCACAATGGAGTAACAACAAAATGCATCCATTTCTCTCAAATTCGGCCATCAAGTTGCCACATACCATGCAAATCCTTTATTATCAATACAAGCCAAGTGTGATGAGCTTCAAATCAAGTTAAATAATTGCATAAAGAATCTACAGTAGCCGGCCCAAAAAGAAAGTTATATCTCTCAAGTTCTGCCTGAAATTAGTTCACAAGCAAAGGATCAAAACGTAGTCTCTATGATGGCCGAATGCACTGATCTCCAAACAAAGACAAATAAGTGCTTAAAAGGGGCTCAAGAAGCTATCCAACAAAGAAGATCCCATGTTTCTGTTGTGGTTGGATGTGTTGCTCAATGTGCAGCCTCTCAAGATAAATTGGATATTCACTTGAAGAGGCTTCAACATTCAGTACGCATGGATGGCAACAATCAAAACCCTATTCCCTCTTTAAATTCTGAGAAATTCCTTATAGATTCCGGAACGGATCATCACATAATTAGAGATAGGAGAAAAATCAAACGCTTTAAATATCTCCCTAATCGAAGGGTAGTACGTGTTGCTAATGGACAAGATCTAGAAATAAAACAAATGGGAGAAGTTAAAATTTTTGGAAAAACTACAAGTGCTTTATATGTTTCACAACTTACTTCCAATCTTTTGTCCATTAGCAAGATCACAAAGGATCAAGGGTGTAGGGCCGCCTTTGATCCGGACATAGTTACATTTCATGATCTAAAGACCAACTAATTGATTGGCAAAGGAACTGAAAAAGGAGGCCTATATTACTTAGATCAAGAGAATCATGCACTCACTGCCCACACTAATGATGATGCATCACTTTGGCATGCACAATTAGGACATCTAAACTACAAGGTTTGAAACTTTTTCTTCTAAATTTGAATATTAAAAGCAAGCCTTTTGAAGCATGTATATTAGGGAAAGAAACAAGAACTACTTATCCTAGTTCAGAAAAACAAGTATATCTCTCCCTTCGAATTAGTGCATTCGGACATTTGGACCTCCCTTTATCATATCACATCTAGGATACAAACACTTCATTACATTTATTGACCCCAAAACTAGATACATATGGATATACCTCTTACATTCTAAAGATCAAGCTTTTGAGGCACTCAAAAGCTATTTCAAATATGTGACAAACTTATACAATGCCAAAATTAAAGTCCTTAGAACAGATCATCGAGGTGAATACACAAGTCATAAATTTGAGGACTTCCTAAGAGAAAATGGGATCCTTCATCAAATGTTATGTGTTTATACACCCCAACAAAATAGGGTAGCCAAAAGAAAAAATAAACATATATTAGAAACCGCAAGAGCTACGATGATCCATGCTAATGTCGCAAAGAAATTTTGGTATGATGCGGTTAGAACTGTAGTCCATGTAATGAACTTAATGCCTACGGAGGTTTAAGGGCTTGTCAACTTTAAAAGTTCTCTTAGAAAGAAAAACAAGGATCTCACACCATAAAGTTTTTGGGTGTACATGTTATATTCGCATTCCCTCATAATTTAGGGACAAATTAGATCATAGAAGTAGGAAATGCATATTCTAAGGATATACATCATTTGAGAAAGAGTATAGATGCTATGACCCAACAACTAATAAAACATACATATCTAAGGATATAATATTTGTAGAAAATGAGTTTTTCCTTTCAAAAAAGGAGACACAAGAAGCACCCAAGGAAGATGCTCCAACAAAAACTTAGGACTTTCTAGTTCTACCCTATCTACCGCCCTCTCAAATTGAAGAAATAAATAAATCCCAAGACACGGCCCATTCTCAAAAGAATGAGGAGGAGTCAAATACTATGGAAGAGGAACCAGCATCTACTTCAGGGGGAGATCAACCAACAATGGAAGAAGAGGCATTCGAACAAGCTATGGAAGAATCGGAAGCACCTCGCCTCCTCTCAGAAGGTCGACTAGATTGAGGCTCCCACCATCAGAATGGATTAACCGAAGAGTTTTCTATAACTCTAAGGTAACATCACATCCAATTACTGATTATTATACTACATCTAACGTCTCTTTGCACCACCAAGCATTCTTGAGTGGAATTGACAAAGAACAGGAACCTAGATCATTTGAAGAGGCTAAAGAGGATCCTAGATAGAGACAAGCTATGAAAGAGGAGTTAGATGTACTCATTAAGAATGGAACTTGGGAGCTTACAAATTTGCCCAAAAACAAAAGAGCTGTAGGATGCAAATGAATATACAAAATCAAATACAAAAGTGACGGCTCAATAGATAGATTCAAGGCGACATTGGTAGCTAAAGGGTTTACTAATCCCTACGGAATAGACTACAAAGAAACTTATGCCCCCGTAGCAAAAATGAAAACGATTAAAGTGCTAATATCCTTGGCCATAAATCTTGGGTGGAGCATGCACCAAATGGATATTGCAAATGCCTTTCTTTAAGGAGATCTCAAAGAAGGAGTTTACATAAAACCACCACAAGGGCTCCAAAATTCTGAGGGGAAAGTTTGCAAACTTCACAAGGCCATTTATATATTAAAGCAATCCCCTAGAGCAATGTATGCCAAATTAAGTCATGCTTTCCTTAGTTGTGGTTTTAAAAAATGCACTAGTAATTTATCTCTTTTTGTTAGGAAGGATAGTGAAAAAATCACCATTGCTTTAGTTTATGTAGATGATATTATTATCACTAGGAATGACACACACCACATAGACTCTCTTAAAAATTTCTTGAAATCTAGATTTGAAATTAAAGACTTAGGAAAGTTAAAATATTTTCTAGGAATTGAGTTAGTCTATTGTCTTAACGGGGTAGTTCTATCCCAAAGAAAGTATACTCTTGAGTTGTTGCAGGAGACTGGAAAATTAAAAGTAAAACTAGCTTACACACCGGTTGTCACCTCTGGATCTCTTGATGATGATGATGAGCCATATAAGGATATGGAGCAATATCAAAGGCTTGTAGGGAGATTAATCTACTTGATTACTAAGCCGAACATTACCTATGTAGTGAGTAGAATTAGCCAACATATACATGCTCTAAAGATGCAACATTGGAGGGCTGTCGAAAGGGTGTTGCACTACCTTAAAGGATCTCCTGGTTTAGGAGTGTGGATGAAGAAAAATGAGAACACAAAAATTAAAGGATATTGCGATGCCGATTGGGCAGGAGATACCTTAGATAAAAGATCTACCTCAGGCTGTTACATATTCATACGAGGAAATTTGGTTGCATAGAAGAGTAAGAAGCAACGTGTGGTATCTAGGTCTAGTGCCAAAGCCGAGTACGGGCAATGGCATCATCAAGTGAGATCGTGTGGCTTAATGCTTGGGGGAGGAGCTAGGGTTTAAAGTTTTAACTCTAATCAAGTTTCACTATGACAATCAATCCGTCATTCATATTGCATCAAATCTAGTCTTCCATGAAAGGACCAAACACATAGAGGTCAATTGTCACTTTATTAGGCAAAAGGTGGAAGAAAGACTCATCTCCACCCCTCACATCAAAGGAGAATAACAACTAGTAGATATCTTCACTAAAGGAGGAACCACGGCCCATCTATAAGAAATAATGCTCAAATTGGGTATTATCAACATCTACACACCTAACTTGAGAGGGAGTGTACAAAAAAGAATATTTAGAGTGCTCAATTAACCCTAAATATATCTATGATCATTCAAGGCTCAAAGGAAGCACAAATTCAAGTCTCAAAGAAAAGCAGAACTTTTCTCCTCTTTGTCCAGAAATTTTGGCCCTTTTAGAGACCCAAATGGGCCCGAAACGTGGGTCACGCTGGCCCAAAAGGGCCCAGCAAAGTCCATTCAAGGGGTAAAATGGGCCCACAATAGCCATAGGAAATAGCCATTGGGACTGCCCCAACAACTAGTAAAACTAGCCATTGGGAACAGCCCCAACGTAGTGAAGGAGAGGGCTAAAGCCCTCTCTACTCTCTCATTTCTCTTAGATCACTCTTCCTCTCTTTTCTCTATAAATAGATGTAGTATATCTCTCATAAGGCATGAAGAAAAAGTCTCAAACCATATATGTTATTTGCTCAATACTTTAATAAAATTCAAAAGTTATTCTTCAAAATTCTCTTTAGTTCTCTTTGATATTTCAACAAGATATGCTCCCAGTCAGGGTTGAGTTCGTCATGTGGCTCACATTTTCTCGAGTCAAACGACAGGAGGCTGGTTCGGGTAGGGAGGAGGGGACGAAAGTTTGAATCCTGATGATATCCTGATGCATCCTCATAGTCTCCTCCCAAACGTCCATTCAGCCCCCTTTTTGGCAGTCTTCTTACCTAAATTTGGCTGCATATTGGTTTTAAATTTTCTTCTTTTGTCTTCTCTTTTTTCCAGTTTTTGTATTCTTCAGTGTTGTCCAATGATTGTGGCATTATAGCCTCTTTGTCTAGGAGCAATGTTGTAGATTCTCTATATATTTCTTTTGATATAATCAATCTAACTCAGAAACTTGTAAAGTGTATTCATCTTGATATATATTCGTCATATGGAAATAAAAGAGAAATTTTATTTTACTTACTTGTTGATTTTTGTCTCTGATTGAAATCTTCTGATAACGTTTGTGTGCTCGACTAAATGGCATTGCTGTCAGAATGTCCATGTGGTAAAACCATGAACACGAATGATTCAAAGGATGATATTCACATTCATCCGATCCGTAAGACAAAGTGTGCTTATCTTATCCTGTAAGGGTGACATAAGCTCAGATAGGTCCCGCGAAAGGTCAGGACGACACAAGCCCGTTTGAGGAGATAGATCCCATCGATAGGCTAGGGTGACACAGGCCCATTCGGGGAGATAAATCCTTATGGTGGGTCAGGGCATCACAGGCCGGTTCAAGGAGATAGATCCCAATTGCAGATCATGGTGACACAGGCCCGTTCAAGGAAATAGATCCCAACGGTTGATCAGGTCGACGCAAGCCTATTCAGGTGGATAGATTCCAATGGTAAATCAAGGCGACACACACCTATTCAGGGAGACAAATCTCAACAGTAGATTAGAGCAACACAAGCTCATTCGGAGAGATAGATCTCAACAATAATAAACCAACTCTTCAAATTTTGATTTTTTCTGATCGGTAGCTAATAGTGACTGCTTTCCTAGTAGTTTACTATCTCCTCGATGTAAAGTGAAGTTCCAAATTGTTGTATATTGTAGAGTTGAGTTGACAGATCATTTTTCATAATTTTTATAATTTTAAATATACTTACTCCGTACACTCAATTTTTTTATATCCTCCGGTGTATTACTATTCACTTACTTCTTTGATAGTGAATATTTGTCCCAATAGGTGTTTTGGAAATCCCATCAATAGTTATTTTTAAGATAGTTGTTCAGTACTGTATTAATCCACCGATGGACATTTAACTTCATCTCTCGGTATGTTATCGTTTACTTGTCTTAGACTGTTGGTAATTGTCTATCGGTAATTGTCTTTCTAACTTTCTAGCGAACAAATGTTCCATCGCTATTGGTTAACACCTTATGGAAACCTTATCGGTACACTTTATTGTGAAACTCACTGTTCAACATTTCTTTCACCGTCCCTATCGGTACCCATATCCAGCATTCCATTTAATATCCGTTCGGTTAATTTTTCAAATTTTATGTTTGGCAAACTTCAACAAGTGAATATTTTCCTTTCAATTTATTATTTTATTTTATTTTATTTTAAATTTATTTTATTTTATTTTATTTGTTAGTATTGGTTAGCAATATTTTTCGGTATTGATTTTGAAATAGCCGATCAATAACAATATTGTGAAACCCCTCCGTTTGGATATTTGAACCTCCCTATCGGTAGTTGCATTTAACTCTTTATTTTGTTGATCGGTTAATTTTTCATTTTTACTGTTCGGTACAATATAATTTCATTTACATATTCGGTGCTCATTTTCCTATTTTCATTTTCTTGTTCGGTTATCAAACATGTTTAAATGAATTCTTACTTTCGATCATACCTCAACAATTGCTTTCGGTCAATTCACCACCGTTCGGCAAATGGATATTTGCTGTCTTCGAATATTTGCCTTTGATCATTGTACAACAAATACACTATTTGTCTTCAATTCCAAATTTGCTTGGCCGACAGAATATGTCTTCATTCCTCCAAAAAGATCTTTGCCACTAAGACGTTCAAACCCTTTGATTTTATTATGCTTCATTTATTATTTATGTTATATTCCAAAATTTATATATTCATATATTTTAAATAAATTGTAGTATCATTTTCAATTTTCTCTACCCGTCGGTAAGCACATTGTCTCAGAACTAGACCCAACTCTCAATACTTAACTCATAGTGTTAACTTTTTCTAGACCAAAGAGGATATGATTGGACAATTATGTAATTTAAGAATAAATAAGGGCTATTTAACAAATGTGGGAAAATGGGTTGGAAATAAAAAGAGGAATAGAGAAAAATGCTCTAGAAGGTTCACGTAACCCAACTCCACTTTTCCTCTAAACCATTTTCTCTTCTCTTCCCCAAACTCAATTGATCCACCTAGTAAAACCCAAGATTCAAGATTCCAAATTTTTTATCTAACACTTCAAAAATCAGATTTTAGCCTTGATATTGGAAAACCTTGAAGATCTAAATGTTATCACAAAGAAGAGTAAGATCTAGGCTTGGGTGACCCGACGAGAAAGGATTTTTGGAGACAAGAATTAAGGTATTATCATTTTCCTATTCCATCATTTGGTCTACTTATTTAGTTATTCACTTGACTTTAGAGAATATTTAGTCACTGAAAGTGAAAGGAGATTTGGGGTCCGAATGTTAGGGTCTTTGGGTTTAATTTGAAAATAAATATTGATGATCTTATTTCTTGATAATGTCCCTTAGGAGTCGAACGGATAGATTATAGCAAGATTATTGCTATTGAGGAATCTGAGAGTGACTATCCTCCTGAACACTGTGAGGGACAGATCACAGTCTGGGATGAGAAAATGATTTTTATAAATTCTTTTATAAATGATTTTAAATAATTTGTTGCAACGACGTGTGTTTGTGGGATATCCCAAAATGTGTGTTTGAATACACATGTATCCACTGTATTTGTCAATAAATATGTGCCATTGTTGCTGAAAATTGCATTTATGAATATTGTGACATGGTTTGGTAACCATTTGTTGAATTTATGGCATATTGGAAAATGTTTGGACATTGTGAAATGATGGTGCAGGGGATGGTAAATGGCTATAGTCATTCCCCCTATGGAGCGACCCGACGCGGTGACGTGGTTGAGGGTTTGTTTGGCAAGGGAGGTAGATGCGGCCTCCGTGTCCCCGCCGTACTATTCGGATAGCATCCCGGGAGGTACGAGTTTATGTCAAGAAATGGGGAATTAGTGCTTTGGAAAGAAATAATCGAAAAATCCCTTGATGGGCTTCCATCCACATTCGGCCAAATGTTGGGCGGGAGTGTTTTCTTTAGGGAGACCCATGATTTTGGAAAGTATGAAATTGTGGATGCATTTCTTTCATTATGATCTGAATTGGTTGATGTTACTTATGAATCGTTTTGCTAGAAACTATTACTTTGGCATTCCCACACTCACCACTCATTTACCGTCACAATATGCCATTGTACTCCACTCAATGAATATTTTATATTCACTTCTATTTTCTTATCTTTTTCAAAAGAAGTGTAGATTTAGCAAAGTTCCTCTCTATTAGATAAAACCAATGAGGAAAAGCTATCGGGACTTTTTGTTGGTATTGACTCTTCCTAGATGTAATTTTTTAGGCTATAGTTGGACCCATTAGAGGGCAAGTTTTGAAGTGAAACTTTGATTTGGCAATTATATTTCACAAAACTCATTGGTTGTATATTTCACATGCACATATTTCTTCGTTAAAATTTTGTTAAAAATGTTGGAAAATTTGATGTGTTGGTTTTATTGGATTAAATGAAGATACTTTTATAGCCTTACGGGATCTTGGGGTATGTGCTGGTGACTGTACGTATTTCTAGATCACGGGGCGATTGTCACGTGCTCGGACTTGTGGGTCGGGCATAACAAGACGTTTGTCTGAAGAGCAAAGAGTCTACTATGAAACAAGCTTTCAAATTGTGCCTAACTCTAAACTGAATTAGGTGCCAAGGAAGAATACCAAACAAAATTAGCTATTATGAAAGCTGAAATCCATTGTATTTATTATGTTTAGCCTCACTACATTGAGTCGTAAATTAACCTATATGCCCTATAGTAGAGTTGCCATTTTTTGAGAAAGTAAGAAAGTCGAGCACTATAAAACCTTTTAGGAAACAAGCACTCCTATTGACCCATTCACCTATCTAGGTTGCAAAATGTGTATCTCGGTGCTAGCATGTTTTTATTCTATGCTGAAACATTTCCTTAGTGCCTTCGTAGTCATATTGACATCTATTTGAGATTGATATGATGACTAATTCATAGGAGATACCAAAGAGTAGAAGACTATATTTGATGGGATTGTTGAGTGATTATTATAAACATGTTGGTTAACTTCGGATTGTCTTACAAAAATTGACTCAAACAAAAGTTGTTAAGCAATTTGATTGTCTAACATAAGTCTACCACAATAACATCCGAGGAAGCATTCTATAATTTGAATTCGAGGACCAATTGACCGGCTAGGCATGATAGGAATGTTAGGTGTCGATGCTTAATACAACATACAACATCCTGCTATGGAGTTGTATTGGCCCAATTTAAGAATTAGCAATGATAAAATGTCTCTTGAACGAGGCCTGGAATAAAGCTTGACGATGATTTATCGTTGTCAAAACTAAAGACGATTCAACAAAAGTGCTGGTACAACATACAAGGAACATCATGAGATTTATGGGACCTGGGAACCGAGAGGGTTATAAAGTAAAAAGATTAGCTTACAATAGACATGTTTTGTCACGCCCGACCCTTTAGTTGAGCACGTGATAACGCCATGTTACCCCAAACACTGTGAGTCACTCCATGTCTTGAGGCACCGCAAGGTATTCAACTATACCATCATATATAAAATGAAACTCAACATCCATCAATAATCCAAATGCCCAAATGAAAACAATGATTCTTGCAAAGACATTTTTATAATTGATAAGAAAAATCTAAAATAGATAAGTAAGTATTTAACAAAAAACAAGCTTTAAAGGTTTACGAAAGCTTCCTCCATGGGTCCATTCCACATAGCTTTCCAAAACTAGTACCTAATGATAATCAACCAAAAGTAGTTTCTTCTGTCCGGCAATCCAACGGTGACTAAGCTTCCAAACTAGCTTCCCTAAAAGAGATAAAGGTGGGGTGAGTATAAAATACTCAAGAGTGGATGGCATATTGAACATAAGTGAGGGGTGAGGGTGGTTGTGCCAAAGAACATATTAAAGTCATGTGATGACAATGCCAAATATCATTTGCAGAAAAATACATTCAGAATGAAGATCTCCATGACTCGATGTCTCATTCAACAATTAATTTCAATTTTTCCTTTCAAATTTTCTTGGGGTTGTCGAAACCATTATTCCATCGATGGCCACAGGTAAATCTACCAAGGGATTTTTCTAAGATTTTCATAAAACAATCCCCCATTGGCCCTAGCCTGAGTGTTCGTGGGGTGGATACCACGTCATCAAGCCGCTTGAGTAGCTCTCCATCTCGTCATCTCCAAGCCGATAATTAACTGAGCCCTTCCATGCTATCCCGTCGGTTGGCCTGTGGGAAGATTTAATCATAGACTATAGTTTTTCGTCACGCAACATGTTACAAAACTTATTTCATATTTCAGTCTACAAAATAATCACAATGGAATGAAATTTCATCATTCACATTCGAGAGTTCAATTGTAACATGATGCAAAAAAGGTAAGAAACCAAAGTAGAGTCATGGATTTTGCAATCTATTTATAAAGCATACCACAATTACAAAACATTTCAAATCCAATTCAAAATTCATTTCAAAATATATTTCACAAAATCACAGTCGAAAAATATTTATCATTCATACTTAATATAACCATCCACTCAATCGTATATGGGAGGGATAGCCAAACCATATTTCTCCACTATAAATGCCTCGCTGTCGACTGGGCCTTGTCCAAATTCTAGATTTTTTGGTCACCACTTAGAATCGACGCCAAACCATCATCAAACCCTAGGGTTCCTCTTCAGGCACCAAATCTTTCATTAGTTTTAATTTGATAGAGATTAAGGTATGAATGTGAAATCTTTAGAATGTAAGTTTGTAGGATGGACTGATCTCTAACAGAAGCCAAAGAAATGAGAAAAAAAAGGGTGGGGCAAAATTTGTAGAGTAGAGTGACAGATGCAAAATCAATTTCAGAGTTCCAGAATCCCCACCACCTTTTTTATTTACAACCTATTTTTCTCCTATTTACTTAATTGTCCTCCTTCTCTCCCAACTTATACGGCGTTTAATATGTCCTTTTGGAATTTTGGAACCCGAACCTAATGAGTCAATGGATGGAAGACTTTATTTGTTGAGAGAAGAAACCATCGGTGATGTGTAGAGAAACTTGAAATGGGAAATGCCAACTCATTGAAAATAATTAGAAAAATGGTAAAAGGTCCATTTGGAAACTACTATTCTTGAGTTCACTTTTACTCAACCATCGAACAGAGACAAGAAATTATTCGAACTGATAATATTAGCAGGTGCTCTCACCTAAAGGTTGTGTCAATCTCACATTGAGACTGGATGGGGGAAATAGCAAAACATAAAATATACAATAAATTTTAATACAATTAAAGTATTGAAATCATATGTTGGATAAAAACCTTTTGGATGTCCATGATAACGTAAATTATTAAATTTATTGTTATTGACAAGGCTTGATTTTGCAATCAAGTTAATGTTCTAATAATTGATTTTATTAATTTTTATTTTTAGATACCGAGAACTCGGAGATTTTAATAAAATAGCTTAAAAGGTAATGTCTGTTTTAAATAAGAACCATCATTTAATTATGAAGAAAAGAAGAAACTTTAATTAGTTTTAGTTAATTTTTAATCGAATTTACTTTAGAAACAAAATAGAAATAGAAACATTGTGGAGATTCATAGTTTTTTTTACGATTTTCCTGAATAAGAGGCCGCTGTCTAAAGAGTAAAGAAATTACCTCAAGGAAGCACATTCTCAATTCCAAGAAAAAATATTGCATTGTATTTTAAAAAGAAACGTGCACTTTCGTACTTCAAATAGGGACTATAACTTTTTCGTTGTAAAGTGGTTGACACAAGACCACCGCGTCAAGGGCCCTTTCTTCCTCTCATAGATTTTTTTTTCTTTTTATTTTATTTTCCGTTAAATACTATTACCATGAGGTTAATTTATTTTTTTGATTCAAGAAGTACTTACCGATTGCTTTCACCGTGAGGTTAGATACTTCATTTAAATTCTTGCCCTTTTTAATTCAAGTAATTTTTAGATTTTGATTTTATTTGAAGAAAAATGAATATTGGTTAGAATTGACAATTTAATTCAATATTAATTTTTTTATTGCTATTCGTGATTTCTACATGATCCGTAATTATTATGAATGAAATGGCATAAGTAGCAACCAGGTTATTTTTTTGTTTATGGCCTTTATCTTATTCAGGTTAATCGACCAACTATGAACAAAATTAAATAATTACGCCATCCTAATTATTTGTATTTTGCCGGAAATTGCCACAATTTAATGTTATCGTCATATTGATATGGGAACGCTATCATAATGATGAATGACAAGTTTTGATTGGATGTCAGTTTGGTCAATTAATTTAGAAAACACAAGATTAATAACAACAACAAAATAAATCTAAGGTTAAATGTTGAATTGGAAGAAAAATATTTAACCAATGATCAAAGAAATAATTAAATGAAGAACCCTTGAACTGAGTTTGACAGAAAGATTTTCTTTCAATATTTATTATTTCATTATTAATTTGTTTCTTATTT